>JAOTQQ010000001.1:118032731-118069855 GCA_026546715.1 Gallinago undulata | reverse complement strand
TTGTGGTTGGACTTGATGATCTCTGAGGTCCCTTCCAACCACCGTGATTCTGTGATTCTGTGATTCTGTGATTCTGCTCTTGCCCTGCATCAGAAAGGCATTTGAGTGATGTCCAAAATTGCAGTTTGACCTCTCCCAGCTTTTTAACACAAAGGTCAGGTTAGGGATAGGGACTTTTCCGAGAGCCCAAGTTTACCACCACCGGTGGCAGCTCAGGGCTGGGTACTGCAGCATCCCCAAAGGTCAGTGCAGTTCTCAGCCTGAGCAGCTGGTGAGGAAGAGCCCTGGTTGTGCCCCCGCTGCAGAGTGAGGATGAAGCACAGTGGGGCTCAGCCTACATCAGTCTATAAAGGAGGGCTGGCAGGGGCCATCAGCCAGCATGGTCCCCCTCAGCTGGATGCTTTTTTGTGCTTGTTGAGGGGTTGTTTGGAGCTCTCACCGGGAGAGAGTCAGAGGCTGTGGTTTCACAGGCTCCCTGTGAATCCCAAAGTAAGGTGGAAGCAACTCCCAAACAGGGCTGCCTGCTCCTAGTGCAACCGCTTAGGAAAAAACAAGAAGTATTGGTGAGATTGTATGACGCAAGGTAAAAGAAAGAAAGGACACGAGGTGGGCTGGCAGGAGATGAAAAGCACTGACACATAAATCATGGCCCATTCACTGGTTTTGTATGCCATACAGTAATAAATACTGCAGGAATTAAAACAGAGCACCACGGATGAGTACAGAAGCACAGGAAATAATCAAGGATAAGAGGGTGACATATGTGAAGTGTAAAATGTCACCCCAGAGAAGAGAGGGGGGTGTTACAGGGCAGAGGGGAGGCAGAGAAAGAAGTAACACGCACGTGTGCACGCACAGAGACAAACACACAAAAGCAAAAATAAAGAATGAAAGAAATATTGTGCAAGAGGTTAAGGAAAATAGAAACTCTTTAGATACGCAAGATAAGCTCTCAGGAAGAGACAACAAATTTACTTGCAAGACATGGTAAGGATAATTTATTGATATGAATTGGCCACTGGTAAATTGAAAAAAGAAAAAAAAAAACAATCTCAACTGTTTTCCTTAATACTCCCAAAGGAAGGTAGCAGGAGAGAGGCCAGGGCACATCCTGCACTAATTTACATTGTGGGAGGACAAAAAACACTGGGAGAGAACAAGGACAACATGGCCTAGCTCTTGGAGGGCTGAAGAAGTAGTGAATCTCTGGGGGGAGGTTGATGAAATGCAGGAGGCCAGAGTCTTCCTGAAGGCAAGGTGATGGGAGGTGGGCACAGAGGGGTGGGAGGATGGGTGAGCTTCCGCTGTGGGTCGGGACCACGAGTGCTATACCCACCTGCCCCACTCTGCTCCCCTCACAGACAAGTCTGGTCCATACCTTCTTGGAAATTATAGAGGTGCCCACTCGTGGGAGGCCCTGGCAAAGGTTAGGGAAGTTTCCAAAGTCCTTCAGGAATGCAGACTAAGCCTTTTTACAGTAAAGAGAAGGGGACCGAGTGATACTGGAAAAGTTGCAATCAGACCTCAAAGTATGAAGTTTGGCAGTTTTGCCAAGAAGAGATCTGCCTCTGAGGTGTGCCATTGCTCCTGCAGCAGGGCTGATTTGATACCATAGCACAAAGCTTCAGTGGCGTCTGCAGCATCCCCAGGACAGGATCCTGGCCTAAGCATCAACTTGGTCCGCATTGCCACCACAGCTGCATGTCAAGGGCTGGAGGACTGGGGGAAAACGTGCCCCTGTTCCATCAGGGACAGCGTCTGTGACGAGACCTGCCAGCTCTGCCAAACAGCAGGAAAGCTTGGTGGCATCCACTATAAACGGGGGCAGACCGGGACGGGAACAGCGAGGGTCCAGCAGAAGGGGCCAGGCAGCCACTGGAAGGATGCTGGAGAAGAGGGGAGGCAGATGAGAGTGCCATGTGGCTGGGTGGCTCGATCCAGAATGACAATAACCCTGTTACACACAAGTTTAAGAATTAATGGGACCCAATATTTCACAGGTTTTGTGACCGATTTGATGAGCCGGTTTATCAGGCTCGCTTAACCTTCCCCTCAAACCTGCGCTATCAGCCTGTCAGTGTCAGGGTGCTTTTTTTAGCCTCCCCTTTTATGTCTGTGTAAGCTCCAAGGGCAGATACTCTATCCTGTAAAAAGGATTGTGTTCAGGAAACTGATAAATAACCAAGTGCCAAACGGAGGCAGCAGCATCCCTCATTTGGTTGTGGAGGACAACTCCCAACTGCAGCTCTGTGTCGGTGCCCAGAGTGCTAAAAGAAAAGTGCTGCTCATCTGTGTTCTGCATTTGGACCATGCCTCCTCAGGGAGCCCTGGGAACTGGCTGAGGACCGTGTCCAAGTGACTTTTTCTTCCCAACAGGTCCCCAGCAGCAGCAGCACCAGCTGCATACAGCTCTGATGGGCACTGGCAGCAGCACACCCATTACAATGACGGCGTACTACGTTGCTGGGGTAGAAAACAGTTGTACTGAAATAAAAGACCACAGCACCTCTTGATACTTATTCTCTAGGTCAGCTCCTAAGGTTTCCCTCTCGTTTCATCCAGCTAAATATATGTGTCCAGCTGCTTGCATAACTTCTGGTGGTAGGAGGCAATCTGCAGAAAAAGCCTTGTGGCTGCGGGCTGCTTCCACCTGCCAGGGTCCCCACTTCTGGACAAGCCCTGCTCTTAAATGTTCATTTTCTACCCAGAGGCCCATTTCCCCAGCAATCTCCTGTGATTCATAAACTTCATCCAGACATCAGTTTTCATCTCATGCCTTAAAGATTAATGGTGTCACACTTTTGCTCTGGATACGCCTGGTAGAGCTCTCTGCTTCACAGACAGGAAACTTTCTACTCCCTAGGGCTGGGAGCCTAAAGACCAGCCTTGCCTGTGACCAACTCACTGCCTCCCCACAAATCAATAGCTGCCTCTTTACTGGCAGAGTAGCTTTTGAGCTGTGGCTCATAACCCTTTGCGCCCTGACGTGTTTCCCAGAAACACGTGAAGTGGTGGCCTGGCCTCCCAGGGTCACAGAAGGAGGCAAGTCTGGGAAGTTCAGCCACCTCTCTGGGGACCACAGCCACAGGAGGGATAGAAAGGGAAGGCTTTAAAGCTCCCAGCTGTCCTAGAAATGGTGGGAACTCTTGAAAACCTTCCCTTCTATTCCTCATTTTGTGATTTCTAATCCTATGCTGGTCCCCCAAGTCACTCAGGAACACTCTTCTTCCTCCACTCATCCCAGGATCTCCCAAAGCCCTGACCAGAATAAACGGTGGCAGGCATTTGACCTTCACCCTTGTGTTTGTGGAAAAGATTTTTGAGTGCAGTCTTAGATGTGAGCACAGCACAGCCATACTAACATAATCCGCCCAGTAGATGCTTCCATTTTGCAACAAAAATGCTTTGTGTGTGGTTAAAGTTGGGAAACAGGTGAAGCGCATACAAAGAAGGTAGTTATACTACAATAGTAGCGTCCACATGGAAGTCATCTCTGTTCCAGTGCTAGGGCATCTGGTAAAACTTCCCTGCGCAGGTAACATCCAGGGTAGTGAGTTGTTTGGGATGAGGCCCAAGCTCATTTGAGATATTCAGACAGTTCTGATCAGATTCTCAGGAGAAAAAAATAAACCATAAAGTAAGATCCCAAATTTGAATAAGCTGGGAAAGTAAGTGCCTGCACCTCCTCCCCACAAGATACTGTCATTTTTCATTTTATTTGAAGTCTTCTATGACATTTTATATTTTTACTTTCAAAAGATCTCATTGGGGAAAAGAGTGCATGTTCTGCCATATTTTCAGTTTTTCCTGCCCTGTTCCACAAAACAGGAAGGAAAAACACTGCGGTATCTCACCTGTCCCCACTGAAACAAAGCTAATCAGGCAGACAGTGAGATGATGTGATTTCCCACGGGAGCTTTCCCATACCTGGAACACGGGTGGTTTGCCCATGGATCCGGCTCAGGCAGGAGGCAGCCATTTACCAGCCCTGCTCTGCAGGTAACCAGGGCTCTGGCAAAAGGCAGAGGCCAGATGTCCCGACATGAATTTGTCGGGACAGAATGTCCCAGGCATGAATTTTTCTGAGTGCCTGAGGCACATCTTTCCCCCGCGCACCCTCGGGACATCCTGCATGTTTACCGCTCTCCTAGTTTTTCAGAGGGTGGTGGTCTTGTACCCCCTCTGCCCTTGCCACAAGGACGCTGTGTAGCACCGGCTGCCCCAGATCCACTGCATCCCTCCTGTGCTCGGGTTCTGGTTCACGTACCCTGAGGAGCTCAATAAAGGTTGGCTTGCTAGGACCAGCATAGAAGCCCTGCTCTCTGCACTCACCTCCTGTGTGTCTGCACCAGGCAGATCTGTCTCAGCCATTGCAGGGAAACTGGTGGCCCCGTACCTCACACCATACACCTTGTGCCCTTTTAGAGTCCTGAGAATATCTGCGGTGGGCAAATTTGGCAGAGGACCTGCCAGAAATCCCCACCCTGCCAGAATGGCAGCTGGGAATCAAGCGGGATATCCTAGGAAATCTCGAATGGCACTAGACACCTAGATTTAAGCACCTGAATCCCACCCAGTGAGTCAGCAAAGCCCTTTCCCAGCAGATCCACTCCCTGGTGACAGGGTGGAGCAAGAGGGACAAAGCGTGCCAGCATCTCCCTGCGTGTCACTGCTAAGCATACCCTGAAGGTAGCAGTCACAGGAAATTCCCGCAGAGTATCAGAGAGAGGGAGAGCCTTTCAACAAGTTTATTTTTAACCATCCTGCAGAGCTGTGTCGTTGCCTGGGAATACCACAGGCTTGTTTGGGGATGCTGCCATTCTCAAATGGGTTCTTCAAAAGAAAAAAAAGAAAAAAAAACAAATAGCAGGCTTTTTTATATCTTTGTTTGCTTCTTGTTAGACTATGTTGGATGTCATTTCTAAGTATAGTTCATTTTTGACTCTGCATGGAGTTAGGAAGGCTGCCTGGGTTTTTGAGGGGCAGGTATGGTAAAGAAAGGGTCTGTCACCTCCAATAATGTGGCACATAAGCTATGTGAGTGAGGAATGTATACATTCAGAATGAAAGCTGAATCTCCTTGGTGGAGGTTGTCTTCTAGCCTCTGGATGCTTTAAGCATATTGAAGTGGGATTTTCTGTTTAGTTTTCTTGCTTTCTGAAGCAAAAGTGAAGTGACTGAGCCTCAGAGCATCTTAGCCCCAGGGAGCTGGTTGGCTGCTTTAACCACAAGTACCCAGAAAAGAGGGGCCATCACAGCTCTCCACACTACTGGTCTCCAGTGCCTGGACTCTGGGTCACCTGTTTAACTGGTGCTGGAGCTGAGTCCTGCAGAATGGACAGCTGGGAAAAACTTCTTGAGGGGGTACCCTAATCTCGAGAGTTTGGGTTTTGTGCCTGAAATGCTCTGATGCGTGTCCTTTCCCAGCTCTAAGGACGAGCACAACTTTTATTTCACCCTTGAGCGAAAGAGAGAAGGCACCAGTGACTTGTGTTTTATTAAAGCCAGGCCAACTGCTTGGGGCCTTCTTGTGACAGGAATTATCAATCTTAAATATATATAGTGGAACAGGCTGGTTTTGCCTAAGGCCTGAAGGATGAGCGAGGCCTTGCACTGCTATGTGCCTTGTGTAAACACCCATTCTTTGGTGCCTGCACGTCTGGGCCACGGGCAAGCTTTCTGGCCTAAATGCTGCCCCCTCACAGCCACCATGTCCCCCAGCTGGGCTGAGCTGCATCGCACACACAGACAAAAAGCTGCATGAAACCTCAAATGCAACATTATGGTGAGAAAAGGGGGGCTCAGGAGCTGTCACGGTGTGTTCTATCAGCCCCCAGGGTATTCCTGTGTTCCCCTTGCTCGGGCTGGTAGCCCTCAGGAGCTTGCACCTACCCTGCGAGCACCCTGAGCATCCCTGGGTTTTCAGCAGGCATGGACCCCTGTGGCGTGGGTTGCCCTGGTACCCGGCACAGGGTTCCCTCTTCCCCTCCAGGGACGGGCTGCACAGGAGGTGGGCTGAGGTTCAGAGTGGCCGGGAGCTGTTTGAAAGCCATGGGCTTTCGGGCGTCCTGTCAGCTCAGGTATTGTCTTGCCCTCCCACGGCCCTCACAAAGGCGGCATAAAAGCAGAAAGGAGTATTTTGCTCTCTGGCTGCCCCGTCAGGCAGGTTCCTGGCAGAGGGGGATGCTGCAGGAGCAGACGGGAGAAGAAGCACCTCACTTTTCAGGGGGATGCGTCCTCAGCCAGGCGGGGGGGTCTACGTTCTCCTGTTCAAGATGCTCTACAGGCTCAGAGGAAGAAATGGTTTGTAACATTTCCCCCTCATGTGAATGTAGGATCTGATTCCTCCCTCCCTAAGTCAAAAGCAGGATGAGAAGGCGAGAATCCGGTTTTGTCTCATCTCAGATCTCTGTCTCAGGAGGATACAGGGCTTTAAGATCATCGCGCCCCTGTAGCTTCAAGCTAAGAGAATGACATCCAGAACAAACACCGAAATTCGTTAAAAAGGATCACTTAGAGCATAAAAGCAGGTTGGGGACAACATCCCCTCCCAGATTAAATTAGTATAATTGCGTCAGCCCTTTTCTCTCAGGACCAAGTTGCCACGGGGCAGTTTGTTTTGCTCTTCCCAATACACACCATGTGTTTTCTGGACTCTCTCCAGTCACCACGTGCTCTGATAGCCGCCTTCTCCTCCAACGCTGGGGCAGCTGCAAGCGGCTCCTTCCTCCCCATCGAGCACCTCCCCAACCAGGGAAAAAGAAAAAGGCCCTGGCACTTCTGTTGCGCTCCTTTGGATGGCTGCACAGCTCCTTTCGTTGTCTTAAAAGACAAGGGCAGAGAGGGCAGGCTGCCATCCTACCCCCAACCCCCCCTGTCTTGGTCAGGGTAGCACTTTTTTCCGCAGGCACGCTGAATTTCGGGTGGTGTTTTACGGCAATGCTTCCCTCCTGGTGGCAGGGGCTTTGCATCCCAGCCGCCCGCGAGCGCAACTGCCTCAACAGAAACGGCTGAAAACAGTCCCAGAATTTCACCAACTGCCAAACAAGTGCAGACTGCATATAAACACGGACTCAGTGGGCTGCCAAGCTTTTGTTCATTTTGCTGTTCAGGAGGCACCTTTAATTTTTTTTTTATTTTTTTTTTCTGTATTGCAAAGCGAAAAATACTTAGCGTTTATTTAATTAGCTGGGCTACAATACATGATTACAAACCAAAGTCAGTAAAAAGCCTAACGCGAATGGTACTTTTTTGTACGATTGGAAATTAAAAATCAGTTGCACTATGATTAAATTGATTCCGGGTGGTTTCTTTTGAGTAATTATGTTCAAAAACTGTCTGCCAGTCCAATTTGCTATCAAATCTCACTTTATCGCTAGCATTCCACCTGCAGGTGCGCAGACAATATAAACCCGACGTCCTACAAAATTATCATCCTTTTGTCGGAACGAAAGGCTGATTGTTTATTATCTGATTTAATTTCTGGTGGTTAAACCCGAGCAGTCTGATTTCGAAACATTTTCAATCAGCCTTACAAATATTTGAATGCATTTATGCAACAGCGTGGAAAACAGCACGGAGAGAAGTCGGCTCAAATCGGGGAGCCCGATTCCTGTCCCCTGGGGAGAAGGATGTCCCCATGGCAGCCTGGGCTGAGACTGCAGGTCACAGGAGCCGTGGTCCACGTGATGTCTGGTGGGAGTCAGGCAGCCCGGGCTGCCGGTCCATCCCTCTCAGCGGGGCTGTCCTTTGGAGATGGGCACCATCAACACGTGGCAGCCCCTGGCAGCCTCTCCACTCTCTGGGGCCACCAGTGGGAAGGGATGGAACCAGGGCACCCCCGGGGTGAATTTGGGCCCGCGACCCAGTCCCAGATTTGTGCTAGTGCACCCGAAAGCAGGCTTACACCCCTTGGGCTGTGCTGGAAGCTGGAAGGGAGGCCTGGGGCTGGTCGGCTGGGACACAGCACTGCTCCCTGAGGTTCCAGGGTACCGCTCCCTTCTCGGGCATGCTGAAACAGGGTCATCAAAGACAGCTCATACATCCACTGCGGGTGGGGGGGTGCGTGTGTGAATTCAGCCAGGTACTAGAACAGCTCTAACATAGCACCGTCTGCCTATATTCATTAGCCTGTATTCATTAGACATGTTGGAAGGAGCCAGTATTACCCACAAGCTTTCGGTCATTTGTTCTCCATGCCGTGAGGAGACCACCCCTGTTTGCAGACAGGCGGAGGCAGCTCCCAAGGCCAGCTGATGGAGCTGGGAAGGGGACAACCAGCCCGCACAGCTCTCCAGCCTGCACATTTCTGAGCTTCTCTTGTGGTGCTTCTCACTGTTAAGGAGAATCGAGAACACGATGGGACGGGGCTGGTGTTATTTTTGTATAGCCACTGTTGTCCTGGATGTTTTGCTTCTCCTCTGCGCAGCACGCTGTAGCTGGTAGTGATGCTGTTGACAAAGAGGTGACTCATTTCCACCACCAAATCTCCCTCGCACAATGCATCTATATCCTGTTTGACTTCACACCTATCCTGTTTGCTTAGCTACACAGCACTACTGTTCTGTTTGGTGAGTTTTAGCTTGTTTTATAAGGAGTGAATTTTATATTATATCATACTATATACTAATTGCTCATTTAATTTTAACTTGCTAATATGTTTATACTGCAAACAGTTAGGAAAATGACTTATAAGAGTGTTTTAACTAGATGTGTAATTTGAGGATACAAATTTAATATGCTATACAAAGTCTTCTGGGGCAAAATTGCTGTGTCCTTAGTTAGGTACATGGGAGTTTACTTGAGTGAAGAAGCATTCGTAATTCAGGGAGTATTATTTCGGGACCACTGTTTAATTACAATAATTACTACTCATAAGTCACAAACTCAGGTGTTGTGCATCACTAGCTCTGTTCCTGACTTTGCTGCAGATGGGCAATGTGATGTTGAGCAAGGAGCGCACAGCCTGAGCTGTAAATCTCTTACTCACCCCTGGGAGGAGTTACTCATGCTGCTCCTTTTGGCACAGGAGTAATGAGAAGATGAACGCCTCCATTTTCACCAAATACTCAGGTGGAAGGAAGGATGCTATCGGAGCGGAAGCCCCATTGCTTCATTACATTGCTTATATTTTTGGCCTGTGCTAATATGTTGCAACCAGCAGAGGCTTGGTAGCAGAGTGCTGGGAGCTTTGTGCATCTCCCTGCCAGCACCTCACTCGACCCACCTGATGAACATCCCTCCATGAGCCAGAATCCTCCTAGGTGTACTCTCCTCATCTTCCCAGCTTTATGCTTCTCTTGACCTCACTGAACTAGTGCCTTTAAATTACTCTTATACTTAGTACAATTTAATGGAGGAGCTGAGGGAATGGACAGGGATGGGGAGAAGCTCAGAGGAAGATGGTTAGGTGGTACTGCAGATCTTCTCAGCCGACAAGAGGCGTCAGGCCAGGCTGGGTGGACAGTTTCCAGCTTTACCCGCTGTGTCTGCCCTGTATAGACTAAAAAGTCTGTGTCTGTTTCCTTGGTGAATTTTAGTATTGCAAATACTGATCGGGCGAATGACAATGAAAGACACTGTTCAGAGCACCTGGAGGTTTGGTAGGCAATATAATTTGGCTTGCTGTGAACACTTGTACTTGAGATTTCCAATTTCAGTGTGGAATTAAATTTTGACCTCATCAGCATACCTGACTTAGCACTACTGGCAAGTTTGCTAACCCTTTATTTAATGTTCTGATATACTGTTTGTTTCAACTTTAGCAAAAACCTTCTTTTTTCTTCAGTAAAGTGTAGCAGCCAAGCTAAACAAATATCAGAAAATCCTTTTAACTGTGTCCACTTCTTCTTTTGTTTGAATGCCCAGATCTTCCCACCCCGTCACAGTACCATTCCTGTGCTGCAGCCTCGCAGCAAAGGCACCCCATTTCTGCTGTTCATGAGCACCAAGAGCCCCGCTGTCCCCAGGTGCGAAGGAGTTTGACTTTCCCACTCCCATTTACTCCCATGTAAGTAAAAGAGGAGCATTTTAGCAGCTTAAAAAGACGCTTGGCTCTGGAATGGCGGCTTCCCTGCTTTCCCCCCAGGAACTGCACATCAGAGGGTCCTGCCTTTCAAGGTGCAGGGTTGCTGGGAGAACCAAGCCCCTGGATGCCACAACACTTTGTCCACCTCTCAGGGCACAGAGCTGATGGGCAGGCAGCTGGGCATGAAGAGCCGGGCAAGGAGCTGCTCCCTGAGTGGGGCTGCAGAGCAGTGGAAGCAGGTTTTTAGGGAAGTGCCAGCTCTGCCTCCCTTTTTCCCATCAGTGGCTTGGCAGGGCAGGCTTCAGGATGGCTTGGGAGCAACCACACATATGGGACAGAAGGGGAATCCCTGCTGGGTCACTCATCTTCTTCACCCAAGGCATCTGCTGGAGCTTTCCCCCTTGTGCAGGCTGGAGAGCAACCTGGGAAGCCAGGGCAAGTTGAGGGATGTGGGAGAGGAGTACAGTGTCTACTCTGGGTGAACCCACTTTGGCAGGGGGGTTGGACTATGATGATCTTCAAAGGTTCCTTTTAACCCCTACCATTCTATGATTCTGTGTCCAAACTGAGAAATGTTGCCGTGAAAGGGGCCATCAGGACACACAGACACCCAGCCACTGGGATGCATCGCTATCCATGTGGCTTTAGTGTGACCAGAAGCCAGGTGTCCTGGAAGTGAGCTTTCCACAGCACTCTGAAGGTAGCCAAAATCTCCCCAAAGAACCACGCACATCCATTTCTTCACTTGTAAATTAGAGGAGGGCCTGGAAATGGCAATGTAAACCTGGACAGGGCTGGTTGTGTTTGCCAGCAGCTCCAGCAGCTCCCATCAGTATCTGGGAGCCCACTCGTAACCTGGCAGGAGAGGTGGATAACTGCTGCTCCCACAGAGGCTGGGTCCTGCTTCCAAATGGACATCCTTCCTTGGGCTTCAGGCAGCTGCCCCTCTTCCTCCTCATTCCTGCTCTGCTGACCTGCTGGCTCGTGGCCTCGGGACCTGGGTCTGCGTCCGCAGTCATCCCTGCAGCACTGGATCGCAGCCTCTGAAGTCAAGTGCAAAGTCAGGGGCTAAGCAGAGATTAGGGATCAGGTATTTTAGTCGGTGGACATCCTAAGAACTTGATCCGAATGGCTTGGCTTAAAATAAATAACCCATTTTGAATCAGGTTTTTCTTGTGAGAGATAGACCTCCACAAACATAGGAGAGGAGACGTAGGAGAGGGATGAAGCAAGGCTGTGGAGTAAATCCCCCACAGAATCATGCCTGACAGTAATACCATATCAAGCAACACGGACTCACTCACGCTCACGTTTCTCAGTTTAAGCAACGTATCCTGTTTTCCACCTACGTAGTGTGCAAGCAGCCATGTTTCGCTGACAGCTTGGGTTCCTGTGGGACTGTTCCCATAAGGCCAGCCCAGGAGGAAAAATCTCAGGGGAGTAAATGTGGTTTCATTGGCTTTTGAATCAGGCCTAAAATGCTGCTGATGCTAAAAGGATACACGCTTCTGGCTGCACACAATTAGCCATACCCTTTAATAACTTGATCCGATCCCTCTGCGGACCCAACGGTAATACCAGGATTGGGGTGATGCCAGGTGACGATGAACCATCCTAGTTACACTTCAGTGGTTCAAGAAGTCAGGCTTCCACAGCTCCTGTGTAAGAAAAATGGGTCCCTCTTAACTCCAGCAACTAAATCCTTCTCCCATGGGATCCTACCTCCCCTCGTCTGTGCCCTGTGGGGTACTGAGCATGCCTGCACCACCTGCACTTGCAGCCCAGCTATGGAATTTGCTTTTTTGCCCTGCCATCGCACTGTCTCATGAGCTGTGGGGATGAGGATGGGGCTGGAAAACACGCCAGCGCTTCAATTGCCAGCGGCCGGCTATTTGCAACACTCAGAAGCCTCCGTTTTTGGGCAGCCCCAGTGTGGCACACAACAAAGTCATCTGCCGTGTGTCACTGCAGTGAGGAGGACGGGAGGAAGGAGCTCTCCTCCTGTGGGGAGCCTGCGGTGCCGGCACAGAGGGCTGGCGATGCCAGGGAGAGCCCGGAGGATGAAGACAGGGGAGAAGTCTCTCCCGTGTTTGCAGGGTGGCAAAGGGACTTCTGAAGGCACATTCTGCTTGCGAGGGTTTTGCAGATACCTTGTTGTAATCCTGCCAAGGCAAAGCCTCCTCACACGCATGGTTTCCGCACCTTGCTCTCCATCCAGTCATCCTCCTGCTCTCCTGGTGCCGACATTCCTCCTTCCCCGTGCACTCTGGTTGGTGAGAGCTTGGCCTCCGTGCGCTCACCTTTGGCTAGGGATTTTCAAAGCCAGCTGCCAAACAACCTCTGGTTCAACCAGGTGACTGCGGAAGGAAGCTATTCTTACTAAGCAACCACCTTGTTTTTCCTCCTCCAGACCTCAGGATGCTTGTTCCCTCTCCGTGCAGTGTGCTGGTGCTGCCGGACGGATCCGAGTGTGGCCAGCCCGGGCTGTGGGAAACCCATTTCACTCTTGCTGGAGCCAGCTGGCCATAGGCAGGTAGTTTGCAGAATGATATCACCAGCACAATGGAGGCACAAGGGATGACACAGCGGGGGAGTGGGTCCTTGGGATGTCAGTGGACAGAGGAAAAAAAAAAGAAAGAAAAGAGAAAGAAGGAAGAAGGTGGTGCTGGCCTTGTTGGGTCAGAGCGCAGGGTCTTTGGTTTTGGGACACAATAAAACACACAGATTCAAAAGTAAAACGTCACACTGCCTTGCTCCTGGCCAAATCCTGCTCTCTTGTAGCACCTTCACTGCCCCCAGGTAGCAAAAATCTTGTACTCATTTCTCATCTTAATTCTCCTGCCCTGGCGTGCCACCACCTCCTCTCCCCTCTGGCACCAGGAGGGGGTCTTCTTAGAGCTCCCCGCCTCCAGACACCAAGCCTGGGCTGTTGTGGCATGATACATTAGAGCAGCTCTAACCCTGTTAGCCCCACTAATCCCTCCGGGGAGGGAAAATGCTATTTAACAGGAGGGATGTAGCGGTGCACAGAGACTGTGGTGGCAGGAACAGCAGCAGGGGCAGCAGGGATGTGGCAGGAATTTAGCAGAGGCGCAGAGGGAGGCAGCCCCAAATCCCTGATCCTCAGGTGCTACCACTGGCAGTAGGTTTCCGGGGCTCCCGAGGATACCCTGGGCCCAGCTGAAGTCCACAGATTTGAACCCGAGGTCTCCAGGACTCCAGCCACAGCTTGGTCCCTGCACAGTGTTCACACCTCGTCACAACCACCATGTACAAAGAGGCTCAAGCCTCTGTTTCCATTCGGAGGATTTCTTTCTTCTTCACGGATTTATTAAAAAAAAAAAAAAAAAGGGTATCCTGGCATCCCTCAGGATTTCTAGTAAAGGTATTTAAAAGAAAAACCCTTGGATCTGTAGGTTTCTATCAAAATAATGGCGCCTATGATGACAGGCAAAGTATAAACGCTTAGGCAGACAAAGATAAGCATTGGTGCTGTGGCTGCCTGTTTAAATCAGATCTCTGCAAATGCCGGTCTGGATAGGAGAGACCCAAAGCCTTTCTTGCTTGTTACGTGAGCCTAAGCAGAAGACCTTTATTTGAAGCTTTTTTTCTGCTTTCATATGTCACAGCAGCAGAATTCTCCAGCAGTGGAGGGCAGCTTTTCTCTAATTTTAGATCTTTCTCTCGAAAGATGGCAGCTGACAACGGAGACAGGCCTCTGAAAAGGACGGATTTGAAGGCATGCCTTTTTACTAAAGACATACAAGCTGTGCAGCGCGGCGGTTCTTGTGAGATCAAACCGAGTAGATTTCGGATTCAAATCCCACCCTACTTTGAGGTCAGACTCCAGGCAATGTGTCCCAAGCTGCTTGCCAACGGAAAGGCAGGCGATGTTTTTTTATTAAAAAAAAAAAAACAAACCAAAACCAAAACAAATAGTGAGAGCTGAGGAGGAGGAGCAGGAGCAGGGATAAATGATTTACACACAGCTAACCCGCTGAGGAAGTCAAATAGATGCTTTATTGTCTCCGAGGGCTCCTGGCTGGATATATCCGTTTCTAAACAAAGCTTGTTGTATCTCAGTGAATTGTTTCAGGCAACGAATTGTCCTGCAAGGTTTAAGGCAAAGCTTCTCTGTTTCCCTCCTGAACAGCTCATTGCACCAACCCACCACACGGGCAGAGAGGTAGGAAAAAGCCCCACCAGGTAATTTGCAATCCCCTATTTTTGTGTCCATGATGCGTCTGATGGACTTTAAATAGCAAGCTTAGGAGATACCTCAACAAGCTGCTTTGCAACACCTGTTTAAGTTACTAAGATAGTTCAGTGAAAACCTTGGTGCATAAACAGAACATTTTGACTGGGTAGCCTCATGGCTTGTAATATTTTGCTATTTAGAGCAAAGTGGTCACAAGAACAGAGTCAAAGTGGGCAAGCAGAAGCTATCAGCTGAGTTGAGCTAGTCACAGGCAGTGATTTTTTTACCACAGAGCTACTCCCTTATCACAGATGTGTCACCCTTTGTGTCTTCCCTTGAGGCGAGTGACACATTCTCTCCAGGGCCCTTTTTTGGCCATTAGAAGGCAATGTAAAGCATCCCTCTATGTATCTGCGTCATCTCACTCTGGCCATTGTTGTGATGCCCAGGTAAGAGACATGAAAATTAGGAGCTGCCTAACAAGGCACAGCTTTCCTTCTGAGTGACTTCCGATAGGGAGTGATCAATCTGTGCAGCACAGAGGGCTGCCCTGACAGACAGACAGCAGCCTGGAGGCTGAGCTTCCAACTCCCATATAGGTTTGCATTCAATTCTACGTAATTTTTAAAAGGAATTTTCTATCTGACTTTGTTCAGGTGCACATTCATGATGGATCAATGTGTTGTGGAGTTATGAACTTTAAAGGGATGTTGCTGGGCTAAAAAATAATCTTGGCCAACTTCCCTTTTGCTAATCAGCTGCTGACGGCCGCACGAGCTGAGTGGCAAATGCCTGTCTCTGGTTTGCACTCCTGCACGGGAGATGGAGACGGGGCAGAGCCCAAAAGAGAGCTTCCTTGGGAAGGTCTGACGCAGAGAAACACCCCACAGTGGGGTTCAGAACTGTCAACCTTAGGCATATTCTTTCTGGAGTGTTGAGCAATTCCTTCCCTAACTTAACAGAATGAATTTCAAATCTCTAATTTAGCTTTCAGCTGCATGTTATTAGCCTTTTTTTCCCCTTTCAGTTTGAATTGGAAAAAAAAAAAACCCAAACCAAAACACAGAGGAAAACCTAGGCTTCCCTCTGTAGCCAGGCCCCCAGTTAGCTTTCCTTTGCAGTCTGATGCGCAAAGCTCTACTGCAGATTTGCAAATGCTGCTGGAGAGTGTTCATTTACATCAGAACACGCTGTTCGCAACTGATTTTTTAAGCCCCCTCTGCTTCTCTATTAATTTTACGCTGTGAAACAAAATAGTGCAAAAATGATACATACAACGGTTTTGACAGCAAGCTAAATAAGGGGCTCTGTAGGAGATGCCATCACTGATTTAGCCCATTTTGTTTAGCCAAGAAGGAGAGGGCTTGCTTTAAGAAAAATCATTCTCCAAAGAACAGCGGATGGGGAGGTGGAGGCTGGTAGGCAGTCACTGCCTGAAGAATGCCTGATCTCGGGGACACTTACCTACCAGCAGTTGCTTTCCCTTCGTGGGGTAGCCAGCTACACGTGCTACTCTGCCACCCAAAGAAGAAGAGGAAGAGTCTCTCTTATCCTACAAAGGGGCATTTTTCCAGTGGCTCACTCTCCCCTGCCAGGAAAAAAAAAAAAAAAAAAAAAAAAAAAAGAAAGCGTGTATCTGTTTTAATCTTCTTTCTCTCCTTAGTCCCTGAGTGCCTTGCAGTGCTTGCCTGTCTTTAAAAATAATGTGGGGAGCATGCCTACAAACACCTCTTGGCAAAGGAGGGGAAGGGAAGAGTGCAGTGCAACCAGCCATGGCAAAGACTGTTGTTTTCTACAGGGAGCAAAACAAAGCAAAGATCTTCAGGTGGGAAAAAATGCAAATGAAAAAGGGAAAAAAAAAAAAAAAGGGGGACAACGCATGCATCATACAAATCTTACTCTTGTCTGTGCGCATGGGTCTCCTGTTGTGAGAGCATGCACGATGGAGAGGCTGTTAATATCGTTCAGATAAAGACGGAATTCCCCTCCTCTGCTCCTGCTGAGAAAAACACCCCGAAGTGGTGCAGAAGGAGGCCTTCCCAAGAGTACAACCCGTTCCAGCGCTGGTGAGGGGATGCCTGGGTCACCCGAACACCCGTTTCCCCTCTCCCCACCTGACCACCCATCACGAGGGGCTCTCAGAGGTCTTGTGACCCCCACACCCCATGGTCCCCGGGGGAGGGGGCCGTATCCTGCACCCCTGGGATGGCTCTGAAGCAAGGGCCAGCTGCCCGCTGCCAGAGCTGTCTCTTGTGATGTTTGCATCTCCATCAGTCGCCAGTGCCACCGGCTGGGGACTAGCACCGCTCCGCAGTCTCCTTGGCACCAGGCACATTACCGGCACTCACAAATCATCCTCACAGTAATTAGGAGCAATTAGTGACTTAATGGAGAGTCTTTGGGGACTTCTAAGCGTGCCTCATGAGCGTGGGGTTTGTTTTTTGTTTTTTTTTTAGGCCGGTGGAAGTTGAGAAAGCCCTCAGGAATGCTGGTGGCACCCGGCTGTCCCTTATCTCTGCGCCCGCCCGGATGGGTTTGTTTGTGCGCAACCTTCCTGGCCATCGCCCCATCGGGGCAATGCTGCCCGCCTGCCCTTGGTGGCATTCCTGGCCAGCTCCCCAGCAGCCACGGTGGACCTCCCCCTGGAGCCCCCACCTCACCTCCAGACCTCTTCCCGGGCATGAAACCCATGCATGAGTCCTTGCATGGGCATGGGGTTGATCTCCAAAAGGGGTGTGGGTGGGTGTGTGTGTGTGGAGTGTGAGCTCAGGTGCTTAGTATGCACAAGAACAGGGGGAAAATGCAGTGGGAACCAGTTTAAAATCAGATTATTTTCCGTTGCCCCGGTTGGTCCTGGGCTCTGCCAATGCTCGGGCTCCTGGGTGGCACTGGGCAGTCACACAGGGCTTGCTTGTTGAGGGCACAAGGCATGAACCCCTCCGTAAAAAAAAAAAAAAACCCAAACAAACAAAAAAATCCAAAAAAACCATGCCTAATTAAATTTCTCATTCTGAAAACAAATAAGGGTTCTCAGAGGAGACAACGGAGTCTCCCTGAGGTTGTTACTGTTGGGCAGATTTTTGCAAGTCATTAGCAACCTCGGGAAATTGTTAATCAAATGGCTGAAAATGCAGCTTTCCAGTTTTCCAGTAAACCGAGCGTAGTAAGCCGCTGTGGCATAAGCATCTTCATAATGATGTTTCTGAGTTAACAGGAGGGACCTGGGGTGTTTTAATTGCCTTAGTTTCTAAATAAATGTAAAGAGATTTGTACACGTCCTGGATGCAAACAACCCCTTGCAGAAAGGCTGCCTGGCTTTCCCTGTGCCTTTTTGTCTCCGAAAGATGGAAAAAAAATCCCATTGATGCTGGGCTGTGAGCGTGGTACTCGCATGTGCCCAAGACTATAATTAACACGGACACTTACCACTTCTTATTTTGAGCAGCACCTTTATATCTGTGAACCTTTCTCAGCTGTTTGGTTGCTCACCCACTAAGGCAGATGTTAAGCACTCTGGTGCAGCGAGTTTTTTTCAAGACTTTTGTGCTGTTTCACTGGCAAACAGCAAGTGACATGAAGACGTGTCAATAGAAATAGCAAGCTGCACAATTACAACAGCTCAATATATATATATGGTTCTTAGGTCAGTATGTAAATTGCTGGTTTTAGAAATTACACATTTTTCCCATTCGTGTGGGATCTCATCTTACCCTTCTCCAACTACAAGCATTCTGCTATATAATTGGCTCTACTACTGTACGACAAGTTATTTCTTAACATGTTGGCAGCAGTTTCAATTGCACAAATCGATCCAGGCATTGGAAATTTAAAATAGAATTTTTACCTTTATTGCCTGGTTTAGTTTCTACCTGTTCTCTGTAGTATACAGGGAATATTAGTCTCAACTATGTCATTTCAGTCCAAATTCCAGATCACTATTTGCTTGGGGTATTTTTAATTGAGCTGGCTGAAGGTGAAAGTCACTCCATTGAATAATAATACCTGCCCTTTTAGAAGAATGACAGAGATGAAAATAGAATTAATTCAGAGATCCAGTCCTGTGGTCTAGCCACTGGGCACACATCCTCAAAATTAGATAGGACAGAAGGGGAACTCCTTTGAAATTAGCAGGCAGCCATTTCGAAATAAATGCAAAGGAATGCTTTTCCATACCATACGTAATTGAACTGGGGAACTCACTGCCACCAGATAATGCGGAGGCCCCCAGTATAAACGGGTTTCAGCAGGATTTAGCCAGAGTTGAGAAGATGGACTAACTGGTACTGCAGGGCACAGAGGTTCAACTGCAAGCTCCAGCTCAGACAGTCCTTCAAGAATCACATCTGCCAGAAGCTGAGAAGGTGGCGTCTCCTGCTTGCCCTTCCTTCGTCCTGCTCCTTCCCTCCGCGGTCACTCCTGGCTCCTTTCGGGAATGCACGACCAGGCTGATCCAGAAACTTTGGTCTGACCCTGCATACCACTCTCAGTTTTAGCATTGCAATATGGTATAGGTCAAGCCATGTGGTCCCCAGGCATGGCAGATCACACACATAAATGTGTTGATCCTGAGATGCTCTGTGCACCCCAGCTCTGGAGACAAGACCGTTCCACACATCTCCTTTTCTAAGTACCAAGGTTTGCAGGCATAAAACCATGTTTTACTGGAAGAGCTGAAGGCAAAGCAGTGCATTGAACCCAGAGCTGACTTTGCAGTGCCTTAGTGACCCTCCAAAAGAATTCAAGGCAGGCCACATTTTTTGTGTGTGTGCTTGTTATCTTATCTTTCAAGTCCCTCAGAAGGCTGTGGTCTGCCTTCAACTGACATGAACACAGTCTGACTGCAAATCTTTGTTTGAGGAACTGATTGCGTGGCTTTCTAGTTCCCATATAACAGGTAGATGTAAAGAGCCTTCCCAGTTTTGTCTCTTATGCAACACATAGCTCCTCAGCACACAATGCTATCACTAGCATCCCTACCAAAGATGCTAAGATTAAGGTCAGACCTTAATCCTCCGTCTTCAGTGGGCCCAATGCAGCTCTCAGACCTCTCTTCCTGTCCCTAATAAATCTACCCCAGAGCTCAGGAAATAGCTACTTTCCAGCTCTTCCAAGAAAACTAGGGGTGTGACCTGCTGGAAAGCAACTCTTCAGAGAGGGACCTGGGATTTCTGGTGAACAACAAGTTGAACGTGAGTCAGCAATGTGCCCTCATGGCTGAGAAGGCCTATGGTATCCTGGGGTGGCCAGCAGGTTGAGGAGGGTCATCCTCACTCTCTACTCTGCCCTGGTGAGGCCACATCTGAAGTACTGTGTCCAGTTCTGGGTTCCCCCGTTCAAGAAGGACAGGAAACTACTGGAGACAGCCCAACGAAGGGCTATGAAGAAGGCAGACTGAGGCACCTCTCTTATGAGGAAAGGCTGAGAGACCTAGGTCTGTTTAGCCCAGAGAAGACTGAGAAGGGATCTCATCAATGCTTATAAATATGTAAAGAGCAGGTGTCAAGAAGATGGGGCCAGACTTTTCTCAGCGGTGCCCAGTGAGAGGACAAGGGACAACAGGCCCAAAATTGAACACAGCAAATTCCGTCTGAACATGAGGAAAACCTCCTGTATTTTGAGGGTGACAGAGCCCTGGCACAGGCTGCCCAGAGAGGTTGTGGAGTTTCCTTCTCTGAGGATACTCAAAACCCAGCTGGGTGCGTTCCTGTCCAACCTGCTCTAGGTGAACTTGCTTTGGCAGGGGGGTTGGACTAGGTGATCTCAGAGGGCCCCTTATACCCCCACCATTCTGTGATTCTGTGTGGGTTGCTCCCAATTCCTCCTTTCAGGGCACTATTTTCCCACATGCAATTACTCCCCCTGTTCATTTTAAGGCAGTGAGCATGCTGCCAGGGACTGGAAATGACCCAGTGGTTCACCAAGGGGCAAACTGTAGATGAACACTTGCAGAGGCTGGATATGATACAACTACTAACAAAATACTATTATCATGACCCAGGAGGCTGACTGTCTGGGTCCCACACGGTGGCTGCCTGCACAGCAATATATCATTCAAACATTTTCCCCCATTCGTGCCGTTCCGTAATGGCTCGTAAGGTATCAGTTTTCTGTAAATACTGGGGACAGACTCTGCTAAGTGGTTGAGGTGTCCATTTTCTCTATAGGTGCCTACATCCCAAGGGTGTCAGTGGGAACGTGCTAACTGTGTCGGCTTGCAGTGGCACATGGGAGGCCGATTTTAATTTCTGATCAGACCATTTCCCACACTCTGGCTGTGTGAAGGAGACATGAATTGCTGGCTACATGTAGTAGTTCTCCACAAACTACCAGTTCTGGGTAAAATTCACCCAGCTGGCCTTTCTCCAAAAGTTATGGCCCAGTTTAGACAGGAGGACAGTGGGAGCAGCAGAGCTGCTATACCGCTGTGCCGTAAAAAGTTTATCCAGGCTAGCCTGAGAGTCAAAATGGAAAACAGTGGTCCA
The DNA here is from genome assembly GCA_026546715.1 of Gallinago undulata. Classification (NCBI taxonomy): domain Eukaryota; kingdom Metazoa; phylum Chordata; class Aves; order Charadriiformes; family Scolopacidae; genus Gallinago; species Gallinago undulata. The sequence goes on along the minus strand of JAOTQQ010000001.1, from coordinate 118,049,148 downwards.
GGAGACGGATAAGAAGGACACACAGACCTGAGCTGGGTAAAGAGAAAGAGCCCAGAGGAATGTAAAATGAGTGAGCTTCCATCACCTTCGTTATCTGTCTTGGTAGCAGGGCTTTTGGACAAGATTTTTTTTGAGATTTCCATGAGAGATCACCGACTGACACAAGGCTAACTCCCACCCTCTTGGTTGCTTCTGTGCCTGTGGAAGATGAGGAAAAAATTCCAAATGCATGAATGAGGTCTGGATCAGACCATGCAGTGCCAGATGATCAACCCCCCAGTTGCTCAGCCAGTTTAACTGGGCTGGTGCAAATTCACACTGCAAAGATGAGAAGCACCTCCAACTTACTATGGGGTGATCTTGTTTAACTCAGAGTTTTTCTAATATAATGTTGTCCCTTGTGACATAACTATACCCATTCAACCTAGCTTCAGGCTTGTTAATAATTGAGAAATACTTAGTGGCACCTCTTGTGGAAGTACCAATGACTTGATGCCAGCAGAACCACATCCTATAATGAGCTGGAATTTATCTAAGGATCCTTTCCTTACAGAGGAATAATTATCTGATTAGCATTAATGTGAGTGCCATAACTATGATGGACCTAGCTCTCCCTTTCTCTTGTAGGAACTGTGATATTTGGAGAATCCACAACACAGGAGGTAGGGCTATGAGCCTGTTACATGAATGGTGCATGCACTCATAGGCTCTTTTTTATACAAGGAATTCTTTCTAAGCTGAGATTTATTTGTTCTAGTTTACAGGCACCTTAAAGTTCAGCTGTAAATGCAAAGCTCATTGTGGTGCTCTGAAGACAAAATTCAGGAATCCTCTGGTTCAAGAGCCACCAAAATGCAACAGGAAACTCACCAAGCTTCGGATAATGCCCAGACAGCTGGCTATTGGGAAAGGCAATGCAACTCATTTTGCTCTAGGACCGTTGCCTATGAAGAAGCTGGGTACCAGTGGCAAAGGTTCACATGGGCCTCCAATGCTAACATGGTATCTATAAAGTATGGCTCTGCCCTAAGCACCACAGAAAGGGACTAAGGAAGGTCAGACAGGCACGTCCTGAACCCTTCTATTACCCTCAGCCAGCAGCTATATCCCCTTGACCAGTGGTCATATCCATCATTGGAAATGAAGCATGGGAAAAGAAACCTCAGAGGGGCCAAAGGAGTTTTTGCAGTGGGAGAGAAAATCCTTCTCCGTGGTCCTTCTCCCTTGGCTGCAGCACAATCTCCAGCAGTTGGGTTGTGCTTGGAGGGATGTACAGATGAATGCTAAATTCATTTATTTCTCCAGCTGGACTACACCTACCTATTTACCAAGTATAACTGTGTGTCTCTCCAGCCTTACATGGGCACTCACTTGTTTTCTTCTCCCATTGCCACGAAAGAATTGAGTGTTTTTCAACAGCTGGCTGGGAGCACCCACAGCTGGAAGACAGAGGATAAAGAGTTTCCTAGTAAAAGGTGGGAGCAGCGGATCACATTCCCTGTGGTAGAGCGGGAGTTTAGCCCTAATCTGCCACATCTTGCATGGGTATCTCAACAACCTCCTGCTCTGCTCATCATTATGTGAAATAAAATTATGTTTATAAAAATGCAAAACACATTTTCCTACACTGTCGTAGAAATTATCCTTGCACAAAAGGTGGATTCCTTATTTGAGTAGGAGGGGCATAGGTCAGTAATTTTTACAGTATTAGCACACTTTATTTCCAAACGGTTCACTTCTTAAACTGTGGGTGGTGATTGCAGTGGTGTGGTTTTTTTTTGTTTTACACTCTAAAGTATATCCAAGGAAACAGGTATCTTTTAAGAGCAACTTTAATCACAAAGACTTAGGAGAAAAAGTAGAGAGGTAACACATGTCTCATTGAAACTGTAAAGGGAATTTAAGGGAGTAAAATCAATAACTTGTGCTGGAGTCCAGACATGGCCACCCAACCTTTTGGACAAGGATCAAGGCTGAATCCAGCTAAAGATTCGCCCACCCTTTTTCTGCCTGGTGACTTGCCTGTCTTGGGTATTGAATGATATCTTCCAGAAACACAGTGCTTCACCTCCAGCAGCATGGGGCTCTCACTGCTGCAGAGTCATCTCGGCTCAGGGCCACCCTACAGGGGAGAAACCCCGACCCCGAGTCACCAGCACCGACTGCTTCCTGCTGCAGCAGGGTCTTTTGCAAAACACCCTCTGTAAGCATTGATTTGGCCTCGTTCTTCACTTGAACTTCATCCAAGAACAGCATGAGGCGGTGCGGCTGGAGGTGCCGTTTGGAAAACCTCGTTCATGAAATGTAAATAGTTGTAGGTGATTGCATAGATAATATGGTCTCATGAAGGAACCGCTTGATATGTCAGTGTTAATACCTGCATCCCTTCATTTCCCCAGTGTTTGTATGCACAGTACATATTTTGCTTATAGAATACAGAGCAGGGTTGTAATAGAGATGTCTTCAAGCCACATTTATTTGATGTATTTGTTTTTACATTATTTTTATGCTACTAGTGAATGGGCTGTTTGGGAATCAAAATGCCAAAGCTGAGGTATGAATGGGATCGCTCATCTCCATCCCCCATCATCCATGATAAAGAAATCAGAGTGGTATTGATTGTGGTAAAGGGGGGAACAGAGTATACCACACTAAGTATGCAAGTCCATGCTAGTCATTTAACACCTTGGAAAAGGTAGTATTTTTGCCCTAACTTTTTGCACAGTTTAGGGTATTGTGGGACAGCATCATGACTTTCATGAAGAAACAGGAGGAAATACCTTTCAGTAAGAATAATTAACAAGCAGCTTCATCAAATAGTGGTGATTATGCATCCTTCAATGTTGAAAAATGGCAGGGAAAAGATGTATTTCTTTAACCAGCACATCACAGGCATTCAGACCTCTGCAAAGAGGGATCATAGAATCATAGAATCATAGAATTGTTTAAGTTGGAAGGGACCTTAAAGATCATCGAGTTCCAACCCCCCTGCCATGGGCAGGGACACCTCCCAGCAGACCAGGTTGCTCAAAGCCCCATTCAGCCTGGCCTTGAACACCTCCAGGGATGGGGCATCCACGACTTCCCTGGGCAGCCTGTTCCAGTGCCTCACCGTCCTCCAGTAAAGAATTTCTTTCTGGTCTCTAATCTAAATCTCCCCTCTTCCAATTTAAAATCATTACCCCTTGTCCTGTCACTACACTTCCTGACAAAGAGTCCCTCTCCAACTCTCCTGTAGCCTCCCTTCAGATATTGGTAGGCTGCTATTAGGTCTTCCTGAAGCCTTCTCTTCTCCAGGCTGAACAACCCCAGCTCTCTCAGCCTGTCCTCACAGGAGAGGTGCTTCATCCCTCTGATAATCTTTGTGGCCCTCTGCTGGACCCGTTCCAACAGGTCCATGTCCTTCCTGTGTTGAGGACTCCAAAGTTGGACACAGTACTCCAGGTGGGGTCTCACGAGCACAGAGTAGAGGGGCAGAATCACCTCCTGAGATCCCGGCAGGACTAGAGCCAGGGCTGTCAGTTCCTGAACTGTCAGTGTCTCACTGTGTCCCAAGGGCACTTCTCCCCGGTCTGGGTCACTTTGTCAGATTTGCTGTCTGTGGCACTAGCAATGGCAGCCTGGGATCAGGCTGGGGCAGCTCCTCCTCTCTGCTCCAGGGTGAGAGGAGCTGCTATGGCTGGTCTGGTTTGGAGATGCCCACGCCAGGTTAAGTGCAGACACTTGGTTAGCTTCAACTGAACCAAAGAAAAAAGCTTGATTTCAACCAAGATAAATGTGCACTCTGCCACTTCTGTCCAAATTTCTGCCAGGCAGTGGCCTGTCCCCCACCGCTGGAGACTATGCCTCTGAAATCTCAGACACCAAAATGCCTCTCTCTGCTCTGTCTCAGCTGCTGCTTCCTACAGGTTCTAATCTTTTTGTCTTTTGTCCTCCTGGACGAGGTCAGCCAGACTGTGCCTCTCTCCCACCGGGGAGAAACTGCTGAAGACCCAACACCTGCATTGTGCAGAGCACAAGGGATTTGCATTTATCACTGCCCCATGTGTTTAGACCCGGCTGAAAGTGCTCCTTATCTCTCTCACCCGTTGAGCAAGGGATGTAATAACCCACAAGCCCTGACCTATACCCAGGATACGAACGTGTCCGTCTCCAAACAGCCCGTGACACTGCGTCCAACACCCTGGCCTCAGCCCTGCGGGAGCCCTGCTCAGACCAGCTCCAGGCAGCTACACATGGATTATGTATTTCTGCTTTGAAGCAGAAGATTTTATTACTTTCTTGATGGTTATAAAATGCACTCTTAGGTTTGTGTGTGCTTTATCCTTCTCCCTTGCTGAGAAGTGTGAAAAACAAGGCCTGAGAGTTTAAAAGTAAAGATTTTTTTTCTGTGTGTAGGTTTGAGGTCAACATTTGAGAAAACTACCTCCAGCTCCTAAAACAAGCTGTGGAGGTGTCACCGGTCTGTGATATGCAAGTGCATGAGGAACAAGTGTATTTGCTAAGGAAAAGGTGCGTGCTAATTGATTTGTGCCTGTACAAATGGGCACACTCATGTGTGGACAGACCAGTAGATACCAAACAGACAAGAAATGGAAAGCTGCAATATAAACAGACAACAGCATTTTAAAAAATGCAAGTGTTTGGGTTTTTTGGTGCATTTATAACAGGCTATTCATAAGCCTGTTATCCCTCATGAGCTAGTGTTAAAGCAACGTGAGATCAGCAGGGAGAAGTAACACCTTGTATCAGATCAGTTGATAACAGCTTGAAAAAACAGGTGTATTGGGACACACAAACCCTTCCTCAAGGCAGAGCAATGGTTTCTGTCCTGGTCTGACAAAAAGTCCATGTATCTGTTAAATTTGTCTGTTTTTCATGGCTTTCAGTGGTTACAATTTCTCTCAAGTCATGGGATGCAGCCGCCAGGATCACCTGGGCTGGCTGGCAAGGGACCCCAGATCCCCAGGGATGCCCACATGCTGTGCCATCAGCTCCCCTACTGTGACACTCGCTCCTGCAGCCAGCAGCTCCCAGCCAAGGGCCTCTCTGATGCCCAGTCTGAAGCCAGGGCTGCTGGAATCACTTTTCTATGGAAAATGTGGATTTGTGTGATTAGACACACTCCGCGGGAATATCAGTGGTCTCCAGCAGGCTCCTCGATCTCTGGTTTCCTTCCAGTGCTTGGACCTACAATCTGGAGCTGCCCAATTTCTCCAGTTGACCCATTTTACCAGGATGGAAGAGGTTCAGAAGGGTTGGGAGCCTTGAGGGTCTCATAAAGTTGTAGCGCTTCCCTTTCTTGCACCTGGGCCAGCCTGCTAAGTAGGGCGCATTTAGGGGATCCTGAATTGGAAGATGCTTATCTTGGAGAGGGCGTATGGCCCTTTGGGGCTTCCCCTTTACCAACTGGTGCATCCCCAGTGACCTCCACAGCCTCAAAATATGTTGGGAAAAGGTCAAAATAAATTGCTTAGACTTTCGGGGAGGGGGGGAAATAAAGTAACTTCTGCTTTGTGCCACATTTTTGTTCTCCACTGGAATGAGATTTTTTGGGGTTGTTGCTGAAATTTGGGAATGTCCTGTAAACTCAACATTCCTCGACCAGAGCCCTTCCTCAGGAGCAGCTCTGCAGACTCCTCCGGGCACGCTGCCAAACCCAGGGGATGCTTTCGCAGGAGCGCAGAAGAGAGATGCAGAAGGGCCGTTCGACTCTCTCCTATTTCTATATTTGTACCAGGAGAAGCTAAAAAAAGAAATGCTTCTGTACCTTCGGTTTCACTAAATATAACCATCTAGCTGGTTCTATAAATACATTTTAAAAAGCATGACATGCAATACTCGCAAAGAGATGAGACTGGAGAATAAATTACGATGCCAGAGGGCCAGAGCTGTCAATCACTCCATGCATGGTAAAACATTGATTGATTTGGTCCTAGAGAACGGCTGACTTTTCTCTTTGTCTTCCTCTGACATAACAAACTTACTGTATTTTCTGATTTACAAAAAAGCACTCTAAAAATAATAATAACTTCTATCATCTGAAATCCCAGGGAGTACTACAGATGTGGTAGAGAGGAGATTTTGGTTCAGCTAGGGTTAAAACCTCCATCCAGCAGTGCCAGTGATATCAGTCACTAATAGTAACCTTGCGTAGCTGCATGCATTAAGGTGGTATTGGATGATAAGCCTGAAGAGCGAAGCAATCTGTTGGGCTACAGCTGAAAATAGAGTCACTGCTGCAGAGGGAAAAAACTTCATTCCCTCTCTGGCTCTTTCTTCAGAAATGAAAATGCAGGGAGTGGTGCTGAGGGAAGGAAAATCTGATTTCCCACTGCTGAGAGACAGGGTGGCACTTGTGAGAAGGATTTCAAGGTCATGGTGGCGATGCTATCAGCGGTGACGGGGGAGCCAAGCAGACAACAGGTGAAGGCGTTTCGGAGGCGGCAGTGCGCTGCTGAGGGAGATCATCCGATAGCCATGGCAAGATGCCTGCTGGGGGGCACCTTCAGCCCTTGTTTCCCATGTGGATGCAGGGGAACTTGGCCATCAAGGTGACAATCAGGAGGGGTGAGAGGTAATGTGCCTGTAGATAACTGGGGTGTGCGAAAAGACTCCTTTGCTCACTTCTTTAGGTCTTTCCCCTTTGTCCCTGGGTACCTCTCCACCTATATTTGCACGCTGACATACAAGAATGACACACAATAGTGTAATCTAGACAGTATATGCCACAGTATGGCTCTGAAGTATGTGCCACCCAGGGATGGGCACAGTCCCCACCTGCACTGTGCAGGGGCCAAGTGATGGTGGCTGCAGCCACCCACCACCACAACCATCAGATGGTCCTCCCTCAACTTCTTCCCCAACTGCACGCTGTCCCAGTAAACCTCCTCCTGCTGCGGGCATCTCCTGAGACACCAGCAGTGTTTTCTTTAATCACACAGATTCAAAAGCAAATAAATGAAATGGCTGGGAATCAGGAGGCTCGATGAAAGCCAAATGAACTCTGGTGGCATCTTAAAGACAGTGTAGTCTCAAAACTGCAGCTCTGCCAGTAAAAAGCAAGGATTTGAAGGCAGGACCCTGTATTTCCATTAATACCTTATTCTCTAAACTGTGTTCCACCAACAACTCTTATCTTGGGCAAAGCACTTACTAGCTTGGCACCTCTGTGTACTCCTCTTCATGTGACAAAGAGAAATCCTAAACCACTTCACAGGCTTGTGTCAGAGTTTGATAACCAATATTTATATAGGTCTTGGAGATCCCTGGCCGGGAGGCACTACAAAAGGGACATCTACATCAAAGGTGTAAATATACACCGAGGTGGTTCAGGGAGTACAATAACTGGCTTTTGCAAAGAGGCTACTTGAACTGAGGGCAGCAGCGTGAAAAAAGGTTGCACAACCCAGTCAGGACACGTTCCAAGGTGATACTCAGACCTTACTCAAGTCAGGCCTTTCTAGACGGCAATGGAAATTTCACTGTGTTAAAGACTGGTACAAGGCACTCGGGAACTCATGAGTTGAATCTGGACCGCCTTCCCTAAGTTATCCAATTTGGGTGGGGAATTAGAAAAATGCCACTTAGCATGGCAGCGAGGACTCTGACCTTCAGCTTGTTTTTTTCACCAGTCTTTTTTGTCCTCATATGCTCTTGCTCTCCAAACTCCAGAGCTGATCTGGACACTTAAAAGCCTGCAGTCAAGGGTTTCTCTGATTATGCCAACACTCAGCAATCCCACTGGCACAAATACTTACAGATCCTTGGTGTTCTTTTGCAATTAGGGAACAAGTATATTCTTGCAGTTTAAGCACCAGGGAAGTATGTGGGAGATCTGGATTAAATACTAGCTTCGACAAAACCTTCTTGCAGAAACTTCCATAATACTGAATCTTTCTGTTAAGCACTCGTGCTCCCGAACACCGCATGGCTTCTATTCCCTACTCACAGTGAATTTGCCTCGTGAAGCCTACATAAGCTTTTTTTTGGTGGTACTGGCTACCTGACCTGCTCTGTGCCCTGAAATCTTAGCTATGTCTCTTACAGCTATCATTACCCACCTCTTAAATGAGGATTGTGCTTCCTTTCTCATAGAGCACACAGTGCAGTGCTGACTATCCCCTGGAAATTCTGTGCAGGATTTTTGGACAGATAACAGCACTGCCATACTTCTCATTGTGCACATAGGACTAAGAAGCTACAGGACCTAAGTAATCTTACAATGTGAGCTAGAACTTATCATATATGACATTCTGTTCGGTGGGTTGTTGTGTTTCTTTTCCCAGAATTTTTCTCTGTTTCTCAGTTTTCTTTTGCCCCTCGCTGTGAAATTGAGGACTGCCAAGGCCTGACACCAAGGTATTTGCCTGGCTGCTAATTCGTAGCTTTAAATAAAAAGGAAAGTGAAGCCAACTTGTAAGGCCACGTATGGTCGGCGCTGCTCCAGCAGGGATCAGCGGGAAGGCGACAGCCCTGCTTACCCGGCACTGGCCCCCAGCAGGGGGGCAGCCGAGCAAAGAGCTGCTGTCACCATGTGTGCCATAGCTGCACCCTACAGACCTGGAACACCCTGTCTAGTGAGGTGGCTCAACAAGTCTCCCGAGCCAAAGAGTGAAACTGAACTGAAAAAATGAAACCCCACCAAATTTGGCTGCAAGAACACCTGCTGTCCTGCCGCCTTTTGCCCGTTTTCTGGGTTAAGGTCCCCCGGTTAGGGGGTGAGGCACTGGAACTGCCTAGGGAAGTTGTTGAGGCCCCATTCCTCAAGATCAGGCTGGATGGGGCTTTGAGCAACCTGGTCTAGTGGAAGGTGTCCCAGCCCATGGCAAGGGGGTTGGAACTAGGTGATCTTTAATGTCTCTTCCAACCTAAATACCATTCTATGACCCCAGTACAACTTCACTGGGACCACAGCAGTGCACTGGCTGCTGCTGCTGCTTGTGTGCACCAGCGTCTGGGGAGCAGAAAAGGCTATTGCTCGCATAGGGGTAAGGAGGATCAGAGGAATCATTTAAGAATCAGTGTGGGTGCAACTGTTTATACTTAATTTTGACCAAGAGCCCTAGGTGTAGTGGACAGCACTTTATAAATGTAAATTCAGTGCCCTATTGGGCACTGAACTAAGTGTGTACCTGGCAAAACAGAGTTATTATGCATGCACTACATTAACCATTGCCTTCTTCAACCAAAACTTTCCTTGCAGCATGGGCTGAAGCCTTTTGCCTTTGTAGGGCTTTCCAGCCAACACTATTATGTCATTAAACAGAAAGCATGACATTTAAACATTGAAATCAGGTTTTGCTAGCTTCCACGCTTGGTCAGAGAAAGAAAAACATCATGCTATTACTTTATTACAGTGAAATATTTCAAATAGAACTTTAAAATCCTTTCTAAAGTCCCTGTTTTAAGAAATACCACATTATGACTTTGTATGCCGTCAAAGCAGGCAAGCTATTCTTTGTGAAAGAAAGCTAGAAATGAATCACTTTCCAAGCACTGACTGCTCAGTGTCCAGCAGCAAGTTGTTGGCCATGCCAGGCTGTGGCTTACAGATCATTAGTGACCTGTGAGGCCAGGACACACGACTTCCAGCCAGGCTCCACACCGCCCTTGTAGGTGGCATGTGTTATAGCCCTAGTGCAGGGACTTGGCTTCTCTCTGGCTACGGTGTCCTGAAATGACAGGGGTGTATGCCCCAGCACATGGCAGTGGCCCACGTGCCATGCTCCATTTGGCATGGTGACCAGTGACAAAAAGGCTTTGGATACCACTGGTCTAGGTTATTATGGTTTCAAACTGGGCTGTGTTCCTGGCCCTGCTCTCAGCACACACATGGGAACTGTGTGGGAAGGACAGCCTTAGGGTCAGGGCATGAGACTAGAAATCAGGGGATCAGCTTCACTTTGGAGATCATCCATAAATTCCTTGTGTGACAGGGAAACTAGACATCGCCCTGCTTTGCAGTCACACAGAAGGAAAACTCTCTCCTAATGTAGACCAGGGCTGTAGGAAGCACCTGAGAAAAACCAGATCCTTCCCAGAGATCCTGCCATTCTCCCTGCTGTGCTACCTCTTTCTGCCTTCCAGAAGGAATGCAGTGCTGTAGTACAAAAGTACGTCCAGCATTTAATCCAGCTGCTCACACAGAGGCAGCAAGAAGGCTTGTGGCACTCACCATTCCCTATACCCCAGCACTTTCACTTCTAAGGATATCCAGATTTTGTGTTTATCTTTCTTGGAGCCTCTCGGTGCACACTGAGATTTTAATGCCTAGAAGATGTATTGAGGAACGAGCCTGTTAAATGCAGCCACATCGCCTTAAGGGTCTCCAGTGGGATCAAGCTCTTTCCTACATTTGCCATTGGCATAAGGCTGTGCCAGCAGGATAACTGCCGCAAGGATTAAACTAGGGCTAGAATGAGCTCAAGATTTTGATTACTGAGGCCAGGCCTTAAGAAAAGTGGGAGAAATCTAGAAAGGAGACTGTACCCAAGCAGCACAGTGGGTATCCTGGGCTGGCGTGGGCGCTGAAGGCGTGCTGTGTGCCACTGCCCAGCACCGCACTGAGCAGCACACCCGCACCCAAAGCTGAAAACCCAGGAAAGCTGTGCTAGCTTAGTTTTTGTTTTCCAATGGCCAAAAATAAACAAACCCAAAATTTAACTTTTTAATTCTTTTACATGTTTTGGAAGGAAGAGGAGAGAAGCAATGTTAAGGGTAACCCAGAGCCTCAGGCTGGTGTTGTCAAATCCCAGAGGAAAGGAGCCAGGAAAAGGAAAAGGGGAAGTGGGAGGAGAACTGGGGTTCCTGGAATTGTTAGCTACACATACAGGAAAAATAAAATTGCCTTCCCTTTCGCAGTAGCAGAACACTAGCTGTAGGGAGACACTTTGCTGTAAACACTGAAAATACGTACATCTTCAGTCTTGTGCCTACATATGCCCGTGGTTGCAACAGTGGCCAAGGAAAAGGCCGGATTCTCTAAATTCTGAATTATTTGCCAAGCTGTACATTAGATAGAGAGCAAACTGTTAATAACCACCTCCTTCCCCCATCCTCTCCTCTGCATCCAAAATATTAACCATTTTGGAGGCCCCACAGTCTCAGCAATTTTCAGACAGTTCCACCACCTTTATGTCTCAGGGAGAGCCTGAAGCTCCCAGGGCAGCGCAGGGTGAACATTCAGCAGTGCTCCACCTACACTGCCGCCTGGATTAACAGGAGTGATTGCAGATGATCTGCTAATAAACAGAGGTATGAGAGGAATGTTGCCTACATTTTATGAAAAAGAATTTCTAGGTAAGAAATTAAAGAGATTTCTTTCTTCCGAAATTACATTTTGCAGGGCAGAAAATGCAAATGAGCAAAGCTGCCTTTTTGGTTAACGAATTGATTTAAAATTTCTCATTCCTGAGTTGTTTGCTGTCTCCCTTTCTGTGTAAATCTTAATGTTACTGCACCTTGAGGTTCAATTTTGTGCAGTTTCAAAAGGAAAATGAGTTTCTATCATGCAACTCTTTATGAGGATGCCAAAGACAATACTGGAATCTTATCTTCTCCAGAATTTACAGTAACCTCTGTGAAAACTTTGTAGAATTTCCTCCTTCTTCTGCTGAAGAAATGCAAGACCAAGATCAGAAGCAACCATTCCAGATCCCTCACAGACATCCTGATTATCAAATATTGTATTAGATACCCTGGGTCAAATTTAGTCCTGCTGTAAACTCGAGGAGCCTGGCTTACATGTATTGAGTATCCATTTGTCTCTCTTTGCTTAGATAAATGATCTCACACAAAATAATATTCAAGTCATTTCTTTAAGAAAGGGGCCAATTATTTTTCATACGGAGTTCATAAGTTAAACTCCAAGTCTATTGAACTTAAAACACACTTTCCTGTTTCTGTGGGCTATACCAGAGGATCCTTTGGACACTGTGACTGTCATTTGTCTCAAGTTTTCCTCTGCTTGTTTCTTGCAGGCTTTTAACTTGGACAAACCCAAATTTCCAAGAGGAACTCATCTACCACCTTGCAAGAGTTGAAACAACAAAATAATTTCATTATAATGGAATAGTTTAGGACCCGGGAAACATTGGTTTAAATTTTGTTCTTCCACAGGCTCCCAGTATGACACTGGATAAAGCACTCAGGTGTGGGTTTATTGCACATAATTCTTGCTGTCTCACTGGAAGTCCCTGTGATAGAAGCCTTGAGGGCCAGTGAAGGCACCAGAAAGCCTGAATAAATTACCCTCCTGTGTTGCCCATATTTTTCCATGGACTATGCAGACAACTTAGTCTGCTAGTTTAGGCACTTCTGCTAGATGCCTAAAGGGACCTATGAAGAATCCGGGCTTTGACCTTTACAAGGAGCTGTTCCAAATGTGTAAAGAGATGCTTAGCATTTGGTCCACACAGCAGCACTGTGAAGATAAATATGAAATATAGTGAAGTAGTGAGATCCATCCTTCTATTCCAGATAGAAAAGTGGATGACTACTGGTAGACTTTAGAAGAAAATCTGAAGGTTGGTTTGAATGCTGACACAGAAGTTGGCCTGGGTCTTTTAAACCTGCGCAGGATCTCCTTATATTTCAGAATATTAATGAGTTTCTAGAATAATGGCATGGTATTTTGTAGTCAAGATGATTGAAGGTCAGAAGACAGAATATTACCTCTTCCTATAAGTTTTGCCTTGCTTTGGAAAAACAAAGCCTGAAATTGAAGTCTGAGATTAAATTCAAAGGTCCACATTTTGGATTATTTTTGGAATCCAGTGTGAGCGTTTGCAAAATGCTCGCTTACATTTCTCTTTGCCTCTTGTTGTTATCTTCCATCATGAATTGCAGGTTTTAGAGCACAGCTACAACCATGCTGCACTCTCAGTGCTGTTATGAGCCTTTGATCACTTTAATCACTGCACTTAAGAGTAGCTTGATCTATTTTTTTCAACTAATTTGACATTCTACAAGGTAAGAAAGTAATTAGTGATGTCTGCTCTGCTGAAATAATATGGTATTTCACTTGTTCCTCCATGAGCTTTACAGTTTGGCTATAGCCGTTGTTAGATCAAATAAAAAATGCTTCCATCTTCTTAAAGAATGAGAAGCAAAAGACTACTTTGGGTGACCTGATTAGCAGCTTGCACTCATTTCGGCTTAGCTCTGTCTTTGATAGGATGCAAGCAATAAGTTTTAGCTTTCCTTTGCCCTGGTAGGTCTGGTTGCTGGAGTAGCCAATGCTAGTTACCTACCCGACTCTCTCTTGTGTATGTTTTCTGACTCTCTACTCTTCATTTGGCAATAAGATCAAGTACATGGCTAAAAACTAGGTTTTCTTGTTTAGGGCATGGTTTTCCACCCCTAGGATGTTTTAAACAGGAGGTTCTCTTGCTTTTACTGCCTGATGTTATCTGAGTCGCTTAGAAGGTGCCAGCTATCTGAGTATTATCTAATTGCTCAATTTGTGTGTGTGCATGCTTTCATAAAAGATAGGAATTGCATTGGAGGAATAAAGCTTTCACTTTCCTAAAGGGACTCTAGCTGTGTGACCTGACAGTGTTACACTGCTTGGTTCAGAGGGACACGGGTCTGCTGCCTCTTGAGCAGCGAGTCTGACCTTTGTCTAGACAAAACCATCTGCTATCTCTGCTCTTGCTGGCTCGCTCTGATCTACAGACACAAAGGAAAAGGAGTGGCCGGCAAAACTTAAAAAACCTAGAAACATTTAAGCCTGACTTAGCTGAGCACCACCCTGGGAGGTGGTGGCTAAATCAGAGCTATCCAGTGTCTTCCCCAGGAGGAGGTGATGCTTTTGCAGGCAGCCAGGCAGTTTATTCCCTCTGCAACCCTGGCATGATGCACTGCTAGGGGAGGGCTGAGTGGCCTGCTCTCCACAGCGATGGAGGCTGCTTCAGAAGCTCCTTCCAAAATGTTGACACACTTTCCGGTGCCGGCAGCAGTCCGAAGCCTGGTGCAGGACAGCAGTGTTGGTAAAGCATTTATGAGCCCTCCCACAACCGCCCTCTCACCTTTATCTTTTGCAAAGGTCTCCAGGAGGTCCCATCAGCAGTGGCACTGCTGTGAAATGACATGCCATTAGGTCAGTGCTGTACAACAGAGCAGTCCCCTGCATCGCTTTGTGCTTCTAAGTGTTGTGGTGGAAAAGATTTGAATGTATTGGGATTTCCCTCTCCCTGGGTTGCTCAGCAGGGCATGAGCTGCTGTGTGTCACTGCCCATTAGACATTGGCAGGCGGCCAGGTTTCACAGGATAGATTTGGCTGGACTCAGAGCAGCAGTGCGGGAGGCTGGGCATCCTTAGCTCATCGGGACAGCCTGGCCACCGTTCCTCTGCTCTCCCCTGCCTCCCTCCCTCCAAGGAGGTGGGCTGATACAGCTGAAAAAGCAAAGAGGCGAGAAGATTTGGGTCCATCTCAAGACACCTGAGGTCTATCTGAGAGTAGGGCAAATGTATGCTACTTCCCTAAACATGAAAAATTTAGATTCTTTTTAGAGGTGGAATAGCTGCTCCTACTCATATAAATCCTGCATCCTTTGTAGCTGGTAAAAAGAATATCACACATAGAACACACAGCTCTTTGGAGCATCACATGGCTTTTTTAATTCATTGCATCTATATAACAGTAGTATGCAGAGCTCCAATGAGTTTCCGAGGTCTTGCTGTGCAGACACCAAACTGCAGCTAAACCCAGCCCTGGAGGGGTCAGTGAAGGCACCAAGTCTTCCAGCTGCTCTCATCAGCCAGGGAATGATACTCCTGATGCTCCTTCGATCAGCTGATGCTAGAAGGGATTGAGTGGGTGCCCCGAGCTGCTCACACCACCATGACCTGCACTGCCTACCTATTTAGCTTGTATAGTTAGGAACAAAACTAGGGTTACCTGTTGTTACTGCACAGGGTCTATCAAAATCCTGGTCTCTAGCAGTCACGGGATGAACTGTGGATTACACCACAAATTTTGTTGTAAATGAATGGCTCAACAACCCCCAAGCTTCCCAAGTAATGGGATTTCTTTCACCAGCATACCTTAAGCAAAACTATTAGCCTGTCCATTAGAAGGGAGGGAGATGGATGGCTGCATGTGGATGGACAGTTTTTAGAAAAGCAGCATGGGATTCTTCTAATTCAAGAGCTGCTAAGATGTTTGATCCTGTACTACTGAAACCACACACTTCAAAGGCAACAGGATCTAGGCCATAAGTAAGTGATGATGGGAAAAAATCAATCCACCTTATCAAATAAACGTGTGGCCGGAAGCATGTGTCTAAGACAGTGATGTATTTTTTTAATGCATAAAAATTAACAGTCTGGCGAGAATCTGCATTTCTTCGTTATAATGAAATCCTGGGGAGCCCATGTGCTTTACATTATCAGAGAGCCTGGGCCCTGAGCTGGTGCCTGTGGTGCCCTCAGGGCCATGTGCTGGGCTCTTTGTTATGGCCACCTTGAAACCCTCTGCTCTGCCTTCCTTTGCTCTTACAAACAGAGAGCCAGGCTTCAGAGAGGGCCACAACCACAGCACCCCCATGCCCAACCCCTAAACATCTTAAATGTTACATAAAGAGTACAGCGGGGTTGTGGTTGTGGTTTTTTTTTTACACAGAGAAGGCTTTGCATTTGCTAGCTTCTTGCTGAAATAAATTGGCAGATGATGCTCTAATGAGAACAATAATGCACCCACCCTACCGCCTTCGATCACTTATGTGCTCTTTTGCAGCTTGTGAAAGGCTCTAAAAGCTTTCACCAGACAGGTTGTCTGATTTTTAGGGAGTGTCACTAGAGCTGTTTACCCTAGACAGGCAAAAGCCTGTTTTTACAGTGTGTGGTTGCTGGGACAATTAATGTCAGGCTAAATGACCAATATCTAGTTTGACCCAAGAAGTGCCTGATTCCAGCCATTTGGCAGCAATTTTCAGCAGTGGAGGCTGCCTCAGACCAGCATATTCAAACTGAGTGCTTCAATAAACTGTGTAATGGGTGGCATGCTGGGGTGCAATCAATTGGCATCAAATGTGCTGTGCCACACCACCAGCTGATGGTCAGCAATAGTGATTGTGTGTATACTGGTACCAGCTGTATTCTGGTGACAGAGCGATCTGTGTTCTCCAGCCTTTTCCCCTACTCGGAGGTATGCATGCAAAGGACAGAGTTCCATTTCAATTTGCACAATTGCTGCCACTTGTTCAGTTCTCTAGCTACAGTCTCGAGACCATCTTTACTCTTTGTTAAAAAAGTTATTTGGCAGCTCAGATGAACTCCCGTGGGAGGTTATCACCAGGTTGTGATTAAAATTACTCACCAAACAGCTGTTTCTTTGGAAGAAATCATAGAATCATAGAATCATAGAATCATCTGGGCCGGAAGGGACCTCCAAAGGCCATCTAGTCCGACCCCC
>JAOTQQ010000001.1:117988767-118014664 GCA_026546715.1 Gallinago undulata | reverse complement strand
TGAGGAAAAACTACTTCACGGTGAGGGTGACAGAGCCCTGGAACAGGCTGCCCAGGGAGGTCGTGGAGTCCTCTTCTCTGGAGATTTTCAAGACCTGCCTCGATACGGTCCTGAGTGGTGTGCTCTAGGTGTTCCTGCTTTAGCAGGGGAGTTGGACTAGGTGATCTCTACGGTCCCTTCCAACTCTAATAATTCAGTGAAATTCAGTGAAATTCCGTGTTGACTACTGAGGCAGACAGGAGGCAGGAGGAGCAGGTAGCACACCCAACACGGCCCCTCTGCATGACCGCAGAGGTATGCAGGCTGAGGGGAAGCAGCTCTTGCTGCAGAGGCGAGCCTGTCATGAGGAGAAGAGATGCCTTCATGGACTTGACGATTTTTCTGTCTCTGGGGAAAAGAGCCGGAGCAAGAAGGGGAGCTACCTAGGTGGGCTGAGGCTTATGCATTGTGTGGCTGCTCTGCAGAAGCTGAGTCAGGAAAACAGCTCTGATAAAGCAGTAGCAGCATCTCTCTCCTTCTGACAGAATGGAAAGCCTTATATAATGTAAAATAAGCAGGATAACTACCTCCCTCCTTCGCCTCACCATTATTCCAAACTAGTCACCCAGTCTTTGCGAACAGCCATTGGGGCAGAGGAGGACTTTAATCGAGTAGGAGTGTGAGGGCACCACTGCCAAGCTGCACCGCACAGCAGGAGTTGCTGAAGAGCAATGTCCTTCATCTCTTTCCTGGGAATTGTCCTGGTTAGGTGAACAGGGCATTAGTTTTGTGCTCCTGACACTTCAGAGGAAACAGAAAGCAACACAATTTATCTGAGGGAAGCAACCAAGTATTAGGGGTGTCTGGTGATGGCAGTTCATTTCCTTCAGCCACCTGGAACTTCCTGCAGGGCTTCATCACGGGCTAGCGATGGCCGAGAGCATGGCTTTGCCACTACCACAGGGCCTGCATCTCTGAGCACGTTCCCAGACACCCATGCCCAAAAGGATTAGGGCTCTGACCACTTAACAGTCGTCAGGGCTTTTCACCGTGGGTGCAGCACCTCATTAGTAGGGCTGAACTGATCACTTTCTATTTCCAGCCCTAGCTTGGGGCCCCTGCACCGCTCCTACCTTAAGGTCTAGTCACACAACTCCAGCCCACGTGTCTGCCTTCCTAACACAAAAATGGTATTAGCTTCTCCTGAGAAGGTTTGTTTGATTTCTTGAGAAGTTAGTTCCAATACAAGGACATTCCTTTGTCATCAGTCCAGTTTCAACGGTATATTGCTAAACATACAGGCAAACATACCTACACTGTAACTGGGCTTTCACAATTCTTTTGTATTTTTAATATTGCTCATTCATATGCAAAGTTAACAAAGTGGTGAGAGATGCTGACATGCAGACTTAATGTGTGGGGATAGACAGGAAGGACTGGGAGAAGACTAGAGAAACAAAAGTCATATCACATATACAGCTCATTTTTGAAGACTGAGAAGTCAAGTACTTAAAAATTAGGTACATAAATTATCATTGCACGTGTATCCTTAAACTGGCCTTCCTGCGCATGCACATTTCTTACACACACACACTTTAATTATAACTTACAACTATACTAAAGCAAAACAAGACATCTTTCATGAGCTCTCACTGCCTCTGTAATTTTCCAATACCACTGAAACTGAACCTACCCAAAAAGATGTGACCCAAATAGGTCTCGTTTGGCAAAGTTCCAGACAAGCTGAAATGGGAGGCACAGCAGCAGGCCACCCTAGTGTGAGTTCTGACTTTGCCCACAGGAGGTGGTTGGGTCTAACTCATACACAAAAATAAAACACAGAAGAAAAAAAATGCGCTTTTCAGGGGCGTGTGTGAATGATGTTATGGGAGTGACTGAACTCCCATACATTTCTGCTCTGTGAAACTTTCCCTGCTCCATCTTGATGACAAATAATAATAATTCCAAAATCCTCAGCTTAATTCTAGCTCCTATCACAAGGATAAAAGATCTCAGTAAGAGCTCTGTTGCCAGACCACCTGGGTATGGCAGAAGCTTCTTTCTCAGCTTTCTGAGCAATGCTTCCACCTTGCAGCAGAGACAGCCCTGGCAGTACCGCTGCCTTGTTGCAGGCACACAGAGGGCTGCAGTTGGCACACCTTTCATCCAAAAGGCGAGGAGGCCACTGCTATCAACTCATTACTGTGCATGGGGCAGGGCACCTTTGCTGGTCACCGTGACCTGCGGAGAGAAGAGATAGTGGGAGAGGCTGGTTTTGCTCTTTCTCCCCCAGCTCCCTGCCGGCTCTGGAGCAGGACGGGTGTTAAATGACCCTGCAGAGAGCAGGCAGTCACTGTCCTTGGGATCCAACGGGAAACACAGGTTTATGCTGCTGCTCCCAGAGGTGCTCTGGGATCTCAAGGACACTGTGTAAACATTGATTAGACAGAGTGGCGTTGACCCAGAGATCATTAAGCGTCACAGATATTACTGGCAGTATATTTGATTGCTCCTACTCGCGGGCTGAGAGACCATGCATGTCTCCTTCTAGGCTGCACTCTATGGCAGCAGTTTTCAGAGAAAACTCTTCTGCTCACCACTACTGGTGCTGCAGTGTTAAAAATGCTGTTTATAAAGTAATGCAGAGGTCCCGGTCCCCGAATCCCTTAACCTCTGTGCTACAGCCTGCAGCAGGGGATTGAACACTCCCCCTCCGCCTCCTTTCTTCTGGGAGATACAGAAGGAGAGGTCAGAAAACTTCTTTTGTGTTCAAACAAGGCATGGAAAAGGCTGAGAAGCCCCGAGGTAGTCTTTTTGCAGGGCAATTAACAGCTAATGGAAGCTGGGCCAGGGTATGGATGGACTGTCTGCCCGCAGAGCCCTTCCTATGCTGGTGATGTGCTGCAAGGAGGCCCAGGGAGACATCCCCACACCTTGTAGACAGTGTCCCCTCACTGCTACTGCAGTGACAGCCCTGGGAGATTACATATGCTTCCCAAAGTATGCCACTTGGGTGGAGCAGACAGGGGGAAACGCCTGCAAGATGAAAGAGAGAAGCCAAAAACCTTGAGGCAGGAGATTTTTTTGCTCCCCAGTGCAGAAAACTGACTGCATTCAGGCTGCACTTTACCAGCGCTTGACTTTGATGCCTTGGCTCTCTCTGTTCTGACAGGCAGGTCTGAAAAGCCCCCCCCCCCCCAGTCTTGAACTCGGCGTCCGAATAGCTGTCACAGTTGTGTAGGAAGTCTGAACACAGCTTAGACATTCCCAGCTGCACTGTTTTTGACTGGGATAGAGTTAAAATTTCTTCAAAGTAGCTTGTACAAAAGTGTTATGTTTTGGCTTCATGATTAAAACAGTGTTGATATCACACTGATCTTTTAGCTATCACTGAGCAGCACTTGGGCAGGTTCGAGGCCTTTTCTGCTCCTCACACTACCCCACCAGGGAGCAGGCTGAGGGTGCACAGGATGTTGGAAAGCAACACAGCTGGCACAGCCGACCCAAATCTGACCAAGCCCAACTGACCAGGCTGAACACCTCCCTGCCAGTGGGAAGTAGTGAGTGAATTCTTTGTTTTGCTGTGCGTGTGTGTGCGGCTTTTGCTTTACCTATTAAACTGACTTTATCTCAACCCACGAGTTTTTACACTTTTACCACTCTGATTCCCTCCTATCCTGCTCGGGGGTTGGGGTGAGTAAGTGGCTCTGTGGAGCTGAGCTGACCACCAGGGATAAACCACAACATCAGCATTTTTATTTTAGGCCCAGTCCAAGCTTACTTGAAGCCATCAATCTGTCAATTTGGTTCACCTCTAGATCAGGCCCTTTCATTCTGCTTAGATGTCTACAGTTTCAGCAGTGAGGACAGCCAGCGATATGTGCCACACTCACCAGCAGCCTCTTTCATTAGCTGCAGAGAAGGCAGAGAGATTTACAGGAAGACAAAGGAGCAGGTTTCCCAATTCCTGTGTCCTTCTGTCTGGGGGTTCATGGCTCACAAAGCAGCTTGAAGGGAGAAATTTTGTGAAGACCCTTCTATTGAGACTTTGGTCCAACCTTGTTACCCTGAAATACAGCTCTTTTGAAAAGTGGGACTGAATGTATAGCTCTCCGGGACAGAAGAGGAGTTTTCCTATGGAATTAATGTTTCCTAATTATTCCAGCATTGCCCAGAGGACAACTCCTTTTGCATAAATATGACTCACTTTTCCTACCCATGTTAGGAAATATTCCTGACCTGGGAATACTCTTCTTCAGAAAGTCTGTGTTTGCTTGATCATGGGTTTTGGGGTTTGGGCTGTGGTGGTTTTTTTTTGCATTTGGCTAAATAAAAATCAAATGGTAAAAAAAAAAAAAAAAAAAACAACAACCAACTCTAGAAAAATCACCGGGGCACTTTTCTAATGGGGTACATGACAAGTCTAATTATCATCGATTAGTATGGTGAGATAGAATACATAACTGTATTCTAGAGGGTTAACGCACACAGCGTGTAGTGTGTCTTTCTCAAGCAGAAAGTGGCAAATCCCAGTGGCCTTACTTGCCCTCCTAAATAATAAATCATTTTTATGAATGATTTCAGGAGAAGCTACCTGCCCTGCTGAAGTTATTCAGGTGCTGTTGTCAAGAACAGCTCTGGTGTCAAGGGCTGAGGCTGTAATGGCTGGAGCTTTGCTGCTTGTGATATTTAGTCAGGCAGGTCACAAGTAAGTCAGCACTAATTCCTGCTTTTTTTCTTTATTATGATTTTTTTCTTTATTAGGAGTGGGGAAACACAATAACAACTTTGGGGCATTTTTAAATTAAACAACAAGGGTGAAAAAGAAACCCAAACTGAATGTAAGTGATTGATGCTGCTTATTTGCTCGTATGTTGCCAGGGAGCTCCAAGGAGAGCAGGGAACAACCAATAGCAGGCAATGGGGGTGGAGGAGGCCTTTTTAATTATATCACATCATTTTTCAAAATAATATTATGTTATCTCTCACAGGATCTTAAATAAACATCTTGGAAACACATCATATTATATTTTTGCATGTGGATTGCCTGCTCAGCTACGGTTAAAAACTGATTTCATGTTTTCGCTCCTGCTTAGGTAGGCTGCATTGTCACCCTTACACCGTTGGAAAGATAATAGTCTAGAAGAGATAGGAAATTGGAGAAGACCTGCAAGAACGAGCTCAGCATCCAAAGGATCCCACACATAAAGCTCTCAGAAATCCCCTTCGTCTCAGCATGTGTGCAGCAGGATAAGCAAAGCAGTGGCCAGCACAAAAGCGATGCATCAACAGACAGGACAAGTCAGCTGTCACCACAGAGATGTCCCCTCCCTGGGAAATTGGAAAGGGTACACTTCGTGAGGGCAGACCAGGCAGCAGTGGAGAATGGCAAGGTGAGATCTGTGGGTGGTGCACAAAAGCTACACCGGTTGTGCTGGAAACTGTTTTTTTCCTATCTGTTCCTGAGAAGGTAGAGCAGTTGTACAACACAAAAAGGAGAGACACCCTCTCATTCATCAGTGAAACAAGAGAGTGCCAAGAGAGTTAGCTTGGATGTTTGGTGTACCTCACAATGCTTCACTGCAGCTGCAGTGGTCTCAAGAAAGATACAAAGATCTCAAGAAATTCTTTCTCCTGGCCCTACCTGGGCTGGAACTTGCCTGCTGTGTTACATAATGTATTCTCCAGACGGTGCACCATGACAAGGTCCTCACTGTGACAGGCACTGTTCAGTCTAGTATACATCAAGCCCTCCTGCTGCTTAGGCATCTTTTCACGTTAATACGAGTACCTGGGCAAAAGTTTCAGTACCTCCAGGGGAGGATCTTCTCTGTCAGGCACAGGAGGCACACGTTTAAGTAGTAGTTGCACTGGCAGGATGAAGACCTAACTCAGAATACAGCTTTATCAAAGCAGGTTATGAGCAATGAAAGGTTGTGAGAAACATAGATCTTAGAGAAGATACACGGAGGTAAATTATGCAATTAAGATTCTCTTGTGGAGTGATATGATTAACCCATGGAGACTGTATCCACATGAGCATGCTATGGTATGCCACAGAACATCCCAAGTTCCTGCCTTTGCAGTGGTCCAAACTGGGTGCCTGCCCAGACCATGTCTTTGCTCGCCATCAGCCAGCACACCCAGGTTTCCCTTGTGTTCAGAAACTGGGACTGTGGAGAGGAGGTGGTGCAGAGGTGTAGGGTCAGAATGTGGTGGAGCAACTCCGGAGCTAGCGACTGGGAACTGCTGACCAATTTGGTAATACAGACAGAGTTTACAAACTGGGACTTCCAGCACTTATTACATCAGTATTGGCTTGTACTTAAAACAATTGAGCCAGTGTGGATCCACAGAAAACCTTCCAGAAAAGACTGAACACAACTCATTCCATGACAACCAAAGACCCCACACATCTCAGAGTAGTCAGTGCAAGATCTGTGGCTGCAGAGGAACCACAATGGCTCTAACTCACAGGAAGGCAGCAGCGGGCGTACTTTTATTGCCCTCTCCTGTCCAAAAAACTATCTGCTGGGGGAGGCTCTGTTACTGCTACCTCCACCAACTGACCTGCAGGTCACTTATCTCTGTGGCTTATGGGCTACTACCACGAAGTTAAGCAGGAGGAAGCACACCTCATGGATCTGCCTAAGGAATACTCTGTTTAGGAAGCCAAATTATTTTCACCCAGCCATAGATCCAAAGCCTGAAGAAAATCTCCCTAACAAGAAGAGCGCAACTGGGGTCTCAGCTCTTTTTTATTTCTTTTCTCTACCTGTTTGTGAAACAGAGATGCGCCTTTCTTCCCACAGTCAAAGCCAGGTGCTTCCTTTCCCCTCAATTCTTGAGAATATGTCATTTTCCTTCAGTGCATTCCCAAAAGAATTAGAGGAGGGAAAAACATCTCTTCCTGCACAACATGTTGACACAATGCCAAGATACTGCTAGGGCCAGAAATAAATGCAGAAATAAGCCTGATTGATAAAAACTGAGACCATGCCTTCATGGCTCCAGATTTCCTCCTCCAAGTCAGGAGGCTTGACATCATATCAAACTCTACTAACAGATGATTTAAAAAGCAAAGATCCACACAGGTCTGATCGGGAAGATGCACATTTTTCCCCAGCCACTGGAGGAAAAAAAATAAAAATAAAGGGGTGGAGTGACATGGATTAAAATGGAGACTGACTGGCAAAGTTGGGGTGAGAAGTCCCCACATTTCCTGTGCGGTTTTATGTCTGTGGAGCCTGCTTTTGCAATGATTAATATAACAAACAAGGGACTCACAAAAGGCTCCTAATGCTCACTGATCAGAAGTATAATGACGTGTAAGCTGCAGCTGTTCCAGTGGATTTCTGAACAGCAGGCTCTTGTTGAATGAGCCCCACGATTATTTATCTCCATCATGGGCTCTTTATTCCAAGGTATTTGTTGTCTTCTCTGCATTTTGACCGTCTGTCCTTATGCACAGAAAGCTCCAATAATGGATTTTTTTCTATTAGCCTTCTCTTCCTCCTGCTTCTACAAACACAATGCACCCCCGAATCACTGCGTTATGAAAGGGAAGGCACTGCCAGTGTTTTAACAAGGGCCTCCCACAGCATTCTCCCCCATTAGCCTCATAAACACAGGGCAGCGCTGGAGCATGTGCCGCAGAGAGAAGGGTCAGGAGAGTATTTATTCTCCCCATTTAAACAAAAATGCTTTCTCGTGAGCAAGGAGTGAAGCAAACAAATAAATTAAGCTGTGCCTTGATGGAAGCATTTATACTGTGTCCTTGGGAAATGTACCAAGTATGGGGATAGTGCAGACCAGTGTTTAACTTGGCTGATTTGAAATGGTTTGTGTGTAAGTGGAGACCTTGCAGGGGCACCGAGTGCATTCTGCTGCTTGATTTTTTTTTCCTTTTTTAATATCTTGTGTCTGGTACAATCTGCTGTGTTTCAAGGTAAAGTGCTCATTCTTTGGAGTCACTTTTTGACAGCACTGTCAGCTGGAGTCACAGGCCTGGGGCTTGGAGAGAGAAGACCAGAAGCCTAATTTTGGTTGCCACAGACCTGCTGCCTAATGATGAAGGAATGCAGTTTTCCCATTTGCCAGATAAGGATAATGTTTGTGCACCCACCTCACAGCTAAAGTATTATTACTGCTTGAAATGGCAAATATTTTTACTATGTTCTTGAGACTCACTGTTGACAGGCGTGGCTGATCACAGTCTTCTCCAACAGGAGGAAAAGCTCTAAGCCAGTGGCTCCTGGCTGCATCCCTGGCCCTTTGGTTTATGGCAGCTGCAAACCTGCTCGCTTGGTCCAGTTGGAGACTAGAAGTTATACTTAGGAACACAGCTAAAGGAAAAGCTCTTTGGAACTGGCATGGCACTCCTGACGTCAGCAGGGCTATGCCGACTTATATCCAGCAGTGATATCGCTCTAAATGTCCATATTTATCAACAATTTAATATGAAAGGACATGTTTCTATTATTATATTTCATTTTCAGCTGCTTCTTTTTCTCCCTTATTTTTTTCCCTGGGATGACATCATTGGAAGCCTTTTAGTAACACTTCTCTCCCTATCACTCACTGGACCAAACTGTATTTTCTCTCCGTATGACTCTATTGGAGTTGTAAACTGAAAAGGCTCTTTGATTATCATTTTTATGCAAGGTCAGCAGAAAGAGCATGCCTGCTATTTTTAAGAGACTTTGAAGCATTACCTTACTTTTTTCTGAATATGTAAACACAGAAATGAAAAGCCTGACTCTTTGACATGTCTCTGCCCTCTTCCCCACTGTATTTTCTTCTTAGAAACCAGTGTTACACGGGCTGTACAGAAGAGGACACCAAGGCTGCACATTCCTTGAATGGTTTGGCTCCGCTTTAAAGTGGGTGATGAGTGGCAATAAAACAAAACCCAATGTACAAATGAAGTCTCCAAACCAGTATCAGTGTGGGCATGGGCTCCTCCAGTCAGGCAACTATGGATGAAGGAAAAAGGAGGGCAGTCTGAAATCAAAGGCTTGCTGTGACTTCTCACAGCAACATGCCATAAGCCCTGGTCTCAGAGTGCTGGAGGCATAGCCACAAGATTGTGTTGTTTCACAGAAGACTGTCTGGAATGCGAAGCAGAGCCAGGAAAGCATGCAGGTTTGGGGGATTTTCACATTTCCAAGGCAACCTCTTACTCAGAGAGCCAGGTGGCCAAGACTGTGACAAGATGCAACAGCTGAATGGACTAGACAAATGGAGGCGGCAGCAGGCCTAAAGGCCAGTAGACAAGCCCAAACTCGTAGAGTAGGTGGCAGCTTTGGCTCACCAGCTGCCTCTACCCACTGGGGGATAGGTCATATCACATCCAAGGAGAGGTCAATAGAGGTTGTGGTGTGGTATAGGGACCTTGGAGAAGATAGATGTGACTTGTGCAACGCAGAAGGAGACCTCTGCAGTTAATTTTTCAGTTCAAGTGCTTCAGTGGATTCATCAATGACTATGTAGCTCTTGCACTTAGCAGACATTGAGGTCCCTCCTTTAGCTCAAGGTCTTGTTCTGGACCTCCTACAAGAATCTCTTCTTAAAGTGCACCTAATCACTTGCTCATCTTCCACAGCCACAATAGCCCCAGGGAGCTGGAGAATGCTTCCGAGTTCCTGAATGAGGGTGCATAATCTGGCCATGCTCTTGTGACGCACAAGGTTGAGCCTGAGAAGAAGACAATTCTTGCAGGAAGTCAGGGATGCATGCACTGCAGCAAGTGCCTCAGTTCTTTGTCTGGAGAATGGGAGGTAGTTCAGAGCTGGCTGAGCTGTAGCCACTGAAACGTAAGGGCATGTACGGACCTGCAGAATGGAGGCAGCAGGGAAGTCAGACTCTTGTGCAACGGTATTGATTGCATCAAGGCTATATATGCTCCTTTAAGCGCTGAGAATGCATCATGATTATTATTAGACACTGCTTTTCTTGTTGCGAAGGGTTGCATACATTAATACCTGTAGGAACTGGACACAATTACTTGCCCACAGCTTTTTATAATACCTAGAGTTCAAAAAAAGCATGGGGTGCTTTTAACCAGATTGTAACATTTTTGTCTCACACGGATGATGGGATGTCTGCTCAACATCCATCCATTTTCTGCTTAAAAGGTCACGTTTCATTTTCTAAATGAGCCCGCTCCCCACCCCAAGCACTCAACTCTAGACAATGTCTTTTCTCTTTTCATGGCAAAACATCACTGCATTTTTCCTTCACTACTATGCTGAAAGGGTGCTCGTGCTTACAAGGCTTGTGTGCAGTGAGGGAGAAAAAACATCTGCCACCAGTGACTTCCTAGACATGGTGTATTTACAAACCTTGTTAGTTGCCATGAATACGTCATGCCTGGTTGATGCCCTTATGGGCAAAGCAAAATTGTATGAAGGATATTCTCTTTTCTGCTCCCCTAAGGAAAATGGCCTCATGTTGCAAAAGTAGCACATAAGTGTAAGAGTCCCAAGGGAAGGAGAAGAACATCCTGTAATTCACTTAAAATCGAAGCCAACTGGCCATCTCTAAAAGTTCTGTCACAGGTAGCTAACTGCAATCTCTCTCCCGAGTCCTACAGCAGCGTGGGACCTGACACATGCCAGTTTTGGTCTATGCTCCCGCATAGCAAAATGTGTGCCACAGGAATGGTATTAATTATTTTCTGTGGTAGAGCTCTGAGTCAGTTAGTCTTCACCCTTATTAAATATTTGCTGTGGTAGAGTTGTGCACCAGCTAGTCTTCACCCATAGAAGCAATTATCTAATGTCAGCATTGCTGTTAGCCTCCCCTACCCAAGAGACAGTCCTCTCCAGTGCTCTTCCAAGGTTCTGTCACTGTGAAAGGCATCTGGCGTCCATCTGTACCATTTCAAAATCCCAAACATCAGCTAATGATAGATATGGAAGGTTTGTGGCTCTCATAAGTATTTTTATGACTACTGAAAAGGTATGTTTTTTTCAAACAGCTTCATTTCAATGGGATCCATTTTAATGAGATCCTCTCTCTACTATTTCTAGGAACAATTTTCTTCATTTCCTTTAGCCTACTAATACCTCCCAACATCATCTTTCTGCTATCATTTGTGTTCTATGTCACAATCCAAAACCCTGCTCCTCTTGTAGCTTGCTTCTGAGGACATGGCAGAGAAGTAACTGAGCCTCAGGATCTCTGCAAAGCTGGTTATTTTGCAGCGAGACAGTAGATTACCATTGAAAGTTCATGTAAGCAATAGTTAAGCCTTATGTAATAACTCTGACTCAGTGTAAGCGAAACAGACACTCTGAACATGATGAACAGGCAGATATCAGCAGTCAGAGGGCTGGAATCCTTTTTCCATGCCAGCACCTATTTCTGTAACGAGACCTTTTATTAGTCCTGATTCAATTTTCTCAGTGCTTAGCTAAAGAATTTGGAAATGCTCACAATTGTCTGCATTTGCCAAATAATCCTCCCAACAAGACCCAAATTGTGAAATTTGGGATTCACCCAGATACCAAGCTAATTAAATAATCACTTCATTGCTTTTTGTTGAGCTTTAAAATCTGAAAATCAGGCTGTGCTGGTTTTTTTCAGGTACATCTGACTGTTGCTCTGCCATCTTTTCATAAACAATTTTCTCCAACTTTAAAAAAAACCCCACGTTATTTCTGCCTCCCTGCTTTTCTAATATAACAGTAGCAGAGACCCATTTGTAGAGAACACTGTCATGGTCCTAAAAAGGTTTCAGAATCTTCTCCTGCATGGAACAGATAGCAGAGAAAGGCAGAGAAGCAGACCATTGTCTTCAGCTTTCCTACAGGAGCACTTTACTGATATTGGCTCATATTTTTTCCCCTTGAACTGTGGAGCCAATCTTTGTGTGCCCTCTTGAATGTGTAAGTTGCTCTTTGTTTGGCACACCACCTGAATGTCAATGGATTCCATTACAGTGGTTTTACAATTCATCAGTATTTTTGGGTACATCTGCACACAAACACAACCGTTATACTCTCAACTATATTGCAATTTGTTTCTAAACTTGTATTCCTTTTTCCTCTCATGCTTGAACTCTCAGGTTTAGAAACACTGCTAAAGAGTGCTAGGTCAAACACTGGGCTCCACCCCTACCTACAGCGTGCAGCACTGTGCAACACACAGCAAGCTGAACAAATGCACTTTCCTGTCCCATTTGCCTTTTAAAGGCATGCTAGGGAGCTGG
Source organism: Gallinago undulata (assembly GCA_026546715.1). Lineage (NCBI taxonomy): Eukaryota > Metazoa > Chordata > Aves > Charadriiformes > Scolopacidae > Gallinago > Gallinago undulata. Next base: position 118,002,471 of record JAOTQQ010000001.1, on the reverse strand, counting down.
CAGCTACAGCTCCACGCAAAGGAAATGTAGAAAAATAGGAGCGCATTATGGGCCCAGTCCTACAAAGTAGTAAGCACACTCAGTAATTCCATGTTCCCAAGTCCTGGCACAATTTAACATTAGAGCTGAGATGTCTCGCTTAAATAAAATGCCCCTTCCAGAATTTGGAAGCAAGGGAAGGACCAGGTTTGGGAAACACAGACGTGCAAACTGCCAAAGGTCTACAGGATGGCAAATAAAAGGCACAGAGCCAAAACAAAGATAAAGGATGTGATTAAAACAGCAGTACCAACAGGAAAAACGCCATGGTATAAGCAGGGACAGAGCACATCTCAGTGCAGTTCAATAGGATGGGGCGCTACCAGACAGAGACTGAAAGACTGGAAAGAGGCTGTTAGTGGCCAGAAGAGAAGATAAATCTGGAAGCGGCATGAACCAGTCTGTTATCTGGCTGAAGCAGTCAGGCAGCACTCCCTGATAGACAAATTCAGGAAGCAATGACATTAAATAGATGTAAACAAGCTGTCTCAGCACTAAAATTTTGTTACTAACCAATTAAATTTCATCTTCAACTCTTAGCTGGCGGCCCTGTCTCAGAGCCCCTTCACTCTGATTGTTTCGCAAAGATAAAACATGTTGTATACTATTTCCATCAAAATTGGGAGATGGATGGAAAACCCTTCCCTTCTCTAATGAGACTGAAAGACTCCTTACCCTACATATCAGAGAAGCCTGTCACATTTACATTAATTGATGCTGAGAGTTTTAGGTTTGTTCAGAAAGTGTTCAGGGCCAGAGGAATGGGAGGCCCATGAAAACATGCTGTTAAAGCGCATCAGACTGTGCATTAGCGAGGCCTGCAATTTCCAAATCCAGTGTTCCCTCCTAAGGTTTTGAGTTCACGGCACACCAAACAGTGCTGTGTGGGGAGCCAGAGGCCTTTCGGCAAGCGCCTGTTTCATCCTCCATGTAGACTATTTTTACTAATGCCATGAAAAAGTCCACAGAGCAGACATCTGCTGCTGCTGCTGCTACAGCCATCACCTGCCTCATTCTGCCAATGATTTTGTCCATGCAAGAGATTTTGTAACTGTAAATGACAATGCTGTTTATAATTCTTACATTTCAGCTTATACCTCTTCAGTCCTTTCAATGTTCTTGGAGCTAATAATTTCAGCACAACCTTCATTTCGCATCACTCTCACCATTTACTGAAATGGATCTGTGCTGGGGACAGTTTCTTCTTTTTATAGCAGCCTTTACTTCTGGATGCAGCTCTTCATTTCCAGGCATGGTCTGTTGCATAATGACCGACCGCAAAGTTGAGAAATAAACCAGTTGTGATTTTGAGAAAGCAGAAACTTCTGAAACAGTGCAAAGCTGACGCTGTTAGGCTCGGCAGGCCAAACGCTGATGGCCTTTATAAAGACAACAAACATCTGTAGGCACGGGGCGATTCCTGGCCAGGATTGAGCCACTTACATCTCTCCAGATACCTGCAGCGTCCTGCAAAAGGTCGCCTTTGAAACGCAGCCACAAGCGCTGCCACATACCAGCAAGCTTCTCCCCCTTGACAGCAAACGCGTTTAAAGCCAGACCTTAAAAAGAGCATTCCCTGGTCATTAGGGTGCGCGGTGCTCTCCCACTGCCCTGCCTCTGAGACGGCATTTGCTCTGTGTGTGTGCACAGAAAGTCGAAGAGGGGGTGGGTGGTGGGGATTCATCATATTAACATTAATCACAGTAATAAAGCCGCCCGGAGACGCTCCAGGCTGGAGCTCGTTATGAAACAGAGGAAGGCCGCATGCCCGCTGCGCCGCGGCCCTTGGCCCCTCGCCGGCCTCTCCCGGCAGGCGCCGGCCCTGCGGCGCGGAAATGGCTCCGGGGCCCGGCTGGGCCTCGCTGTTCCCCAGGGAAAGACCGGGCAGGGCCGGGGCCGGCGAGGGCGGTCTGGCGGGCCATGCCTGTGGGGGCGAGCGGTGGCCGTGCTTCCCGCGGCCGCCAGCGCGGGCGGTCAGTCAGAGGTTCGTTAACGGTTCGTTAACGGTGGCCGCCGCCGTCGTTGGGGAGGGGCCGGGGGGGGGGGGTCCTGCCCCTCAGCCCGTGGCTCCGCGCCTTGTTCTGCGCCCACCCCCGGCTGTGGCTCGCTGGCGGTGGCTCGCTGGCGGGGGCCGCCCCGGAGGGGGGCCACGCTGTTGAAATGCTGGTACGAGCTGGCAAGGGAGGGGAAGGGAGCGGCCACGGCTGCGCCGTGGTGGGGTCAGTCTGTGAGACCCGCCGGCTGGCTGCGACAAGCTCCTTGTCTCGCCGGTGGCCCCCGAGGGGGGCGGCTGCTGGCCCTGCCGTGGCGTAGGGGTGTTGGAGGTGGCGACCTGCTTGAGGCTGGTAGCCCTGCCTTTCGGACACGGCTTGTTGCTGCTGCGCGCTTCCCCTACAAAAATGAATTCACCGTGGCCATTCATCATCACCACAGGCAATCTAATTACAGCTCTGTCTGAAAAGGAGAGGCTCATTTATAATAGAGACTTTGTTATGAAAGTGTAATACCTCGAACTACGTTTTTGCAACATTTTTTTTTTTAAGGAAAATTAATTAATTGTCTGGTGCATTTTAAAATAACCAGCCCCCTGAGGTTGGCGCAGCGGCACCTCTCGGCGTATTCCCTCCCCACCCAGAGCGCCTGCTGTGTGACGGTGAAATGCTAAAATTATTTTGGCAGAAAAATAGTCTCAGGGGCTGTTGTTTATTTTCTAGGGCAGAGGAATATCTCAGAATGCAGCCTGCACCTCTGCCCTGTGGGACTGTCTCTAATTGCGGGTGGCGCACTGCCGAAGCATTCAAAATGTACAGTTCAGAAAGCAGAATTAAACATGGGGGGGAGCACCCACATCTTTAAAAGAGGCGAATGTGAGAATACACTGCTTCTCCGAGAAGCACAAAAATGGATAGTGGAATAAGGCAGCTAATCTCCTACTGACACACGTGCAGTGCAATCACCAGTGATTCACCCTAACAGCAGAGGATCCAGGCGGGCGGCAGGCTGGGTTCCTCACCAGCCTTTCTCACACCCGTTTTTGTTCCTTTGTTCGAGCAGTCTCGGTGGTGGGACAGTTCAGGTGGGCGCTGCTCAGGAGTGGTTTCAGACCGAAGTGGGGCCAACTGCAAAATGGCACAAGGCGGAGAAAAGGCTGGTGTCCCCATCACTGCTGAGGATGCGATGCGCCACAGAATGCGTGGCACGCACCTTGCCAGCTGAAAAGCCTGAAGCAGACTGCAGCACTCCTTAATTTGAGGAAGGTTTTGTTCTGAGCTGCTGTTCTTGCCCAGAATAGATCATCTCAGGTCACTCAAAAAAAAAAAAAGTGAAAGCAGTGGATGGATGGCCTTAACGCATCTCCTTTTTTGTTATCTCCAGGGCTTGCTAGATAGTCCTATCTGTTCTAAATCACACTTTTTCATGGGAGAAGCCAAGCATTAGATGAGGCTTTGATGGAAAGGAGAAATAGCAAAAATAATGAAACAGATCCCCGGGCAGAGAGAGGAATATGAGAAATCCTATGAGACAGGAATAAACTGCAGTGGCATCTGGGATGAGAAGCTCAGGAAGGGATCAGCTGAGTTTGGAAGAGTAGAAAGTAGGATGTGGAAGAAAGAGAAAGTCTTTGCAAGAAAGAAAAGAACGATATTGCCAGAAGATACTAGGGTAACGCCTTTGCATTTTTCCTGTACAGGGGAGGAGAAATGGACACCTGAGATTCACAGCAGGTAAGAGGGGAAGAAGGTTTTCTGAGGAAAAGCCTAAGGACAGGGCAGGGATGCTAAGACCACTTCTGAAATCTTGCTCACTGGCTTTTGTCTGTTGGTGGAGTGCTAAAAACAAAATAGAGGCAAAACAGGGACCATTATGAACAGGACCTCCAGGAGACAGAAAATTTTGAATGTTTTTGCCAGCTGAAGCCTTCCTATCAGTAGCATGCTGTGCAAAGTATGTGCTGGATTAAGGTTACACACGTCTTCTTGTACAGTGGCACTCTGCTGTACCGTGAGTTCTCTGTTATCCTCACGCTGTCTCAGGTAATGCTGATCTGATGTCTGCAGTTGGACAGAGGTTCTTGTTCTCGTTGCTTGGAAGAGTAAAACACAAGACACATAAGATAGTACGCCGTTCTCAGTGGTAACAACAGGCTCTGTGAGCGTTTTGCCACATGCTGCTCTAAATTCTATCCAAAACCAAATGTAGACAGTCAGTCTCTGCACAGAGCAACCTGTCCTCCTAGGTGTGTGAACAGCTGCTGGCAATCACAGGTTTTCTCTTCCCAAGCTCCACGCTAACCAGCACAAGCCAGCCAGGGCTGGAAGCAGCGTCACCACATTAGTGTGATGCTGGGTCTGAGCTAACAAACAAGGTCAGCATTTATCCCAAGAAGTCTGTCTTGAGTATACCTTACGCCCACGCACTCAGTTCAATTAAAAGACAGGTAGAAGTCTTTTTGGGTTGGAGGCATACATCCCTACAAGGACAGGTAATAAGTGCAGGACTGGGAATGGGTGGAGAACAAGAAGGACTGCAATGAAGAGATTAGAGTGGCTGCCCAGCAAAGGCATGCCTTCATCTCTGCAGGATTTTCTTACTTGACTGCTTAATGGTTCTTACTCCACAGGGTTTTCATTACACATTCTTGTCTGTATCTTTGCAGTACTAACTGTGGAATGCTGCATGCTTTAACCCACAGTTTTGCTATTTTGATGTTGAGCTACACGTCTGGTCTAATTAGGTATTCATACAGTGATAAACACTCATTTTTTATACACATTATGCAGAACCTTGCATGTTTTCCTGTATTTTCTTTTATTTCTTTTGTAGTGTTTAAAGCAGGACATGTTTCATTTGAAAGAGGAAAAAGGAAGATGTTTATAAAAGGGCCCTGCACAAGCAGGAAAACTGCAAAGTGCAGTCCTTATAAAATTGGAGGCCACCCTGATTTTGAGACAACAACTCCAGAGCTCGGGACCCCTAGACCTTTTGCTAAGGGCTGGTGAAATATGTCATGGAGGTCCAGTAGCTTTTGCCAGGCTTATTGGGTAATTTTATGCAGGTCACTGCACAACGAATCTGTGCACTTGCTCCACTGCAACTCCATCTCTGCTAAACCAACCAGGTCCTGTGTTATTGTCCATGGCAATGGTGGCAGCTGCTCTCCAACAGCCCCCAAGGAATGTGGGATCTCTTTCAGCAATGTGGGGAATATCATATATTTGGGATCTTACCAAAATTTGGACAAAATTTATGGACTCATTTATTTTATTCATCTGGAGTGTAGTCTGCTCTTTGTATATCCCTGCGCATATCTGAACAGTTAAGTTACAACACTCATGGTGTCCTCTTTCTGGTTGTCTGGTGGAAATCTAAAGGCTAGCTGGTATGACTTTAAAAATCCTGTTGCATATCCCCAATTTTGGCCACCTTCACATGCATGTTTTCACTCGTGTCATGTGGGTCATTTTAATGGCACAGCTTTTGTTTGGATTTATTTCAATCTCATGTTTTCTGGTATCGATTGACAGTGTCTTCAATGAAGTAATAAACTTGCAATAATATAAATGTGGTATGAACAAGAAGGAAGTCAATCCTACAGTTTTTAAAGGGAAAAAAGTATGCCAGAACTTGACAAAAACTTGAATCTCAGTGCAGAAACTTACTGTTGTCAGACTTAGTTTGATTTTTTTGAGGAAAATCCACAGACACACAAAACGGCTGTGTTAACAGGTTTGTGTAATAAAAACTGGATTCATTTGAGAAAAATGTAGTGTTACTGATTGTTACTATATAATATGTAATACAGCCTAAAGCTATATGCTATGCAAAATGAAAGAGCATGCCAGAAATAGTTTGAAAAAGTATATGCTGTGTGTTGCATTGTTTGTTGTTGGGGTTTTCTGAGCTAGACAAAGGATGCTATGTCAAATGCAATGTTCTGTACAAAGATAATTTTACAACCGTTAATATAAAAATGATAGATTTTATAAATATATCTGCTGGTCAAATCCTGCACTAGTTTACACCATATATTCAAGTAAGCAATTTCACACAATATACATTAATGCAAAATTTGGTGCTGCATGTATTGTACAACTGGAAAGAAAGGAAGACAAAGAGGAGAAGAGGGGCACAGAGATCTTTCAATTTAGATTGTGTGGTACATGCATTTCTTTCATGAGAAAGCAGCCCTGATCTCCAGACCTGTTTCATCTTGCAAGCCCTCTCTGCCTAGTAGGCCCTTCTCACCCTGTTAAACCAAGCAACCCAGAGATTAACTGGCACTTGGAAGGTTGCTAGTATTGCCAGGTGCATTTTTTTATTACAAGCTTTGCAATATGTGCTGTTCTTCTTAATGCTCCAGCTTCTGGAGTCATGTGCTCACTTCAGCTTTAATGTAAAAGGCTTTCAGGATAAAGCTTGAATATGTAGTTTCAGGGATCCTAATGAGCTCAAAAAGTCAAGGGACTTCCTTGTCACCTGCCCAGTGCGAAAAGTTTGATGGTAGATCCCAGAAGCTGTGGGTAGATTGCCTGTTCTATCATCCTCTCACATCAGTAGGTTGCATCCACCATGTTCTTAGATGCCATCATGGCATGATGGGTGTTACTACTTTGTGTCCCCTCCATCCAGCTCTCTCCTATTGTCTGATTCCATGATCCTTACGTACATTATTTCATTGTTGTCCACCATACTAATTTATTTTTTTCCTTTTCTCTCTTTTTCATGTAGCCCTTCCCCATTCTGGGGGACTTTGAGGTTTTGTAAGGGCCAGCCTGGTCCTCAAAGCAGAATTGCATAAAGAATTAGCTACTTTCAAGGACAGAAGCCACATCAGCGCTAGCAATCAGTGAAGCTGTGCAACAGTAGGGTCTGCTTAGTGCTCCTACTGTCTTGTGCTTCATAACACAGCCGGGCGGTTCAATGGAGAAGACAAGGAAACTTTTCTTCTTCACACAAAGTTCTTATGGTGCTGATCTGTTGCTGAACACTTTCCCTTGGGTTTCCCACCATGACTGATTTGGATCCTATTTATCTCTTGCAATTGAAATTGGAATTTTCCTTCCAGGTTATGTAAAAGTGTTCCATGACACTTTGAACTGTGGACTGACAGGTGCCAGGGGAGTAAAAGGCCTGTGTAGGTCAGCAGAGCCTGGATGTTTCAAACCGAAAGAACTTTGCAATGTTCAGTGGAAGAAGCAAAAATGTGGGTTTGAGCCACCCAGAGAAGTCAGGCTCCACTTGCTTTTTAACATGGTTCTGCTTCAGAATGCACTCATTTTTACATGAATTTCCAGGAAATTAGACAGGCTTTAGCTCTGGAGCCTCCTGTGTGAACTGTGTGCATAATCTGCGTGAACTCAGTAGTCCGTCAGAGAGATGCCACATCAGATGTTTGGAAGCACAGAATGGTGCTACACAACAGTTGCAGAGAGCCAGTGAAACATGCCAGGAAGAAGGAATTAGGTAGACCGAAAGCTTTTACTCAGGAGTTGGCTGGGGCACATGCACCCTTTGTGAAAAATGCTGTAGGATCTTCCATCAGCAGGAGCAGCTAGAGCCCTAGTAATGTATCTCTTTCAGACAATAAGGGCTTACACTGAGCTGTACCACGTCTGATTGTGGCATCACACATCGTGCATCTTCCATTGTTTATTTGCAGCTGATCTCCCTTGACTTTTCATCTTTATTGATGTAGATAGCCAAGTAGTGGTAGTCATGTCATAGGAATTTTTACATGCTAGAGGAAAGAAGCAAAGATCAGCACATCTCTTTTAACAGCACAAGAGGCAGACAAGGAGGCATTCAGGGGAACTGAATGCAGAACCAGTGTTTCACTGAGAGACCTGACATAGATCTAGGAATAAAAAATAATCGCCTGCTTTAGTTTTAACTGCCACAGTTGAATTTTTAGATTAGAAAATATGAGTTCTATCATAATCCATGGGTAGGTTGATGATTTCAATTGTATGAGGTTCTTCTCTGACTTGAAACAGAGCAGGGAAGAATTGGTGCTACAGAAGCAGGTTAGAAATTCAAGGCGAGGAGCAGTTCCCCGGGGAGTACACAGGTGCAGGAGAAGACAACATAGATTTGTCTCATGCAGCATTGTTGTGGGAAGCTTCTTAGTAGAGCAGATGATTGAAAAAAAAGAATCAGGGGAATGGTCTTCTCCTGGTAGAAGTGTTTTTGTCAATATGCAATTATTTAATTTCTATTTATTTTTTAAAATTAAAAATGGGAAAATGAAAAACAACTACCTTTTGATTTTCTAATTTCACTGTGATGATGTCAGATTGTTTAATTTATGAAGTGAAAATGCTCAATTCTGATTTCCTTGTTTAGATCTGGAATCTTCTATTGCAACAATTGCTATTGTATTTACACGCTTCTATCTATATATTCCATATTTATATTGCTTCAGTGCTGCAGAAATACAGAATTTCAGGTTCTGCAGAAACATTTCTATCACTTTTTTTTATTCTGATTTGAAAAGCGAGTTTGTTTTTTAAATGGTGATCTTCCCTCTGAGAAAAGACGTGCAGATTTTTGTGGCACCTCTGCTTCTAAATGAGAAGAATTCATTTTGCCCTCAATTTTGCGTGCACAGCAAAACCTTCTGAGATCAAGGAGGTGACTGTGTTTTGGATCACTCCCTCTTCTGAGCTCAGGTTTTGCTTCTGAGAACTTGCAGTGACTGAGTAGTGGTAACCAATCCCTGAATAATACATGTTGTCCTAGTGCTTTCTAGAGCAATTTGGATTACTTTTAGCTACTTTCCATGCTTTCCTTAGGAGGCCTTCCTCTCCTGCCCCAGTGGTGCCACTGTCAGTTCCACCATGCAGTGAAGTCACAATCCCTGTGGAAATGTACACCACAGAATGAGCAGCTGTCCAGAAGGTCTCCAATTACCATTCTTACAACAGTAAGAAAATTTGGCTTTCCTTCTTTTCCTGTTTCCTTCTTTAGAGTCAGGCCAGTGTGCTGTGCGCGTGTTTGCTTTCTAAACTCGCAATGCTCTTCTTTGGATTCTGTGCACCCCTGACCTGTATTTTGGCTTGGTATTTAAAATGTAATTCTTAACAGCAACATTGGGAGGAATGAAATAGCGGTCACAAATCAACAGTTTTAAGGAAATAACTGGTTGTGAATAGCAGTTCTTGTGCCTCACTTCAAAATCCTCCAGCATCAGTCTGCAATTAGGGAAAAAACAAGGATTCCAGAGAAGGAGGTGATTTTCCCAAGAGGGTATGTGTGTGTGTGTGTGCAGAGGGGGTGAGTGCTAATTGTCCCCCCCTGCTCCTTGTGTCCAAGCCAACCTGGCAAAGAAATCAAGTGGGATTTAGTGTCGATCTAAACCAGAAAGGCAAGAGGAGCAGTGCCTTTCCCAGCTACCACCTTATGTTTTTCCTCCCCCACTGGGGCCTTGGGAGGTTGCTGCTGGGCTGGTGGAGGATGACTGAAACATGCATTCATAGCAGCAAAAGTCAGTTTTAAAAAATTTCCCAGGTGAATGTCAGTGTGCCGCTAATCAGACTGAGGGTTGATTGCAAAACTAAAAATGAAGTAAACGCTTCGCATAATTTGGCAGACTGCTGCTGCGTATGTGTGTGTATGTGTTTATAGACTCTTCCTGAAGCATTGTGAATTGAATTAATCATGGAAGGAGGGGCACTCTGTGTTCATATTCTTGATGCAGTTCCAGAACTGTCTTGTATGTTCTGGACATGTAAGTCTGTCTTACTTATAAGGATAGTAAGGACTGGGTTAGGAGATATGGGACAGAGCGGGCCTTGTTCATCAACTGCTATATTTGTGGGCAAGGTTTAAAAGCAGTTCAATGTATTTTACATCACTTGACAAATTTTAGACTGTGTTCCATATTTACTGTGTAGAAAGGAAAAGCGCTGTTTTATCTCAGCTTCTAGGACTGCTTAATTTAAATGTCTGTGCCTCCTTGGGTAACCACAGCTGTTGAAATAAAACACATGAAATCCCAGATCCAATTGCAACACCCCAAAAATGTGGGCTTAATGCTTCTGAGTAGGCCCCACAAATTGCCATTTCTCATCAAGCTTCAAGTGCCCCTGAAGCCAGGCTTATTTTACCATAGTCTGGTCCATGAAATAAATATATGCTATTCTCTCAGTAAGACCTCACAAATTGCCCAGCCCTGCATAAACCTACAGCAGCTTTCTGTCTCATTTATGTTGGTTTGTGTTGGATGAGTTAAGATTAAGCAGAGGGATTGACGTGGGCAGAGGGCTGGCCAGCCCTCTGATGCCCTTCAGTTGGCTACAAGTAGACTGAACTAACCCCATTTCTCCCTACGAAGACTTTACAACATAAACAGCTTCCTGGCAGTGCAGATGGACTGCTCCGTTCAAGTCAACCCTATTTTGTTCTCTGAGATAAAACAAAATGACCACAGTTTATTTGACTAGCTCTAGATTCAATTGCTTTGACATGTTTTCTCAGTAAAGCCAAACCCAACCTGTGCCAGTTACCTGGAGCATTGGACTCAACCCATCACTTTTAATTCTTTTCTATCTTTGAGGAAGGAGGGAGCTTCTAAAATGTTCCTTAAGGCCTCCTCATTTTCCCTCCCGTACTAATCCTGTCCTTCGGGATATCACCATCAGTCCATCAGTGCTGTCGGGCTGCTGTGCAGAGCTCATTGGCCTGCCAGGTCCTTATCCCTGCGTTTGTGTTGTCTCACAAAGCAGCATATAGGGATTCTTTGGCAATACAAAAGCAAGGTTCTCCTAGCTGTCATGGTGAAAGAAGAAGGCACTAAAAACCCGTAGTTTAAAATTTGGTGCAGTGCTCTCCATGTGACTGCCAACTTAACCTTCAAGTGCCTCTGTTTTCCTACTGTTAGGAAGGGGTATATAGGGAAAAAAGCAGGAAAATTGAATGAAGCTACTACTAATTAATATCTGTAAACTCCCTAAATGATCAGTGCAAATCCTTGTATGAGACAATCAGTGTATTGAAGAGTCAGCTAATTTGTAGTCCTTTGCTACAGGTACCTGCTTTGCAGGTACAGGAATAGCACTCTCCTCCTGCAGGCCGGGCTGCCTGCAGTTGGTTGAAGAGCTGAGGGAGGCCAGGCAGAAGCATCAAGGCACTTTGGGGAACAGCCAGGAATTGCAAGGAGCAGGTCGAGGTCTCAATATCCCACCCAGCCTACAGGTTACCTGCTGAGCTGGTCCTGCAAGAGGAAAGAAAACATGGGATTGTTCCCCAAAAGCTGCTGCCTTGCTTTCTGTGCTTGCCCTCTTCTAGCTGCCAGGAATGTCTGGAACAGCACCGCCAGAAAAGCAGAACAGGATAGGGGATTCTTCCCCAGTACCATCATCAGCCTGAGGGGACTCATACTGGGAAAGCCAGAGCCTCCAGTGAGTATGGGACAGCACATGGTCACAGTGAAGTGGGCTGAGGATCAGTGAGAAGACAGAGAAGACGCTGTCAGCAGGTGTTTTGGGTGATCAGAGATGCATCACTACTGAGGCTGTGAGGCATACGTTTGCAACATGGCCATAGGCTGCCAGTATCCAGCTGTGAAGGCAGAAGAAGCTGAAGAAAGGGCTGGTGCTTTTCTGCAGGGGTGGTCTGTGGCTGGAACATTGTTGCTGCTGGATGAGAGAGAAAGGGGAGGCCTCAGGGCTGCCTGACAATGTTGAAGAGGGCAGGCTGAGCTGGTGCCTTCCACCTAGCTGTCATTCCCTCCTCACTCAACCACCTCTGTTGTTCCCTGACCCAGTCCTCCGCTCCAGGCAGTACTTTGTTTTGTTTCTTTTTTGCCCCTCTCAGCCTCTCATCAAGGTGTAAATAACCCTTCCCACCCCATGTGGATCTGCAGGGCTCTGCTATTCTCCTGCAGGGCTAAAAATTGTCTGCAGCAAAGCAGCTGCTCCTGAGAATTTATTCCGACTAAAAGATTAGACTCCCTGAAATGCATCGAAGGGCTAGATCCTCACGGCTGGTATAAATCCTCATTTACAACATAGATCACAGCTATAACCAACATGTAAATCACAGTGCTCCCTTCTGACTTGAAAATCTATGAATCTATGAAAATTGGCGTAATTGCATTGATTTCAGGAGGGCTGCTGTGATTTACACCGGCTGGGGACGCGGCCCGGCGTCCGCCCATCCTGTTAGAACAAATTAGAATTCTCTCTGTGGCGCAGCAGTTCAGCATCCAGGCAGGCTGGGTCAGTGGCAGCGTGCTGCGCCTGCCGTCAGCCCCTCCGGTTCTCCTGGGGCCCACAGAGGAATGGGGCTCTCGGCTCCCCCCTGAGCACTAAGCCTCTGACTTTGCCTCCCTGTTAGGCTGTGTTTGAAAAATACTATTGCCCAGCAAAGTGTAGAAGTGTGAGAGCAGCGGTGCTTTGACCAAGAGAGGCTTTGGGGGTTTTCACAATCTAACTTGTCCCGTTGAATGTGGCTCAGGAAATGTTTTTGCAGAATGTGTCCTCCTCTTTTGTCCATCGATCTCTCTGAAGCCCTCAGTGGTGGTTCCTCGGCATGGCAAAGGATGGATGCACAGTAAGCACTTAAAGCCTTTGAGTCTTTAGAGTGTGCAATGAAGGGATCTTGCTTTCTGACTGCTGAGTGAGTGGAGGCTGCTGCAAAATTGGAAGATTGAAGAAATGGCAAAGGGGAAACTTGGAGAAGAACCCTGAACAAGGCATTTTGTTCTGCATGCAACCCGTAAGAAAGCTCAAGATTGTTTACTGTTAACTGGATTTACATGGGATTGTTTTCAGGTAGAACAGCAATTCAACTTAAAGTCTCTGGAATAAGAATCAAAGTCATTAGTCTCACATAGCATTTACTAAAGCCTTTGTTGATAGCAAAAGCTCTACTTAAAGCTACACTTGCACTTGCCTTACAGTGGCTTGTTTTCTGGTGCTTACAATTTCCTGAAAAAATTATTCCTCTGGATTAAGTTTTCAATGCCTGGCCTTTGCTCAGGAGCAAAATTTTGTTGTTTTGGAGAGAAACGTACTGATCAAGTTTCTAGGAAAAAGTAGAAAACAAACTTGTATTATCAAATTGCATTTGGATTCTTTTGTATATGATTTAATTCCAATTAAATCTGCAAGCTAAAAATACGTAGTTTGCCTAATTCTCACCCAGAACTGGAGTCAAGGTCAATTGATTTTGGACATGTTCAATGAACAGTTTCCACTGTGATTAGAGTCATGAGAGTACAAGTCATAACAAATAAATATTGACAGAACTGTGAAAGCACAGAATGTGGCCAAATTCTTCTTTTGACTACAAGGTTGTATCTTTCTGGGGATATTGATACTGCTGTTGCATATTTTCATAATCCAGGTTTTGGAGGACTTTCAGATTTGAATTTTGTTTTAAATTGTCTGGTTATGGTCCTATGATGGATGTTTAATTTCTCTAAAGATCTGTGTAAATAATAGAACTCATTTTGGTGGCCAACCTGGAATTTGCAGCTTCTAGTGAATAAACAAGAGAACCATAGTGTTTCACCCAGTTCTGTTGCAACAGCCACTTCGAGTCTAAAGCAGAGTCCCAAGATTTCATCAGGGGTATGAGTCTGCCACTAGTTTCTGTCATTAGCAAGTAAAAGAGAGGGAGGCACTAAACGTAGGGTGTGCGCGGGGGGGGGGGGGGGGGGGG
>JAOTQQ010000001.1:117958154-117985268 GCA_026546715.1 Gallinago undulata | reverse complement strand
AAGACCTTAATAGTGTGTTCATTCTTTATGCCTTGGCTTGGGAGTTGTTGTGAATTTCTAAGGAGATGCAACTACTGTCTCCTGTTGCTATGAGAGTACAGACTGTGGATCATAATTGCTGTTCCCAAAAGCTCATAATTGCTGTTCACAAAATTTCCTCTGAAAAAGGCTTGATGTTTTCAGGAATGGCGTGATCCATGCCTGCCTTGCATCATCTTCTGCACTGGGCAGTTAATGAACATCTGAGAGAATGCCGAGGTACGGCCCTGGTACTACTATCTGTTATTGATTGTTAAGGAAGGCAGCGATGAAGTTGCAACAAGAAGTCTGAGGGCAATTAAAAGAGACTTCAGGGCCTTGGGACTACTGGTTAAGGGATCAGGAGCACAAGTCATGTTCTCCTCTGCCCTTCCAGTTGCGGGGAATGATAAGGGAAGAAACAGGAAGTGCCAGCAGATCAATATGTGGCTCCGAGTCTGGTGTTCACCAGCAGAATTTTGCGCTTTTTGATCATACGTCAGTTTACATGACACCAGGGCTACTGTCAACAGGTGGGCTACACCTATCTGAAAGGGAGGAAAAGATTTTTGCACAGGAGTTAGGAGAGCTCACTGAAAAAGTTTAAACTGGATTTGAAGGGGGAAACAGATAAAACCAGGCTTGCTAGAGATAAGCCTGGAACATCATGCCAATGTTTGAGGGACCATCTGCTAGTGAGATCCTTTGGTCTACTGTCTCAGTGAAGGTAGGCAATGGAGAGCCATATGGCAGTAAAGACACAAGGGTTATTGATATATTAGAAGCCACGGAAGCACCTCAGAGTGGTCATGTAGGAAAGGTGGCAGGATCAATAGACCAAGTGAATTGCATCTACACCAATGCACACAGCATGGGCAACAAACAGGAGGAGCTGGAAGCCTCCATAGCAGGAGGACTATGACATTGTTGCCATCACGGGAACATGGTGGGATGACTTGTGCAACTGGAGTGCTGCACTGGAAAGCTATATACTCTTCAGAAGGGACAAGTAAGGAAGGAGACGCGACAGGGTAGCCCTTTATGTTAGGGAGCATTTTGACAGTTGAGTGCTTGATGATGGTGACAACAGAGTTGAGTGTTTATGGATAAGAATCAGGGGGAAGGCGAACAAGGCAGATACCATGGTGGGAGTCTGTTATAGACCACCTAATGAGGATTAAGATACAGATGAAATACTCTATAAGCTGCTGCGGGAAGTCTCACAATCGCTAGCACTTGGTCTCTTGGGGCAAAAATGTTTCTATACATACATTAGCAACAAAAAGAGGGCTATGCAGATTTCCCTTCCTTTATGTGATGTGGAGGAAACACAGTGACAAAGGATAAGGAAAAGGCTGAGGTACTTAATGCCTTGTCTCAGTCTTTAATAGTAAGACCAGTTGTTCTCCAGGTTCCCAGCCCACTGAGCTGGAAAAAAGGAACAGGGAGCAGAATGAAGCCCCCATAATCCAAGGGGAAATGTTCAGTGACCTGCTGCATGACTTAGATGCACACAAGTCTATGGGGCTGGATGGGCTCTACCCAGAAGTACTGAGAGAGCTGGTGGAAATGCTCACCAGGCCTCTTTCCATTATTTATCAGCAGTCTTGGCTAACCGGGGCAGTGCCAGTTGACTGGAGATTAGCAAATGTGATGCCTGTCTACAGGAAGGGCCAGAAGGAAGATGGGGTGAGCTACAGGCCTGTCAGGCTGATCTCAGTGTCAGGGAAGGTGATGGAGCAGATTATCTTGAGTGCCGTCATGCGGCATGTAGAGGACAACCAGGAGACCAGGCCCAGCCAGCATGGGTTCACAAAAGGCAGGTCCTACTTGACTAACCTGATCTCCTTCTATGACAAAATGATCTGCTTAGTGGATGAGGGAAAGGCTGTGGATGTTGTCTACCTAGACTTTGGTAAAGCCTTTGACACTGTTTCCCACAGCATTCTCCTGGAGAAACAGGGTGCTCATGGCTTTGCTGGGCATACGCTTTGCTGGGTAAAAAACTGGCTGGAGGTCCAAAGAGTGGTGGTGAATGGAGTTAAATCCAGTTGGCAGCTGGTCACAAGTGGTGTTCTCCAAGAGTCAGTATTGGGGCCAGTTCTCTTTAATATTTTTATCAGTGGTCTGTGCAAGGGGATTGAGTGCACCCTCAGTAAGTTTGCAGATGACACGAAGGTGGGTGGGAGTGTTGATCTGCTTGAGGGTAGGAAAGCTCTAGAGAGGGATCTGGACAGGCTGGGTTGATGGGTCAAGGCCAATGGTATGAGGTTCAGCAAGGCCAAATGCCAGGTCCTGCACTTGGGTGACAACAGCCCCATGCAGCGCCTACAGGCTTGGGGAAGAGTGGCTGGAGAGATGCGCAGCAGAAAGGGACCTGGGGGTGTTGGTCAACAGCCAGTTGAATATGAGCCAACAGTATGCTCAGGTGGCCAGCATCCTGGCTTGGATCAGAAATAGTGCGGCCAGCAAGACTAGGGAAGTGTACTCAGCCCTGGTGAGACTTCACCTTGAGTACTGTGTCCAGTTTTGGGCCCCTCACTACAAGAAAGATGTTGAGGTGCTGGAGCTCATCCAAAGAAGAGCAGTGAAGCTGGTGAGGGGTCAAGAGCACAAGTCTTACGGGGAGTGGCTGAAGGAACTGAGGCTGTGTAGCCTGAGGAAGAGAAGGCTGCAGGGAGACCTTATCACTCTCTACAACTACCTGAAAGGAAGTTGTATTGAGGTGGAGGTCAATCTCTTTTCTCATGTAACAAGTGATAAGATGAGAGGAAATGGCCTCAAGTTGCGCCAGAGTAGGTTTAGATTGGATATTGGGAAAAAATTGGGTAAAACTGGGAAAACAGGCTGCCCTGGGAAGTGGTTGAGTCATCATCTCTGGAAGTGTTTAAGTGTGGTGGACGTGGCAGTGCTAGGTTAGCAGTTGGACTTGGTGATCTTAAAAAGTATTCAGGGAAGTGGGGACTGCAGAATGAAGCACCAGCCATAGATTAAAGATCATAAGATTATGGTACTTTCCTAGTTTCAAACAGTTACTTTCCTTGTTTATTTTCTACCTTCTAATTTATGTCCCTTTTTTTTTTATTTTAGGTGTATGCAATATAAATGTCTAATGCAATTTAGTACAATATATTTGTCACATTATTAAGGAGTGTTATCTTAATTGATTACAAGCAAAAAGATCCTAGAAGTAATAAGGATAAAAAGCTAAATTTGTAGTTCAGTGGTCTCTTGAAGTCTTATCTCCATGGGAATGCTATGTGTAAATCTGCAGTGTTTCATCTACATTGTGTTTAATCCTACATTTGGACTTCAACTGTATGATAAGTGCAAAGTATCTCACCACAATAAAAGTGGAGTAAACTGCCTTGGAGGTAGTGAAGGCAAGATCAGCCACAAACTAGCTAATGTCCTGTATATCCTGCTCCATCTTGTCTTGCAGCAACTTGTGTGTACCTTCAGTTAATACTTTTGCTTCTAATCAGACTGTTGGTAAATTAGGATAGTTGCAGTCTTTAAAAACAGGTGGTACAGTGGAGAAAGTAGCATTGTGCTGCTTTATGTGAAGCATACCTGCTGCCTGTTACAAACCTCAGCGTTTGTCCTTTCCCCTTCTTGACAAGTTAGCTGTCCTGTCTAATCAAAGTAAATAAACACTGATTGCAACATTCTCTAGTACCTAGGCCTGCTGAAGTCTCACTGCCAGATGTACACCTGGCTATGGTGTCTCATCCAGCTTCTTAATCCTTCATGCTTTTAAGCACCTCTTGGTCTGAAGTGGCCAGTGCAATCTTAATTCTTTTGCCTCTCCTGGCACGCTTTCTAGAAATGAGAACACAGAGCTCTGCTGATCCCAGGAATCAATGCTCACCTCCCTTTGCTCTGCCAGAATTTTGCAGTGGCATAAGCTCATGCTTTCTCAAAATCTCCCTTCAAGGTTCTTTTCATAAGTATTAGAAGCCAAATTATTCTTTATTTTAGTAGCATAAAAAATACAGTAAGGTAGACAAAGGAGTGGGTTATCAGTCCTGTTTCCTGCCACACTTTCTTTAGCATTCTCAAGTGCTCTTTGGGTTAAGGTCAGTTTACAGAAACTGAAGATATGCCCTTTACCCCCCAAAATTATTGTGGTAAAAGGATTTTCCAAAATACCCCTTTCTAATAGCTCTCCATTTTCCCAGAATAACCGTAAGAGCTTTATTTTTTACACACTGTCACGATTGCAACATAAAGACTTTCATGGATGTAAATTTTCAGAAGGAAGGACACAATATAATTTTACTGAACCTGACTCTAAACTGCCCTGTGCATTGTACAATCATTTCTACTTTTATCATGTTGGGCAGGAAACACCCTTGGCTTAGAATAGTAGAGAGGTAAAGTCACTTAGTGTTGGTCTGAACGACTATATACATTGCAAGAGGCACTCGCAAAAACGGAGTCAGTCATCAGGTTTACAGGGAGAGGCAAAACTTCTAATTATTGCAATAGAACCTGAAGCAAAGGTGTGGCTAAGTTAGCAAGTATCTTCCATTCAAACAGTGATCAGCTTCCACCTTAATGTCTTGGAAAATCTCTTCATGTGTTATATAATCCCTTCTGCACAGTTTTTCTGCAAACTTGTCCTGGGAACAGAGTGGGTAGATGGAGTGATGTGTCCTCATCAATTTACCTTCCGTGTGGCTGAGATTGCAAAACAGTAGAAGAGGTGCCTGAGATCAAACACAAGAGCCTAAGCCAGCAGTTGCAAGCACTAGGGGCAGGAGTGGCTGTGGGAAATGCAGGAACCAGGCTGGCTGTGTATAAATTGAACTGAAACCCTGGTTCTTCGCAAGGAAGTACTTTGTGTAACAGGGGAGAGGTGTAAGCCACCATCAGTCTTGCAATGCCAGCACCTTCTAGCTCAAGAGATGTAATACTACCATGAATGAGGGGTTAGAGGATCTTCCTAACAGGGAATTTATCCAAACTGGTGCCATTTGGCTGCTTCTTGGCAGTTCCCACATACAAAGTATTCAGAGAAGGACATCTAGCTAAAGGGTGTTAGCTCTCCAATTACCCTTGCCTAGTATAATGGCTCCCAGAGGCCCATTCTTTGCTGCTATAAATTAGAATAACCCTTAAGGTTGACTAATTTGTCCATGCCCTTTACTAGGGATGAGGGTGAAACACAGGAGATGTAAAGCTGCCTTCTTCCCTCATAGCCTCAGGGCTCTCTTATCCACCTCAGCCCAGCCAGCAGTGGGGATCAGTTATAATCCTGACTTTCCACTAACGGTAAGAAAAAGCCGCCTGTGCAGGATGTCACAGGGGACGAACTAAATCCCTGCGGAAACGTACCGCCGTTCTTTTCTGTGGAAAGCCTGCGCAGCAGGGCATTACTTTCCGAATGCTGCTGCCTCTCTTCCCCTCCCGTTTCCACACGTGCTCCCTTGCACATGTGCTCACGCAGGGTGAAGGCTGGAGGGCTGTCTTGAACCAGGCACTGAAGCATCATCCTTCTCTTGCCGACGGGTGTTGCTTGCTGGGCCCGTGAGCAGACAGCAGTGATGAGGCAAGTATTTGTTTGTGTAGGGTCGCACTCCTGGTGCACCGAGACACCACTGGTCACATTGCACTCACAACCAACACGTGCCAAGCAGCCCCGAGAAGGCAAAGCAAGCATTTCCAGTCCTCTGGCTATGGCAGTGCCAGGGTTGCGTAGCCCAAGGAGTGCTTGCATAAGAAGCAAGTATGGGTGGTTCCTTATCTGTGGCTCAGGAAAAAAAGATTTTTTTCTTTTTTTATTACCTATGGACATTCTTCAGCTTCTCAAAAGTTGCATTTTCAGCATGGAGAGATGCTGCTAGGAGCCCAAGGAGCCAGTGATGTGCTGATCTGCATGTATAATTTAAAGGAAATGGGAAAAGACCTTGTGTGGAGAAACCTTCACCTGAAACAAACTGTTTCATTCTGCTTTAATCTCTCCTGTTTGATTGACTCTTGCTGGTGACAAACCTGGTGCACTGCTGCTGTACCCTTGAGGCCAGGCAACAGAGGTCATTTCCATCCTGGAAATGGTGATTTGATAAAGAGCCAGGGGTGAACATGCAAGGCAATGATATTACCCCAGCATAAAAGTTCTTTTAGAGTGGCAGCTCAGATTTAAAAGAGGTTTGAGAGGAGCCTCTGCATCCCGACCAGTGGCAGATGGAAGCTGGCATATCTGCTTTTACAGTGTAGAGCTGGAAATGGTGGTGTCTACATGGGGTTTTTATCTAGGCACCTCCCTCTCTAACCTTTGTTAAGCTGTGTTTAGATGTACCTGAAGACCCTTTGGGTTCACTGTCCCGTCCTTTGCACCCTCCCAGCAGCTTGAGGAACTGATCCCCCTGAAGAATAACCTTGGGAGGGTGGGGAGGAGGCTGTGTTATTTTTCAGCCTCATCAGCTCCCTGATCCACTTCCTATACAGTGGAGCAAACGTTTGTCCCAGCACAGCAGATGGGTGGCGTAAGAAGGGAACTAGTGGAGTAGGGAGAGATTAGGTCTACTAAACCAGCAGTGCCACCAAATAAATATGCCTTGAATTGCAGCTGCTGGAAGCTAATCTGTCAGTATTTCCCATATGGAAAAGTACCTTTTCAAAGAGTGACAGCGAACAGGAGTAGAGCTTAGGAACTGAGCTTTGAGAAGCAAATTTATTTCAGTTAAATCTAAAAGAAGCCAGATATTCTTTTGTTTAAGTTTATCCAGCCAAACCTCTGTCAGTTGCCCTGTTTCCCTTTGAATTGACTTCTCTGAGTTCCATGCAGTGCCTTGAGTTTACTCTGGAGGGAATGGGAGCAGAATTCAGCTATGGTGGCTCATTTCCCTGTGATTTTCTGAAGAAAACGAATCCGTGACATGGAGATCCCTGGGTGTTACCTCCTGACTTAGGCAGAAGGTAAGTGAAAGTGTCTAACTGCACCCAAATGCTTGCAGAGTGGCTGTCACTCACAGACTGAAAGGGCTGGCGTGATGGAGGGCAGGAAAAAAATGTGAAGAATGAGGAGACAGACTCCCCTTTCACTGATGCGAGTGTTTATCAAGAGGCTTCTTTAGCATTATTGTTATTCCCCTAGTGTAAACTGAGCAAACAGTGAGAAGAATCAGGCCAAAGTTTGAATGAGCCTGGTTTCTCGTGCGTTCACCTTATGTGAGTGCTCCCACCCCTTGCACAGTATATAATAAATGTTGCTAGGTTATTTGTTACGGTCATGGCTGCAGAACGCCAATTCTAATAGTACCCCACCCTGGTCAGACACCAGCTTCCTCCTCTCTCCTCCCACCCCTCCCACATACTTTATTTAGAGCCTGCAAGTGCTGCAGGTAGTCGGCTATTAGTGGGAACTGACCGACCAACACGAGGCTCAGTTTTGTGCTCTGAGATGTACGCCTGAAAACAAAGCTTTTCAAAGTTTTCTCTCAGCCTGTTTCCTTCTGTTTCTGTATCAGAGCAGTAAGGAAGCCCGGGCTCTCACACATATAATCAGAGCTAAAGAGCATTCGGCTGCACTCCAACCTTTCCAACAACCTCAACAAGGTTTGGCTAGGTTTCACAATGGGAAAACCGTCTGCTCCTGTATCTGAATGTGTGGAATTGCACAAGGGAATGTGATGAATGAGAATGTTTTTCTTTCTCAGCATATCTTCTGAAATCCCACTGGACAATCTGTGTGACTGGCAAAACTCCCCCATAATTCTGAGTGTTTTGGCCCATCCCAAATCTTATCTCACGATAAAGGATTAAAGAACATGCCAGTATTTTGCCACTAAAGATTTCCGAAAATCCTGTGAAGAAAGCTTCTGCTTTTTTCACTCTCACTGGCTGGGAACCAGTGGTGAAGCTGGAACCCTGGAAGCCGGTTGGGCCAGTTTTTTACTATCACTCCTCCTTGGCCTGCAGCTGCCACCACTTTCTCTAGGTAAGGCTGACTCCATCCAGCCCTGCCTTGGGCATCTCTGGCCTGGATTCACTGGTACTCCTGATTCCTGGAGAGTGCTGCAGACACTGGAGCTGAACTGCAGAAGAAGCCAGGAGAGGTGGAACAGATCTCATGTACCTGGACTGCATGTTGTGCAGGGTATCGTTCTAGGGGATTCTTCTTTATTTTCTTTCTTGAAATGTAAAGGGAAAAAGGGAGCCTAGTGATCCTGGTGCAGATCACCAGGATGTCATTGGACTGAATTCCAGCCAAGAGCCTGGCCTTGTGCTCTTCAAATGGAAGCAATACTAAAAAGCAGTGTAGAAAATAAATGTCCTGTCTTTAGATGTACCAAATGATTGCCCTTTCGGAGGTGATAATGTTAATTCTTTCACTCCATGTCCTGCCAAGGAGTTCAGTGCTGGATAATACAAATAAAAACTGTCCCCACCCTGAAGGGCTGACAGCTCATGAGACAGACATACTGCAGACTGGTTTTGCTGGGGAATAAATAGGTGAGCATGGTTTCATGTTTAGCACTTCTATCAGTGATGAAGAGCAGGGCAGATACAGAAATGTGTAAGCCTGAGATAGGTTTTTTTATGAGTTGATCTTGGGGGAAAAATAATGCCATCCAGTGAATTTAGCAGAGTTCAAATGGGGAAGTAGCTAAAGAGCATTGCTTGGCAAGGGAGAGGAAGACAAACTGTTCAGGACAAAATCTTCCCACAGGAGAAAATTACCTTGGAAATTCCCTCTTAGATAAATCAGCAGTTCTTTTCCAAATAATCCCATTTAATGCACATGTACTGCAAACTGACTGTCTAATTCATTACCCGTGTAACAAAACTCACATAGTTTAACCACATTTTCTAATTTAACCAGAGTATCTGACAGCAAAGGGCCACTGAACCACTTAAGTACACTTCTTCAAAGGTCAGAGACAATTGACCAAACCTTACCTTGCTTTTCTGGCAACATGAAGCCTGTATTTCCAGCCATGCCTTAACTATAAAGAAAATCTTGACTGCAAGGATAAGGAAAGTAGCAGCACCCTTATTTTGGCTGCATACTTACATACACACCTGCACAGGCAAACAAGATACCTGTAGCATAGCAGAATTCACACACACTCATGTAATTACAGGTTGTGATTCTCTTAGTTATTGATTATTGCCCTGTAAAGTTTTCAGGCTTGTGTCCAGATTTATAAATGCCTATATAAACCTTGCCTGCTTCCTGCACAGAAGTCAAACAGTAGGGATTTATACCTGCCCTTCAGACAGCCCTGGAGGTGATGTACGTCTTCAGCTGCATGCTTTTGCCAACTTATCTGCATGGCTATTTACACAATATTTACAACAGATGTTTTCTCAAAAAATGAATTACATTTGGTTATCTATCCAGGGATTTTCATGTGCCATAAATGCATATGCTTAATCATGGTAAAGGAAGAGGGTAAGAATTACAAAGAAAGCTCTGTATTAAGAGGTTAAACACATCCACAGATACAATCAACTAAGAATGTGATTACTGTGGGACTGAAGACTGAGTGTTTTGGTATTTCTAAAAGCCTTCAGGACCATCTGTACTTATAACATTCTAATACTTTAATGCACCTTTTTCTTTTAGAACTTAAACTGTGAAGTTCTCACATACCAGTTTCCCAGGCTTGTATTTTTTATATGCCCTCATATCACACTGGCATTCATACGAATTTACTATGAATGTAGGGTCAGGCACTGTTACAAGTTTCTTGTAGGGGAAACATAAGAAGAAGCACATATTACATGTGCAAATTTTTACTTTCATCTTTAGGTGGGTATGAATAGGTCATTAGTTAATGATGACATAAGAGCTGGCATTCATGATAAGCCCACAGTTCCTTCAGGCATCCTGGAAGGCTCTTATTACTCAGATGCTGTAAAAGTTGTTTTTTTAATTACTTTGGAGTCAAGATAACTATTCCCTTTCTGAGCTACTATGAATTACTCATGGGTACATGTCCGAGGGAAGAATTTGTCCTCCATGTTTTAATTAAGATCATGTTTAATTACAGGGTAAAATAGAAACCTTTTTCTATGGTACCCAACGAACATCTCTCCTACCTCTTTGTCATGATTCGGGGTTCACATCACTTCCTTCACATCCCACCCTCATCCTCACACTTGCCACCACTGACAATCTGATTACCCGGAGCAGGTGGCCTGAGGACAGCCAGGGGACAGGTCTCTACCACAGTTTGATGGTGTCAAAGTCAAAAAAGACTGTGAGAGGGGATCTCAGGACAGTATGCTGGCAGACAACCAAGAGAAGCATGTCAGCTACTGTGTTTTGTAAACTAGTAGCAATCCTTTTGCCACTGAGGATTGCAAAAGCAGCAGTGCTGCCAACGTTTATGTGCCTCTGGCATCCTGACTAGGAATCTCTGAGTTACATCATAGGTATGTGCAATAGAGTTTGTTGTTTTGCTAGCTAGCAGGGAGATTTTTGGCTAGATGAAAGACATGTACCTGTACATCAGAATTATAGCTGGGGCTGCACTACAACTAAAGGGAGATAATCTTATTTTTTAGGCAGTGATTGGGGCAGTGATGGGGGAAGGGGAACATTGCTCTTCTGAAGTTGTAAGCCTAACCAGTAGTACTGCATTATTTTGTACCAGGTGTTATTTTCTGATGTATAATTTGACTTACTCTACATTGTGCTGTGTAACAGAATTTTGTATAGCAACCCTATGCTCCAGTTTGTAGCTAATAGGAATCGAAGACATTGTAAGGAAGCATAAGAGCTGTGAGATTAAATGTGCAGTGGGTCTTTTCCTACTGGAATTTATCCTTCTTGGGCAAGGGCTAGTTGTCAACAAGAACTGGATCTGAAGAATATCAAGTTAGATCTTAGTCTAATCTCTTACAGAAGTCCAGCAAACTTTCATCAAAGGAACAGGAAACCCAAAACTAGAAAGGCCACTATTTTCATGTCTGGAGTAAATGGACAGAGATCATCATTAAATTCTCTGTTGTTTGTAATTTTCTTGCTTTCACTGATGATATAAGTAGGTTTGCACCATCCTTCTTTAAGACGGTAAGTACTATATTCTAAGGTGACTGAGAGCCCAGTTGAGCCTGTTGCTATGAAGGATGCTGGTGCAGGTAGAAAAGATGAACACTACTCAATGGAAGTAGAGGTATTATCTTGAGAGAGACAGGGTGGCATGGGAGTGAGTGAAGTAGCCTTGTAAAATCCAGACAGAATTTCCTTCCCTGCCCTGGCTTCTTCATGACCTGCAGT
The DNA here is from genome assembly GCA_026546715.1 of Gallinago undulata. NCBI lineage: Eukaryota > Metazoa > Chordata > Aves > Charadriiformes > Scolopacidae > Gallinago > Gallinago undulata. Next base: position 117,974,014 of record JAOTQQ010000001.1, on the reverse strand, counting down.
GAGTTACGGAGAGCATCCATAGCCATTCTTCCCCACCTTGTTGATTCAGCTCCCCTCTGCACAAGGGTTCAGAGAAAGCTCAGCTGTTTGTGGAAGAGTTGCAGAAAGCTACATGCACTGTGTTGTCCAAGGTAGTGAGCAGCAGAGGTTTGGTGGCTGCTACATAAAGAGACAAACCTTTCCTGCAGTGGAGAAGTTGTAGCCTGAGAGCAGCTGGAGCAAGTACAAGTACTGTGCTACTGCTGACCCGGGTAGACCCATCCTGCTCCCAAGCCAGCACCCTGCACTGGCTCTCAATTCTTTCAGCTGTCAAAAGGTGTAAGAGGATTGCTGTGCCTCACAGACACAAAGCTGAGATCACTACAAGTGTGAGACACTGAAATATTACATGAGAAGAGGAAGAATTGTTGCTCTGTTAAGGTTAATGTGATTTTCTCCAGTTTGCCCCGTTCAGTTGGATTCTAAAGGCCAAGGATATGGTTTTCTTAAACTTTGTGGAATAGTGCTAGAATTCTGTTTGTTGGCTTTTATTTTCTGCAATAGTCTATAGGGCTTTTACATAAGGAATCAAACCATCTCTATAGATCTTGCTCACTACATCCTCCTTCTCCTTCCGTTTCCTTCTCCTTTGAACTTGAAATATACACCCCACTGGAGTATTCTGGTAAGTAGCAGAAAAATCCATCTGAGCTGGTACCAGTTTTGTGTAATTTAGATTGCAGAGTTGCACTGGAAGGCTTTCTGTGGGGGAAAAAGATGAATCATCCTGAGGTGGGCGCAATACCCTCAAGAGTAAGATCTTGGGTTCTAAAATGACAAGTTACTGCAGGCAAACTGAACCACTTAGCTCCCAAATCCTTCCCAATCTTAATTTATAACAAAAGAAGGATCTTTTCTCAGGTTAATGTTTGAGCTTCTTCTCATCTTCTGTGCCACTTTTTGGAAACGACTGCCATACTAAATTAGTCTTTTTGGAGATGAGTTGGTACTGCACATCAAATTTCTCTTTTACATTCAACGAGGGCCCAGTGGTTCTAGGAAACTTCAAAAGGGATTTCATATTCTGTAAAATATTTCACATTTCTCTGTATCAATGTCTGATATTTTTTTCCAGCACTGTACAAGCTCACACTATCAACCGAGTCTGTCTGTCCACATCACTTTCATTCTGAAATAATAATGAGGGCTACATGGACCTCAAAGCTTGCAAAGGTTTCCCTTCAACTGGGTTTTCACAACCTGAATTAATTCTCCTGTAGAAATCCCAAAGTGCCTTGTCCCTTTTTCCCATTGCTTACAAAGAGAATTTCCCTTGGTAGTGAGGGTGGGGTCTTAGAGACCCAGCAACAACATCAATGACCAAAGGTTATCACTTTTGCTTTGCACATGATTTACAGGGAAACAGAGAGGATGCAGAATCTGGGGAGATGTTTGCTGCTGAAATTCCTACTTTTGCTCTGCTGTAGCTGAGCTTCGAGTCTTCTTGTAAAATACTGAATGTTCGCTTGAACACTGCTGTTTATAATGTAACATCCCAGAACTTCAATAGCTGACTGGAAAATTGCTGAAATCCCCAAATGTGCAACTTTACTTACAAACCACTGCTGCTGCTGTGACAGTGGTGCAGACGTACTTTTTTTTCATCTTTCCTTTCTACTTAACCAGCTTAGCTATAGATCTAGTAAACACATATTCCTATAAAGGAGGAAAAAGAGGTGGCTTCCCTTCTAAAGCTGTCTCTGATCCTGAGATGGGACAGAGGTGGTGTCTGTGCTGTTCCTCTGTATTGTACATCCGTGCTCCATCAGGGCACTTTCAGGCCTTGCTGCTTACATGAGACATACAGCAGTCTGTTCACAAAAGCAATCTGGTGTGTGTATACTCAGCCCTTCTGTTTGGGTTAAACTCTTATGTTCACCCCAGCGAAATGCTATATCTGTTCCTGTGTTTGTCCCTGTTGTTCCTGGTGCCTTCCTGCTCAGCATAAATAACTATTACATTTTCTGTGCAGAAACAGACCTTCTTCTTGAAGTGCTGATGACTGAAAGGACTGCCAGAAGGATCAGCTAGCAGCGGTTCAGAGTTGAGCAGAAATGAGTGTTATACTCAGAAATTATTATTTTGTGACCAGGCATCATCTGCTAACAGATAACAGCAGATTTGTTCTTTGTTCATTGTCTCCACAAAAATATAGCGGGTCCTGGTATTCATGTGGAAATGACCTGACGCATCAGTGCCCTGGTCTATGGTCTCCTTGTCTAGGGTAACATACACATCAGTGACCAGGAGAGATACTACCAAGCTAAGAAAAAGAAATTACATCGCTGGGAAATAAACCGTCAGCAGAGATTTCTTCCTAGTCAGAAGCAGTTAATTGCTGGCTTATATCCTAAAGTGAAAGGTTGAAGAACACATTTTGTGTGCTAGTAACTATTTTTTACCGATCAGTTTGGTTTTTTTTCATTCCTGCAATTTCTTTAACCCCAGGATAGCTTGTGACTATGAACTCTCCATGTTGATAACATGTTGATGGGGGGGGAGATTTGTCTTTATGGTTTGAAATTCTGCAGTGAGGACAGAAGGAAAGAATGGAAGTATTCTCAAAAGGCAACTAATTCTTTATGCAGTTTGTATCAGAAACGTTCTTGAAACCCTTTTGTCCTCTGTGAAATCAGAACACGAAAGAAGCCAAGAAGGTATGGAGGCCTGATCCCCAAAAGGACCTATGCACATAATGTGGCATATAACTGTAATAGAGGTGCCTAAATACAAAGCTGCATACCTGAAGGTGTCCACATCATCTTGTGTGACATAAACCTTTTACTTTAATATTTCTCAACCAGCTGACGCTGTGCATCTGCTCATGCCCAGAAATGACTCAGTCCTACAAAAGCTGAGCAGAGTGACATCTATCCCATCTTTAAACCAGCAACTATGCACTCACTGCTTATTTCCCCAGAGGTTTACGCTGCTAAGTATTGTCATGGCACATCTGGCATGTAGAATCCAAACACAATAGAGTGGAAACATTACTTTTCCTTTCAGGCTTGGCAGGGAAAGATGGCAGGGGCAGATGCCTTCTGTACAATAGCCTACTGGTTCCATAGCCTACCCTTCACTCATAAGGCTCTGCTGAAGTGGCTCAAGTCCACATCTTCCTCAACGGTACCCAAACTACCAAGCTGAAAGCCAATCTGGGCAGAAAGAGAGAGCAAGCTTAGTTGTGCCATGTCCTAAATTACAGCAGTTGAGACAGAGAGTCCCAGGACCCCCCACACACACTTGTTTCTCCTTATGGCAGTTTCTGTGGCAACTGATGCTGTCCTTGTTCTTGATCACCCACCACATCCCTGCTCCGTGCCAAGTCACGTATTGGTCCAAGGTGGCATGGAGAGCTGTACTGATGTGCTTTCAGCAGCTTGGGATCCCTGACCTAGAGTTTGATTCTTTCTTCATACCAACCATTCTTTCTTCAGGGTAATGCAATCAAAACAGTTCAAATCAGCGGGAATTCTGCTTTGCCAAATGTCTTAAGGGTACTCCAGTTATCAACCAAACAAGAAAGCAGTGTACTGCCAGAATTAAAATCATGTATATGTAAATATGACCCTATATGCTTTTCTTTCTGCATCCCTTTTCTTATGTTTTCCTGAAAGCAGAGTAATTAATAGCATGGGTGGCATGTGTTTGTTGCTACGTGGTTATAGAAAAGGTGCCAGAGCCCTGTAATAAATTATTTCTCCGAAACATTAAATCCGGACAACTAACTGTCAAGGATTTTCCATGCACAGATGGGAGCTGCAGAAGAGCAGATCTGTGGGGTCTGAATTTCTTGCAGCACAAAAGGAGCTCTTTCATGTTACATGAAAACACCCTGCAGTGTTTGAAATTAATTCCTTTGGATCAGGGGGAATCAATTTTGGTCAAATTGCCTTCAATCAAATGACTAATGGTTTTGTTAAAAATCTCATTGTCAGTCTTGAAGAGAGATGTTGATCTGGATAAGCTGTGCTGAGCTTCCCTTCACTCCCTCACCACTCAGGGCTTGAGAAAACTCTTCAGAAAAATATCCCATGCAGAATATTATGATGTTATCATATGTTACCACATCTCATTCACAGTGCTATCCAATCTGATTTTGAATTGCACGTAAATTTTCCAACTAATTATAATCCAGATTTCATATTGTTTTATTATTTTTTCCTCTCTACCTGTTCCCAGAGTGTGTTCAATAAGACCATATAATTCCTTCCTCTATCATGAATATGCATTACATTTAGGTTTTCGTTTTGGGATCTGGGATGGGCAAAGCTGGTGGGGCTACTTTCCTGTGAAATCCAGTTGATCATGGGAGTTGTGGTTTCTTAATTCTCTAAAATGCAATATTGGGCCAATTCCACTTCCCTTTATCTGATCAGATTTTGGTGTGGCATTAGATTAAAAAAATGCCGTTGTGGAGCGTAGCATTTGAGATATTTAAAGAAAGAATTACTTCTGGGTTTTTTGTGATGAACGTTACTTGCCCTTTGTGTGCAGGTCTTCTGTTAGATCCAGTGGGTTTTGTCTTGGATAATAAGGAAGGGATTATGTGAGAGATAAGTTGATTATTCAATAATTCCCCAGGAAAAAATTCTGAAGCAAATTCAGGTGATAAACACCATCTGTGTGGGGAAGAACAGTCTATGAATGGATATGGTAAATCTCTTATATGTGTGTGTGCAATATGTTGTCTATATCCCAAGTTGAGGTAGTCAGGTCTACCACCTAAGTCAGAAGTCTTCTGCCCCCAGCTGACCCCCAAACAACAGAGCACTTGACCTTATCATGGACATCCAGTCCTTTATTTCCAGATGTTTCTTTGGGTTAAGCAGAGAAAAAGTAGTAAGTTTTGAGCGTCACTGAATACTGTCCTCCCTGCTGGTGAGGTCCAGTCTTTACTTGTTTGCTAGCGCAGCTCACTTGAGGATTTCTTTTCCAGGTTTTCTTTGAGTCATTCTAGTGATTCCTGTTTCTCTGCATGGCTTATCACATCTCTATGTTGATTTTATTTTAGTTTTTTATTTTTTTGGTTTGCTTCTTCACTTTTTTCTAAATATCTGTATTCAATGGGAACCTGGTGCAAGGCTTTGGCTACACATCTTTTCTTCATATAAGCAACCATATCAACTGCCAGAAGATGCTCCAGATTGAGTTTTCCAATATGTCTTGATGTCCTCTGGTGGTTTCTATGTTTCATTGCTGGACTGTCATGTGGAAACTCTCCACTACTTTGTTCCTTGGGAAATTTAGTTGTTGATGGCCTCCAAATTTTGCCTGCAATGGTTAGCAAAGCCAAACTATGTGATCTGGAGATTACGCTAGGCCTGGTGCTTTGAAGAGCTCCATAAAGTGGTAGCTGTCCTGACTGCAATGCAGCATAGCACTTTTTTAGCCCGCCAACCTGCTATATTAGCCTTCACAGGATATGATAAGCTCTGCTGCTGCACAGTGCACAACACACACACACACACACACAGGAATTTAAGAAAGACTGGTTTATTCTCATGTAGAGTAGCTATAAAGAATGCAGAGGATGATGTAGTAAAACTTGAAGCATTGGAACTGACTGTACAAGAAGCAAACAATGGAGAATCAGGCCCTTATCCTTCAAGCAGTGTGTTGTTGAGCCCAGAGGTAGTACCACAATCAACGTTATACTGCATGTGTGGTTTTAGTGTATGAAACTCTTACTACTCTTTTAAATCTGCTTTCTCCAAGGTAGCATTATAGTAGGAACCACAAGATGTCTAGATGCATGTTTGGAGATTTTTTTCCAAATATTAGGGAAGTTGACTTAAATTTCCTTTAAATTTTGATTGTCTTTCTGCCTTTAATTGAAGTTTATAATTGTAGGTAATGTTTCCACACGGTTGTGAAACCAATCCAGACTTCCTAGTAACTCAGAGAAAGGGAAAGATTTGGAAACTGAAATGTCATGAGATTTTTTATCAATGTGGCAAACTTTTTTTGAACCAATATATTTTGATTTACCTCATCAAATGTTTAAAAAGCAAAGTGATAACAACCTCATCACATAGACATATTCAAGGTTAGTCTTAAAACTTTCTGCATTATCTCCACACTTCAGTTCACCAAGCTTTCTGCATCTGAACATTTTAGAGATGCTTCGAATAATGTTAAGGGATATTACTTAAAATTCAGAGCATGCCACAATGAAGGCTAGCTTTTCTGCAATGGTTTTGAAGTGACCAAGTAACCTACTGACTTACATTATAGTACACAGCTCATGACATGCTGTCCTCATGAATCACTGAAATTGCTCTTTTCAGTCATGCCTCTCCTCCTGCCTACCCTCACACCCCTTTCTACACTTCTCACCAAGAGCTGCTTTCATCACCCTGATTCGCAGAAGAAACCATCTAACAAATGCTTTTCCAGCATTTGGGCAGTGGTGGTTTCTCTTGTCTAAGCCCATACATGCCCTTTGAGACAGTCGGAATCCTAAGAGCCTTCTGGCAGAGGCATAAGAGTGAAGTATGCTGGGCTCATCATTTGCTACAATAACACCTCCTTCCTACACTTTTCCTGTTATTGTTTGCTAGTGTTTTGTGTACTTTGAATTGTAAGATTTTGAAGGAAGAAGACAGGTTCTTACTGTGTGGTTATCTGGAGTTTACCAGGGTGGGGCTGTGGTCAGTGGTTTTTGTGATAGTGAGTGGCTTGGTGTTTGAGGCTATTTTAAAGGACATAGCTAGGTGTTTCAGTGCATTTTAGAGGATGTGGTAGACACAGGTGCTGCACTAAATGCCTGCATAACAGAGGACTGGAGAAGCAGGAGCCATTGCAATACTTTCTCCTTCTTCTTAATAGCTGTCTCAGCTCAGTTCAATAAATGAGTTAGCCTGTGGGTAAGGGTCCACAGCCCCTATCTGTAGTACTCTTAAAAAAGGGGTACCTTTTTTTGCCTTGGTGAATATCCAAGGCAAATGAACATGCCAAAGATTTTCTTTGGAATGGTCCGGATTCTCCTAGGCCAAACTGGGCTGTGTGGTGACCCAGTCTAAAGCAAATAAAGGTCCTTCTGAACAGATTACGTTCAGTTATGTTAGCTAAATGTAATATATTGTGTTTAATATAAATGTCTAACAAATTGAAGAACTGATAACATTGCTCTCAAATGCCTTTTTTTTTTTCTTTTTTTTTTTCCCCTGAAAATGGCTGTGTGTGTAACGGCGAGAGCAGGGAGAACAGTTACCTTGGAGAAAGGTGTACTCCCTTCAGCATTCTTCTGGCTTGGTCTATAGCCATTTTGTTGGGTCCAGTTTCTGTGCCTGTCTGCTGACTCAGCATGCTGCTCATGACAGGCATCCCATTCTCAAGTAGAATGTTTTAATGAAATTAATAGCACTGACATAGCTGCATAGTCAAGTGCCATTCAACAGTGAAACCTCTGAGTCCTTTCCGAGCAACAGAAAGGGGAAAGTGGCAGGTTTGGATCTAACTACAAAAAATATATATATATAGCTAGAAGGTATGCAGGCATGAAGAAACCAGCATGTGAAGATTTCTGGGGTTTCTGGGGATGTGTACAGGGAAGAATGTTTGGGCAGATATTACAAAAGCAGAGAACATCCCTAGCTGTTGGCCACAAGATGCTTTGAGGAATAGTGAGAGGAGGTGTTGGTGCCCTCAGAAGCCTCTGAGTCTTCACAGCAATGGTCACTCATGGTCTGGACTCAAGCAGTTACCACTTCTCTCTTATTGGAGGAGGACTGTAGCTCTAGGTAAGAGGAGATTCAAAAGGCAGTGGTTGAGACTTGGGGCTTCTCACTGGTGTCTGAAGGCGTATACTGGTGTATTGGTGATAAACCTGGACCTATTGCCAAACTCGCGCTCAGAAATCCTGTGTGACGTCTCTTGATCCTACCAATAGGCTCCCATCTCCTGTATTTCCTCTGACTACCGGGCATGTTGTAAGCCTTCAACTTTCATTCTCAGCTGTCATATATGATACGGGTTGTGTTTGTGTGGGGGGCTATCTCTGTTGTGTAGCAGAAGATTCAGGCCAATCTTAGAACTTGCATGAGGACTTTCCATCTAGACCTTTCACTTCACAAGAAGAGGCTGGCAATGCTAACTCAGTTTTACAAAGGGGAGGCCAAACTGGAGCAGAGCAGTATAATTTGCTAAGGGTTAGTAGCAGTGCAGGGGCAGAGCCCTGGTCTCCTCCCTCTCATGTCTCATTCTGCAGAACTCTTCTTCTCCATTATAACCCAGCAGAAACTCTGAGCTCTGCATTTCCTGAGCACAGCGCGGATGCTTTGAGCACACGCTGCAGGTGAGCTGCCACCAGCCAGCAGAGGGGTTCAGATGGCTCATGCCACTTAACCCAGGGCTCAAAACCATGCTTCAAGGAAAAGCGCAGAGAAGTGACTCAGAAGAGCTAAAGGGAAAGATGAGAATTTGCACAGAATTCACGGAGTTCGCTCCATCATCCTCACTTCCCCCCATACATCAGCCATGCACATTCTCTTTAAGGGGAGGGAGCTTGTGGACACCTTGGAGGGCATTTGCAAACACCATCCTCTCCTGCTCCCCGCATTTCTTTTTATTGCCTCACTTCTACCTGTAATGAAAAAAGGTCCCTGCTGTGGTCAGATTTTGTGTTGTTTGATTTAAGCACAGATCACAGCGATGAGGGTTTACCAAAGGCCTTTTGTGTGTGTTTAACACTAGAGCTGCCAGGGTGAAGAGAAAACTCAACAGACTAAGCAAGATGGTCTAAACACTAATAAAGTCTAAGGGTGATTGGAAGGAGTGGAAATGGGAAAGCCCACAATCCAGGTAATTAAGCTGTAAAGCCCACAGGGGAAGGGCTGTCACCAAGTCATCTGATGTGGGATGAAGACCAAAGCATGGTGTGATTCTTTGTCTCTTAATCCCCTCCTCCGCTCCCCAGCATGTTCTTATTTCCCTATAAAGTCTTTATATGGAAGGTGGAAAAAAATGATTAAAAAAAATCCTGAAGGATAAATCTTGTAATTCAGAGCACTGAACAGCTGGTAGTTTAAAGCACAGAACAGCAGTTTAGTGATTAATTTACCTCTTTAAAATGCTGAACAATACAATGCAATAAAATATAAAATTTTATTTCGTATGGCCTCCTTCAAACCAACTGTATCCTGGAGCTCTTTCTAAAGTTAAAGTGCAGCTACAGAGTTAAATAATCAGTAATAGCAGAAGGGAGAGGTATAAAGAGAGATGTGCAAGCAATAAAAAGATCAGCTCTTCAGGAACCCCCCTCCATCCCGTGTAATTTTGCTGAAAGAAAGTAGCCTTTGTGATAATTTTTACATATTGATGGATTTTCGCCTCACACGCCCTTTGCCTCTCCTTCCATCTTACGCGAGCATCTCTCTGCTGCTTCTGCTGCCGCTGTTGAGACTCCCCGGCGGCATCAGCGTGCAGCTGATACGGCTACGGGCTATTTTACACTGGAGAGCTGCCAGTTCTCCCCTCTCCCTCTCCCCCCCCCCCTCCCCCCCCCCCACCTTGTGATTAAATGTTACCTTCAGCGGATGGTTGCCCTGGTACCACCACCAAAGGGGATGCTGCCCTTTTGTCCTATTGCCCCAGACAGAGAATTCCGGCAACCTGCTGTATATTTGCATCTGCCGTTTGTGACCTCTCTGGAGACACCGAGGAATGAAGTTCAGTCCTCTTGCATAGATAGCTGTGACTGACGTGCAGGTGAAAAAAGAGTGTGTGTGTCTCTCTGTGTGTGTGTACTGAGGGGAGAGATAAGAAAGGTGGAGAAGAAATCAGGCGGATAATGATTTTGGTTATGGGGAGAATTGCATTAGTGTGAGGCATACATGGGCAAATTCATCCCTGGCGTAACATCGCCGAGCTCCTGGAGACAACGCAAAAATAAGGAGCCAGTCTACCCTCATTTGTCAAGCGCAGCACAAAGCAGAGACATGAAGAGCCTGTCTGGGGTGGGGGCGTTGGGTTCTGCATGTTTTGGGAACCCTTCCCGTCTGCAGCGCTGGGGTGTCCTGAAGTAATGCTCTGCCTGTCCGTGTTGTTCTTCCACTGGGTAATTATAAGGGAGTTAGTTAGACAGATGCTAAACCCGCTCTTACTGCATTTAGCATTTCAGAATAATGAATAGATTTGCAAATGATGTTTCAAGGCTGCTTCTTTTTCAAACAATGGCATCGCTAATGTTCCCAGCTCCTTTGACTTTGCAATTGTCTTCTTCAAAGAGTAAAATGTTACAATTAGCTTTCTGGGGAGGGCAGAGGAGAAATGTCATTTTAAAGTAATTTCAAGAAGTGCCTTTTATAAGGAGAAGCACGCACTGATAAACTATTCGCCTAAACCCCCTGTTGAGTTGCACCGGGCCGGTGGCACTGCTCTGAATCTACACCCCAGTGACTTGTGGGCTGCCCTCCTGACTTCCGTGGATTGATTTCTTCCCCGGTGGGCTTTTACCCCAGGGCCGAGGACTCAGACGCTGGCCCGTGAAACAACGGAGCGGCACGACACCCAGCGTGGAATTTGCCTGAATTCTCGAGTATTCGGCCTCAAAATCTTGCCGAATCTCGTCCCGGGGGTTTTGAAGGTCACCCTCCCTAGAGCAAAGCCAGCAGCGGAAAAGGCACCTTGTGCTTCTCAAAAAACCCGAGCGGCGCTTGCCTCTTCTGCGCTCGCTCTCTCCGCTCACCGATCTTTAATATGGATCTAACGCTGACTGCATCGGCAGGGCCGCCAAACCGCATTAAGGCACTGCAAGGAGACTCACCGCCCCTTCAAGCATGATAAACTCTTGATTGCTTCCCCCAAGCTCTAATGAGCCCGCGTGGGCTGGGCATGATGGAGAGCTGCCAGAGCCGGGGCGGCCCGCAGCCGAAGCGTGCGGTGAAGAGGGGGCTGCTCCTCCTCCTCCTCCTCCTCCGGGGGGAGGAAGGGGAAGAGGAGCCACCAGATCGAAACCCGCCGTCACACCGGGCTCGCTTGCTTTTCCATTCGCGTACTAAAACCCTTGTGAATTGTCCCCCCAAAAGGCGGCGTTCCCCCCCGCGGCCGGTGGAGCTCCGGGCGGGCAGCCCTCCCGCTCCCGCACTGACAGGCGGAGCACAGCATCCCTGCCCCCTTCCTTCTTAGGGGACGCGCATCCCCTCTTCCCCCCCCCCGCCCCGTCCCCCGCCGGCGACACTCCGGGGCTGCACGGAGGGGAGAAGCGATGCTTTATCGCGCCTCTGCGTGAGCCAGACTGAAAGGTTGCGGCAAAGGTGGGACGTTTTAATGATTGGTTGGCACAAGGCAGTGCTTATCTCTTTAAGAAATGGAAATGAGGTCTAATTAGCATATACTGGTTGCAATTAGCATATAAGTCCCGTTCGGGGACTTGGAGGAAGGAAAAGGACCAGGCAGCAACTTAATGGGATTTTATTAGACGAAATTAGCCACCGCTGAACAGTCATAAAAATATCTAAATTATTAGTAGCTCTGCAATTTATTGTGAGTGCTTCCCGGACATGCTAATATCTATTGGGTCTGCGTCGTGCCTGCTAATCACAAAAACAAACTGTGAGACAAGTATAATCTATCTGCTGTACGTTGTTATGCTATTGTAGGCGCAATATGACAGCTTTATACGGATATATATGCGCGCGTGTGTGGCTTGGTTTGAGGGGTACGTTTTTGCTAATGCCTTATGAGTTATGTAAATGGAATACGTTCAAGCAAAATGACAAACTGGTCTCTAGAGAAACAATCTCACCTATAATATGGAAGGGAGGGGGGGGGAGAAGAGGAGGTTGAAGCATACGGCTTTTGTTGAGTCAGAATGAAATGCAGAACCCCTATAGTCATGGCAATCACATGCATTCAGAGGCCAGAAGAAGAGCCCTTCTGTATAAGACAGTGATCTCTAGAGACAAACAAGGATATAAAAAACCCACTCAAATATATGTATTTTTAAAACATCCGTGCTTTCCTTCATCCTCACACAGGTTAGATGCTCTTTTTAATGAGAACCAACTACAATATCCACTGTAGCTGGGATCCAGTTACTGTCTCTTTCTCCAAAGGTGATCAGCTGGGGGAGGATGCTGTGAAAGTGAGATGGTAAAGAATGAGCGTTTTTAATTTATAGTGAGAGGTCAGGCAGACTGACCCAAGATAGAGTCTGATGGGAAGTTTGTGATGAAGATGGGGAAAAAAAATCCCTAAGATAAAAATAATTATACTGTTCTAGCCAAGCTCCTTGCTTAGCGTTTGAAGAAAGAAGTCGTTCCTGCAAGCCTTTTCTATTGAACATGTGCTAACGTAGGACTTCTGGGCTGGGTCCAGCAGAAACTTAGCTAACTGGTAGGTGTGGATGCTGTGGCACTGGGAGTGGGATGACACCAAGGATTATCCTCCTTGTCTTTTTATGAAACCAAGTGGGATTATCCCATTGCCAGATCTGGCATGAGCTCTTGACACCTGGTCATGGCTGTTTTCACTACCAGAAGGACCAAAGGACATCCCAGGGGAATGTTGTAATGCACCCTTAAGGGGTCTGACTACTTATGTTAATTTGTAAGTGGTGCATTTTGTCATATTATATATGCAAGTAAGTCTATAAAAAAGGTCAGGTTTGTCTTAGGTTGGCAAAAGATTTGTAGAGGCTAATTTAACACAAGTTAATAAGGTTAAAAAAAAAAAAAAAGCATCAGATTAAAATAATCTTAAATTGCTGGTATAGCCCATCCAGCCTCCCATTTTGGAGTAGGACTGGGAACAACTTCTGCGTTTCATCTGTTTGATATGTTCAGAGCATGGTGAGTGTCTCTGAAATGTTGACTGTGGTGCCTGATGAGGAGCCCAATTTACATATTCTCAATTTAATCTAAAGTAGGTGCTAATTGATTACTGCTGAATGTCAGCACGCTCTGATTATCTGTTCAAGATGCTCTGGAAAAGAAAAAAACCTACAACCTGCAAGGGGAGGGGGTGGAAGGGGGGGGTTGATTTCAGTATGCTATGGAAAGACTGTTTACCTTTACCTGATATTATATAAAGGTTTTAATTATCCAGGCCTGAGGCTGTTGAGTGACTGCAGCTTTGTCATGTCCTTCCAAGGCAAGTGAGACAGATACAGGATTGTCCTTGCTTTCTGTCCTGGATGATTTTTCTCAAACTAGACATCTCTTCTTCAGTTTGTTTTTTTTTTCTCATCTCCTCCTAACCCTGTCCTTAACAGCTTCAGACTTCAACCCTGAATTTCCTTTCCCTGACTTTGAAGGCACAGTATGAGGTCAAAAGAAGGAAGGTCAGGCTTACGTTCAATATACTGTGCTGGATTTCAAGAGACGGGCCCTGAATCTCAGCAGTGATGTAACCTCTGAATTTGGGACTGGGAGGAGTGCAGTCTCTAGCTGATCCTAGCTCTGTGTGCAAGTTGGGCCAAATCCCCTATCTTCTTTAAATCTCAGATTCCTCTCTCGTGACTTCACTGCCTCTTCTTTGTAGGCAGCAAGAGCCATCGTTCATTACACTGTTTTACAGGGCTTTTCATAAGGAGCTCTTCACACATAGGCTGAGGTAATACTAATCAGATGCTTCCAGTGAGGTGCGCTGTTCGTACCTCATACATTTTTTGGGGAACTCTTCTTTTGCTGAGACTTGAGCTTTTTAGGATTGGTTTGTTTGGTTTTGGTGAGCTTTCTTATCTGGGCACTGAGCCCAGCTTTAATTTGTTTACATACTTTGTAGCATGCCAGATTCTGTACCTGGAGGTAGGTATCTATCTATTATATGAATCTATCCATTATGTAAATAAATGCCTACACTCTGCATGAGGAATAAGTCACCGCAAACAAAAATTTTAAAAAGCTGAACTAGATGTAGTGAGGAAATGCTCTCTTACATTTATTTTTTTCTTTACCTTTTGTGGCTGGCTACAATTAAGTAGTAAATTGGTGCTACTTTGGATCACAATAGGATTAATCAACAACACTCCGGCAAGGCCATTTTTTCGTGGCTCAGTCTTGGTATGTGGGGCTATTTCCCCAGTAGAAGTACCTTCCAGTTTAAATCCTGTCATGCAGAAAGCTTTTTCTTCATGTATGCTCTCCCCCTGTGGTTTCCACGGGAGCTCTGCCCTCCAGCTTTTTCAATTCAGCATTTCACGGTATGAACTTGTGTGTTTGGGAAGCTGCCAGGGGACGGGGAACTGAGGCATCAGCCAGTGCCGTGTGGAAGTGTTGTGCTTTTTATTTCTTTTGAGCAGTTAATCTCCATTAGATTGCCTGGGTCCTGTTATGCATCTCTGCTATGGATAAAGGACTGTGTAGGAAATGCTGACATTAAGAAATTTCACTTTCTCTTAGTGCTGGTAAGGTCTGAATGCTTGAACACTGTTTAGCTGTGTCACGTAGTAACTTTAAAACTATTTAAATTTTTTTCTTTTTCTTTTCCTTTTTTCTTTTTTTTTTTTTTTAATCCTGCAGTACTTTGGCTTCCTCCCATACACACTTTTCTGATATGCTTTGCTCTATCCCAAACACTTGCCTGTCTCCTTCCAGCTGCTTCCTATCTCCCCTAGGTGGACCAACCCATATTGTCTAGATCTCCGTAAAACTATTGCTGTGTCCCAAAGCCCAGCAAAGTCAGACCCAATCCTGTCCAGAGCCATCCCACAAATCTCCCCCCCGCTGCAGACTTTCACACCCTGTCTCTTCCTCACTGCCAGCTCATCCCTTCCCATGTCCACAGAATCACAGAATCACCTAGGTTGGAAGGGAACTTTTAAGATCATCTAGTCCAACCAATGAAAAAAAAAATTAAAAACAAACAAACAAACAATAAAGAACCAAACCAAACAACAAAACAAAACCAAATAAACAAACCAAACAAAAAAAAAACAAACACAAAAAACCACACACACAAACAACACACCACACACAAAACAACACCAACCCAACACGAATCCATATCCCCAAGTACCATGTAAACTCGTCTCTTGAATACCTCCAGGGGTGGTGCCTCAACCACCTCCCTGGGCAGCCCATTCCAATGCCTGACAACCCTTTCAGTAAAGAAATATTTCCTAATATCTAACCTGAACCTCCCCTGGCGCAACTTAAAGCCATTACCCCTTGTCCTATCATCTGTGACCTGCGAGAAGAAGAGACCGACCCCCGCCTCTCTACCCCAGCCTCCTTTCAGGTAGTTGTAGAGAGCGAGAAGGTCTCCTCTCAGTCTCTTCTTCCCCAGACTGAACAACCCCAGCTCCCACAGCCTCTCCTCATAAGGCTTGTGCTCCAGACCCCTCACCAGCTTCATTGCCCTTCTCTGGACCCGCACCAGCATCTCAATGTCTTTCTTGTGGTTCTTCTTCTTGTGGTTCCTCCCCAGCTCCCTGACACATCCAGCACTGACATACTTCCATGCTTCCTGTGCTCTGGGTGGCCTGGGGGCTCTCTCTCGCCCCCTTCCTAGCCAGCAGGGCTGGGCTTTCCCCAGGGGAAATGAAATATGTAGACATTGCGTATACAATAGCAAAGCCTGCCATTGCTTTGTTCCTGTCCCTGTTCACCTCAGCAGATGAGAAGGACAAGCCAGCCCTAATGAGGCAGGTACACCTCCACAGCCTTTGGTTCTGTTCTCCTCTGTCTTCCAGTAACAGCCAGCAGCGGTCAGAGTTGGGAGAGGCAGGAGGAGAGGAGAGGTGAAGACTTGGTAGTGTTTTCCCAGTGCCAGCACCTCCTTGGAACAGGTCCAGCAGAGGGGCCACAAAGATGATCAGAGGGATGGAGCACCTTCCCTATGAGGACAGGCTGAGAGAGCTGGGGTTGTTCAGCCTG
>JAOTQQ010000001.1:117918136-117948166 GCA_026546715.1 Gallinago undulata | reverse complement strand
CTTCCTTAATTTTCTAATGAGGATGTTATGGGAGACAGTGTCAAAAGCCTTGCTGAAGTCAAGGTAGATGACATCTGTTGCTCTCCCTTCATCCAGCCATCTAGTTATAACATTATAGAAGGCTGTCAGATTGGTTGAGCATGATTTAGCCTTGGTAAATCCATGTTGACCACTTCTAATGACTTCTTTATTTTCAATGTGTTTGGAGATGACATCCAGAACAAGTCATTCCATTACTTTCCCAGGGACAGAAGTGAGAATAATTGCCCTAGAGTTCCCTGGGTCCTCCTTCTTGACCTTTTTATATACTGGTGTGATATTTGCCTTCCTCCTGTTCTCCAAGACCTCTCATAAATGATGGAGTGGCTCAGTGATAACACCTGCAAGCTCTCTCAGCACTTGTGGGTGCATCCCATCAGGGCCCATAGACTTATGGATGTCTAGTTTGGCCAAGTGGTCTCTAACCTAATCCTTCCCAACAGAGGGAGTCTTCCTCTCTCCAGACTATCCCCCTTGTCTCCAGGGTCTAGGATTCATGAGGGGCAGCTTTGGCAGTTAAGACCGAAGCAAAGAAGGCATTCAGCATATCATTTGCTATCTAGGAGGGATCCTACACAAGTAAAGTCAATGATGTTGGTACAAGTAAAATAAATTTTCTTCAGAAGTGACAGAATTATCACTGTTTTCTGATAATTTTAAATTTGTTTCTGGACCTGAAATCTCTAAGGTAAAATTTGTTTGTGAGTTTCAGTCTTCAGAGTTGGTTTGAGGTGGGTTTTTTTTGACTCACAATATATATTTATTTGAAAATACTCCTCATGCAACATTGTTATTATCTGTGTGTGGTCTTAAAAGAAAAAATAATTAGTTTCATATTTCCCAGTGGAAAAGAACACACTCTCTCACTTTATCTCTTTCTTTCTCATCAATAATTAAAAAATTGGTTATTTCACCAGAACTACTACACCACTGGGTCTGCTCCATTAAGAAGTGGTACGAGGACTGTGTTTTTCTATGGACAATGTGCTAATTCTGGTAAAGTCTCCTTTCACATGTTCTTACCAAATGTCACGATACTGTATTTTTGTTTTCTATGACCAGGTAAGAGGATGAAATGCAAACTAAAGGGATAGAAATCTATCATGTCAAACTGAGAGGGCTGCAATGAAAGAACAACTTTATTTTATGGTTTGAGCTTTTCATAGAATCATCAAATGGTTTGGGTTGGAAGAGACCTTAAAGATCATCTAATTCCAGCCCTCCTGCCATGGGCAGGGACACCTCCCACGAGACCAGGTTGCTGAAGGCCTCATCCAGCCTGGCCTTGAACACTTCCAGGGAAGGAGCATCCACAATTTCCCTGGGCAACCTGTTCCAGTGCCTCACCACCCTCATAGTGAAAAATTTATTCCTAATATCTTATCTAAATCTACCCTCTTCCACTTTAAAAACATTACCCATCATCTTATCTCTACATGCCCTTGTAAAAAGTCCCTCTCCAGCTTTCTTACAGGCACCCCTCAGGTATTGGAAGGCTGCAATAAGGTCTCCCTGGAGCCTTCTCCAGGCTGAACAACCCCAACTCTCTCAGCCTTTCCTCCTAGGAGAGGTGCTCCAGCCCTCTGATCATCTTTGTGGCCCTCTGCTGGACTTTCTCCAACAGATCCATATCCTTCTTATGCTGGGGGCTGCAGAGCTGGACACAGTATTCCACGTGGGGTGTCACCAGAGTGGAGTAGAGGGGCAGAATTACCTTCCTTGGCCTGCTGGTCATGCTTCTTTTGATGCAGCCCAGGATGCACTTGGCTTTGTGGGCCGTGAGTGCACATTGCAAGCTCATGTTGAGTTTCTCATCCACCAACACCCCCAAGTCCTTCTCCTCGGGGCTGCTCTCAGTCTCTTCTCCACCCACTTTCTATTTGTGCATGGGATTGCCTTGACCTACATTCAGGACCCTGCACTTGGCCTTACTGAACTTCATGAGCTTTGCATGAGGTTTCCTCACTTAGCTCCACTGTAAAAGGACACATGATATCTTTGGTTCATAATGTTTGCAGCTGCACATAGGCAATAACAGACATATGTGGGAAGACAAGGAGGTCATGAGGAATATGTAAACAAAAACCACTCTAACATAAGCTTCTTTAGCAAGTATAGCAATATTGCATTTGAATCAAACTTTGAATCAGGTAGCAAGTTAAATTGAAAGAAAAATGAGTATTTGGTAAATTTTGAAAGAAAGACCTGTTCCTCCTAATACTGAACTCGGTCAAAGTCTGAAAATGCCTACTTAGTGTTATACAATAAACTTGAACTTTAATGTTATCCTCTCACACTTTTTATCTG
Organism: Gallinago undulata; assembly: GCA_026546715.1. Lineage (NCBI taxonomy): Eukaryota > Metazoa > Chordata > Aves > Charadriiformes > Scolopacidae > Gallinago > Gallinago undulata. The sequence goes on along the minus strand of JAOTQQ010000001.1, from coordinate 117,945,820 downwards.
CACTTTCATTGCTCCAGGGGGACCTTGCATGTAAACTACCTAATTTTTGCTCTGGCATTGGGAGGTTCCTACCTCTGCATACGATAGCTCTCTGCAAAGCTTCACCATATGAAAATGTTTTTCCCTTTTGAAAACACCACCTAGAGCTGTTTGAAACAGGAGTAGATAATGCGATCGTTAAAACCTGAGGGTTTCATGTCTGTTAAGGGAGTTTTTGTTTCTGCTGCAATGGAGGGTTGACTGCAGAGATTGTAGCAGAAAAGGCTTGGTGGTGTAAGCAAATGCAGATCAAACTGTAAAATCATTGCCATCTGTTTTGTATGGAGGAAGAGCTAGGATTTGGAGGGCAGAGTCTAGCAAAACTGTTCCTTGTAAACTGTATGGCTCTGCTGGGTGGAGTGACAAAATGCTGGATGGAGCTGAGGCTCTGGTGACATGTGACCTAGCTGAGCTCAGTACTTGAGAAATAGAGCTGACATTCCCTAGGGCAGTTCTCTCCTGGTTTCCTTCATACAGACCCATTTTAACTTTCTAGAAGGCCTAGATACATCCCCTGCAATGATTGTGTCACTTGATTGTGTTGATGGCTATGCATCAACATAGTGGACAGTCTTCCATTGTCTTTGTGACATGAGAGAAAGAAGAAATGGCCCCAGAAGCTAGGGTTTTGGCATCTTGCTTGTGTACGGCAGTGATTCCCTGTCTTGCAAAAACTCATACAGGGGCAAGAAAGTGTTGATGGGCTGATAGATGGTACTGCTCATCTCTGTGGGAAGCCCTAACTCTCAGACCTCAGGAGCTACATGCACAAGCACACACATGCACACACAGAGGGTGTACACATATGTGTAAATGCATATGTCTGAATTTAAAATGCGCAAATTTGGAGGGAAAATGCCTTTACTCCTTGATGTGTTTCTATGTGCATCTCCAAGGATGGTCAACAATGTTCTTTACACTATCATCAAAGAGAAGATTTCTTGATTTTGAAAGAGTGGCCTTACAGAATTTTTATTCTCATTCTCATTTATAACCTGGCAGAATCCTCCCCTCCTCTTATTTGTTTGAAATGGGAAAACAGCACTGATGAAAAAGTCTGTATTGGAATGATATCTTTCCCCCCTCCTCCATATAGCTCATTGTAATTCATCGGTGTGTTTATGAGGTCTTTATTAAGACAGGCCAGATTTATTTTTCATTTGTGTTAAATTGTTTATGCCCTTTTAAAAGTGCAGTGTATCCTCAGCACTGGGCTTTTGGTTATCTGCCTGACAATGATGAAGTGTTATGTTCTAACAAGTGCACTAAGATCTTGTCCTGGTGCATACTCTGTGCTATTTGTGAAATGATAGTGATAAGGAGAGACAGAGAGACACGGAATGGATCAGGTGTGCATGTATCTAAATTTTTAGTAAATTTCTCAGACCAGTCCAAGTTGGTGGTGATCAGTGATTACCGGCTTCTTTGATAAACTGAAGTGCTTCCCAAAGCAGTCTCATCCTGTTTAGGTGATTAAATCAGGGTCATATTTGCAAAAAAAAAGCTCATCACCAATTCATGGAGAGCGCTTACGAAGCTCTTCTTGCTTATTTTGGTGTCTGGATGACAGCTGATTCTTCCAATGAGAGGGCCTCTACCAGCTCTATTTCTAGTAAAGTTATGACTTTACTGGTGAGCAGCTTCTAATTGGTATGCAGAGTCTGGAGCGACTTTACTCATTTTAAACATGCTGGTCAGGTTCCTGGGTTTGTGTGCTCTGGCTAGCCTCTGGCTAGCCTGGGAATCCAACAGGTACCATGCCAGCATGCTGCAGCTTTTCCAAGGGAATACGTAAGAGTAATTAACAAAAGCCTCTGACTGCCTACACTAGTAGGATCTGTGCCATTCCAAGCCTCTCATGGCTGATGAAAAATCACTCACCACAGAGGCCAGCAACCTTAGCAAAGAGGGCAGAGCAGCCTAACTCCCCCTGCACCTTAAAGCATAAGCCAGCCATGGCAGGTGAGCTCCTTAGGAATGGGCAGGGCTGTATCTGAGCTCTCGATTCCTTTGAGGCATCATGCAACACAGGTGGGAAAACCAAAACTGCTGTCTGCTAGTGTTGCAGGATCAGCCCTGCAAATGCTGCTCATGAATACTTCCTCCTTTGGGAAGAAGAGGAAACTTCTGGGCCTCCAAGGGCGACTTCCTCCGTGTCTCCCTCAGGAAAATAAGCCCTTTAACTCAGTGGCAAGGATGGCAGCAAAAGGTCTATGGACTATAGCTGTATGGCCACTTAAAGTCCTCAGCTTAGCTGGTCTTGATGGGTGGATCAGATCAGATTTAAAACAAGAGAATAAGCGCTATTGATGTTTCTCTGAGATACAGTTTTTTTCTCTCCAGCCTTCCAAGAAGCAAGGCTATTCTGAATCTTTTCTCCATGTTAATGAATACAGCCTCAGGATTTTTTCTCACCCAGTTCCACACTTCGCCTTGTCGTTGTACTAGAGAGCAGCACAGCATGGAGAAGTAGTAGAAGAAATCTCACTATGTGAAGATCATGAAGGGAGAGTGACACAGGTTAGAAGATATCTATCAAATCAGTTCATTGCCACGGAAAGGAAAGGGAGGCACATGTCCATTAATTTTGGGGAAAGAGTAGATGTAATTTCCCACTCTTGTAGAATGCTTTTTGCATCATACACTCCATGGTTTCGGGAAAGTTAGTTTTGATTTACAGCCGAGAAAGGAAGAGTGGAAGTCATTGTGTTTAAACCTCATCTGACTAGCAAGTGCAGCCATTGATCAGATACTTATTTTGGTGCTACATTTTGCCTTTTCCTTTTCTACATCAGCTAAAAGTAATTGCCTGGCCAGCTGAGAAGATAGTGTCATGCATACCCAGATGTCTTTCCCTGGGCCCACGTTACAGAGTCTGTGCTATTCATGATTCTGCAGGTGGAGAGAGTCAGGACTATCCTGCCTTCTCAGCTCGTGTCCAAACTATGGAGGGAAAATAGCAACAAAAGAAGGGTCTCTTCCAAGACACTTGCCAGAGCTCCAGCTTTTCATAGCTGTCGGCCTGGTGGGGAGTTAATGCCAGCTTGTGAGTACTCAGGGTGTCATATTTATGGCAAAGTGACATACGAAGCAATACTTGACACCTCTTAGTTTGTCTGTAAGATAACTGAGATCCTTAAGAGCTCCATTAGCTAAGCTGCAGAGTCATCATCCTCCTTCTGATTACCTGTGGAGAGCTGGGATGGGTAGCTGACGCACTAAAGAGGACACCTTGTGTCTTACCACCTTGGAGTTTGGAAATTCTGTGCTTAAGTCACCTTTGCAGAGTCTCATGTGGCCAGAGCATAATTGAATAATTTGGTTCCAGGGCAAATTTGAAAATTAAACAAGAACTTGAGGGAGTGGCCCCTATGGAAACCATGTCAACGAACAAACAGCATCAGAGGATTTCAGTGGTGTTTGTATAAGGAGGATAATGTTTGCTTGATTTTTGTGGGCTTTAACTGGCTGTCATCCTTCTACAGCAAAGAAACAGAAACTAATTGAAAGAAACCAAAACCAAACAGAGGTGTGATAAGTTATTTGGAATTTGAAATTCAAGTTGTATGACACAGTTTTGATAGGCTATATCATGTCACATGGAAAAATTCTGTTTGTTATTGGAGCAGGGTAATTTTTAGAAGATAATTTCCATTGCAGACACTTTTGTTTGCCTGCTGAGAACTGTTGGAACTGAAATATGTTAAAAATGAGCAAAAGTGGTAGGTTTCTATTCTAAGCCACCAGTAAAGCTTTGGGGTGATTCAGTTAAAAGAATTAAGGACAGTTTCTTCCTGGATGCAGTTCCTTTAATTTAGAGGGACCGCCCAAAGACCTTGTTCCCAAGGGAGTCACACAACAGTCAGTAGCCCTCTTTGCCAAACTTCCAAGCTCTTTTCAGACTCTGAACATCCATTGTCTCAGATGTTTCTCAGGGTCCCATCAGCAATTCTGTATTCATCTCTGAGGTTTTCTTTCTGCTTCCTTTTTTTTTCTGCATTTGCAATTTTTTCTTTCTCTTGTGCATTTGTGTACATGCAGACCCAGAGCCCTCTCTTAAAAACTATACATAGCAAACCTCATCCTTCTATGCAATTCAGATTCCTTAGAAACTTCACACATTTTCATCTGGGCCTTGACATGAACTTATGTTTTGGCTGGAGGCTGCTATTGCTTCAGCAAGCTAATTTAATAAAAGAGCTTATGGCTTCTCATACCTTAAATGAAGAATAGATGTTTCACCCAAATATATTTAATCCAGTCAGAGTGCCATTGCAAGTTTAAATGTGTTTTCTGATGCTTAAACTATAAGGTTGAATATGGAGATTACCTTTTATTCCCTGAAAGTACAGGGTTTGGGACAGAGAGGCCTTAGTCCCATTTCAGGTACTCATGTGCTATTTGTACCACAGCAGAATAATGAACAGTAATAATACAGTATAAAATATTTTTCCAAGTAGAGACTGGAACTCACAGCTCTTGCAAAGGAGAAAGTGTTTGTGTCTGTACTTTGTGCCTGTCTTCCACGAGCCTGAATTCAGGAGGCAGATGGAAAAATGTCAAAAATTCCCAACAGAGAAAATCTTACATGAAGAAGAGCAAAATGTTAAAGATGCAGCGTGAGAAGCTTCACAGCAGCAGCTCTCGCTTCCACTCAGCCAACCCTGAGGGTGAACCCCCACCCCAAAATGTAACTGCCACTTCTCCTAGTCCTTTTTGAGCAGATCACTAACAACACTGTTCTGCCTTTGCATGGCCATGCGTCACTGAGCTACCGTGAGCATTTTCCAGGATTAACTCTGCTCTGCTCCTCAATTGGTTTCAATGGGTTTAGCAAGCCTTTTTTTAGCCAGTGTGGAGAAGCTAATGCTCTTAGTTATCAAGCTTTTTAAATAGTGCACGAAGCCAGATCATCCCCTCCCAGGTTTGCCACAGAAGGGTTGTAGCTAGCAGAAAGCCCCCAAAGATAGTTTGAAATCTCTTGGAGGAAAGGCAATGGAGCTTAAGAGACTTCAGCCTTCAACCTCCTTGTCCTCTGAAGACAGCTCTGCACAGCAAAGGCAGGCTTTGCAAAGGCTGTTCAGCATTGGTGAAGGGCCCTGTCAAATTCCAGAGAACCTCACAGAACACTCCCATTCCCAGGAAAACTGTGGGCAAATAACTCAGGACAGAAAAGTCCTGAGTTCACAGTGAGAAAAATTCCCAGTGATGGCTCTCTTAAATTCGAGGCTTTCCCAGAGAATTAATCTTCCCATTCCCAGAAGAAGGGGGTTTAGGGGGAAGCCCGGGGGATTGGTTCTATGCACAAAGGTCCCAGCAGCTTCACCTAGTAAGTGTCAGGCTTCCTAGCCCAACAGGCAACATTAGTAACCTGCTGGACAGATCGACTTTTTGTTCCGCAAAGAAATGTCTCCCTCCTTCCCTTCCTCACAACCTCTCTGACCAGAAAATTATTCAGGGACCACCAGGAATTCTCTGCAATTTAGCAGAAATCTCTTCAGCCTCAGCTTCCTGCCTGGGATACAGCCGGGGGGAGTAACCTCTGCAGACCTCCTGCACTGCATGTGAGGAGCGGCGCAGCCAACCCTTCCCTGTGTCTTTTATTGTTGGTGTTATTACTGACTGCACATCAGAGCAGCAGTGCTCTGGCTTTGAGCAGAGCCTTCCAGTCACACCCAGGCTGAGCAAGCTAAAATCAGGGTAACTTCAGTCTTCCAAATATCAGTATGTCGGGGTTTGGATTGGCACAACAGTCATTTAGATCCAGATCCTGCTATATCGAAACACCAAAAGTCAGGGAACAGGAGAGAAGTTTAAATTCCAGAGAAGGTGTGGATGCGACACCCCTGGAGGTGTTCAAGGCCAGGCTGAGTGGGGCTTTGAGCAACCTGATCTAGCGGGAGGTGTCCCTGGTCATGGCAGGAAAGTTGGAACTTGATGATCTTTAAGGTCCCTTCCAACTCTAACCATTCTATGATTCTATGATTCTAAATTCCTTACAAATTTCCATAAAGAAGACAAGGCAAAACACAACCAACTTCTTTGGAGAGGTTTCGGTGGTGGAGGTGGGTTTATTTCCAGACAGAGCGTGTATGTACTTATCCTTGTTTACTATTTCTACAAGATATTTAGATAGACCTTCCCAAGAGCTGAGTGTCAGTCAGTCTCTAACCTTCTCACAAAGATCTGAGCTTCCTAATAGCTTGTGTGAATGACATCCATTGACATAAGTCATTCATGCTAGAGTCTGTGCAGAAGGACAAGCCTCCAGCTACGAAGGCAATATTTTACTCTAATAAGATGAGGGACAGCATTCAGCATTTTTTCTGTTCCTGTCTCTCTCAGATGACCATTTGAAGATGAGAGTGAGAGAGGAGGAGGCCTCTGACTTTCACAGGGTGCTCTGATGGTGAACACCTGAGAGCCACATCACTCTTGTGCTGTGACTGAGAGGCTATGCACCATATCTGTCTGTTGGGTTCTCACCACTGGGGCTGTGGCCCTTCTGAATTGACAGCAGAGTGGGACAAAGAAAAGGTCTCCTCGTTCCTGTTCTGGTGCTTTACTCATGGATAAGGTGAGGTTCTCGTTTGAGTGGCTTCAGTGAAACTGAAGGCAGGATGCCTTTTGCTCGGCACAATACAAGGACCCTCAAGTGTTTCCCTGAAAAGCTTACAAGATAAATGAGCTTCATATAAGGCTAGGGGGTGTTTTTTTGATTGAGTTTTTTTTTTTAATGTGTTCCCAAGCTCTTGAGGAGTAACAAGTAGTGTGTGTCCTTTCAGAGTAGACAGAGTAAAAGCACGTTCAAGGGAGAAGAAACAGTTTTGTTTCCAAAGCCATACACCTCCTGCTCACCAGGAGCAGTCCTGAACTAAGTAAATGGAAAACTTCTGCAACACAGGGAGAAAATCACAACTGGTTCTGGCCAATCATCAGTAGAAATAATATTCTGATGGTAGTTTGGCTTCTAGGTAATTTTGACTGGCACAAAGACTTGGAGGAAGACTGTTTGATATACATGGATGATTAATCTCTCCCCCTCTCTACCCCTTTTTAGACAAGAATAATTAATGGCTAGTTTAAAAGCCAACTAATGGATGGTTATATAACCTTGTTAAGTACATGACAGACCTATGGAAAATGGCATTTCATTTTGGCTTTCCACTGACTCAGAGATTTTGTGTTTGTTAAATCAGCCACAGTTTGTTAAATCCACATAGCAGCAATGGAAGAACTGGTATAAACTACTTGAGTTTGGACTGCTTGAGCAGCTGGCCTTCCTCTTTCTCTGCTGCAACCGGGTCATAGCAAGTACACCATGCTGACCCATTCTAGGGGACTAGACTAGTCTCAGACAGAGGGCTGAAATCTCATAAATAGTTAAACACATGTACAGCACCTGATGGGTCTGTAAAATGAATAGGGCAAAACTCTGCAGATGCAATTTTGTTAGAAAACATCTGCGGAAAGCATTTGCTGTCCATGATTTTTTCATATCTGACCTAGAGATATTTTTAAAATATTTTCCTATTTAATCATGTCTGTTGTCTGTGGTTTTGGTGCTTGTGGTCTCTTGACATACAAGTGGAGGTTTATCTTTTCCATCATCCCAGCAGGAAGAACGGTGAGTCACATGAGCTGAAAGAAACTGTCAAGAAACCCCAGAGAGCTCAGAGAATTCAATTGGTCCACTGAAATCTGGATCTTGGGCTTAGGACTGTAGAAGGGTTTGCAGGAAGGTTTGTAATTTCAGGATGATTCCAGATTGCAATTTGGCAGAAAGGACCAAATCTGAGCATGGAGCAACTTTGAATCTGGAAGTCCATTAGCAGAATTGTGAGTGAGTACAGGGGATGTTGGAGAGAAGCCTATGTGATCTTCTGCACGTGAAACTCCCTCAGGCCTTCCTGCTCCAGGGCAGAGTCTCATGGATAACAGTGCCATTCATTTATCTTTTTATTGTGAGCTTCTGAGTACTTTGGTGGGGTTTTCTTGAACATACACACACAGAGACACAAACATATACATATATAATGTTCTCGCCACCCATCCAAAAGAAGACATTCATGTGTCTTGTAAAGTGATAAAAGACTAAATAGCCTCCTTGGAGAACATGGTCTCTTACATTTGGCTGTAAGTAACTGTTTGGTAACAAGGGAAGTGACCCATCAGTCTCACACTTGAGGAGTGTGCTTTCCCTACAGCCCACCCACTACCTGCTCCATTACAGCTGGGGTTTCCTCCTTGCCCAGATTTGCTTCTTGAGCACTGTGTGTCAAGGCCAGCATCCAAATGAAAGAGAGAGAGGAGTCAGAAGCACAGGGTTTGTTCACCTGTATGTAGGATTACTGGCAAAACTATTAAACTTACTCTAGAGGGTGTCAGAGACATTTTTTTGTCCCCAGTACTGCCAGTAGCAGGAGAGCTGATGTAGCTACTACCATCAGTAGTGGCAGGTCCTGAGTCTTTATTGGGCCATTTAGCATCTTAAAGTGGTTTTACTGTACGTATTGGAAGTTGGTAGCCCCGTAGTTCCAATGCTGGTGGTTTTTTTCTGTGATTAGTACCTTAGAAAATATCCCAAGCTGCTTCCCCCTCAAAATGCAGACACTCCCTTGCATGGATGGTCCATGAAAGAGCCACAGCAGCCTCAGCAGCACTGTGCTACATAGGAGAGTATGGCTGGAGGGGGATAACTTGAGATGAATTTGTGTAGACCTGTGTCCATGGGAGGAAGGCAGGCAGGACACCCCTGGTCACCACAGAGGTACCTGATGGTGTGGAAGGCAATAGCTGTGACACCAGCAGCCCACAGGCTTGCTGGCAGTCAGTGAAGTGGCCCAGCTGATGGTGCCTCACGCAATGTGGCAACGTGCCCAGCATTCGCTTGCACAAGGACTAATGGGAATGCGTAGGTGGAGGAGAAATAGTCTCTCTTGGCTTTCTCTGTGGGTTCCCATCTTTTTGATGGTAAACAAGCCTCTGACATGAAAATGGATGGCTCATCATGCTGTTTTAGCCTATGGCACCATGCAGCTGGATGCCTGTCCTAAGGGAAATATCTGTTTTTACACAAAGTAATCTACATCTGGGTTTCCTCTCATTTTGATTTTAATTTTGAGACTGGACTTGAACAAACTGTATGCATGAAAAATAATGCGTTCATCATGATTATTTCAGCAATTTTTTTTCATTTATTATTAATGTTAGGACACTGTTTCATAGTCTTTTATGGTGAAAAGAAATCAGAGTTTAAATAAAATTAATTGCCTGTTAGAAAGTGACAGAGGCTGAGGAATTCTGTACCTCATTCTTCCTATCTCTCAGATGTTTCGGCCTCAAATGGGATGGTGCTTAAGGTCTTCCCCTGGCAAAGGTCTGGTAAAGGTCTACTGGGAAAGGTCTTACCTTCCCCAGTACACATTTTCACTATCTCCATGTAACTAAGACTAAAAAGGGTTCCATAACTTCAATAAAAGTCTTTTCCTTCAGTCAGATTCTTCATTTTGCATTGCCAGTGGTTTCTGAGCTGGGTTTCCTCTTTACCCCTAGTAAATTTAAAAATGAATATGGTTTACATGGAGGTTATTCATCCATGAAATCCATAGCAAAGAATTAGTTGGAAAAAGACTTTTAGTGTAACTTCATTGTAGAAATGACAAGGACAAAATTTAGTTCAACTTTCAATTTTTTCTCACACTTTTGAGAAGAAAGGGGAAGGTAAATTAGCAGTAAAAGATCTGTTTATTGTTTGCTCTCCTCCTGCTTTCTGCAATATTTGCATATATAGTAACAGGCTTGCCATATGTCTTTAGCTAAAAAATATTGTGAATTTTGTATACAGGGTATTTTTCACTGGAGTAGGGTGGCTATGAGTCCAGCAAGTGCCTTTATTTTTCTCTCCTGCACCAAGGTAAATCTTGGAGGGGTTTGTTTCCCTGAAGACCCTCTGGATTTAGATGAGCACAGCCAAATATTGAATCTGCCCCACTGTCTTCTTGGCGCAAAGACTCTGAAATGGATTTGTGAGTCTCAAATCAGTCCCTGGGGCATCCTAGGCCGCACTGTAAAACCACCGTATGTAAATTGTCGCCATTAAATAAGTTGCTCAGGAGGGAGGGAGAACAGGATGGGAATTGGAAGTGACTCAGGGCTCATGCTGGGTTTCAGACAGGGCTGCCCTTCCAGTTCAGAGGTCACCAAAACGGCAGGGAGATCGTATGGCTGCCATATGGACCGCGTGTTGCAGATGGGGAGGTCGTCTCTGTTACTCCCACATTCTGTGGAAAACCAGAAATAAAAAATGCAACATAAAAAACAAGCTCCTTTCCATTCAGCTGTAGGTACGGGGTAGAAGAGGAGAGCAGGCACTCCTTTCAGAGTATTTCTGTGATAATTCATTAGCTGATGTCCCCTGTTTTTCATCTCTTCGGGGAAGTCTGCCGAGAATTTATTGCTGAGCCATTAATGAATTTTTAAACTGTCAGGGAGTAATGTAAATAAGCGGGATCCCAGATTGTTACAAAGCCATTATCAGGGCAAAAATGCCTGTACGGGAACTGTTGCTTCAAGCAGAGGGTAAATCTTCGCGTAGAGCTACACAAGGGACAGAGCCCCTCACAGGAACACCTGCACAGCCCCGTTCAATGGGACTCCAGCTGTTGCCTGAACCCTCTCCCTGATGAGGGGTGAAACAGTGTCCCCTGAGGAAAACATTTTGATTTTCCAGCTTTTTTTTTGGGGGTGGTGGTGGTGGGTTTTTTTTGTGGCTTTATTGCAGCAGAAGGAAAAGCATAGTTAAATGCCCTTGGCCTTGGCTTTTCTTTCCACTGGCCAGGAAGGCAAGGTTTAATTGTGTGGTGGTGAGTTCTGGCACAGAGACCTCTGGAGCATGGTGCTGACCATGCTGCTAGCTGCGAGCATGGGACAGGTTTTTGGAAAGGGAGAAGGCGCTCGGTCCTTGCCAGGAGGAGCAGGGGAAGGAGGAAACAGCAGGCTTACTCACGGCAGGAGAAAGCGTTTCAACAGACATTTCCAACTCCCTGTCCTCCCATCCACACAGCAGATGAGCTTCGTACATGACAGTTAAGCGTAGTGAGTGTACTCCTACAGCGAAGTGCCCGAGCAGTTGCCCCAGTGCTGTATCCCTGAAACCATCCCCCTTCTGCCTAAGCCTGGGAGACCAGCTCTGGCTGCTGGGATAGATCATCAGATGCATCTGCTAGACCTATGGCATAGTTTTGTCCCTGTGGATTGACTGGAGTGAAATGGAACAGTATTTTCTGCCAGCTGCAACAGCCAACCAAGAAGGTTTTTAGTGACCGTTAATTTCTGACTTTCAATTTTGTTAAAAAACAGAGCCCTTTCAATAGAACTTTATAAATGTAGACCAAAACTAAAGCAGCAGATTTAATGATGGAACCAGTTCTAGGAAAACTTGTATCCAGTGCTAGGGCTTGATTTGTCCAGCACAAGAGGTTTATTTGTTTACTTTTTATTCTATAGAGGAGAAAAAAACCTTTCCCATTCCAAAATAGATAATCAGGCATGAAAACCATACACGTTAAATATCACAAGCAAGGACTCATGTGCCCAGGTGCCTGATGTCCAAAGAGTCACATTAATGTCAATGTGCTTTGGATCATTAGCTCTTAAGCCTCTAACGATGTTCCCTAATGACCCTACTGTTCTTCCTCCTCCATCAGCCTCTCTGTAACCTGCAGGAGCTGTGCTAACTTTTCAAGGTTTTGCTGTAAGAGAGCCTTTGAAAAAACATGTGAGTATCCCAGTAATATATAAGAGACATTACCCATTGGGAGTCTGAAATGTAATTTATAGGAGGTTGTATCCACAATATTCATTATGTGAAGGCTCAAGTTCTTACTCATTTTTTATTTCATTCATTTATTCCACTACAGGCATGAGAATAAAAAAAAGCGCCTGTCCCAAAATTAAGGCAACTTGCCATTAATTTAAAACTGCAATATAGATGTTGGTTACAAAATCAGCACCTCCCTCCTCCCCTCGCATGCACACTTCCATATACTAACAAACAGTCAGCATTTTCTCCCGGCCGGGTCCAAGGCTGGGGCAGACCAGCATCACGATATTGCCTTCAGCTTTCCCTGGGTGAAGTTTGGCACCCACACTTTTTGCTCTGTTTTCTGCAAAGCCGAAGTATACTCTGTCTTGACTCTGTTAACACATCTTCCAGTACCCTTCTCGAGGTCCAGAGAAGGATGCACTGGGTGATCCTAGCAGCTGTTCTCCCTCCATGGGAACTACAAAGACTTTTTCAGTGTCAGCACAAAGTAGACTTAAAACACCCACTCTGTATTTATGGGCTTTGTGAGCATCATACGTATGTTTATATTTCTCCCTGAAACTAAGGGCGAGCAGGGCCCCACCTCGCATTTCCAGTATGGCAATTAGTGTTAACCCTGCACGTGTCCTCCAGGCAGGGATACAGCCCAAGGGGTTCTTGGTCTGACACTGTCCACCTGCACCAGGGCATCATGAACTACCCCTAGGAGAAATTGTTCTCAGTTTAAGAGGGAGCTGAACTTGACCCTCCAGGCTGGCGGTTATTGCAAGAACATAGGGAAAAAGCGTAAGACGTGAAGGATGTGGGAAATGGGTACTTCTCATTAAATCGTGTGCTAGGGAGTCCTGAGGCTATTCTAAGGGTTCATAACTTAGTTTACGTTTTCTGAAAGATCCTAGAATATGGCCCTACCAATAGTGCAGAGGTTGCCAGATCTGTCACATTTGGGCATAATCTCTAGCCTCATCACCACCCAGCTGAGCTCTTCATATATTTTTGCCACACATAAAGCACCAGAAGCACCCCAGTTATTTTGGTAGTCAGGTCTGTCTTGCCGCCTTCTGACACTGCTGCTGCTGCTGCTCAGATTTAGATAGCCAGGGAACAAGGCCTTCTCAGCCCACCTGGGAACTGTCCCGGAACATGCAGCGCAGCAGCACCAAGGCAGACCAAGGGAATCCTCCTGCTCCTTACGCTGACCAGAAGAGGCACAAGAAGAGCCTCCACGGGGGAAAAAAAAAATCTGGAGGGAAACACTGGTTAAGTGAGTCAGCAGAAGCCGTGTTTGCTGGCTGGTGGGATGGCAGCGCAGCGTCCTGTGCGCAGCCTGAGCGCTGGCAGCCGGGAGGGTCCCCCTGGGGAGGCTTGGCTCCAGCCGGATCCAGGCACCTGGAGGGAGGCAGGCGCCTGAGCATCCTGCGCCAGAGGCGGCCGCAATACGTGGGATGAATTGCCCTCTAGAGGTGCTTTTCCCTCTCCACTGAGCGCACTGGGAGCCTGGACAGCTAGCTTGGACTTGGACCTTTAAAGAGCCATTAAACAGCCACAGTTCAGTACTGTGGCTCCTCCGTAAAACTCCAGAAGCTCTGCCTTGAAAAAAAACAGATGGGAATTTACCCTCTTAGGATCATCTGTCCTCCCTCTCCGAGGTCTTGGTTGGGCACTGCAGGAATCATTGTGCAATCAATATTATTAATGCTAGCAAACTGACTCTGGCTCTAAATATGCACACACCAAGAAAACAAATCGAAACAGCAAAAGAGGTCTTTGCGGTAACACAACTTCAAAGCTGAGGTTGTAATCACATAGGAGCTAAGGAATGCAAATGTGTGGTAATCAGAGTATTGTAACTCATCCATCCAAATGTTAATAGTATTTTCTCACCATATATTACATTAGCATTAATGGCTTAGGTTCAAATTCTGCACTGTTTTCTACAATTATGACTCATTTTTCAGCTAAGGGGACTATCCATGGTAATCAGCATAGCTGGAGCAGGATTTTTAAAGGCTTATGTGAGCATGCCACGTGTGTGTGATTCTCCCAGTAATAACTTTTGAAAACCTCTGGCCAAAGCCAACAAAATGCAAAAGCACGGTAGAGGCTGCTTAGGTAATTCAGTTCCTACAAGGTCTGTGTAAATAGGCAGTTGTGAAGAGAAGAGACCTGCCACTGAACAGGATGCCACAGAATCATAGAAGATCTTGAGTCCATGCTGCTGAATGAGCTCAGGCACTATTTGACGTTGGAGACCTCACACCAGAGAGAGTACCTCTTTAACCCAAGAGAGAAACATTTCTCGTATCTCAGGGCCCAAAGCCAAAGCCAGCCATGCCTGAGACACAAATCCATGCACTTTGCTCCTCTCAGGGCCAGCAGTCACAGAACTGCTTGTTAATTGAACAATGTCTTAAAGCGAGTGAGAGGACGCATATTTTAATGTGCCATATTCTGCAGCTATCCTAAAAGAAAGGTAAAATAAGCGCAGAGGTTGCTTTGGGTGTACAACCTGGCTGCTGCCCTGCCAAACAGAGACACAGGCAGAGCGACACAGAGCTGTGGTGCACCCAGGCTCCCATGTTCCTGCCTGCACGTGAGCTTATCTAAATATTATTATTATTTTTAAAAAGCAGTGTTCAGATGAAATATATTCATATGGAAAGCAGTGGGCTAAAGAGCCCCTTTGCCTTACACCATGCAGGGAAAGTTTGCTTCATCACACTTTCCCCACCTGCTTTGGGTTCTGGTGTTCCTCAGGTATGCATAAAGTGCAGGTGAAGAGTAAACTCTTAAACCAATATGATTATAGATACCTGAAAACACAGCAACAAATATCATGGGTTTCTGTTCTAAGGGTTGCTTGAATACACTTGCTTTTAGTAAATTAAAAAAGGAGTATAGAATAAAAACATGAATGATTCTGTATCACAAGTACAGTGATTATTAAGGTGCTATAAGCCAGAGAGAATTGTCTTTATTTTATTAGAAACAGTCCTAGAAATTAAGTTTGTTCTTAGCTGGATAAAACCAAGTCTTTCTCCAATCCCTCTCCTTCCTACATAAAGCTCAGGAGTGATTGTGCTGGCGAGTTGTTTGGTTGATGCTTGTTCTTAATTTACTTTGCAGCTCTGCTGCACCTTGCATTTGTAAATACCCACGCACTCACAGAAAACACCCACAACACCAAGATCCCTGTGAGGTGAGGATGTTTTAGTGCCTCCACTCCAGAAGTGGCTGAAGTGAAGTATGGCAAGAAGAAGTGGTGTGGCTCGTCCTTGAGGCAGCTGCTGATAGAACCAGAACAGAGCATAGGAGTCCCCATGCCTAGACCAGGCTGGACCCCTCCTTTATTGCTCTCATCTGAACCCTCAGCAGAGTGACCCAGCAGCACTTGACCATAATCATGTGCTTATGGTCAGAAAAAAACAGATTCACTCTGGTATTGATATTCATGTTTTTTTCAGTGACATTGAACTTTGAGCTGAACTTCACCTGTTCTTCTCCCTAATCATCGGCTTCCCTTTGCTTATATTCTTAGGTATGGATGAGAGCGGATGGCAGGTCGCTGGGTTAATCTGCATCTAATCCATAGCACAGTCACGATGCTGAGCAGAAACCATGTTTAACTCTCTGCTGTGAGCAGCTATCCTGCCAGCTGGGGTGGGAAATCCAGCTGGTTGATGCACTCCCATTGCATTGTCACAGAGAGTGTGACAACAAGGTTTCAAGTCTGAACGGGACCCCTTGACAGGGGCAAGCCTACACAGTCTTTTGTGGGTAGACAAGAATGTTTTCTTCTTGAATTTTTTAGTCAGGTGTACCTCAAGGAACACTTTACATCCTGCTGTTTTTCCAGAACATTTGGAAAAGAGAACAAGGTAGGCGAACCTGCTTATAAGACTTACTCTCAGTTTTCTGATCTCAGGCTTGTTATTCTTTCCACCATGAGTCACTCCTTTTAGAGCGGCCCAGTTTACCCACCCTCGCCCCCTGCTTTATTAGTGACAACGAGAACGGTTGCGCGACAGCAATGCTCGTATGCCGCAGGATGTTCTCTTTGTGTAAGTCTTCTTTTGTATTTTGACGTTTGTGAGTGTTCTCATCCTTTAAAAAGCAGGCAGAGCCAAAATTTCAAAGGTACTCGCTGCCTGCAGTGACAATGTCAGATGGGTATGGGTGCTGTGTCTTATACGATCAGGCCCACAGGTGGATAACGTGGGGGGTGGCATGAACCCTCGCTCAGCCAGACACATAACCCGGGCTCAACCTCATTTTTAGCCTGCTTTCCAAAGGAGAGGAAGCTTCTACAATCATGTGTATGTTTGTTTGTTTGACACTCCCATAATTTATGAGCCAATTAGCAGATTTGCACTGAATTGGAGAGAGAGATACATCCCAAATATAATAAGACTCCCCAAGTCTTTTTAGACCAGGAAACTGAAGAGATGCTTCACTAATTCCCCAGTGAGGAAGAGGCCACCATGTGACTCCAGCCACCATAGACACTGGAAAATCCACAGGGCTTTGCTCTCTCTTGAGACCCAAGCTGACAGCAAACCAGAACTCGTCGGTTCACTCACAAAACAAAACAAACTTGTGCCCTAAGTCCATGAGGATCCTCTTCCCTGAACTTTTATACCTGTGAGGGATTTTGTTCTCACAGGTAATCCTACCCCTGGGCAAGGGACAAGGAGTGCCCAGACGTCTCGGTTCTGCTGTGGATGTGCTGGCTTGTATGACTTCTTTATCTGGGGAAGCCCCTGCCTGGAGAGTTGCTGCTGGTTAAGTTCTCGGGCTCCCACGGAAGGGGAAAGATGATACACATTTCAGCCAGTTCTTTGAGGGGGAGGGAGAAGAAACACCTCGGTGTTGGATCAACCTTAAAAAAAAAAAAAATTAAAAAAAGAAAAGCTGGATTTGCTAATTCACTGAAGGTGGCCAGGGAAACACAGAAATGATTAAAAAAAATCCCTTAGGTCAATAACCAGTCTGCCTTTGGAGACACAAGGATTCAGTGGGTGTAAGCTTAATTAAGCCAGCCAAAAACTGAAGGGAAAATTAGAAACCATTTCCAACAATGCTTTACAAAACCTTCCCATCGAAACAGACACATTAATTGAATAGAAGCTGCGCGGTACTTTGATACATGAGCCCCAGCCCAGGGTGCCTCTCGCTGCAGAAAGCAGCATTGTGAGGTTTCATTTAGAAGCAGCAATCTCTCACCGTTATCCTTTCCTCGTTGGCAAACATCAGCTCCCTCCCTCTTTTTTTTTTTCTCCCCCCCCCCTTCCATTAAATGTTTAATTAAATTAGCATGACTCCCTTTCATTTGGAAAAGTAATTGAGGATACTAGTGTGTAAAAAAATAGACTGAGAAGTGAGCTGGATTGCAGGTAGCACAGAACATCGGCAAGGCCTACAAAAATGTAGCTCTTAATTTGCTTTGGTGCCACATCAAATTGCGGTGATGGTGCAGCGATACAGCTGCAGGAACATCTGGAAGGAGCTGATAAACAGGTCTTTGGTTGGGTCTGAAGCATGTGTCCAATGGAGCTTGCCTTTGTTTTTTTTTAAATCCAGAATGGTCAGCTCAGCACAGCTGGGAGAGAAAAACGATGTGCACAGAGATACGTTTTTTGGCTAAGTTTTTGTATAGTGATTCAGGAGAACTTGTTGAGTTGCTTGATAAGCAGGCTGGTGCCTAGTAAGGATTTTCTGCTGTACCTTCTAGATTGCTCTTTGTCAGGTTACCTGATGGCTCATCCCCCGACACATCCCAGGACCAGCAAATACCTCTCCTCTGGCTGTGCGGCTCTTTGTCTCAATATCTCTATGACACCGTTAGCAGCAGCTTATAGTTATGCAGATTGGCTGTGCACCCCATTCCCAGCTATTGGCTCAAAGGTGCCCCAGTTAACTCTGGCAGGTTGGTTTTGTGTTTTTTTTTTTTCCCTCAGGCAGGCTTAAAAGCAGAGCACAGGAATTCCTGCTTTTCTGCAAAGGGGTGGAATTTCCCAGAGTCTGAGCTTTTGATGCCTTTTGAATTTTCTATGCCAATAGTATTGCATATCCCTTTGCACATTTTTAATAGAAAATATTTGAGTTTGGATCTGTCTCCTCGCCATCTTTAATCGTTGACCAGCGTCTCTAAAAAAACCTGTGCACACTGAAAGACTCCTGCCCTCTGAAGAACTGCTGCAACAGGGAGTCACTCTCATAGGCTGTGCTCGGGGCTGCTTTTACCTGCTATTTTCAACCTAGATGAAAGTTTGTGTGGTACACAGGCTTGATTGATTGAGGCCAAGAACAAGCCAGCTCGGTTCATTACTGGAACAGGATGCGTGCATGTCTGATTGATAGGGGAGGGCTTGGAAATGAACCCGGGTCAACAGTCAAGCCCAGGGCCTATCTAGAAGAGCAGGCATAAAGTAAAGGCTGATGAGCCACGTCACTCCCCTCCACACCTTGGCCTGGATTCCAACCTTCTGGCACCCTGACCAGCTTCCCGCATGCGCCCGCCTTGCGCTGAGGAACTTGGTGCTGAAGGCAGTGGGAGCTTTCCTGTTGAGGTGGGTGGGTTTCTCTGGCCGCTCGTTGGAAAGACGGACTGGGCCAAAGCTGATAGTTCGTAGTGCTCAGTGTTCACAGCACAGCTGGTCAGAAACCTTCTGGCATGCTTGTCTGGCATAGCAAAAGCTAACACAGCGGCACTGAAGCGCACTGGAAACATGTCAATTTTGATGCGATCGTCCCAGAAAGTAGGCAAGATGCAGGATGACATTCTCCCTGCCAAGCAAGTTTTGAAAGCTTCCCTACCTCCCTCCAGGGCAGCCCACCTGGTGGTCTGGTGGGGAGATGGCAGGCAGGGGGTAGAGGCTGCCAAGTCCCCATCTTCTGGCTCCCTGGCAGTAGGATTTCCCAGAGCCTCCTGGCTGTTGGGTTTCATGGCTGGCCATTGAGCCCCGGGAGTGAGCTGGAGAGAGCAAGTGGATGGCCAGAGAAGTCTTGGGGGTTTCCTGCTTCAGCCCTGCAAGAGAGACACAGATTCCTGTCCTTGTACATTTTTGTTCTCTGTTGGAAGCAAATTTGATAGGGACTTGTTTCCTTGGCTGGGTTTTTTGCTTCCTTATTTCCTCAGTTTTTTTAATTCAGAATTCCCCAGGACACAGGAAGAGCATTTTCTAGTCATCCCTTATGCAATAACTTTTTGTAAGAGACATCTTATAGGTTTTTTTTGGTCTCCTTTGATGCTTCTCCTCCTCAGGTCAAGCAGAAGAGAAGACTGAAATCAAAGATGGAAGGTGGCAGTGGATGGAACATGTATTTTGCAGTTTCTTTTCCAGTAGCCTCCAACTTTTCAGAAAAGCATCTTTTCTTTTCTATTTTTTGCATCTATCACTAAAACAACCCGGCCTCAAAAGGGCACTCACTTGATGGCAGGTGGGAATTGGACAGTCGGTGGGATGACAACGTTCCCGTGCCACAGAGTCCTGCCCTGCCCCTGCCAGGCAGCGTTGAGCAGGAGCATCTCGGCCACCCCGACCCCAGGGAGCAGGTGACTGCAGCCATGGGGCTCTGCCCAGGTTGAGAAGAGGCACAAGCAAGCCTGCGGTGAGGTGTGGGCTTTCCCAGCTGAACTGCTCCAAGGACCTGAAGTGAAGTGGCTGTCCTTGTGCTACCCTGCTCAGCATGGCAGACCCACCCCCCAGTGTGATCATTGTGTCCTGGCCAGAACAAGGAGCTTCTCCAAGTCAGTGCTCCAAAATGCTGCTCGCAGGTACTTTCCAGGCTATTTGTTATGGGTCAGTTAGTGGATTTTGAGGACTGTAGATCAGGGGAAATATTTGAAGGCAGCTCTGAGGCATTCCCATGTCAGATGCACACTTGGTTCAAGGGTCTGAAGTATGCGTCAGTATCTCTTGGCTTTGCCCCAAGGGATGGAAAGGGAGGCTGACAAGGAGAATGAAAGGCCAGCTTCCCAAGGCTAAACTGGGAGGCAGAGTGTCCTGGAACAGTGTCAAGACCTGCTGGAGATGTCAGCGGGATCTCCCCTTCAGTAAACCCTGAGGGGTCATTAGGTGATGTTTCTTTCTTGGCACGGCTGCAAATATGGTCCATGGCCTCTATTTTGCTCTGCTAGCATTGTTTTCCCACTGACTTGCGTGTTGATCTAATGTAACTGTTGCATCTCATTCCCATCCTAAAATGAAGTATAATCCGAGGGAGGCCTGTTTTTCATTAGCGTTGAACTTGCAGCACAGGAACTTTCTCTGACGCAGTTCACAAGGAGGTGAGGAGGTGGGAGGGAGGGTTAGTTATTACCTCTGTTTCCTCGCTGGAGCGTGGGCTTTTCTCCTGTGCTCTGCTGTCTCTCCCAGGGGCCAGCGACTAATTCCTCCATACCCCTGCATGCTGGAGCCTCTCTTTAGAAGAGACTTCCAATCATGACAAATTATCTGTGCTGATTTTGTGACATGAACTGTTACCCATTAGGGAATGAACTGACACCAATAAATTCATTTCACTTACAACCTCACACTGTGCATGAATTGAAGTTCTAGAGGTGAAAGACATAAATTTGCCAGGTGGGCAGGCACACAGCTTCCCCCTAAGACTGTGCACTTCACCTTTGCTACATTCGCTGCTTCTGCTGGGCCAGCCCAACATTAATTTTGCATAGAGTAGATTTCTCCTGTGCTGCGCGCGGTCTGTATGATTTATATACGTGCCTCGAGTAGCTGTGTGAGTAGCCTCACCGCAGAACAAACTACTGGTTGTGCCTTCACCAAAATAAAAACTTCAGACCCAAACACAGCCCTTTGCTTTACACTATAAGAACAGCTAGCATTTGTGTAGCATCCTCTGGCTTCCCGGCTATGAAGAGTCAGTAATTAATGAGTCTTCTCTGTGCCCTGGTGGTGCAAGTGACCGAGCATTATTTATTAGACAGAAAGGAATTCCCATTTGTGCGGATCTATGTCTTAGTCATTCTGATGGTAAATTCATCAAATGATTCCAGCAGATAAGGCTCTCCCCCCCTTGACGCTCACTCAGCCAAGTGGCGGAAAGTTTCACTCATTTAACCAAATGAGAATCCCACAGTCCCCTGGCTAAATAGAAACTACCGTGCATTTAGTTAAAAGCTTCTCATTGTGTAATTCTGAAGAGGAAAGACTGGGGGGGGAGGGGGGGGGGGTGTGGAACAGACAAATGATCACGCAGAGGCAGAGAGGAGAGTAGTTTTGTGTCTGTCCACATGTTCCTGAGAGCTCCTGATCAAGACGGGGGTCCCATTAGGTTGTGCGATGCAGACACTGGGTGAAAGCTGTCCTCAGCCTGGAGCACTTGCTGACCTCATCCCTGCTGCCTGCATGTTTTGAATGGCTGTTTTGAAATAAAGCTTACTGGACACAATGTGAAATAAGGGGTCTTGAGGACGAGGTCTCTCCTCTCCTTTTCTTACAAACAGCTATAGGAAGGAAGGATTAGACATGGTTATGGGCAACAGGTCCATAAAGAGATCTTAAAGGGAAAGAACAGACAGGGGTGTACCCTTCAGCATCCTTAACACACCTCTAAGTGTGGGTGAGGGGAAATGGGCGAAGGGAACAGGGTCACACAGAGTGGCTGGGTTCACGTGCTCTCCTTAAATTGCATCTCTTAACACACAGCACTGGGCATGATGGACTGCTCATCTGACCCAGTGGGGCATTTTTTGTGTTCTTTTCTTAAAAGGGAAGGCTGGAAACAGCCTCCAGAAGCCGTAGGAGGGAAGACATGGCTTTGCTGGGTCTTCCAAGTACAGTAAGCACTGGAAACACCTCCAGGGTTGCTTCTGGCTGAGCTGCTTCCTTTTTGCTTTCATCCAGCAATCACACATTTTCCCAACCCTCTAAGGAGCCAGGCCCACCTCCAGTAACAGCATACAAAGGTCACGTTTCTTGTGAGTGCGCCGGAGAACCTGAAAAGAGCCACTGGCTAGGCAATGAGTCTGGTCAAGAAATAGTCTTTTTTTTTCTCTGCTTTCTTTTTTTTATTTCTTTTTCTTTTTTTTTTGCCTTTTTTTTTGCCTTTTGGCAAAAACATCAAGTATCGTGCTTTGGGAATACTGTCTAAATGCATCACAGTAGTTGTTGCTTAAAAGCTTTATTCCTCTCTTCACTTGTAGATTCTGTGCTCCCTGCTTGAACTTCATTAATTCAATGAACTGAACCTTATTTTTGGTAAGCATCCCGGTGACCTCTCTGTAACTGCAGGAAGCTCTTCACCGTAAACATTGTCTCTCTCTCTCTAGTCATAGCTTGTCAGCTCCACGGAAGAGAGATTGTGGTCACCTCTCTGCCTGGAAAGTGTTTATCCCGCTGTCATAAATAAACAGAACAGACTGGGAATGGGTAAGGTGCCCAGAAGAATTTCTGGGGGAAGAGATCAAACCCCAGACATACCTCTGAATACCAATTTCCCCAGAACTTTTCCATTGCACACAAGAGGGAGAAGCACCTTTTGAGCTCCTTCCTTCCTGCTGCTCTGCATGCTCCCCTTGCAGGACAGCAGGACCCCAGCCCTTGCTTTGGGTTGCTGTGATGCCCTGTTCTCCAGGACATCCAACGTAATGCGGTTGGATGTGAAGGAAAAGGTGAAGGGAAAGGTGAATGTGTGGTGGCAGGGAGTTTGCATGCTCTCACCCCATTATAGTGTGGCAAAACTTGTCCTGGGCTGACCTGTCCCTTATAAGCAGCAGCAGTGCTACCAGGCTGCTCTGCTGCTGCTTCACAGGCACCAAAAGCACGGCTTCACAGAGAGCTTCATGCCTGTCAGAAACAAAGGCAACCCAGGTGGAAAATCGCTTCCCTACCCTCCCTAGTGCTCAGGCTGGGAAGGCAGGGATACCGGTAAAGGCCTTTCCTGGAGTGAATCAGTGCTGGCCGTGTGGGGTGGCCAAAAGATCACTCCTGGGGGAACCATGCCATGGCCAGCCCCACTGCTGCTTGCCCCTCTGTCCTCCCACCTGCATTGCTCCTCCTCACCGCTGACTGCCCTTTCCCCAGCCCATCTCCCATGGCCAAAGGGATTGAGAGGTGCTCCTGTGCCTTCAAGGTCAGAGCCAGACACCCCGGAGACAAGAGAGGTCACTCACGGGGAGAGGGCAGGGAAAACCCATGTTCCTTCCTAACATCAGCATCAGGCAGGACCTGTTCATATTGAAGCTCTAGCGCATGAAGAATTACACTCCAGTCTGATTGTTTTATAAAAATCTGTTCCGGCACCTGTCCAGAGCCATGATCACATCTTCAGTCATGTGGCCAAATGCCTTTTAGTTTTAATCATTTGATCAAATGCCCTAGTGAAACAGCCATTTGTTCAAATGATTGAAAGTTTGTCATTTGACCAAATTACTAGTCTGGCAGGATGACTAACAGGTTATGCCACAATGTCAAATTCTATTAATGTCACATGAGAGAGACAGGTGAGGAAATTAAGGGTTAAGGGAGGAAGTTTGTAGAAATGTTTATTCCCTCACCGTGTACCCCCAGACATATACAAATGTGGTCCCAAGGAACAGGGTGTGAAATCACTAGCATGGTTCCATACCACCTGAGCAGGTCGGTGGCTGGAGAGGTTCTGTGTGGACACCCCTCAAAACTTGGAGAGAACAATTTATGTCACTGAAAGAGCACAAAGCTTCTGGATCAGAGGAGAAATCTGGAGCTGGAGTGTCCACTTGGACTACGGATGAGGGCTGCCACTGCTGGGACTAGATGGAGAAGAAAGCCTGGCTAAACTATCAGCCAGCTTGGTGAGAGGAGTTCTGGGCACTTGTAGCACCACAGGCATTAGCCCACATTCCCTGCCCGGATCAGCTGGGGACACTGGCATCATTTCCTCACTCCTTCCCTCTCATATTTCTGGACCTGAACTTCTTAGATGGAAGGAAAGGAGGGGGTGGAGGAAGAAAGACTCAAACGTCGCCGCTGGAAGAACTGAGAGCTGACACCAGCCATATAAGGGGGTATTAACCTTTCATAAACCTGCTCTCTGGCCTGTGACTGGAACCAGGGAATAAATATCATTCTTGTAGTAGGTCTCCTGTGTGCAGCACAGCTGCTCCGGCACACACTGGTTTCCCATGAATTGCAGTTCCATTTACAGGGTGTTAGTATAGAGGTGAGATGGATTTTGCTACCATTAAAGAAGAAGCAGACCCCAAGCAAGAGGCCAGGACTGAGGGGTGACTTCCCTTGTGTTTCAGGAGGGGTTTGCCATGGACATTTCTGATGAGTGATGCCCATACAAAACCAATACCCAATACTGTCCCCACACGGCCATGTAGGTGCTGCAGTGTGATGGACAGCCCCAGACCTCTAAGGGTCCTGGCAGAAGGAGGTCCTGGATCTGATTTATGCCCCTTCCCTCCCAGCTGCCTGTGTTTTGCTTCAAGCAAGACATACGGGGAGATGGTGGGCCACCACTTCTCATCCAGAGGTGCAGTTAGGTGCTTGTTTGTCCTGATAACAGAGATCTGCCACATGGACACAGACAGTGAACCCTAAACTAAGTCAATCACACTAATAACAGTCTGATTATCTGACTTCAACTCCTGACCTGCAGATGTGACGTACTCCGTGCCAGGGAACAGCGTGAGGAAAAGCGTGCGTGTGCATTTGCACGAGCATGTACACACACGTCAGCATGGTCCCTGCCTCTTCAGACCATCTCCGCTGCTGCTCCTTGCAGCCTCCAGCCCAGGCAGAGCCCTCTCTGTCGCAGAACGAACCATCTCACCTCCGAGGCAGACAGTGACACGGGTGATGGCTGCTGTCACTTCCCAGACAGCTTCTTTCTCTCGGATCAGCACATCTGATCAGGGTATCAGTGCAATGCACCCTGGAGCCCGCTGCCCAGCCCGTGGGGGTGCCGGGCTGACGTGCGTGGATCGGCTCCGTGCCAGGGGCAGGGTGTCACGTCACAGGCAAACACAGGGCAGTGACTCAGCTTTAGCCGTGCCCCCTGCGGACCCAGCGTCTTTCCTCCTCCTGTGGCATGAGCTGGATGGAGCACTTTAAGAGTCATCAGGGCGGTATGGCTTTTGCTGCTGTCTCTCATTCCTGTCCTGAGCCACCAGATAAAGGTGATCTGAGCTCCAGCCTATCCACCGTGTTCCCTTTCCACTTCTTCCATTTGGCGTATATGCCTCCTCATCTAATACGCTGCTTTCTGCCCACGGGCTCGGTCCTCTCAGGCTACATGAGCCAGCTTCCACAGCTGACTCCTGAGCTTATAATATCAGAGAGGTGTTATATATCCTTTGCACACCTACATGTACTTGAGGACTGTCTGTACCGGGCCTGCAAAATAATTATATATACGCAAGCATGGAGAAAGCTGGTGTTGCAAAGAGCTATATCGGTCATAAAAAGATTGCCAGTTTGGCCTCAGCTTGAGGTAAATGTCTCGAGCAAACCCATTACGTATTCTGTGTATACACAATGGGTTTGATTTGAGATGTATTTATGCTCAAGAATATTATGTATTCTCTTTATACACCATGCAAGGTTAAACTTTTTTTTTTTTAAATTTATATTTGCTTTTTATCATACAGACATACAAACGATTTATGGCCAGACATGCTGAATCTCTTTGAAAATGCCAATTTATTCTTGATTAACTCCAGAAGTGCTGGAGATCACTAATTCACTCACTGCTACTAATGTACTTAGGAGCTAGACTTAGTTAAACTGTTCTGGAGGAGACTGAGAATCCAGATTTGGCCTATTATAGATTAGAGTTGATGTAAAAGTCCAACTTGATACTGCAACTCCTGACTGGGGGCATTTAGATTTACAGTTCTGGTTTGGACCGGTCCCTAATCAATTCCTAGATAGTACTTTTTCATCAGCTGATCTGGCAGTAGGAAGAAGGTCAGGATCGTAAATTCCCCCTTCCCAAGTGCGGGGAGCAGAGGTGGGAAGTGCCTCTCCCAGGTGAGCAGCAGATGGGTGCTTATGGGGGGCCGAACCCAGCCCCCCGTCCAGCCCCACCATGAGCTCTGGGTGCCTGCCACCCCCCTCTCAGGACCTCAGCTGTGGAGGAAGCCAGCTTGCCTGATGGCACTCCAAAAAGGTGACCGTGCACTTTCCAGAGCTGGCTGGATCGACTGGGAGCAGGGTATCAGCCTGGGACGTCAGCACAATTCTCTCCTACCCAAGATATATCTCCTCCTGTTCTTACCCCTTCCCATACGACTTACACGGCCTCCCATGCTCCCAAAAAATCTAAGGTATGTTGTGCAAGCCAGGCCATGTTGTCCTTTGAGGGAAAGTATGAGCAGAGAGAATGCTGCCCCTGGTGTGTGAGGCATGAGTTCTTCAGCACGATGCCCCGAAGTTAGACACTCGCTGCTATATTTAGCCATCTGCATAAGCCATCTGATTTTCAGCACTGTGGATTTTTGTTTCTAACTTTACACAAGCTTAGGTAACACCATGTAGGTGAGGCTAAGCTGCAAAGTGCTCGGGTTTGAACTCAGTCCAGAAAAGACACTAAGCAAAGAAGAAGTGAGTTCCTTTTGCTCTTGGGCCACCTCTATGGCTCTTTCCTTTCCACCAGCTAAGCCCCATTCCTCATCGACCCCTTTAGCTCCCATTGTTCAGATGGGATGGAGTTAGCTTTCTTGCTAGCAGCAGGTTTGGATTTGGGATGAGAAATGGTGATGACAGCACACTGTTTTTGGTTGTTGCTAGGCAGTCAAGGCCTTTTCTGCTCCTCACACCTCCCTGCCAACAGCAGGGCTGGGAAGGACACAAGAAGCTGGACAGCTGGGACAGCTGACCTCAACTGACCAAAGGGATATTCCATCCCATGTGACGTCATGCTCAGTAAATAAAGGTGGGGAAGAAGAAGGAAGTAAGGGATGTTTGGAGTTACAGCGTTTGTCTTCCCAAGTAACTATTACACATGCTGGAGCTGTGCTTTCCGGGAGATGGCTGAACATCTGCCTGCTGATGAGAAGCAGTGACTGAATTACTTGGTTTGTTTTGCTTGTGTGCGTGGCTTTTGCTCTACCTATTAAGCTGTCTTTATCTCAACCCATACGTTTCTCCCCACTTTCACTCTTCTGATTTTCTCCCCCGTCATGACTACGGGAAGCGAGCAAGCGGCCGTGTTCTGGGTGCTGGCTGGGGCTAAACCACAACACCTGCCTGTCCCACAAGCAGGCAACAGAGGCATTGAGGGTGTTAATATATTTGTTTGCCCCCCTGAGAAGAGATGCCCAGACCCTTACTCACCACTTCTGTGAAGTCCTTGCTGGAGAGAAACATCAACAGGAAAGTGTGGTGTCCCTTCTGGAATACCTGGAATACTCATGGCCAGCGTCAGTTGGCAATGACTTCTGCTTCACTTGGTTGTTGCAGGCTGCCATCTCCTCTTCAGAGAGAACTCATGTGATAGCGATTTCAGAATCACAGAATCTCAGAATCACATGGGGTTGGAAGGGACCTCCGGACATCATCTAATCCAACCTCATGCCAAAGGAGGTCCACCTAGGGCAGGTTGCCCAGGAACATATCTAGGCAGGTTTTGAATGTCTCCAGAGATGGAGACTCCACCACCTCCCTGGGCAGCCTATTCCAGTCCTCTGCCACCCTCAAAGTATAGAAGTTCCTCCTCATGTTTAGGTGGAACTTCTTATATTCAAGTTTGTGCCCATTTCCTCTTGTCCTGTCACAGGTCACCACTGTAAAAAGACCAGCCCCATCCTCTTGACACCCTCCCTTTAAGTATTTATAAGCATTGATCAGATCCCCCCTAAGTCTTCT
>JAOTQQ010000001.1:117857574-117917217 GCA_026546715.1 Gallinago undulata | reverse complement strand
CCATCCCCTCACTCCCAAAGGCTGGAATGAACGCAAAATTATATATGTATCCCTGTTTACACTACGATATTGCAAGCACTGCAAATGTCAGTAAAATCGCTTTGTCTGTTTCAGACCAGCATATCTTCTGCCTCAAGGGTAAATACATGCCAGCTCCTTCCCCTCTGGTAGATGCAGAGAAGGCTGTTTGTTTACCTTTTTCTTATCGGAAGGTTTTACCCAAGAAAAAGGCTTGTCCTATCTGATTTTTGGAAGTGATTTAGAACCCACCCACCCCGGGTGAAATCCACCAGCATCCACCAGTGACAAAGCTTGCATCTTCTCAGCAAGGGCAAAACTGCAAGGCTGCATCTCAGCCTCCTTGGACACTGAAGTATTTGGAAACGGACTTTGTTGACATGCAGGAATCAAGAACTTTTCTTTGATGCAAAATCTGAAATTGCCAAGAGAGATTTTGACGGAGCCTTAGTGCAGGATGTTTTTCCAGGTTGCTGTTACAGACATCTCTGGGAAGTGTTGCAATACCTGGCTTTTATCTGGCAAATGACCACTGCTTCATCTCTGAAAGGATGGGGAAGAGCTCACGGGTTTGATTTTTACATTTTTTTCTCTAGGTTCCTCTCTTCACAGACATCTGCTATCACACTACATACGAGCAGCCGTCTGTATGGCCTGTAGGAGTAGTGCAGGACCTGGGGAAGGGAAATAGGACATCGGAAGTCACGCAATCAGTCTGGGACATCAACTGGGGAATGCACAAAAATCAGCTTAGTTTTACCAAATATAATTTTAAAAGGACATGGAGGAGAGGGGAGACTGAGGGAGTCTCCAAGACATTACAAATCTGTGCTAGAGAATGGCTGTTCAATGAAACACATAGTAAATAAAAACACAAATCCTAAAACACAATATAAAACTCCATACAGTCCCAAGACTGAGAAAGGTCACCATTTCAGGGACAGCAAAATCGAGGCAAGGGGGAGCCCCAGCGTGCAGGTAAGCACTTACTGCATCCTCTCTGAGAGCCGTGGCAGTATGAAAACCCCAAAGGCACTTCTGGGGGGAAAGACTGCGACTGAAGGAGACCTGCATGGTAAATATTAGCCTAAACAAACACGATAATGAGACCAGAACATACACAGAAACTGCCCATACCCCTTGATTGGGAAAACAGATCCAAAAAGGAAATAGGAGGCCCCATCTCCATATAATCTGCTTAACCACAGTCTAACTGTCCCGGTTTTTTACCCTTCAGCGCATGCCCTGAAGATGCCCAGTGCCTTCCTCAGTGCTGGCAGGGAAATGGCTTGGTCCCGGGCTTCCCCACACACCCCAAGGCGAAGGGCAAGGTGGGGAGCACAGCACCCGTGCTGCCTGCAGCACAGAGAGACACGGGGGGCATATGTCTGACCTCAGCTTCTCATGACCCATCTCGCCCATCGTACACACAGTGAGCCCTCTGGCCAGCGCTGGTGGGCAGGAACACGTGCCCAGCCTCACCCATGAGCACGGACAGGGCACGGGTGGGAGGGTGCTACAACACCACCAAGTCAGCTCGCTGCTCTCCCGAAGTCTGACCTGCTTTCAGAATAATCTTTTAAGTCTCTCTTTTCACCTTCTTATTTGCGGCTGTGAGGAGCAATCCTCAAAATGCCCCAGCTTTCCCCTCACCCTCCGTTCATTCTATGTGCCCACCTAATCCTCTTTCAGGGGTTCCTGGGGCATACCAGCCCGCACTGCTCAGCCTCCATCCCAAGGACCTTCTTCCACCGCGGGCCACAGGATTAGCCCTGCAATGTGAGATCTGCAGAGCCCTCTGCTTGGCACACTCCTGGCTGATTTTCCACGGCCGGCAACCTCTTCAAGGGGAATTTTCTTTGACGCTTCTGCCGGGGGAGAAAGTGCTGTCAAGAGGGCTTTAAAAGCAAAGCTACTGTTGGCTGATTCACTTGAATTAATCCAAGCCAGTGGAGGAGCTCACAACCACAGCAGTAAATAGGCTGTTGGACCAGGGATGCTCACACAAGGCAAGTGGTGGGCACAGGAGGCACATTTGGGATGGGGCTCGGCAGCCTGGCAGGGAAATTAGGAGCATGGAATTAAGTCATGGCAAGGAAAGCCCGTGAGTGGGAGCTGGCTCAGGGTTTCCTAATCATTACCTGGTGTCTGGGAGGGAGACTGAAGAGATGGTAGTCAGAAATGTCCCCCTGGGCTGGTAGCAGGGGGAAACAGCACCTCACCTCGCACCCCAGGCTTGAAGCGTCAGCACTGCAGCTGCGCGGGGTCAGGGGAAGAGAAGTTGCTGAGAAGAACTTGAGATAGGAAAGGAGAAAAGAGCCTTGTGTGCAAAACAGAAGCTCAAAGTACAAAAGTAAGACAAGGAAATATTTTACGTCTTTTATTAACCCACCTGAAACAGCAGAAC
This sequence comes from Gallinago undulata, assembly GCA_026546715.1. Lineage (NCBI taxonomy): Eukaryota > Metazoa > Chordata > Aves > Charadriiformes > Scolopacidae > Gallinago > Gallinago undulata. The sequence continues at coordinate 117,914,792 of JAOTQQ010000001.1, read as the reverse complement.
AGAGAACATTATTGAGAAATTGCCGCACTGGGAAAATTTGCAGACCTTTCCTCCTGGCACCACTCCACCACTGGCAGCCATGCAGATGAATTAACAGCTCCAGTATCTAACCCCAGCCGTTGCTGTAGCGATTTGGAAAACAAAACTCCAGGTCTCCTGGCTGCCTTGCAGCGGTGCAGTGACCCACCACATGCCAGACCCGGCACCTATACCTCCAGCTCACTCTTGTTTTAAAAGGAAAAAAAGGTCAGGGGACGGGCCTTTGCAGCCCCTGCCCTGCTGTTCACCCGGTTGCCGTGGCTCTCTGGAGAGGTTACCAGGGATGGGGGCGATGATGGTGGGCTTGGGAGAGAAGCTCAGATGCTCGTGTGCCCGCTTTTCTCTTCTCTGCCTGTTCCCACCGAGGTTGCCGCAGCAGAGAACACGAGCGGCTCGTGGCACACCAGGCAGCTTTTCAGAGTAAAAGATTTTTCGGATGAATGGAAGCAGTGGGTGAGCCCATCTCTTGGGGACTGACGGCAGCATATGTCTGCGAGGCCACTGCTCCGCTTGTTAGGGCTGGGCTGGTTTCGGTGACCGTTCCCCTCGGTGGTGGTGGCCGTCACCGTTCCTGTGTCACGCAGCACCCATAACTCACGGAAATAAAGCACACCCGACACCCCTCCGAGACATGTATTCTATATGAAAATTTGGTTTATTACTGTCAGACCCACAAATCTGGATCCGCTGTGTAATTCTACTGGCGTCCATCAGTCAGACAGACACATTTAATGAGAATGAGAATTTATACCACTACTTCCTATATTGGCTGCTGCCGAAGTGCAATCGACAGTCGAGATCTTCCCTTGCCAAGAAAATTGTCCCTGAAAGAGTGCCGGCATCTCAGGGTCCTGGGAGAGCAAACCCGGGAATACAGGGGTGCCTCTTTGGTGGACACAGAACCAGGGGGTCTGTCCTGTGTAGGCAGGAAGGGGATACGCCAGCAGTCAGCAGAATAGATAGAAATGTATAATGGATGATCTTGCTCAGTGCTTGGGAATGTATATTCCCGGGTCTTCTTAGGAAGCAGCGCGTTTGATTTCCTCCAGCTATTTTTTTTTAAAGTGCTGTGTTGTGAATATTGACGTGTTTAGGTGCATTTGCATCAGCTATGGCTGTGGGGGCAGGGGAGGCTTCTCCAGATGCATGTGGCAAGTCAGGTACCTGGCTCTCATAGAGGGACACTGCTGAAAATCCCCTTTTCCCTCCTCCCCTTTTCCCTCCATCCTCCCTGCCTTTTCTTCAAAAACCTTTGCCACCCTCCTGGCTGCTGGGGAGAAGCCAGTGAGGGTAAGAAGGAAGAAGCACCATGGTATTTCGACACTTGCAAAGGTCTCCCGTTTGTCAGAGAGCCAGCCACATCCCAGGTCTCCCCCTGCCCAGGGAGGTCTGCCCCTGTTGTATCTTGCAGGATATTTGTCCCCCAGGGATTTCCCTACTGTTAAAATAAAGCTTTCAGCTCCCGGTGACATCCGCATGTATGATTTCCAGCCCTGACCAGGATAACTGCCCTCATGCTTTGGTTACCCGGTGTGCACCAGCAACACTGTGCAGCCTCCCTGAGCAAGGAGGGGATTTGTGGATCAGCAGACAAAGTGTTTGGGGATGATTTTGCTTCTGTATTAAATAGGCTCTTCTATCAAAACCAGGCATTTTGCACTTTGAACTCTTCAAAAGTCAAAAATAGAAAAGGGGCTGAGAGTCTTCCTTTCAAAATTATCCCAGTTTTGCTTGTTGACTGAATTTAGTAAGAGTTTCTCTGGAGCAAAGAAATTTTGTCTGCCTGGACTTTGGGCCAGGCGAGAGACTGAGAAAAGAACCTTTCTGTCTAAAGTCAGTTTGGACCAGGGTCATTTTCTTTCTGCTGACAGGCAGGTTTTCTGGCTTAGAGCAAGGTACTTGGCATATACTCTTCCTGCTTTACCGAGGAGCAGAGGTCACAGAGAATCAAAAGACCAAAACTGCATTGGATAAGACCTGTCAACACCCACAGTTTAATCTGATGCTGAGCCACTACCCCGCACGCAACGTTACTGGCAAAACCCACACATACGTGGCTCCTGCAAAGAAAATGGTGTTGCAGTTTTTGCAACTCATAAAGTATACCTTGTGGGTGGTACCTAGCATAGTGTACCACCTAGCATAGTGTATGTAGGTGGTACCTACATAGGATCAGATCCTCACCACGGTGTGAGACCACCGTCAACTCTCTCTGACAACTCTGTGTTGGTGATTCTCAGACAACGTCACTAGTAAAATGCTGAAATGGCAAAAACTCAGCCTTGAAAGTGCTGAGCATCCTCATTTCCCTTTGATTTTAATGGGAGTTGAAGGCACACAGTACCTTGCAGGATTTGGCCCTGTTTCAGCAGATACTGGCTGATCTTCTCTGACTGGCTGTCAAGACTGTCTTTTTTTCTGTAATTTTTTTTCCCAAGAAAGAGATTTGTCTATGATTTCAACTTTGCAAAGGCAAACTAAGGCAAAAGCTATTCTTCCAGAGACAGAGAAGAGAAACTGCAGATCCCTTTCCATCTGTGTTTTCAGTGTTCACAGGTCTAAGGGTCCATATTAAGTGACTAGGAAAAAAAAAATAATGGGATGCTATTCCAACAGTGGAGCAAATTATTCTTCACAAACACAGCTAATCGAGGCTGCGGGGTTGCAATCATTCATTATAGATGGGTATCAGAGGAGAATAAAATGTGTCTTCTAGCCTACTGCTAACCCTAAAATTGCAGGAGCCAGGGAAGTACAAGAACTGACTCTCCCTGTCATCTCAAAATGGATCCTGGTTCAGTGGGAGGGGAAGATTCCTGCCCTCTGCCCACCTAGGGTCCCTTTTACAGCTCAGCCGCCCTCCTGCTAAAAGTTCTCACTACCAATAGCTTCAAAGTTTAGCACCGTGATCCCGGTCAGGTTTTGTCTGCTGGCAAACAGAAATTAGACATGTGCAAATTGGAGGTGGGCATGAGGACAAGGACGCTAGAGCATCCCTGAATCGTTAAAGCATCGGGGTCCGAAATGCAAAGCTGCCAGGGATGCACCAGTGGTTCTCAAACCTGTGAGCTGCTCTCGTCGGATGGTAGAGCCAGGTTACGTTGCTTTCCCCTGGGAAATTCCCTTAGGCAGGAAGGCAGTTGAACTACCGTGGTTATAACTTTGATATCCCAATGAATATCTGCTAGCCTCAGGCAAACGGGCTTCTGTTAATTTTGACCAGGGAGCATGATACACTGTGGCAAGCCGTGTCACTTAGGATTGTGTCTGCTTAGACATGATGCCTCTGAGTAATGTAATTTATATTTCATGCACAATTGAAGCAGCTAATGGTATAATTCTCCAAGGGGGAAACAAGTTGTTACAGCATTAATTACATCGCAGTTCCCTTTTCTTTTTTTTTTTTTTTTCCCCCGCCCTGCGCCGAGCGCTTCCGAGTTACCAGCTCCACGACAGCAATAGCTGGTGTCACGTAGAAGGGTCTTTGCCCCGGCAGCCACAAGGGGGGAGGCTGAGGTCCCTCCGCTGGTGGCCTCGGCTGCGGGGCTGCCGGACCGGCCGAGCCCCCCGGCCCGGCTGGCGAGGGCAGGCTGCCTCTTGCGAGCGCAGCCCCGAACTGCAGCTTTGAGGTTCGGAGAAGCCAGCCAGGCGCGCAGGAATAGCGTCGGGGATGGCAGGAGAAGGTGTCGAGATCCTGGGCATCCCAAGAGGTGGTGAATATTTAAAGCGCCCTGGGATTTTGAGGAGCCGAGTGCCTGCGTCCTCGCTGGCTCTCCGCAGTGACTGTGACCGCTAGGGAGCAGGGATAATTCAAGAAGCGTGGGAAAAAAAGTGATAAAAAAGCCTCTTGCTGTCTCTGCTATCCCGGCTTTCCCCTCTGTGCAGCAGTCACCGAGAAGGTGCTCTGCCTTCCGCCCCTCAGCCACGGCAAGAAAAAAGCATCCCCAAGAGGAGACCCTACCAAAGCAAAGCAGCCCCCCAGTGTCACAAGGAGGGAGATCTGGGGAAGAGCAAGTGGCCGTTTTGGTAGGCGGGAGCCTCGGGGTCTCACCCAGACTCCAAGGTTGGGTGGCAAAGGGAGCCAGGGGCTCCACTGAGAAGGCTGACCCAGCCAGAGAGCAGCGGTGCTGCCAGCCCCGGTGGGGAAAGCCCTTATGGCCAGAGCTGAGCCACGGCGGTGGTCTCGAGCGGGCAGAGCGGCCGAGGCAGCCTCAGGCAGGGGTTTGGGAACGGCTGGCTGCGTGTGGCTCTGGGCTACAACGGGTGTTTCTTCTTCTAGTTTGCCTACGGCATCAAAAAACTACATAGCTAGCAGCTGAGCTAGAAGGAGGTGTAAAAATAGAGTCACAGCTACATACCGCGGTGTGTCCAGGCTGGATGTAACCCGAGTGTGCACTGCTGTCAAAAAAAAAAAAAAAAGAGGAGAGATGGGGAAAGGAAAGGGCAGGAATTACACAACTTAGGCTGCTATGAAAAGCACTGAATTAAAAATAAAACTCTGTGTGTGTGTTTTGGCCCAGCGGCACGTCTGGGAGGGAGCGCAGCGCACTGTGCTGCCAAGTGTGAGGCTGGGATCAAGAGGAACATCTGTGTTCGGGCTTCCCACACTGACAGGAGACTGGCAGGGTGGTACAGACGGCATCTCTAATCAGGAGGAGGAGGAGGGCAGCATGACAGGACGGATGAGGGAGGTGGCCTTTGCCTATGCTGAGAGCACTGCCCATAGCAGCAAGCATCGCACACACCAAGAGCCAGCCACCGTCTTCATGGTGATGAACTGGTGGCTCAGATCACAGTGCTGCAGAGTCCCAGGGAGGACACTGTGCTCCCCGTATTCAGGCACTAATTTTGTGCAATCACTCATGTCAAACTATAAAGGAACCGAGCACAGATCCATATGGAAAATAATGCTGTGCATCTATGCAGAGATATTCCAAGCATACCATGGGACATAAGATCTGAAGGAGGGAGAACTGGAAAATTATTTATTCACGGAGAAACGCAGCTTGTAGGAAGCCAAGATTATTCAGTTCAGTTGAAGTTTAAACTGGAAAACAGCTTTGGCATGAAAAAAAGTATGAAGAAATTGTTTCTAAAAATTCATTAATATCTAACTATTTCATATCATCACCTCCAAAAGAAAACATTTCTATGGGGGAGAGAAATTCAAGTATCTTTCACTAGGGGACTCAAGGACCATTCGCCAAGGGGAGGAGCACAAATGCATATGTCTAATGTGCCCTCAAAGTGTTAAATACAAATAAGTGACTAAATAATATTAGCATATTAACTATTTATTGTTGTGAGGACTCCACTTTCCTAAGTGGATGTTCTCCCCCCAGGGCTGTTGTGTCCCTCATGCTCTGTCCCTGACTGTGGGGGGATGCTCCTATACAGGAGCTGTGAAGAGACATAGTAACCCCCATCCCTCTGGGAAGTGCTGCTGGCTAATAGCTGGACACAGTCCAGCAGGATGAAATACTGCATTTCAGTCTCTTTCTGCAGCAAAACCACAATTGAACTCTACTCTGTAATATTTCAGCTGTGGACCTTAATCCACCATTTTTAGCTCCTGAGGTATTTAGGCTGTGGCGTGTCTCTGCACCATTCCAATGGCAGCAGCAGAGATGATCTTTAGTTCCTTGTCAACCCAGATCTTGATCCCTTATCTGAGGAGCAGGACCCTTTTTTCTTGGTCTTCATAAAAATCTGAAAAACACAACGATCCAAGGGGAGATTTGAAACAGATGTACTCTTGTGGGTTAAATCCTTTCGGCCACTTAAAGCATTTCATGGTACAGCCAAGATAGACCCATCCTTGCCCCAGCCGTGCTCAAGACTGGCTAGATGCAAGCCACGTCCAGCCTGGAAGCCAGGTAGCCATGAGTCAGCTCAAGCACAGCTACAGGTTCATGGGGGATCTGCCCACTACGGCAGTGTCTGAGCCATCTCTGAGCGTCCGCCCAGCCAGCCTGGGTCTGCCTGCAGTCCCTCACAGCTCCAGCACCGATAAAAAGTTCTGGTCAACCTCCAAGACCCACTGGACTCGTTGCTGGGTAAAAACCAAGGCTTGGGGTCCTGCCTCTACACTGCTTTTTTCCTTTCTTCTTTTTTTTTTTTTCCACCCATTACAGATAATTCATGTCAGAGTTAGGGGGCCTTCTGCAGCTCATCACCTTGGGAAATCAGGCTTGTGATGTGGGAAACCTCCACATGGTCTGAGGTTTCTGGCTCTAGGCATTAGGGATTTCTTTAGCTGTTTGTTTAAAACCAGAGCTGGAAACGACACAGTTTAGAGCTGGAGCTGAATTCCTGCTTAATCTCCACTTGCAAGAAAAGTGTGTCAATTTTTTTTTTTTTCCTTAAGCACTGAGGTAATTAAAGGAAGAACAAGGCAGACTTGCCATTCTGGGAGCTGCTGCTGTATATCTGGGCTTCCACAGAGAAGGCTGGGTATTGCTATGAAGCTGTTCCAGAAGGAATGTCAGAAATACGCTTTTACTGATGAATAGGCAGAAGCCACACTTTCAGATAGGAATATTTACCTGCCCTGCCATATACTCCAGCTGCCGCTATGTCCAATATATAATAATCCAATCCATTTTAATATCCTACTGCTCTGCTAAAGCCGGGAATCTCTCCACTTGGAAGAAAGGGGCCGCATTAACATTCAGATTGTAATCCACACATCCTAAGCACGTTGAAAGCTGCTGCCATATACCCACGGACCTGGATCAGGGCTGAACTCCACATTCTCTCCAGGTCTCCACAAAAATCCAGAGGTGCTTGGTTCCAGCATCTTCCAGGGCTCCGTGTTTTTTTCAAATCTTGCCTGCTGATCCCAGCCAAGCCTCTCTTAACGTGCTTTTTGAGCCTCGTGCCGCAGCCTGCCTGCTGTGCTGTGAGCATCCTGCGAGCCACGGTCATGCAGCCTCGGCTGCAACCGGCCAACAAGCTGAGCAGGTTGTGTTTGTGGGAAATGGTCTGGGAGGAGGGGACAGGGCTGTGGCACTGCCCTTGGAGCATCAGCCACGGGAGGGAACCGCTCACAAAAACTGAGACCCACCGTGGTTGCTAGCCGTGGGCACTACTGCATGGCCTGCCAGCCCCTGCCCACCCTCACACAAGGAGCTGCAGAGGAGGTTGGTCCATTCCCAGTAGGTTCAGAGGATCATGCACAGGCTGTTGATGTATGTAAGGGTGCAGCGACCTGTCTGTGCCCTTTGCGGTCCTCAGTCAAGTGAGGTGCTGCTTGGTCTGCGTGTGTAACCGTCTTTGCAGCTCCCGTGCTGTGATAAAGGCACCCCAGGCATTTACATCCAGTCCCACCAGCAAGCCAGGTCCCCTTGTCCCTTGCCCAACCTCCTGACGATGCTGCTCCATCTTCAGGCAGCATAGCAGTGCCAGCGCCCAGCTGGAGAGGCACCAGGAGTGCGCAGGGAGCTCTGCTCACCTCTGGGAAGGCTGGAAAAAAGCAGCCAGAAATAGCCAACGTTTCGTAAGAAGCCTCACGATGGCTGGCGCCAACGGCCCCGCTCTGCAAACCAGGGGAGTTCAGATAAGCTTTGAGCAAGCATCCAAATTCCCTTTTAATTTCAGCCGTTTCTCACTTTTGGCTCAGCACAAGCCTGGCAAGAGGCACAGCAGAGGGGATGGAAAAGGAAGTGAGAGTATGCCTGGCGAAGAGGAACCCTACACCTTTACACATGCTGAAATGATTTTTACCCCAGCCTTGGACCTCATTGTAAAACAAACGTCCACGCCTGCAAACGCTCCCTGGAAAGTAAATGGTGACAGATTTGTGCTTAACCAGCAAATACTTCCACTCAGGCTTTCTCTCAAAATTAAGCAGGTTTTGTTTTGCTCTCCAGTGTTAGCCCCAGGAACCTGGGGAGCAGGCCCCCTCTGTTGATGTCTAGGCTGGTCCTGCTGCCATCAATGATGACCTGATCCTGCAACAACGCATCCTCCCTTGACCCAATGGCCTCGTTTTCTTCTGGTTAGAAGCCATGGTGTGGAAAGGGAAGGAGTTAATTATTTGCTTCATATCCCAGTGCAAGGATGGGATTGAGCCAAAATACACAGGCAAATCAAGGAGTGCACCAGCTTGGCCATCACAAAACAGAGCTAAGGCTGGGGGCAAACAGCCTTTAGTGACTACTGGATGTGGATTCATCAGGCACGTAGGAGAAGCACTCAGCCTGCATATCTGTTCAGTACCTACCAAGCCTATCCATAATGGTGCTAAATGTGTAGTTGGCTTGCAAGTAAAAGCTATTCATCAAGAAGTACCCCAAAACCACATAGTCATTTTACAAGAAATGCCACAAAGCTTTTGGATGTCCTTTTAAACCTTGCTAGATATATGAGTGCTCTTTCTTGTGGCTCAAATGGAAGTTAGGCTTGGGACTGGTTACTCATAGCCCTACAACTGACATACAATCTGCTGCTAGGGTAAAGACCTCAGCAGAGAAAGAAAAGAGAGACTCCAGCTGTGGGTTCCTGCAGCTCCGGGCCAAGCCTCCATCAGCACTGAACGGGGTGGACACATACCTGTATCAGCAGAGCCCTGGCCCATTCAGAAAAGACAAACATGAGCCACATCCATGTCATGCCACCCAACTGTGAGCACATAGAAGAGGGCTTGTGGCACCTCTGCAGATCTGGGAGAGCTCTGAGACCTGACAGCCAGTCCAGACCAGCAATTCGCAGGACACTTTGGGAAGGAAAATAAGATAATGCAAAAAAAAAATCCCTCCCATGCCCCAAAACTGATTCCAGCTGAGTCCGCTTTATCCAGGAATCACCTTGTATTGTACCACCAAAGAAGCAGCCCTCGCTGCTGCGCAAACAGACGGCAATCCTTCCAGATTTAATGCAACAGCCATGTGTAATGACACACACAGTTCATCACAGAGGCAGGTAGCAAGGCCCTGCGCTCTCATTCATATGAATATAATGCCCACAGCAACGCAACACATCAACATTTTTAGAGCAAACAGTTTGACTTTCATTGCTCTGATATTTTTAATCATTTTAATCTGCTTTTTTAGCATTCTACTTCTTCTCCATTTTACTTCAAAACAAGACAAAAAGTATTCAGCAGCTAATACTTCTGCTTTTAATGGCTTGAAAAATAATGAAGGAACATTAAGCAGTTCCCCAGCCTTCCGGAGCATTGGTATTTTTAAAGATGAGATTGATCAAAGAGGCTGTGAACTCTAATGGAGATGGATTGGCTCAGCGCGGTAATGCCAGCACGGAGGCCGGTTCAGCGTGGATCCCAGCCTCTCCCTTTCATCTGCTCTGCGCTCCAGCAGCCAAAACCTCTTTGCTGAAGCAAGACCCTGCCAAGTGAGAAAAAAAACAGCGTTTCTTGTAAAGGTCCAGGGATGGGGAATTCATTTTTATACCAGCCGATTGTTTGTGCCACTGCTTCTCCGCAAGCAAGGGGACAGAAAAGTCCTCTCCCTGAGGCTGCTCTGGGTGTTATCCCAGCCCAAGACCATGCCGTGCCTGCATTGCAATGCAGGCAGCTCGACAGCACATGAGGAAGGCAGGAGAGGAGATTTTAGTCCATGGATTGTGATGTGAAGCACACGCCAGCTTCTGCTGTGCATGTGCCCAGCCTCCCGGTGAAGTGGGGCTCGGCAGCCTCTGCCATGGGGACAGCAAGGACCCGCATGGGAGGGAGGTGGCTCCCATGCCCAGCTCTGTGTCGGTGTGAGGAGAGTCCAGCGAGGACTCTGCCTTGTCACCAGCACCGAGGAACCCTTCACACCTTGCTGCTGCCACTGCTGCCGCCTCCTCAGCCAGGGCCCATGCGTGCAGCTGGCCATTGAGTGATGCCGTGGCTTGCCTTGCTTCCTGGCTGCTCCGCTGAGTCCCTGAGAGGAGCACAAGCAGCTGGGATTTATTATATTTTTGGTTTGCCTTTCCTTTTTTTGTGCAAGGGACCCACCAGTTTTACAGCAGCCTGTAAATCCAGTGGTACAGGAGGGACCTGATCTCGACACCCTACATTTGGCAGAACTGAAGGCATGTGCCCTGGCTGCTAAATGAGATGATGAAGCCACCCATTCCCCATTTCCAGGCAGTGCTGGGACTTTGACAGGAACAATGGCTTTGTCAGGGGACCCAGCTCTGCATCTATTCCCTCCTTAAAACCCACTCCCTTATCTTTCCCCACATCAGTGCTGTTACTTTCTCCTCCCTGGGTGAATCCGGCTGAGCTTTTGGATACAGAGCGGGATGACACGTTTTGGGGCAGCAAGGCAAGGAAGAAACCGGCAGAAAGATCTTATTTTGGTGTGAGAGTAACCAAAGGATTGGCTCTCGGGATATGCACAGCACTTTGCATGCAGTTTGCACATGCCTTCTGTACTAGGAGCCTGAACCTAAGAGCTTGAAGAGCCCAGAGATGGGCTTAGAGACTGGGTGCTGAGGGCAGCCACCAGCTGCAGGCAGCTCTGCACCAAGCCCTGATGTTCAAGGTCTTCTCCACCCACCAAGGAGGGCTATCTATCTGATCTCCAGATATTCCCCACTGGCAAAGTATCGGCACCAATGCAGAACTTCAAAGCCCCCATATCCCATCCCCTGGAAATGCACTGATGTTTCTTTATAGCCCCCGAGTCTGTAAACCTTGTCAGGGGATAGCCTTTATGTCTTAATATTTAAGGCAATGTAACGACTATAAATATTGTGCTTTGAATAAAAGCATTGTGAATACTAGATGAATCCATTTATTGTTAAATGCCATATTTAAATGCTTTAATGCTCAGTGTCCCAGGTGCTGCACCAGCAGGTGAGAGCGCACACCCTCCCCCGGCACACAGCGGTTTGGTTGCCAGCAGGCAAACAGTATTGCACAGGCAGGACAAGAAGTCCACAGAGTGGGGTAACCGGGTTTAGATGCCAGAAAGAAATTCTTTACTGTGAGGGTGGTAAGACAGTGAAACAGGTTGCCCAGGGAATTTGTGGGTGCCCCATCCCTGGAGGTGTTCAAGGCCAGGCTGGATGGGGCTTTGAGCAACCTGCTCCAGTGGGAGGTGTCCCTGTCCATGGCAGGGGGGTTGGAACTTGATGATCTTCCCTCCCAACCCAAACCATTCTGTGATTCTGTGATTCTACGAACTGTGCTTTAAAGTTTGGCCATGTTGCATGTGAACGTAAAGATAACACCTCCCCCGCCCAGCACCCTGCCAGTACGGCCCCTTGCACAGGTCCACATCCTTCTGACAGACCAAACCTTGCACCTGAGCAGCCCAGTAGAGAGCCCTGGCTGGCCCGAGGTCTCGTCACACTGATGTTCGCTCTTCACCAATGCCTGCTAATTATGGCAGTGGTGATGGGAAAGCGGTAGCTGCCTGCCTAATTAAGCCACAGCGGAGAACTCTTCAGCTACCCTGCTCCTGCTCCTTCATTTTGTATTAGTACCTTGTTATCACAATGGTAGTGCTTTATAAATAAGCAAGGTGCGCGCAGATTAGTGTGCCTTTTATTCCTGCTATCATTATTTTTCCTTTTGGAAGCTAGCATTTATTTGTGCTCTGTTTTTATAACTCCTGCTCTTTTCTTCCCCGACTGCTTTAAGAGCGTGGAAGGCAAGATTTAATGCGCCTGAAACATCACAATTAGCCCCGTCATGCTAATAACTTAAAGGAAACAAATAAATACTGGAAATTGTGGCCCTTTGGAAATTCCCCCGCGCTGTGGGAGGAAGGCCCGCTGGTCAGGGCACATTGATTTTTTTCTGAATCCATCCACGCAGGATTCAAGGACAGGACAAAACACTATTAAGTCAGCAAGCAGAATGCAGTAAATAATGAGGGAGCTGGAGAGGGCTGAGGCTCTGCGCCGGCCGAGTCCAGATATAAATTGTGGTGAGCTGTGCGACTCGGCACTGCGGTGACACCGTCTGCGGAGCGCAAGGGAAACCCAGACGGGGAACAGGAACTGGAAAAGCCGTCTGGGACTCCAAAGGAGCTTTGCACGTTGTTCTGGTTGAGGAGGCAGAAATAAACTCCTTCCCCACCTCCAGAAGAAGCCCTGCTGCTCTGGAAGCCTATATGGATGAACACCACGGCTAGCAGCGGAGAGGAGGGTGTCTGTGCCAGATGAAGGCTTTGCCACAGAGGAAGTTACGCTCGGGAAGCGGGGCTTCTACCGGCGGGATTTTACTGGTAGAAGCTGTCTCAAAGCACTTTGCTGCTGTAGCCGCTGCCGTACCTATGCCCGTGAAGCACTTTTCCTTGTGTAGAGATGCTCTCTGGCCTAGGGCTTGTTTGTGAAGGGAGGAGAGGGGAAGAGTCCAACAGATAAAAGCTTTCCAGGGAGCAGCAGGAGGGAGAAGGCAAACCATTAGCTTCTCCTCTCCATTGTTTGCCTTTGTCGCCTCGAACCCGCCGTGTACTTCAGTGTGTCAGCTTCCCCCCAGAGTTCAGGGGAACTAATCAAGTGTGTAAAACGCTTTTTGTGATCGAGTATTTGCAGGGCCGGGGTCCTGGTTAAGTGGCACAGGGAAACCCAGGAAAGAGAGGCGACCCCAGCTTGAAGACTCACCCCTGGTCTGGTGACTCGGCTGCTTCTCGTGCTTTCATAGAATACACATTAAGAGTGTCCAGTTTCCCTATCTGCACTAGTTTCACCACCCGAACACCTGTTTTTCCCACCCGGGGCCATGCAAGGTTTTCCTGGAATCACAGTTGGAAGGGTCTCAGCAGAGCATACATGCGTAGCGACTTCCTCCGCCCCTGCTCGCACCCGTACGGTTCCTCACTGCTTTGGCCCATACGGAGCCGCAACGCTGGCATCCCTTTGGGAGGGGACTTCAGAGCATCCCTGCAGAGCACCAAGCACTGCTTGTGACTTCCAGTTGCCAATCCTTGTGAGTTAATCACCAGTGTTACACTTCACCAGGGTTCTCCTCCAGAAAGTAACCACACGCAGCAAGAACCTCAGCTTTCCTTTTCTGGAAGAGAAATCTCTCTTTCCTTCCCTGTTGCAAAGAAAACCCTGAAAGAGTTGAATTCTCCCAGGCCAGAAACCTAAGGGTACCAAAGAACTCGTGATCACCTTTCTGAAAGCATCTTTCCAAAAAAGTCTTGTGATGTGTTAACTGATTTGATGGTTTGGGACAGTGAAGCGTGAAACTTGGGCCCTGGGACAGACTGGTGACATTGAAAGAATATAGCATCTAATACATTTGAAGGAAAGCTGTGTTTGTTCACACTGAAAACATAAAAAGGAGAGAGCCTGGACGTAAATTAGAAAAATGTGATCTCCATTTACATTAGCTCTGGGAAACAGTGGCAGTTCCTGGCCTTGTAGATAGGCACCAGGCTCTTTATTGTTAGCACTGAGATTGCGTTGGTGCCAGCATGACAAGGCAGCTTGAGATGAGCTTTTCCTCTGAGCTACTCCTGCGGCAGCTGCTCCCAATGTCCAGCTCTGCTCCTGCCTTGAATTCCCCTTGGTTCACTTATTAGTCCTTTCTTTCCTTCCCTGCCCCTTTATCCTCTTCAGTACCCTTAGCACTGCATGCAGCCCACCCCCAGGGTTATTGTCAGCCCTGTGCATGGTGGGAAGGGGAAATTTGATTCAATATGACCTCCTCCAGGAGCACCCCTGACAGCCCTTCAGCCCACCCTGCCTCTGCCCCCTGCTCTCTTTATGCTGGCCCCGGAACTTTTCAAGGAGGATGGCTGGTCTTTCGGCCAAGGGGCGAACAGGGCAGGCTCCCCCTCACCTGCACCCAGGGCCCATCTTCTCCCTTGTGGTGGTGCACCACCAACTTCGGTGCTGGATGCCCTCACCCCCAACAGTGCCTTGGGATGGACCAGTAGATGCCATTTGGCTTTGGTCCATCTCTCATAGAGAGCAAGAAGCCATACTCTCCTGTGACAATGACATCTTGAGTCAGTCCTAAGAGTGTTGCCAAGCACTGCCCAGCAATTTCGCTTTCTTTCATTCTGGGGAATTTGTGCTAACTCTTTCTGCTTAATGCTTGTTGTGTTTGCAAGCTGGTCACTAACTCAATACCCGGGATGTGGCACAACAGAGACACCCAACGTGTTCTACGCTTTGAAAACTAAGTGGTGGAGGTAAATTCCTGACTCATCTACTATAGTGTGCTGCAACCAAATGTATTTTTTTCAGGCTTAATCTTTAATGTTTGAAGCAAAAAAGAAAGGGCAGCAGCGTGCAAAAATAAAGCCCAAAAGACCATATGATGCAGAATAACCTACACCATAAAGTGGCCATGACAAGCCTGGAGAGCGCAACTTCAGGTGTGTTGCAGTGAAGCTGTGGAACTTCTAACCCAGATCTCATCTCCCACACTTGTCTTATACCCAATGGTAAGGAAGGACTCATTACAGGACATTATTGAGGTCTTCCCCTGTGATTCTTGTGGATACAAGCTCTCACCTCCCCAGGCAGAGCACCCGGTGAAGAGTTAGGTGACATGTCATTGGGCTGCCACCTCATCTGCAGAGGGGTGTGGAGTCACCATGCTAAAAGAAGGGCCAGTCTTGGACTTCAGAGCTGTGAATGCCCTCGTTTTGCAGAAAGCTGTGGAAAGAGCCCCTCTTATCTCAGCCTTACTGTCGCTGTTTCCAGAGGCTACCGCTTGAGACCTCTGCACCTCAGTGTTTCCATCTGCCTGGTCCCTAGCCAGGCTCCACTCCCCACCTAGTCTCTAGTCCTTGCTCCTTGAGTATTTCTCAGCAGAAAAGGTCAGTTCCTACCCCATGGACCACAGCAGTGTGACAGCAGGCATTTGGGCTCAGAGGAAGCTATTTGTTGGTCCATTCCAATGCCAAACCCAGGTGAGGTGAGCTAGCTGCAGCAGTGGCACTCATGTCAAGCTCTGGTGCTTGCAAAATGGGCTTCTGCCAGACAAAGAGGAGAGCACAACCCACGTCTCCTTACATGTTAGACATCTTCTGGACCAGGAGATTTCCCCACCAAACAACCAGGGCTGTATTTCCAGGCATCTGGTGCAACACTGGTATCTTCTTGTGCATTCAGCCATCTCTGTTTGCACAGCCTACACTTCCCTCTGTGCTGGCTTGTGACAAGCTTCCTTTTTCCATTTAATGCTCAGAAATGCAAATGATTGCCAAAACCCTTCTGCACCCCAGTTTGTAGGTGGATAGTTATTAAACTGCATTTGGAAAAAGTAGGTTGACAATTCTTATGACCTGGCGGTTTTCTGCTCTAGCGAAAGGGGCATGTTGTGGGGCTGTCACCGAGAAAGGAATAGGATTAAGGAACTCTTCGTTTATCCAATTAGAAATCCCTCTACAAAAGAGAGCAAAGAGGAAAGCTGGGACAGGCTATAACAGCCTTCAAGTAGGAGCAGCAGAGGGATGAAGAACGAGGATCTTTTCAAACGGCTGTTGAGCCGTATGTGAAATGGTTCACATGCTCTGCAAGAGAAGGGTGTTGCAGCCTGTGCACCAGGAAAGCCCCTTCTCCCCTGCACAAGTGATGTTTGTCAGGAGATATTAAGCACTAAAACCTGAAAAGTCCCCAGGGGTTTTAGCAGCTCAAGATGAAATTTTTTATCAGAAAAAAAAAAAAGTCTCATGGGTCTAGGCTGAACGTGAGGATCCTGCCTCAAAACAAGACAGGCAGGGCCGTCCCCTTATGGATTTGTGCTTCTGGTCTGAACTGGGAAAACAGACTTCAAGTCATTTTTCTTAATCCCAGCTGGGTCTGCTACTCTCCTCAAGTCCTTTTTCCTCTTTTCTTGCTGAGAGGGAAAAGAGGAAAGGTTTGAGACATCAATATTTTCAGGCCCAAAATAATCACCTCCCTTTCCGTGCCTGGCTCCAAACCCCGGCTGTGAGACGGGTAGCACCGTACCTTCAAAACGGTTCCTGGTTCTGGATGCTGTGTGGATTGTGTGCGTGGAAGGTGCTGACTGTGCACCTCCTGTCACACCCAATGCATTCCCAGGCAATTCCCATGTAACCCCAGCCAGCACATCCTCCCTCATCAGCCACCCTTTTGCCCGAGCTAGCCGGCACGGAGCTGTGCACAAAAAGTCATTGCTGATTTTGTCCCTCACGGAGGTTCACCCCCTTAATCCCTGCCCCTGACTTAACCTGGGCAGGACTCCTCCTGCCCAGGTTAAATACCTCCTTGCAGAGGGGTTTAACCTGGTGGTAAAACACCTCCTCATCCCCATGCTCTTGGTGGGGAGGCAAAGCTCCCCTGCAGAGGGAGAAGGCAGCGTGCCACGGCTGTCAGTCCCTTCTCTGCTGCATCGGGGGGATGCTCTCCACCCCAAGCTACATGGACCATCAGCCTTTTGCCATGCATGCTCCAGTCCTGTGATTGCACACCCTGACATCCAGCCAGTCCCCTGCACCCCCCTCCTGTCCCCAGATCCCAGTCATCTGCCCTTGGCATCCCTCGGGAGACCACCACCTCAGCAAAAACAGAGGATGCTCCTGCCCGTCAGGCAGTGGAAAGTGGGGACAGGAGCCAGGCTCAACCCAAACCTCTCTCTGGGAGTGTGGGGCACCAGAGCTGCTCTCCCGATGTACGGCAGCCTGTTGCAGCAGTACAAGGTGCCAGTGCCACGGCCTCGCACGCTGGGCAGCCCAGGGCACATGGTGTCCCCAGCACAGCCCTTTGCCTTGGCTCCCTCTGAAGCCCCGGGTGGCGGGGAAGCCCTCTGCCTGGCTGCTAATGCTGCTGCACATGCATTTTGTTTTTTAAGCCGTTGCTCACAAACAAAAGTGCTCAGATGAAAAATAAACCTCTTAAAAATCCCAGCCTATTCAGTCCTGGCAGTCTGGTATTCCTTCAAACTGTCAGACTTAGCAGATTGTTTACTGGAAACGGTTCAATTGGCAGGACCTTCTGCTGTGCAGATGAAATTTTAAAATCCCGTTTCTTGTTGCGCTCAAAGTCTCTCTTTCCACTACATGGCTCCACAGAATTATTATTCACTTGTTTCCCATTGAATCGAAAAATACCCTCTCTCTTTCATTTCTATGGTGAAAATGTGCAAGGAATATTAGCCCTCATGCTTCAGGACACAAGCCAAGAGTGAAGTGCTTGGGGCTTGGGTTGGAGAGAAAACTTTCCCCAATGGGCACAGTAATGCAGAATGGTGAATTTTCCCAAAGTATCCATCCCGGCCAAAATGGGAAGTCACACTGTTTAGCTAGATGCACAGCATGGCACTCTCTACAGGCTACCTGAGGGTCTCCTCATCCAGGGAGATGGTGCTGTAACAAAGAAAAGCTCTTGTAACTCCTGATCTCACAGATTTTGACATTTCCCTTCCTGTGTGCAGGTGCAGGAGGAGAAAGAACTTTAATCTGCTTTGTCAGGTTCTCATTGCCACCTTTGCAGTTTGTCCTGTGAGCCGCTAAACTTATGGGATCGGGGCCTCCTGTGTTGTTGGCCTCTTTGGGTCAAATGCCTCTTTTCCATTTGGTTACATGAATCCCTGCCAGTTGCCAACAGGGAAGTCTATGTCAGTCAACTTCATAAAGTTTGTTGGGGCTTAAAGCAGAAGAATCTGTCTGTCCTTCCTGTCCCACCTCCCTGTGTCTGCAGTTAGGTCCCAAATCCTACCCTTTTGTCCTCTGCACTTTTGGCTGCTTTGTCCTCTAAGGAAAATGCTAAAAGGAAAACACCCCTCTGCTGTGGTGGTGCCTTTGTTAGTTGCCTGTTAGGTGGTTTGGGGCTGCACAATGCCTTCTGGGCAGGATATCCTCTTCTCGGGCCTCACAGGCCGCTCTGCTTCCTCCAGGCAATGTTGGTATGCAGCAAAGCTCGGAGGTCTGGGGAATTTGTGTCCTGAGCAATAGGTGGTTGAGTGACAAGTCTGACCCAGAAGACCCTCTTCTGGCCTCTCTGACCTGACGCACTTCTTTCAAGGATGCCAGGATTTTTAGGAAGGTGACAAAGCTCCTCTGCCAGTGTTTTCTCCACTCACCCCTGCTGCTGACAACTTTCCTTATGATGTTGAACTTTAAATAAGCCTATTTCCAAATGGCATTGTCTCTGTGGCAGTTCTGGAGGAGCCACACCTGCACACAAGCTCTCCTTTGCCAAGTGCAGGAGGTGGTGTAGGATTTCCATCAACACCCACTGGTCACATCTTACCAATCTGAAAGTTGTCTTCTCCTGTGCCAGTGCCAAAAGAAAGTAATTCCAAGAAGTAGTTGCTGATGCAGTCAATTAAATGACCTCCAGAGATGGGCCTGATGTGCCATTCCTAGTCATCAGAGGATGTTATGATGGCCTTTAATCACTCTGTCAGCAGGTGGAGCAGTTTTCTTTATCCTCAGGAAGACTCTTCACGGTCCACCCAGCCAGAGATCCTGTTTCCTCTTGCTATGGAAACTGAATAGACTGTGCCCCACAGCCTTACCCTCACTGTGGTGGCCCTTCATGGGCACCTGTGGTCCCTGTGCACCGCGTGATTCATGCTGCTGTTTCGCCTGTTAATAAGACAAAAGAGCAGTGGTGCAAACATGGAGAATTAACAGGGCAAAAATACCTGAACAACAATGAGCACATACAGCCTCTGGCTCAACTCTGACACAAGCCTCTGACTTGACTTCTCCCTCCTGTAACTTTCCTCCTCCCTGTGCCCCTCCTGGGGGGGCGTCCTCATTTCAGTTAACTTTCTTTCTAGTAGATGCTGCGTTTGGGGTTTAGTATGAGAAAACTGCTGATAACACATCCTGGTTTAGTTCTTGCTAAGTGATGTTTACATTAGTCAAGGACTTTTTCAGCTTCCGGTAGAGGCTGAGAAGGAGCATAGACAGGACAAGCTGGCCAAAGGAAGATTCCATACCACAGATACCGTGCCCAGTATAGAAATGGGGGCTGGCCGTGGGGTAGGAATCTGCACTGATCATCGAGTGGTGAGAGCGACTTGTGTTGTATCACTTTATGTTGTATATTCTTTTACCATTATTATTATTATTGCTATTTTAGTTTTCCATTATTGATTCATCGAACCATGAGGTTTTTTCCTTTCCCCTCTTTTTCTCCCTCTTCTCCCTACCTTACAGGGAGGGGGAGTGAGCGGCTGTGTGGTCCTAGTTGCGGGCTAGGGTTAAACCATGACAGGGACCCTGAGGTTAGATGAATAAGGGTTTGGGTTGCATGGAAAATACCATGTTCCCCAGTACAGGAAGAGAGTGCATAAAATGAAGATAGGGACCGAGAAACATGAAACATCACGTTTGCCAATTTCTAGCCTCTGTGCATCGATGGGACAGAACTGGGGAGCTTGGATACCTCCCGTTGAACCAGCAACGTCAGGGATGGAGCTAAAATGGTTTGTGGCAGTTCCTTTCTCGCACTGCAGAGCAGAAGGTGATCCTTTCTGCAGTGGGGGACAGATAAAAAAGGGTTGGGAGGACACCACTGGCAAAACTGCCTGCTGCCAGGAAAAGAGATGAAGCGAGGCGAGGAGGGGTAGGGAGGGCCTGGGCAGCCTCCTGCTCTGTGCTGGTTCTCAGGGTGTCTCTGAGAGAGGCTTCCCCAGAACTGTGTAGCCATGGCCCTTATTCTTGCTAAAGAAGAACAGGGGTTTTTTTTTCAGCTGTGCTTTGGGGTGGGAATGCTCTATTAACCAGCAATTTGTCCTTCTTGGATACAGGCGGTTCTTTCTTTAGCTCCCACACAAAGAGCTCCCCACTGACTTGACCGTTGCTCCCCTCTTCCCCTGTCCAGGCTTTCCCAAACGCTTCTGGGGCAGAAAATGAGCGTGGGCAGCAGCTCCTTACCCTCTCTGGGTGCAGGCAGGACCTCCGCCGCCTCAGCCCACACCGCAGCCGTGCGCGGCATTTGCAACAAGTTCAGGATCTCCTCTCTCTCTCTCGGAAAACCGAGCCGTTTGCTAACAACCTTCCCCAATCACCACGATGCCGGTGTCACAGGCTGATAGATGCGGCCGCGTCCAGAGGTCACTGCCATGGGCTTTTCCCGTGGCGGCGTAGGTGGTCCTGCCCCCCCCCGCTCCCCCAAACCCCCAGCCTCCCCACGCCGGTGGGGTAAGCTGGTCCCGGGCGTCACGCATGATGTACATCACAACTGCTGGTAGGATAGCTGTCTTGCTCTGAAATAACAGCTGATTCCCGGCTAATAGATTCAGTAATCTGACACCCGGGCTGTAATAATTGTATCTGAACAAGGCAGGCTCCAGCCTCTGCCAGCCTTATTAGAATGAGTGATTGTTTCCATCAGGGATGTAGCTCTGGTGCATTCACCTTTCCCGGGCTCCGAAATACAAATTGAGCTTCTGACCTTGGCGGATACGGCAGCTGACCTATTTCCTCCTTTTTAAATAAGGAGAAAACAGACTTGGAGGCAAATCGCCTGCTTTCCGCAGCCTTCCTTCTGCCGAGCTCCCTGCTATCGTAAGATCTTAGCTAAATATTTGGCCTGCCGTTATTAGTCAGGATGGCGGTATGCCTAAGCAGCCGAGCTCCTCGCGTGAGGAACCAGAGGCACCATCCCCTCTTCCCGCTGGGTTTGGGTTTATTCTTAATACCCCTGCTCCCCGGTGCGGCGCAGGGCTGCTGAAGGCAGACCCTTTTCCCTGGAGCTGTGCGGACAAGGGATGCCACCCGCTCTGTCCCAGGGGTGTTGGTACCACAGTAACACCTGGAACCCCATGGACCAGGCTGAAAGCTGAACAGCTGATGAGCTGGTGCCCCCCCCACCGCTTCCCTGCTCCCAGTCTCCCGGTGCTCAGGAAGGGCTCTCCCAGGACAGAGGGGGGAATGAGCCCCTCTGGAAGTAATGCGGGGGGGGAGTCACTGAGGCTGATGCTGATGGGTTTTCAACAGGGCCCAGGCTTGCCCTGCCTAGAGAAGGAAACGCTGCTTGCCACGCTCCCAGCAAGAGCATGGGAAATGCCGGACCAGGGAGGGGAAGACTCCCAGGAAAATCCCCCTGGGAGCTGCAGGGCCATCCACTGAAATAAAACCGCCTCCTGCCCTCAGCCATGAGGCCTCTCTCGGTCAGCAAGTCAACAGGCCCCGGTTGCTAATCCTAAATTCCCCCAGCGGTGTGTCGTGCAAGGGAGGTTTTCCAACGGGCTGCAAGCTCCATCCCATGCTGTGTCTGTAAACATAGCTGGGAGGGAGATTCAGCCACCCACCCCCCCTCCCTTTCCCTCCCCTCCCCTCCCCTCCTCTACGCCTATTGCTTTTCCTGAGGTTAAACGTCAAACGTCTCTAAAATATCACCGGTGTCTGCAACCCGCATGTGCTCCGGTGGGGGCTGGAGCGGGGGGTGTCAGCTGGGGTCCCCCCGGGGCTCTGCCCTGATTTACGGAGGTGCGCGGCACAGCGCTGTAAATCGGGGCATATATCAGATAACGTCATGGGAGGACAGCGTGCGTTTTGTCAGAGCTGGGGCACCAACACGGGGAGGGTTAGGAACAAGAACAGCCCCGGGGCATGCAGATTGCTTTTCTTTCTCCATGAAAGATGGCGAGGGGGGGGAACGGGGTGGGGGGGAGGAAATAGCTGTCCCGCCTTGGGTGGAAAATTGTGCCTGAGCTCAGCAGGCGAAGAACCAGCAATGACATGGGAGATTCCCACCGCGTCGCCTCGCTGCTCCTCTTTGAGTGAAGAGGAGGGCTGGCTTTCGGACCACGGGCAAGTCCTACCGGGCTGGTGGTTCGGCACAAAGGAGGGAGCCCGGCAGAGTGTTAGGGTGGTGGGAAGGAGATTTATGTCTTCTACTGTCCATCTGCAAAGCAAAACAAAAATAGCTGAAACACCGGTTTTCTGCTTTATCGGCTCTGTGAATAAGCATATAAATTTCTATGACATTTCTGGAGGCTTGCTGAAGGGGAAAAAAATTCATCCCTTAGGACCTGGCCAGCAGCAGTGGCAGCATATGGTCTGCTGAAATCAGTGGCTGAGCGCATTTTGTGTGTGTTAGCATTAAAAAGGTGACTTTGCGAGTAATTTCAGAAGTGGGGAGGGTTTTTCTCTTTTTTTCTTTTTTTTTTTTTCTCTTTTAATCCTGTCTAAGCTGATGCAGCTGTCATAGCCAATAACTCTTGAGTAAGGGAGCTGGGCTGCGTTTTCTTGATCAGGAAGCACAAAGGGTTGCTGGCTTTTGCCTGCCTTGTGGGAGTAGGTTTGGCCTCTTCCTGGGAGGTGGAGGGGAGAAAAGCAAAGTCCGTAGCCCAGGCGAAGAGAGGAGTCCGGGGATGTTTAATTTTTCCCAGCAGCTGCAGCTCCCTCGGAGAAGGAGTCGGGGCCCTGTAAGTCCGTGGGAAAGCGGCGCCAGTCTCCAGTCTGCACAAGGATGGCAAGGAAATGCTGTTTCAGAGATGGAACTCACTAGGAGAAAAACAAATACAAATAGGCAACTGTTTACGGTAGATAAAGTGTGGCTTTTTCTCTTTCATCGTTGACTAAAACCTCATGTTCTTTCCGGTGAGGGGAGGCAGGAGCCGTAATGCGCTGTCAGAAAGATGTCTTTCAGCAGGCAGAACCTCTGGATGTTTATCTCCCTGCCATTGTGCTCTGGCGCTTTGAAATGTAAAGGGAAGACGCTGCTAATCACACTGTTGCTTAAAGATCAACAGCCAGGCGAGATGTACTTTGTCACGTTTTCTCTTTGGTCTCTCTTTTTCCGTAATGAAAATGGTGACATTCATTCAGGCTTGCGCGTCACAGGATGGCGGTGGGTTTTTAATGAATTGCTCCTGCCCTTTCCCTGGGCTTTGGCTCAGAAGCCCAGCTGGAGCCACCTCTGGAGCATGCTGATGGTCACCGGGGCCACGGAGCGAGCCCCCGGGGAACACACCTTGGTATCACATCTGGTTTCCTCTGGTTTGGATGTTTGAATCGTATCGTTGAAGTCAGAGAGGATGCGAGATATAAACGAAGGCTGAAAGGCAAAAGTCTGATGTGGGATTTCTTATTAGTTGGGGAACAGATTGCTCTAGGGGTATAAAAAAGGGGCAGTGTCAAATAAAGGAAAGAAATGCTTATCTGTGCAAAGAAACGAGCCTCAATATATAAGACACCGCTTCCTGCCATCCTGATCCAGGCCAGTAAATAACAGAGCAGAAACAAAGAAGTAGGCACAGAAATCTGGAGCAGTAGTTTATTGAAATTATGTATCTGAAGGGAGAGAGGGATGTTTTCATTTTAAGACAGGAATTTCTTCTGCTCCTGTCTTCTTCACTGTGAGATTAGCATGGAGGTCTTCACTTCTGCTTTCCACTATATCCTGCACATTGGGGGAAAACTCAAAGTTGTGCAAGGAGCTTAAGGAGAGGGAAAGTGATTTAGCTCGTCTTCAAACGCCGATGAAGTAGTGCAAACAAAGAAGAGAGCAGAAATGTGAACCACTGGCTCTCCCCCAGCAAAGGCTCCACCGAATCCTATTACAGGGATATATCAAAAGCAATGAGACAATTTTCATCTTTTGCCTGCCTGATGGCTAAGGGAGGTATCATCAGCCGGCAGTGAGAAGGCTGGGAGGCACAGCAGATAATGCCGGGTAACCGAAGAAACGCATCAGCAGCATATGTGCCAGGCATCGAAATAACACACCAGCTGTGCTGGCTCTCCCCAAGCAATTTTTGCCCCGTTCCCCCTTCCTTCTCCTCCGGGAGCAGCTCCCTGCCTCGCAGACTGAAGGTGGTTAAGCACTTCCTTGGAGCACAGTCAGGGGGAAGCAATGGCTCGTGCAGGGGCTGTGCTCCCCGGGCAGCCCAGGAAACGCCACGCGCTTTTGAGTGGCATCAACCAGCTTCTCCTCCATCTGTATCGCTGCCACAGACGCGGCGGTGCCCGCTGCTGAGGGGCAGCAGGTCTGAGGATGGCTTTGGGTTCCCCGAGAAGCCCTTGGGTACCCTGGGGCACGACACTCGCAGGGAGAGCAGCTCCGCCGGTTGCTGAATTGATGGACGCGTGTCTCTGGCAAAGACCTCTCGCCAGCCCATCGGTAGAGCTGTAAAACTGAGGGGTGAGCTCTCCTCGCGACAGTCAGGCTGGCTGCGTGCAGCTGACTTAAGGACAAGGGGCTACGTGGTGCTAAGCACACCGCTTGCCTTCTGGGCCCCTTCCAACATGATAAATACTTATTTAGGTGGTGCCCTGCAATGTGCGGTTGGATACGACCCATAAATCCTGGTGTTAAATCAGTAAAATAAAAATCCAATGCTGCGTCAGCTCGGCCTTTGAGAAGGCAAAGCTGATAAATAGGGTTTGATTGGCTCTTTCTACACCAATGCCCCAGAGCAACACCCTCTGCACGAGTGTGATATTGCTGCGCGCTGACAGTACAAAGGACAGACGCGTACCCGTGCCAGCCATTGAGCCGGCTGCCTGGATTAACCCTGATTTCCTTTCCTGACACTCCTTTCTTCTGCCGAGGAGGGAAACCAGGCGTAAGAGCAAGTCCCTTTGCCTGTCATGCTGAGAGCTGTGGCGCTGGCAGCGTAATTCAGCGTGCTAAACCCGGTTCTCCCCTCCCCGGTCCCTGCTCTGGGGTGTTCTAACTCGGTAGGAGCAGAGGATTTACACCGTGTCACACGAGCAGGGCGAGAAGGATCAGGCTGTGACAGTCCCGATGCCCAGCTTCCCGGGAACGGCAGAGACGGACTGCATCCCAGCTCTCCTTGCACCCCCCGGGCTCTGCGTATGGATAAGGATGTCCCAGGGTGTGGGTACAGGGAGGGCGTGAGGGACAGCATCTCGCACCCACCTTTTCCGATTTAGCCCCGACACCTATGGGAGGAGTGCCACCGCCTCCCACGGCAGAGCAGCCTGCTCCTGACACCCCGCACTGCGGTTGACACCGCTGCTGTTGTTGTTGTTGACAAAGCGATAATAAATACAGATCTTATCTGTGTAATAAGGCGGGTTCCCTGGGCGGCCGGAAGGAGCCTCTCCATCGAGATGGTATCTGCGCCAGCCGAAGCGACACCCTGAATTCGGCAGCAGCCCAGCCTCATCAGGAAGAGGAAAAGGCAACTGTGTTTTTCCCACTGCCTCTTGGCATGTCCCCAAGTGAGCCTGGCTCGTGGCGGTGCCTGGAGTGGTACCTGCCCAAAGGGAGCCTTAGCTCCCGGAGGATGCTCCGCTCCTCCCTGCCGTCTGTGTGCTTGCTGGTGGCCGAGCTGATGAGATGCCAGGAGTCTGGTGCCAAAACACAGAGCCAGTACACTGCTTTTCTGCTGATCCCCGCTCACCACCAGCTGGCCCAGGGCTCGCAAGAAATCAGCCCTGGGAAGGAGGCCAGCTCTCCGGAGCTGAGCAGGGAGAAGGGGGACGGTGCTGGCTGCCAGAGGGCGACACCTCTGACCCCCTTGTGCCTCTGGGCATCCCCCTCGGGCACATAGCCCCTGTGCCAGACAGCAGCAAAGCTGCATGCTGCAGCTCGGGGCTGCATCCCTCAGCTGGCTGGGGGTTGTTTTCCACCGTCTCCAGTTGACTTGAGGATACTGCTGCACCCCAGCAGGGCATGACCTGTATCCTATCTTCATCAGCCCTAAGTGACAGAGACGTGATTTTCTTGGACGGGAATTCACTGGAAATGTTGGGTAAGTCAGAAACAGATACTTCCAAACTTGTCTTCTAGTCCTGCTGCCAGCATCTGGAAACATGTCCAGTGCAGAACAATGATGGTGATACCCACTGCAGGCAGGAGACGGGACAGGAAACGTAGAAACACTCACACTGATTGTGGGACCACAAGTATCAAGCTATAGCACAGGCCAGGCATCTGCATTTCAGTGTATACCACTTTGAAACAACGATTAGAGTTGTAGAAAGATTTCAATTTTCATTGATTCACCGTCCACAACAAAAAACTGAAGGTGAGGGAAGGAATGTGTCCTTCAGGCTCAGCCCAGCAAGCAGGGCTTTTTACCCAGCTCCTTCAGCAGGGGAGGAAATACAAGCAAGTTTGGAAGTGAGACAACATTTAAAATGAAGAGGCAAAATGTTTGTAATCACTAAGTGTTTTGACTTTCTAAAACAATCCCCTCTTGGCTGACCGTTGGCCAAAGTCAGCACAAGCGGGTAAACTTCAGCCTGCAGAAATTGCAGCCAGTGCTAAGATGCTGTGGAATAGATTGGAGCCGAGCAGGTGTGGGGCTAAATGAGAGGGCTGTGCAGGCGATGCTCTTGTTAAAGCATCTGCCAGTAAATAGGCTCTCTCTTGCTATTTGTCCATCTAAGATAATATTGTAGAAAAACTGTACAGATTACCCTCAAATAAGTAATTCTCTGTATCCCTATATGCCTATTTTATTTAATAAAGAAAATTACCTGCGTCTCAAATCCAAACTTTTCTGACTGCTCAGTAAGAGCAAGATATTGGAGTTTTCCGATAAATTTTCTCCCTTATTGCTGAGATTTCAGCTGAGAAAAAAAAAAACAACAAGCATCTTGTGCTTCTTTATCACACATCTAAATTCTGAAGCATCAGCTGTTTTGTGGGGGAGGGATAATAACTCCCTGTTTTCAACATTCAACTCAATATGTTTGTGAAAGGGCTTATATGGCACCTTGTCCCCCCATAGCAAGGGATTGAACATGATGACCGGGGAGGGCACCTCCACTCTCATGTTTAATTCAGGCGTTGTTTTCTGTTCTCAAAGGCAGGGAAAGCAAGCAAGGCGTTTGCTTCGGTTGGAAGCGGAGGTCAAATTTAAGTTTGAGTTAGCTCAACTTGGCCACCCGTGGAGTTATCCCGGTCACAGCAAGAGTAGAGCTTGGAATCTGCGCTCTCCCCTCAGGCTTTCCTTCTACCCTTAAATACTGAGCCCAAGCAGTCAGTAGCACTATCCTCATTTTGCAGTAGGCAAGAACAAAGCCACCGGTATGGTTGGAGCAGACCAGGGGTGCAAACAGCCTTCTGCTTCCAAATCACAGTCTGCACCCTAGATGGTTGGTAGAACCTCATGTTTGTGACCCAACCTGGCTGCCTTAGCTTCCATATGCCTTTTGTTTGAACGAGCATATGAAGGGCACTGACTGAAGGAAGAAGTCCAAGGTGCTGGTGAGACCTAGTAAGCTGTGAGATTTCTCCTACCAGCACAACACAACCTGGGGTTGAGGCAGGGAGACCAGCTGTCCTAGTACTGGACACAGGGAAGACTGGGAGTAAAGGGGTGGCAACGCAGTGGGAAGAGGGGAAGAGGAAGGTGGTTATGGAGGGAAATGGAAGAAAGATGAAAGGGATCAAGGAATGGGATAAGAAAAGAAGGGAAAGAAGATTTGTTGCTGACATAGAAGACAAAGGCAAATAATGGTAGTGGTGGTGATCAGGAAGAAAACAAAAGGGAGTGAAAAGCAACGGGAGAAAATCAGAATAAAGCTAGGAAAGGAGAAGTGGAGGAGAGAGCATCCATTCTGCCAGCCCCCATGATGGCTGTTATTTGCAGATAGGAAGTGCTGCCTGCAGAAAAGCTGATTGAGGCTGATTGAGGGAAAGAATGAGCCACATGTGACAGATGTTAGTCACTTCGCGTAATGCCCTACTGGAAGGCACTCGGATGCTGCGGGGATGACAGCACTCGAAGAAACTGCATGGAGCGCAGCAGCCCTGGGAGCAGGCGGGAGGGAAGATGAATGGCAGGAGCGCTCTAGTCCCCTGATCTCAAAACAGGAAGAAAAGAAGAGAGAGCCAAGTGGCAGGCTCTGCCTTTTACATATTCCCTGCCTCCCTCTGTGCTCAGTCACTCCCTCATCCACAACTAGGCGGAGGCTTGAAGTAGGTGGGAACTCCCACTGCTTCCCACAGGGAGCAGGGCTACCTCCATGCCCTCGGCACGTTGCTGCTCAGAGCAGCCCGCCTGCCGCATCCCAATGTCCCCATGCCCGGGGCTCACCCACCACTGGGGATGGATCTGAAGGGGGCAGTCCTCTGATCTAAGCCACAGAGACTCCCAGTGTGGGCGAACAGCCCCTGTGAGTGCAGCATGGCTTCCAAGCCACAGTGGTGGTGGCCCTGCAGCATCTCATTTGTCCATCGACAAAGTGCCTTCATCTCCCCATCCCCTTTGCAGCCCTCACTTCAAGAGCTGGATGACGGAGGAGAAGTTGTGGGTAGGGTTTGGCTCCTGCTGAGTGTGTTCGTCTCTGTTCTGATGGTGGAAATGAGAGGGATTGCAGCCGGGAAGATAGCAGCTTGAAGGGAGAGAGAGAGAGGGAAGGAGGGAGGGAGGAAGGGAGGGAAGGAAGGAGAGAGGGGAAGGAGGGAGGGAGGAATGGATGGATGGATGGATGGATGGATGGATGGATGGATGGATGGATGGATGGATGGATGGATGGATTGAGCACCATTGCTATCAGCACCCAGGCAAATTGTTTCTCAAACAGTGTCTCAAGCATATCAATTATTCAGCTGATCTGGGGACAGAAAAAGAGCCAAGATAGATTAATTGTGCTTTCATACCTTTACATCTAATGTAGACTAGTTTCCTTTGTTTTCAATGTTTAAAGAAAAAAAAATCATTAAGCAGCAAAAGCCACATAGGCTTTCATTGTGTAAGGCCCTCGTGATTGCAAGTCAGATTTTTAAAATATTCTGCCCCACCTTTTAAAAACACAAGAAAAAAAAGCACAACTTCTCAGGGACTACTTCACTTTCAGCATTTCCAGCAAAGCAGCTGCCGTATGAGATCATATTCAAATACAGCCCCAAAGAGGTCGGGAGCAGCGTATTAGCTGAACTGTTTATCTGCAGCCAGCCAAGGGGGGATGGTGCTGCTCAAATCAATTTTCTATGCTCCGACTGGCCCATCTTCTTGACACTTAGATGTCACTGTACTACTGGTGATAAAAAGGTCTGCCAAAAAAGGATGGATTTGGATTCACGCAGGGTCCTACAGAGCCAAATGAGAATTGACAATATTAGTCTTTAGGGCAATTTTACAGATAAAATTAACCAGAAGAATAAATTTTCAACAGTTTGCTTAATCTAATCTGCTTTCTATTGCACTGAATCTTGCTCCCATCCACCGTTGTCGTTTTAATACTTGCAAGCAATACCGGTTTCTTTCTCCTTTTTAGTTTTGTGAAATGAAGATCAGGCGTATAAACCAGGATACGCTTTGCTGTGAAAAGCCAGCCGAAAAAGAATACACACCTGGTTTCTGTAAAGAGGAGGAGGAAGTCCCTCACATAGATTAAAAGCAAGGGGAAAAAGTATCAGCATGTTAAATTTGGGCCTGAGGTATAGTCTTTGATATGATCTGAACCTTAACTTTTCCTAAGTTCATCTGGGTTTGGTCTTAATTTTATTATTTGGATAACTAAAAAGCAAAGGCTGAACCTCGGTTCCAGATCTGGTTTTGAATTAAAAATAGCTGATAGAAAGTTCAAAATTATACTTATTCTAGCCGACCTCTGTTTTAAGCGATGTGGAACCTTATACATCTGGGACTGTCATTGATGGTAGTAGAAATCAGAAACTCTCTGAGTTAATAATAATGCATAAGACACGTGTAACACTTTCCATCCTTCGGTACTACACAAATGACCGAGTGTCACAGCGAGCCTGTGAAGTGTTTTCTCCGTGGCAGAGATAACAACATTTCATCCAGAGGTTGACTGTGTTGGTCAAGGACACCCAGAGTACACAAAAGCAGAGGTTAGGGCTGTGTGGTAGGGCTGGAGCAGGTGGGCAGAGCTGCACCTAACCTTCTCTAAGACACTCCATTACACATCAGAGTCCTTGCATGCTTTTCTTTTACATATTTTTGCAGAAGTTTTCCACATCCCTGGCTGGATATTTAGGGAAGCATTTCAAAAAAATGATTCAGCTGGCTCTCTGAATGGAGCTGGAAGAAAATACTTCAATTTTTGTCGATGCTAAAGCCATTTTGCCAGCACCTCTTTTGAGTGTTTTCAGGGCTTGGATCAGGGATCTCAGCACTTGCCAGGCAAAAAGGAATCATTTTTTGCTGGCCCTGTGCAAATTTACCCCAGTGTGGGTATGCCCTAACCCTCCTAACCTTCATCCCTGCCTCAGCACAGCCTGGGGCAAGCAGTGGCCAAAGTCACGGCAGGTTCAGGCTGCTCTGCCAGGGCTGGCCCCAGGACAGTGGTGTGGAGCCAGACTTTTCTTGTGCTTGCTCCTCTGGGCTCTCAAAGGCAGCAAAGGAGCTGGATGCTGGAGGTGAAAGCATTGAATGGCATGATGTGGGTTTTCCATGCTCCTCCTGGCACTGCCTGGATAGAATGGGAAATGTCCAGCATTAGCACACAGAAGAGGCAAAGGGAAGCCCAAGCTGGGATGGATGAAGAAGGGCATTAACACAGGGAGCAGGAGTAGATGGGGATGAAAGCCACACAGGTCACCCCAGAGGAGAGAGGTTACCACCTGTTAGGAGGCCATGGTCATCTGCAGTCCATGTCAATGTGCTACTTCCAATCCCTCCAGATCCTCATTTGCCTGGTGATCCAGCTACCAGCCATACCATTAGCTCAGCTGGTGGACACCACTGCCAAAAGCTCTGCTGGACCAAAGCATTATTTAGAGGTTGGCAGCCTTCCTTCTGGTCGTATCTTTGTTTGCAGAGGGGTTTCTCACGTTTGCTTTTCCAAAGCTGCTGACAGTGCAACTGGAAAAGGAAGCAACCCGGACAGTGTTGGTGATGCAAAAGGGAGGGCTGCCATCAACTGACCTGTGCAGGTGGGTTTGCTGCCTCAGGGAAGAAGCACACCACTAAAGGAGCAGCCAGGGAGTGAGTTGGAAGGCAGGGCATGGGATCATCTCCACTGCTGAATGTTTCCTCTGCTCCTTGACTCTGACCCAGAGCATACCCATGTATGAGCTAGCGCTCTCCAAGGCACTGCCAGGGCACAACCTGATTGCTCCCAAAAGCGGGGACAAAAAGTGGTTCAGGACTTACCACCGAAAGGTAGGATGACAAACTCCACATCAGCCTGGGCTCCTCTTGCTATCCTCACTATCTGTCTTCACTGATACTCCAGCAAACCTTGCACCTTCAGCCACCCCTTAAGCCTTTAAGCTGTACCTCATGCTATGCCATAAATTTTCATACCACAGAAGTCAGCTCTGGTGGGCTGAAATGCAGCCCTCCTGTTACTTCAGTTCCTTTAAACGGGAAAAAAAAAAACGTGCAAGGGGTCATAGTCACATTTTAGAACCACAGGGGCTGTTTTTTCCAGGCACAGAGAAGACCCAAGGACATATTATTTAAGCACAGTCCTGCTTTACAGGAAATGCTGACATGCAAGCAATTTAATGCCCCTTGTCTTGGGAACATGAATCAATCCCTGCATGCCTTTATTTAGCAATACAGATGTAGGCTTCATTTCTGGGTTACGATGCTGGGAAAGCAGGAAAGGCAACCAGGCTTCCTCAGCTGGGGCCAGCAGTCAAATCACAAGAGAAGACACATAAGCACTTCCAAAAAAACCCGAAAGCTCAAGTTTTTGTCTACATGCCCATTTCTGCTCTTGAAAAAAAAACGCTGCTGTCATTCCACAGCAGAGGGAGAGAGGCTTAAAAGCCACTGGGAAACAGATACCATCCCCTGGTACCCAAATGGACAGTGCTGAGGGAGGCAGAGAATTAGGCTGTTGCGACCAGCACTTCTGCATCCTTCAGTACCCAAAATGGCCATTGGTCATGAGGACGACAGGAGGAGATGTCACAGTCATGGGATTAGGGCAAAAGGCTCAACACACCGATTTGTATCCCTCGCTGCCACAGAGCTCAGCCTGAATGCTAGGAAGGTGGCTTAACCCAAAATTTGTACAGGTTTCCAGGAGCTGGGTGATGACATCTCCATTTGTGGAGTATCCAACTTGTGAGATGAGGGGTTAGATCTGCATTCCATGCAGAATGCGGGAAAGGGGAGAGCCATAATCTGGGCGTACAAAGTGTAAAATACAAGGGAAAAACAAGTGTTCAAACTGGCCACCTGAAATTAGAGTCAAAATTTGCTCTAGCTTTGTCTCCTCTCTCTCCGCTGTACTCAGCCCTTTCCAAAAACAAAACAAAAGGCAATAATCCCCATGGGGCTCAGCCTCTGGCTGTTAGCAAAATGCTTGGGAGCTAGCGTGGTGGGCAGCCCGGTGTTCAGCAGGGATGAAGAGAGACACGGAGCAGCTCCCCACAGAGTGAGTGGGCGCCCCGAGGCCATTCCCACCAGGAGGGGTGGCAGCACCCATGGGGCACAGGCTCCTTTACACGGCAGAGACGTGAGCCGGGTAAGCAGACTGGAGAGATGCATGGTAAGGAATCAAACCGGGGAGCGGGAGAGCAGGGAAATCAAGAGACACACTCGACAACGTGGCAGGAAAAGGAGGAAAATACCCTTGGCAGTAGATGGAAGGGATCGCAGCGCCTGGCTGGGACAGCACCGGCTCCAGCCAAATTGATTTCCCTGCCTCTGCTCCGCTGAGCAAAGGCACAGCGCTGAGCTCCTGGGCCATCAAAGCGGGAAATGTGCTCGTCAGGGATTGCTTTTTCTGGTGCTTTCTCCTCCCTCCTCTTCCAACATGCTTTTTCCCCTAAACTGAAGTTCCTCCCAGGTTTTGGCAGCCCAGATTGCCCTCAGAGGACTTCACCTCCCTTGGCGGGGGGAGCCAGAAGCTCACTGGGTTGGCAGCTGTCCCTGGGTACCAGCGCTTTTGGGGGGGTCTCAGCTGGAAGCCAGCATCTACCGTCCCCGTAATGTACTTCCAGCTTTCAGGTCCCGATGCGATTTCCACTCCTGCCTCTGCAGACCCAGAGCTAGGGCGGGCAAAAATCGAGCTTGGGAGCATCGTCTTGGTTTAGCAGCTCGGCGTCTGTGTCCCCGGGCTCAGAAATAGAGGCCATTCCCCACTGCAGGCACTCCAGCTGCTGGATCACTTGCTTGATTTGGGCTGCCAGCTCCTCAGTGCCGCTTTCCCAAAAGGCACCTGCACATCCAAGGTGCCAACAGGCAGCGTCTGCACATGGCCCAAGCTTGGAATAAACTGCAATAGAAATGCATTTGGGCTGGAACAGGTCGCTTAGATTTTGAAAAGGCCAGCTGGGGACTCGGCCTCTTTATTTTGCTCTCCTGCAGCCTGCTCCAAGGCTCAGGTAAAGTCAGAGCTTGCCCTCAGATAAAGCCCTGCCTGGCTAGTTGATATGAAAGACATCCAAATTTCCTTGGGGACAGGAGGGGAAGAGCTGCCACCCAGCTGTAAATAGTTTAGAGTGATTTTCTAAAAATCAATCTAAAAGTGGTGGAGCACTAGAACAGGTTGCCCAGGCAGGTGGTTGAGGCCCCATCCCTGGAGATATTCAAGGTGAGGCTCAATGAGGCCCTGGGCAACCTGGTCTAGTTGGGGGTGTCCCTGCTGACTGTGAGGGGGTTGGACTAGATGACCTTTGATTGTCCCTTCCAGCCCAGATGATTCTATGATTCTATGACTCTACGATTCTATGATTCTATGATTCTATTCTCCCTCTCCTGAAAGAGATTTTCTGTCCACCAGAATAACCCCCAAATGTTTAAGTTCAGCAGTCCTGGCAAGGGAGTTCATCAGAGCACACGTTTCACCCAACTTTCTGTTTTCCAGCTGGACTTCAGGCTCAATTCAGTGCCCCATGATGGTGTGTGGTGTGTCATTGCTGCAGCAGCAGCAGTAATCACACAGGAAAGGGACAGGGCTATGCCCAGAGGATGGCCCACAGAGGCAACGAGGAGATGAGGGATGTGGGGTCAGGAAGCACAAATAGAAATTAGGGGAGAGGCACATCTGTTTTCTCATGGAGAGCTCAGCATTTTCACAGGGAGGAAGACATTTCTAGAGAAAAATGTTCAGCCAGAAACCCAACTGTCCACTGCTATCCAGGTCTGAGAACTGATTCCCACCAATCCTGCCTTTTTTTTTTTTTTTTCACTGAGTTTTCATAACATTTCAGGAAATTTCCATCCCAATTTTGGTATCTCCAATGTGCCCGGCAGCTCAGGCTACTCTACTCTAAGCTCTTCTCAGACCTTCCTGCATGCATCCCTCCATAGGGCTAGCTCATGAAGTAGCCACAAATGTTGTATCGCTGGGGGTGGCTCAAAAAACCTTTGTTTTAAACCAGGGAAATCTGCAGGGAAATCTTGGGGGCTCAAATCCTTGCCAGGAACATCAATGAGAAGGGGCTGTTAAGACAAAGGAGTCCTTTGCCTCTCTTCATGAAAGATGTAGTATTAAAGAAGACACAGTGTGTTGTCAACATGAAAAATTAATGGCAGCAATGTGGCATATTTAAAAAAAAATCTAAACAGACTTCTGTTTCCTCTTAATTATAGCAATGCTGTTAAAGGCATAGGTAGAAGATATTACAGAATGGGGTGACCTGGAAAGGAAAAAATCTTTAGGCAAGGCAGTGGAAGGAGTGTTAGCTATCCTGCTAAAGCTGAAAAAGAAGACAAAATAAAGCATAACCACAGAAGGAAAGAAAAAGCAGAAAAGAGGAACGATGTGGGGGGAAAAAAAAAGACCAGGCAATGGTGCAATGCTGGAAGCTGGTCTGGAGACACTGCAGTCCCAGCCTGATTTACCCTGGGTTTTTGACAGGGCACCATCATGTAATGGCTCACCTTCGAAGCCTGGCTTGACCCATTACTGTCATAGGCAGTGGCAGAATTACCATCAAAACCTAGATCCAATTCCCAATTTTGGAGGTGTTCGGATGTGAGGGTTTTATTTAAGGCTCCCTTTTAATAAAAAAGTGGGCAAACTGTGATCAAGGGGAAGGAATTGTCTCCATTTTCATGATTCACATCTCCCCGGCACCCACAAGATATGCATTTCCATGCTCTGATCTGCGCGGCTCAGAAGGACGCAGCTGAGAACAGAGCAGGGAGCTGCCGACCAAACGGCAAAAGAAAGAAAGAAAAACGCAGTCACATTTTATTCTTCCGAACGTTTTGCTAAATTGGTTCAGCAAGCTTCCCCGAGTCTGGGGAGCCAGGAAGGGGAGGGAGAGAAACTTCATTAAGTGAAAGATTCTCAGAGATAATTGGGAGGCCAGGGATAATAGTGGCAGCCTGCATTGTGCTGGGAAAGGAGGGCGCTTGCTTCCTATTTGTTAATTGAAGAAGCCCAGAGCGGCTTTCTGAGAGGCCGGGGCTCCGACTGGAAGGCTGAAGGGGATGTATATTTTTACTGGTTTAAGTAGACATTAGGGGGCTCCATTTTTTAAAAAATAAGTCTGCAAGTTGCGTTGGCAGCCTATGCAAACAAGCGCAAGCAGCACCGTCTGGTCTGTAGCCTCCCCCAACCCTTCTCACTCACAGTCGGGTCCAGGGCTTGCTCTGTGTAAGATTTCAGCCGGGGAAGGTGACCCTGGCTGTGGCGGGGGGACACAGATGGCACCCAGCAGCTCTTGGGGAGAGAGGGATGGAGGGATGGAGAGGGGACTATGCAGCCCGGCAGAAGCACATGAAAGCTTAGAGAGATACGGAGCCTGCCCGTGTGCGACACACTGGTTACAGCTCACAGGCTTTTAAAATTAAATTCTCCCCCCCGGTGCAAGTTTGCAGCTCCATCATTCAGCCATCGGGGGGGTTGATAAATAAGATTGCAGTTCTGCTCACTCTGGTACGGACAGAGATTGGTCATCTTCCTAAGACAGGGTTCTTTTGTAAATAAGTCCAAAGTGCTGTGCCTGGTGACATTACTGGCACATCTATCCACTTGTGCCCCAAAAGTATCCAGATTAAAAAATATATATCTATATCTGACTAATTAAAAATCATTAATGTCTTAATATCTCATGGATACTGCTTTGTCTTTC
The DNA here is from genome assembly GCA_026546715.1 of Gallinago undulata. Taxonomy (NCBI): domain Eukaryota; kingdom Metazoa; phylum Chordata; class Aves; order Charadriiformes; family Scolopacidae; genus Gallinago; species Gallinago undulata. The sequence continues at coordinate 117,878,975 of JAOTQQ010000001.1, read as the reverse complement.
TTGACTCTTCTGTGGAAATCAGAAACGTTTTGGGTCTGATTCTCATATGCCCTGAGGCCCATTTACTCCACTTGGGAAAAGTCAATCAGCCTCAGAAGGAAAGCAAGCGAGGGCTGCACCCACTGCAAGTCTTTTCTGCTCCCGGCACGGCACAGAGAAGTTTCAGCATAAAAGAGGACCCAATTCTTGAATGTGCAATGCTGTGCAATAGGCTGGGTCCTGCAAACTGCCTGAGAAAGTAGTTTTGCCGACGTCAGTTATTGTTTCCCCTGCAAATGGCTTGCAGCTCTAGGTCCATTGCGACAATTAGTGATAAATCACTGCTGGGAGTTTGGGCCGTCCATTGGAAAAGCTCCCAATAGCCAGTTACCGGGAGAGCGCCAGCACACACGGCAACGTCATGCTTCATATTCTTTCTGGTTTTAATGGCGGGGGGAGGAGGGTTACATTTTAGTTCTGCATATACTGTGTCAGGGTAGAATAATGTTCTTTTCTGGCAGCACTGAATCAGCACGCATCCAAAATTTGCCTTCTTCCGCCGCACGTGCTGCCCCCATGGAAATCAGTGAAAGCCTCATGCAGGCATACGAGGGCAGGATTTAGCCCATAAATCACAACCCAGATCATAAATACATGCTTGAACCCTCTCTTAATATGATTCATTAAGAAGGAGCTTTTACGGTTGGGGTGGTTTTAATTATCGTTGTGTAATTTTATTGTTATTGTTTCCATTAAACATTAACAAACATTCCTTATTTTTGGTTAACAAAGATCTTTCCTAGATTGCACAGTAGTTAATGAAAACCACATAAACGCATGCAGAAAGATACCAGGACTCTCATTCAATTAAATATAAAACTTAAAGTAGGAGATCTATAAAAATCCAGATTGTAATGAATCATAAATAAGTATGGAAAACTAACAACTGCCTTGGGTAGAGTAGTAAATTTATAGCCCCAAGATTTGCATTTTTAAGGTCTGCATCGTTGTCTATGTTGCGTTCACTCTCGCCCACAGAAGATGGACATCCTCAGCAGCAGAGCCCCCCAGCCTCAGCTCATTTTCTCGGCTGCTCTAGGCGAGCCCTGTGATCGCCACCATGCCCTGAGTTAAGTCTGCCTTTGGCCAGCATTATCTCCAGGTCTCTTATGCTGGGTCTGAAGCCACTGAGAAATCAGACCACGCCAAGTTTTTTGGGTATTTAGCCACTTGGAGAGCTGGAGAGATGTCCAGCAAAGTTGTCCCAACTCATGCAGTGGAGGGTGCAACTGAAACCCCAGGCAAGACCTCTTGTCATAGACATGTTAGAGAAGGAGGAGGAGGAGAAATATGGAAAGAGCTGGTTCCTCGCCCTTGGCTTCCCCCACACCAAGACAGAGGTCTGCAGACATTTGTTAGACTGAGGTTGCCCTGTTTTTCTGAGTCTGTCTAGAAACCAGCTGGCTGTGACTCCCAGCCAGGCATTGACACTAGTGTGAAAAGAGATGGATAAAAGGTTGCTTTGGCTACTGATACACAGTCTGTGACCCCATTGTGCATCCAAATGAATTTTTGTTGAGAGGTATGAAGTAAAAAGGGTTTAGTTGTTTAAAACCAAACCCACTAGGGTGCAATAGTTCAACAATCCCATAATGACCAGCTAATGCGCTCTTGAGATAGCTAAAAATGCATAGCTAGCCCATGCATTGGGTGTTGAATGGCATCGAGCTGCTAGTCACCAACCTCAAAACTCATGTTCCAGACGCCTTCAAAATTAACCCTGGCATTTTAGCTTCACAAATGGGATAAAAAATTTGGAAACTCTTCCAGTACTTTTCCCAGTGAAAGCAAAGCAAACTGGTTTCCAGACCAGAGGCTTCACTGGAAACGGAGGAATGTCAGCATTGAAAGAGTTAATGGGTGAGAGAAGTGGAAGGATTTGATAATGGCAAAAATCTGAGGCATCTGCTCCAGTGTTATGGGTGTGTGTCAGTCTGTCTGACACAGCCGTTGCCATGGTGGCAGAGTTCTTCCAAAAATCACAAGAAGCGGACAAGATGGATGACTGCCTGAGCAAGACGCAGGAGAGGGGAGATGGCTGCAGATGGGGATGACTTGGCCTTTTCAGGTGGAGCTTGGCGATGTTGCTGGGGGCTGGCTAACATAAAAATGAGTCTCCTGAGCTCCGTGGTCTTCTCCAGCTGGACAGATGTTTCAAGGGCTGGAGCCAGCTGTTAAAAAAAAAAAAAAAAAAGAGGAAATCCCTGGAAGTTTCACCCAACCTAACCCCATCTCTGATGCTCTAAGGAACGCAGCGTGGTGCAGAGAGCCGGGGCCTGCAATATTCATGGGAATGGTTGCAGAGAGCTTTGAGAATCGAGCTTTCCCAGGCAGCCCAAGACTTTGAAAAATGTGTCCGTGTGTCTGCTGCAGCTGTTTGGACAGGCAGCAGTCTAGATGTGACCATTAAAGCAAGGAAACCCCTCAGCTGCTGGCAGCCAGCTCTCCCAGGAGGGAAGGGAAGGGCTGGGAGCCCTAGGCACGCCAGGAGCTGGAGCAAGATGGGACTTGCAAAGCACAAGGGGGACTGAGGTTGGACATGCTGGGCAAGCAAGGAAGGTTGTACACTCCGTTGGGCCTGAAGGGGTTCACAGGGCCAGGATGGGGGGAGGTTTGGGCAAGAGCCTCGAGGAGAGAATTTGGGGTATTTGGACCCTGGAGAGAGGAGGACTGAAGGGGCTGTGGGTCGTGGGCTGCTGGAGTTCCCAAGGACAGTCACCACTTGGGCCCTTGTCACCACAACCCATGCAGGGAAGTCCTAAGCTGGGGCTGCTTCAGCTTCTACGCCATGCTGGTGGTGTGGGGAGCCCTGCTTGACCAGGAGCTGATGGCGACATGGGGAGGGCCTAGAGTCAGACCAGGGATTTGTGGCCCTATAGCAGGAGGAGACCTGCAGGGCTGCCAGTGGTGTGTCAAATCAGGCCAGTGAGGGGGTTTTAGGCAGGGGTACAGTCGTACGAGCAAGGCAACAACCCAAGCCGTGGGACTGACCGCTCGGGGGTTTGCAGGTGCCGCTTTCAATGTGTCTTTCCCCTCATCTTGCACCCCCGATAAGAGGAACTCACGGTTCCATGCTCCCTAAGGAGCAGGCTGCTGCAAATGGGGAACAGCGAGCGACATGGGCAACCAAAGAGGGTCTCTGTCAGCTTGGCAGTGGGAGCAGGGCTCTGATGACCCAAGCCACGTGAAGCTCTCCAGGCTGAAGCTGGCCAGGCTGTAGCTACTGGCTCCAGCACAGGGGTTGTATCATTCCAGCGTGGCTAGCCAGTATTGCAGAACAAGTCAGAAGTATGCTCAACAAACCACAAGCTTAAAAATAAGGGAAAACACATTTCCTCTCCTCGCCAAGGTGGGAGAAGATAGCGCTTTCTCGAGTATCCCTTAGCTAGCGCAATGAGGATGGGTTTTAGCTGATAACTGTTTAAAAGCGAAGCCAAAGCCAAACAGCTGTGTTTGGGAGCGTGGGCTGGGGGGACCCACCTCTGTGTTCATACCAGCATGAGCAGTGAGTCGTGGTCAGGCTGGAGATACGGGTGAGCATTTTCATGGGTCTGATGCCCACCTGCCACAACTTCACAATTAATGTTCCTGTGCCTCACTTTTCTCAGTGGAAGGAAACACTTGCCACTCTTCTATCCTTTGATCAGGTGAAATAATTTTCTAGTCCTGTTATTTTCCTATTATGCATGGATTTATTAAAGGTTACCTTGGATAGTATTACCGTAGGCGTGTTTTAACTCTATGTTTTCTGGTTTTAATCTAGACCTCCAGCACCGAAAGGGGACAATATTAAGTAGATGAGTTAATTATATGCCAAGAGGCTTTTTTTCTTTTTTAATTGATAGACAATTTGAAGGATCATTTATGGATTATTTATCATGGTCTCTAGTGTTCAACTCCAATATCAAGAAGATGGACTGCAAACCTTTAATTATACTTGCATGTCCTGTATGTGTTAAGAACCCATAAAACAAAGCACACGCACGCTTCGGGCTTGTAATAGTTTGATGAAGATTTCTAAATTTTTCAAGCTGCCAGTTCATTCCAAAAGACAGATTACTTCTCTTAGGATTTCATCTACCTAATTATTTCTGTCCTGATTACGTAACTGCCCCATATTTTTCCTCCTCCCGCTGCCCCCGAGTCGTGCCCGGAGTTGCTGTGAGACGATGCTTAGCATATAGGTGACAGGCAGTGACAGCCCAGCTGGGTTTGTGGGAAGATGCCGCTGGTGAGGAGTATGGTCTACAAAGCACAGGGACATCATGGCTCCATTGTTTCTGCAGGTGGCAGACAGGTAAGAGCACAGAAAAAGTGTGTATCCAGTCAAGCGGGTTTGTACCTCATCTCTTTGCAACCCCAAGCTACCCCGTGGCAGGAAGGACAAACCCGTAATATGATGGTGGCTGTCACCGTGCTCGTGTGTCTCCACAAAGAGACCCATGAACACCTAACCGGAGGAGAGTTGCCTACTGACTGACGACGTGCTGGGGTCCTGGTACTCTCGCTTCCCGGCTGGACTCGGCAGGAATGACGTGTGGCGTTTCAAATGAGACTGAGGAGCAGTGGTTTCAACCCGGCTGAGGGAGAGAGACCGGCTCCCCAGCACAGCACGGCTACGGTTCGAACAAAGCAGCAGTGTGATCTGAGCAGGTCTTGCAGCTGGCAGCCTCCTGCTCAAGGCTTGAGGACACATGGATATGTGTATCCACAAGGAAGGTTTTGTCCAAGCTGAGGGGAGGATGAGTGGTTTCTCTTCTGGAGCCTCAGAGGTCTGCATGGCTAAGGGACAAGAATGCCTGCCCCTGGGCTCCAGCTATCGCTGAGGCTCCCCAGATACCAAGTCCCACGCCACCTCTAAGATTTCTGCATCATAAATTAAAATATGGCAATGAGCACATTTTTTTTAACAGTATGACACTGCAACTGAGATTTCAACTGTTGATAAACGTAGGCAGGGCTCTTAACATTATTTTTTTTTGCAGGATGAAACATTACCCTTAACTGTGGTGCTTTCCTTCTGAAACAGGCCATGCCGTGGATCGAACAATGCACCAAGGCAGTGGTTTACGATGCTGTTCTTCTCTGTCCCCTCCCTGGCAGTGTATGGCCTTTATTAGCGTTACGCCTGTGTAATTCCCCTGGAGCTACCACAGTTCTGTGAGAACACCTGCCATTCATTTTCAGTAGAAGGAGGGTGGGTTTGAAGCCCCCTGGCTGGGGGTGTGCTACATTCTGCTCTCCCTCCTGCCTTTGTAGCGGGAAGTTTGGAGGGGGGGGGGGGGGTCGCCATTGCACCATCACCAGCACAAGCTGCCCACGGGGGAGGGGGGGTAAGCTGAGGTGCCCATGCTTAGAAAAGGCAGTGGGTGCTTCTCCCAGTGATCACGGTGCAGCAAGCAAGGGGAGCACCTCAGGGACCAGGGTACACAGCTACATCCTGGCGTGGGTTTGATGCATCAAGATGCAGCCCAGTCCCAACGTCAGCATCAGGCTGAGCAACGAGAAAGTTCAGAAGGACACAGGTGCCCCAGTTGGTGCTCGGTGCTAGGGTGGGAGGCACGGGGGCAGCCTCAGGGAGATGGCTGGTGTGTGGGGGTACCCATCTCGACCCTACACCTGCCGAGCCCACGCGCTGCCCTTTGGCTGATCCGGTGGCCTGGAGGAGAGCCAGGACCTCCTCCGGGGGGGGGGGGCCTTTGCAACAGCTCCCCTCCCTGCACAAGTTTGCAGCCCCCTTTTTTTTTTTTTTTTTTTTTTAAGCAGTTGTCGTGGTCTGTAGAAGGGGAGCAGGGGGAGAGGAGGAGAGAAGCAGATGGGGAGCACTCCCTCTCCTCTGACACCCCGCCAGAAAGAGCCGTTTGTTTCCAGCAGATTAATTGCAGCCCCCGCACCTGTGGTTATCAGCTTCAATGTATCTTAAATTTAACCAGCATCATCTATTTATACATCACATCCAGTGCCGAAACACGTTTTTCTCCAGACTTGGGGCCGGAGTAGCAGCCCAGGAGAGGGGAGTAGGGCTGGCTGGGGAAGCTTTACAGCCAGGCTGATGATCCAATTAAGTCAACAAAGAGCCTCAGTGATAGGATCTAAGGGTTCAGGAGCTGGGGGTAAACAGGGAACAGCCGCAGAAGGCAAAGCCAAGCAAACATATGGAATAAGTTATGGGGGAGACGGTTGAGGCAAAGTGCAGAAATGAGTTCAAGAGATGCCTGGGCTTTTCTCAAGAGAAGGAAAAGGACTCGAGGGGGACTGCTTGAAAAAGCAGGAAGGGGGGATTAAGATACAGCCAAAAGATGGAGGCCTGCTGTGCTGACTGGCCTTTGCTTCTTCCTGGAGCATATTTTTTGCCTTTTTTTTTTCTTTTTTTCATTTGGCTGTAACAGATATTAATGTAATTAAAGGATGCGGGAACTACTGAAGAGATCGGCACTAAGTTAAGGGCGAGCAGAAGGGAGTAGAAGTGGGAGCTACCTAGCAACCATTGCACAGGAGCCAATAAAATGTACAGATAGGCAAAATCAGGAGTGGTGGAAATAAAGCCCAGGACCATGAAAGACAAGCTCAGACACCCCATCCTCAAAGTCCCACAGTGGTGTAAGCAAGAGAGCTGATGACTGTGCAGTGAGTGGGGGGGATGTGGCACCAGCCCCAGGGTCCCAGGACGAGTTCTCACCCGTCCCCATCTCTCTGCCGCTGTAGCCTTCTGCCACCCTTTGGTCCTGTGTGAGCCCTGTGCAGCATTTGGGTAACGCCTGGGTGAGGGATCGGTCAGGTTCATGGCCAGGGTGGTGCTGGCGGGCGGGTGGAGAAGGTGAGAAGCACAGGTCCCCACACCGGGCAGCCAAGGGTGATGAAGGCAGCAGGAGCGAGACCTGAGAACTCAGAGTAGCTGTTGTGGTTTGGGCCAGAGTGGCCACTGAAATGAGTAACAGGGGCTACTTTGGCTGCTTTCTGTAATCCCTGGGGATTGCAGCATCCCCCTGCCCCCAGGAGCAGCCCGCCTGGTGGCTCTGAAACCCCACCTCATTGGGGATGAGCCACATTCCTTACCCGAGGAAGAGGGAGGGGGGAAACTGGTCCACAAAGAGTGTCCCTGCTATGCTTTGACCTGCTTAAGAGCTTTTTATAAAACTTATTTGCAGTTAAAGCCAGGCGACGTTTTATTTCAGGCAGGACCTCACATTTGATCCTGTAATTGTGGCATGATTTACTTTTTTAAAGACTACAATGTTACGAGAACGACACCCAAGAAGAGCTTGTCCTCGGTCTTGCTGTCCTTTCGGGAAGGACAGTAGCCTTTCTCCACCAAGCAAACCCACAGTTTCCATTTTGAACCTTAGCTCCACGTTATTATTGGATGCAAAACCTGTTTGGCTTCAAAGTGTAGAGAATTTTCCCAAAAGGTCAAGTAAAATTGGACAAGTTGTCTTTTAAATTACCAGGCTTTTAAAAAAAAAAAAATCATTTACCCAGATGTGAAAATTTGCCCTGTGTATCCTTTCTTCAATGTGGGGCTTTATTTACTGAACTGCTGCTCCTACATCACTGAGTTTTTCACCCAGGTGAAAAGCGTTGACAGGCTATTTCTAAGAAAACATGTCATAATTAAGGAGTTGAGGGGGAAGGAGGGCAAAAGAAATTTTTGCCTTCCCGTGGCTGGTTGCAGCTGATGTCTCCGCTGGTGTCACAGATGTCACCTTGCGATGGGCTTCCTCCCAGGCCTCGGGCAGGAACAGCCATGGGACCGAAGAGGAGGGCTGGAGCTCCACTGCATGCTTCAGGGCTCGACCCCATCCCTATTTTTATTTGGGCCCCACTCCTGCATGCTGGTCCATACTACCGCCCATAGCTCCTGCCGTGGCTTCCCTTGGTACGGCTTGCATCGTTAAAAGTAAGCACATTCATGCTTGCAGGATCAGGGACTTGTTTTGCAGTAATGGATTTGTTGCAGAATTATAGCTAACTAGCTGTGTCTTCTGCAAAAAAGAAAAAAATTGGTTATGCTGGTTTTTGAGTTTCAGGCCATTAAAAATTACCCAGAATGTACAGTCACTCAGTAGCAGCTTCGTAGATAAGGATTTAATTATAAGCCCTGCACTCACTTATACTCTTTGAATACCAAATGTATTTTGTGATTGCTTTCAGAGCGCACTATTTTTTTCCCCCAGAAATTTGAAGGCAATTGAGCAATTTTCCAGTCTGGAGTCCTGATTCAGCAGCCTTCCCTGTTCAGCAAAGAAATGATGTGCTTAACTCCAATGGGACTTGGGCATATGCCTAATTGGGACCAACGTTTAAGATCACATTAAAATTAAAAATCTTAATTTTTGTACTGTTTTTGTGCCTCTGTGCAGAACACAATTTGATTCCATGACTCAAACTTTTATAGGAAGATGTCTTTGTAAAATCCCCACTTTTCTACAGACTCCCTTACATGTACTGCACAAAGCCTCGAAGGTGTAATGGAAAGCTTACACGCGGTTTGTGTGCAAAGCACTTGGAATACGCTCTATATATTGCTATGTATGTATGTATGGCATTTGAATACAATGTATGTATTCAAAGAAGGAGGAAGAGAAAAGGAAAGTTTGGAGATGCCTCTGGGGGGTTAGCCAAACAGCTCAGAGTAAGGAGGAGCTGAGAGTAGGCTTGTAGATGGAAATTTTCTCTAGCTGATGACAGCTTCCAGTTTCTCTCTGTTGTGAGGGGGTTTTGTTGCTTTTGTTTTTGCAGCATTTCTTGCTTTCTTCTGCCTCCCCCATCCCACCATCCATATTCATGGAGAATTAGATGCTTCAGGACAGCTTTGCATTGCTGAGCTAGCCCAAGGCACCTAGTGACTGTGTTGGAGACCCAGGTTCAAGTGCAGGCTCTGGTTAGCTAAAATATTTGTATTCAGTCCTTCCTTGTCCTAATCATTTGGCTACTGGCCAGACAGGCCTGATATTATATCCTCCTCAAAAATCTGGCTTCCAGGAGAAATTCCATCCTTTTCTCCGTGAAAGTTTACAGCAGCTGCTGTGCTCCTGGGGAACAAATCAGCTCTGATGAGTTTGCGCTCATGGAAAAGCCATTTTATTCAAAAATTTCTAAGCATGTCATAGCCAGCACGCTGGGCTTTGTCCTTGTCCTCTGAACGATACACAACCCACGGGCACTGGGGACAAACCCCAGCAACCTGGGGGTGAAATGGAGAGCAAGAGCCCAATGCCTGGGATCCGTCCTCTCCCCTGGCTTCTCCTCCGGCAGGATGGCGTCTCACTGGTCCAGTGAAAATGTTGGTAAGCGATCCCTGGAGAATATGTGGGGAGTGCTGTGGTCACTTGGCCTGGGTGGGTTAAACCAATACGTGTGCACTGAGTCCCCCGGGCAGCTGGTGTTGGACACTAAACGTGCAGGGTGTGCAGAGAGGGCACATGGGAAAGGGTGGTTCAGCAGCTTTGTCCCGCTCCTGTCAGCACCTCACCTTCACCGGAGAAAGGGATGACTCAGCCAGGGGATGGGACTCTGGTTACACGTATGTTGAAGAGGGAGAGTGCATCGCATAAGAGGGCCTCGAGTCTGGACAGGAGCTGTGTTCTTTCACACCTGCACATTAAAGGGCAGATAAACTTCATGTGAATTTTCCCCGACAGGATTTTTTTATGACCTGTTACACCAGCATGAAAAATAATTCCCCCTGACAGTTGACTTCATTACGGCGAAACGCCTATGGCTGTTTCAAATGGAAGTGCCCTTTGTGCCTCTGTCTTCTGCTGCAGACATGCCAAGGAAGGGAGGAGGAGGACAGGACTCTGAGAGAGCTGTATCCTTCCACCTTTGAAGCATCCCCCAGAGCTTTGCTCTGCTTCTGCCTCTTCCCTTGCTGTTTGGGATACCAGCAAGCTGAACCAAAGCCCTGCAAACCTTCTCAGGTGGGAACCATGGCACTGAACCCAAGCATCACCCCAGAACCACAGTGTCCTTGCACAGCAGCCTCCATGCTGTGACTAATTGGCAACACACAGCCTGGCACACCTCATGTGCAAGCATTCTGTGTGCTGGGTCTTGGGTCCCTTCGGGGCACCCTGCTTGCTAAAGGCCACACCGTTGGAACCTTAAATTACAGGTGGTCTCCCTGGTATCCACTCAAATCAGAAAAGTGCACTGCTTCCTGGCTCATTTTAACACCCCTTCCCCTGGAGGATGCCAAGCTTTGAGGAGCCGGACCGGTCTATAGGGCAGGTGGCAAGTCCCATGGAAGTGTCCAAGGGAAACACATCTCCCTTCCACTTGCCTCGGTGACAGCCCAGCTGGGGACAGCAATACGTTTTGCTGTAGGGAAGTTGCTGCCAGTACGTTGTACTCTACTGTACTGCAAGGTAGTATCTGGGTATTAAATAAGGAGCGTGGAGGTTTTTCTCACCATTATAATAGCACCGCAAACTGCTATGTTATTTATTGTCATATCGTTTTTGCCAAGGGCTTTAGCTTGTCTATTGGTCGTTAGAAGCCAAAGCGTTTGCAAAACAGTTTTAAAAAAAAAACATCTTGCGTTGTTATTCCTCAGCTTCCATTTCCAAGAGCTCTACCTCAGGAAAACGGCAAAACTGCCTGCGCACAAAACGCTGCCAGATGTAGAAAGTAAACGAGCTGAGAAAACGAAATGCTTTTTATCATTTCTTTCAGCTAGAGTAATCGTACGTGTTACTGGGAACAATTGCAGGAATGAAAATTTCAGAGGGAAGTGTGATTTAGCTGAATTTCAAATCCCTTTTGCCTGGTTCTTGGGGTTTTTTTTTAACACTAGCTGGAAATTGTGCCTATGGCTGGTCGTCCTGGAGGGTCTGTTGGGCTCCCTGCCACGTGAGCAACCCCAAAATACAGGCTCTGCCTGTCACCCCTCCACTTCTTTACCCACGCTACAGCCACACGCCACAGCCGAGAGCAAACAACCACAGCCGCTGCCGTGTTTGCTTTTCTCCTCCTGCCCGGCCATCGATGTGTAATTGCAGAATATCTGGAGGAAGGGCAGAAATGAAGGTCAGGACCCCAGCAGCCCATGCCTGCTGCCCCCCGCGCCGGCCACCCTGTTGACGTGACGGGAATTGGCAGCAAGCCCGACCTCTCCCCGCTCCCCACCCCCGGCCGTGAATTCCTGTGGGATAAGGAGCAGAAAGCACTGGAGGGATGTTCCCCCCAGACAGCATTCTGCGGGAGAGGGACGGTGCTCCCAGGGCAGCGTCCCTGGCCCCAGCAGCCAGCAGGGATGTCTGCCCCTGCGCAAGCCTACCCGTCCCTCTACCAGTAACCACTGGCTACCGGCTTTTGTCATTCAGAGGATGATGTCCCTCTGTCTGCGCCGTTATTGGGCTCTTAATATTTAGCAGCCTGTCGGGCAGCTTTAATTATTTTCTCTCTGGAGCCGACTGTGGTTTGGGTGAAGGGGGGAGGGGGAGGGAGGGGGGAGACTGCAAAAAGCATCTGCGGAGGTTCAAATGCAAGTTCAGGCTTAAATGTGCAGGATCGTGAGATTAAAAGAAGTGTTAAAAATGTGCCCTTTGTGATATGCCTTCCAGCTCCGGGGGCCAGCGTGCACAGCAGTTATGAATACAGGCAGCTGATTTAGGGCCGTAGTGTGCCAGCAGAGCCACTGCAGCCCACGCAGCCCAGTAGACCAAGGACCCCCCTCCACCCCCCTACACACACAGCCCCAGGAGCAGCTCAAACTCCACCACTCCCCCCGCCCTCCCCCAAGCTCTCCTCTACAGAGGACACCCAGACCCCAGACCAGCACCCCCAGCATTGCCCTGCCCCTTTGCTGGCTCCCCCCTGCCCATCCACCAGCTTCCCCATGGGCCTTCCCCTCCCCAGTCCCCCAGCCCAGGGCCAATCTCTTTTAGTGCCGCTGGGAAAGGCAAGGACAACACCTCAAGGCCCATTTGCCTTAATTGTGTCTGTCCCTAGTCGACCAAAAAGTTTGCACTCTCTCCATCACCCCACCCCTGGCATGTCCCATATATCCTATATGTCCTATCCATTCCAGGCCACCAGCAATGGGGAGGGCGGCCATGGGCTTGTGCATGACCCTGGAATAATCTCACCACGACTTAGGGTGGACCTGCAAGCCAGAAATAATAATTCCAAATATTTTAAACAGCCAGGGGAGACTGGCCGAGATAAAACCTCGCAGGGAATTCCCTGCCAGCACAAACAATACGAATTACAGAATTAGTAACACAAACTATCGCTAACCCTCCTGGATCTGCAAAAATAGGCTGTGTCTCGCCACTCCGAAGGCCGCACGGGCCAGTTTGAGAAGGGCAAGGCTGGTGGCACAGGGATACGGCTGAAAAAAATGCCAATTAGGGGTTTTGCTCATGGCTTTTGTGGTGTTTGATGACCTCCCTGGTTGTGCATATTCTCCAAAGGTCGGTCTGACCTGGATCACTGTGATTCAGATGTTAGGGTTTATTCGATGTGAGAGAAGTAAAAGTGGCCAGCCTGGCATTTGGGACAGACACGATGCTCCGCAGCAGGTCAGACAGGCTGTTTGGCTCTCAAGGCACCACATGGCCTGGCTCAGCTGTTCCTGAGCAGCGGCCAGAGCAGCCCGCTACATTAGATTTTGAATATTTAAGGAAAAAAAATTCCCGGTATGGAGCAGCTCCAGCTTTCCTCATGTTTCTCGGTCCGTGTTCACACTCGCTTTGTGAGATTCCCACTCTGCTTGACAGCGCATTGCGGGGATCGTTCGTACCAGCTCACAGAGGTGAAAGCTGCACAGATATTTAACCGTAATAACCCTCACATTCAAGCACTTTGCAGACATTTACTGCAGGCAGCAATATCTCTGTTCTACAGATAGGGATTTTAAGAGAGGCGGGAATAACCTGCATTGCCCAAGGTCCCAAAGGAGAAGCATGGTATGATATCAGAGCTGCAAGTCTAGTATCCTTACCTTACAGACCCATGAAAAGCCTGTTAGGCAAAACCTTTCTGTATTAAAAGAATTTCTCTCTTTGGGGAAACCAGTGATCAAACTCCCATCCTTTGTCCATTTGGCAAATTGCTTCTTACCGTCGGTGGGCTGCTTTTGAAACCTGTCCTGAACCTCCACAATTCCAAATGCTTCTTGTTGGCTCCAGGTGACTGCCAAACCTCTTCTTTGCCTAGTATTTTTAATACTAGATAGAAACTGGTATTTTATTTTTTAAATGCTGGGATATGCAACAGGATAAAAAATAACATTTGCTTAGAGAGACTTCTTGTGCAGCTAATCAGCTTAGTAATGCATCATTTTGATAAAAAGCTCTTCCCTCTTCGTTTGGTAAACAGAGCATGCATTATTCCTTTCTGTGCGATGACGTTAAATAAGGGAAACGTGTTGCAGATGGGATGGTTTCCTGTGCTTCTGGTCTCATTCAGGCAGTCTCCAGATGATGGCAGGTCCAGGAGGAATGCAGCAGCTGCCTACCTGGGGGTAAAAGGAGCTCTACCACTGACCACCTTGATGTCCTTGGGCTTGTCACTTAGCCTGACAGATTCTCAAATTCCTTAATTTCAGGCTTCAGGGAGGGCTGTGGGGCTTACAGATTGCTCAGCTTTCCCAGAGCTTTATGTGTAACTCCCCATAACTCCCTTCCATGGCACAGCAAAATCCTGAGTGGGCCCACCAAGATCCTCAGACCACTAACTTTGAGGGCAGCAGAGGGGACCCAAAGGGGACCCAAGCAGGCAGGATTAGCCAGAAAACACACCCGGTTGTGATGGGGGCAGAGCCAGTGACCAGTGGGTGAACACACTGGCACTGCTTAATCAGATGCTAATTCCAGGGAGGGAAGGAGCTAGCTGGAGCCTGTGAAGGGTGCTGGCAGCAAGGAAAGGCACGGATCCACTCCCCAATCTGCTCTGCAGAGAGCCGGGATGTGATTTGGGGTGTAAAGCCGTATTAATGTCCAAAGTGCTGCTTGGCGCACACAGGAATCCTTTGTGTCCTTAATGAAGGGAAAAAACAGGGCTTTATTCCGAAGCTTTGTGTATAATCAGATGCCGTGTTGTAAGGCTCCGGAAAACAGACCAGAAATAATAATTGGGAGGAAATAAAAGGTTTAGTTCAAAACAGTGTGTGATTTAAATAAGAAGTGGAAAAGAAAGTGCGCAGGATTTGAGCATCCGAAGAATGAACTTTTAATTCATTTGCATTGAGATTACAGGGGGAGGGGCAGCATTTAAACCGGTATAAAAAACTAGTTTAGATGTAAATGAGAGATAATGGTCTTTGGTAAGGAAATAAGCAGGGGGGTGAACTTTGCCCCGTCAGGAGCCCCGCCGCAAGCCCTGGCATTGTCACTGGAGCTGGAAGCCCCAGATGCAGTAATTAGCAATGAGTTTGCAGATCTCAGCACCGGCGGAACAAAAGGGCATGGTGGCAGAGCTGGGCTGCCAGCTGGGAGAAGGGGAGGTGAGCTGGCAAGCCGAAAGGGATCATTACCCAGCAGTTTGCAGAGGGGAAAAGAAAAGATCCGAGGTTGCAGCCCGGGGCAGGCATAAAAGCAATCTAGGGTTTGCAGGGTTTAATAGTTCCCAGAGCCCTGGCATTTTCAGCTGAAAACTTCCCTCCGCAAGTGAGCCAAAGGGGTTGAGGTTTTTAAACGCGTCCTGCGATGCCCGTGGAGACAAGTGCCGCTATTCTTTAACCCTTGAAGACTCAGCTGATTGGTTTGGATCAGAGAGGCATGCTGCTGGAGAGATCTGGTTTAAAAGCATCCCACACGCCCGTGCTCACCTCCTCCAGAAGGAAGCAGGGGATGGGAAGCGACTGGGGAGCCCCTGCCTGCTGCAGCCACACTGCTGCTCTCCCTCCCCATCTCCAGCCTGGGAACGGTGTCCATGGCACAGGCAAGTCAAAGCCGTGTATGTACAGCCCCTATGCATCCCTCCTGCTGCAAGGGGGCCATTCGCCAAAGTTTGGCCTGAGATCTAACATTTGTTATTGGTGTTATTTGTACGTATTGGAGAAGAGCTGGTCCCAGTTTGCTCTGGAAAAAGACCACCTCTCCCCCCAGGGATCCTCAGCTCCTGGGGAGGTTGATTTAGCTGCTTATTACTGTCGTGTTATTATTTTTTTAATTGCTCACAAGGAATTGCCTCCCTGGAATGGGGCCTTTGTTTCTGCCGAGGCCATTGTGGCCCAAATCCTCCAACCCGGGACAGCAACTTCTGGGGTAGCAACCCCCCTGCTCATAAAAAAATGTGGCTCTGCTCCCTTCCCTGTGTGGGGTGTGGAGCCGTTCGCTATGGGCACATCTGATGAATACCGTCTGTTGCCACCTCTCAGTGGCCTGCCTAATCCCAGGCAGATTTGCTATAGATTTACATGCGGGGTGACCTGGTTTCTGGGTCCTGACAGGAAAAAAATAACTCTGCTGTCATCTGAGTGATGCATGGGGCAGGCAGCCCTTGGGTCAGGCCCAGACTTTACGTTCCCAGGACTCATGGAGGAATGTGATTTGGTCTCCAGCTCTTCTGCCACTGTGCTTAACACCTAAATACTGACAGGGATGCTGCTGGCCAAGGGTCCCGACCCCTCACTGAGCAGATCTTCATCCCTCACTCTGGGCTTTCACTCACACTTTGCAGGTGCCATCTTTGCACACCATGAGATGGGGCCCCAGGAAAAAGCCCCCAAATCCTCCCAAGATGTTCCCACCCAGCATTTGAAGCAGAGGAGGTTGAACAGCCTGAGAGGTGGATGAAGGAGAAGTTTCCACTGCAGGGCAGTGGAGACAGAGGTCAGGAGCAGCTGTTTCAGTTCCCCACTGAGCTCCAGCTTAGCAGCCAACACTCCAGTGCCAGGGCTCTGGGCAGGGGGACAGGAGGGGCAGCCCCTGCCCCCATGCCCATCCCACACCAGGCACACTGGAGCAGCCTCACTCTTCCGTCCAAGTGTCCCACACAGAGGCATCAGAGGGCCTGAAAAAGATGGAAAGGGAAGAAAGCGAGTCAGCCTCCTATAGCCCTTGTTCTGCCTGGCCTGCAGACATCTAGAAAGCAAGTGACAGGTCTGTTCCTGCTACACTCAGGCCCTATTTTTATTAGTTTCTTACCAACACGTGTCAGGGAAAGTCCTGAAGCTCACTACAAGGATCATTTATTCCTGTCCCTCCCTCTGTCCCCCAAGCTAATCCCATTTCACCGCAGCACTGCCCGCAGCTCCCCTGCCTGCCTGCTGCCTGTTGTGCTCTCTCCCGCTGCCATGCTCCTCTGAGGACACTGCTCCTGCCCACAGGGCATCTACATGCTTCTGTGCAAGTGTGTGTAAGCACACACGTGCGTGAGTGTGCGAACAGGAGGGAGGGAATGGAAATATCCCTGGGCTTTCTGCGTTCTGCTGCTGTGGGCAGCTCTAGCTTTGCATCATGGGTGCCAGGGTCCCATCTCTCATTGCTGGATGCTAGGAAGAATTTCTGGGTCACCGTGGAGTGTCCTGGCACAGGTGGCCCTGAGGGGAGGAGGAGCAAAGGCAATGCAGGTGTTTCCTTCCTCCCATACGTCTTCCTAAACATGGGTTGTGCCACCACTCGCTGTGAGCCTGGGGCTGGACCCTGTGCCCCCACAGTCATGTCCTGCAGGAGGGAGCTCCATGCTGATGGCTTCAGGAGAGCCCAGCCTGGGGACCCATGGGCTTCACCACTGTGTCTTCAGTGGGGTGAGCGAAGGAGGCATGTGATTGTAACCCTTTGGCAGCAGAGCTGGGTGCTGCTCCTCCAGATATCCAGTCCCTGCCCTGACACCCATACCCCAGTGTGGTCCTGAGCAAGGTGCTTGGTCTCTGAGGCTGGAGGCATGCCATATGGTACCTCTGGCCTGTGGGGAGTGGTTTGGTCTGAAGCTTCCTAGCAGGCTGGTATTGATATCTGAATATGCAGAAGTGGATGGAGGGGTGATATTTGAAATGCAGAAGTGGATGGAGGAAACACACGAGTCCCTCCTCGAAATAGCAAGATGTTAGCATGGGCAGCAACCGTCTGTCCACCGCACTGGCTGGGGTGTGCTGGGCAGCCTGCAGCTGGCATTGCTGAGGGGGCATGCCTGCACTTTGCCACGGCAGGCTGGGTTGTATTTTTTTTCATTTTTATTTCCCTTTTATTGAAACAGTGGGCATACCCAGCCAGATTCACCACTGGCGTTGCCCCAGCCACATGAGTAGAGCAATGCCAGGAGCAGCTTCTGTTCCAGGACTTGATTGTCATCCAAAACCTGAACTGGCACAGGGAAAAGCCACTAAGGTCAGGATCCTCCCAGTGAGGGGCAGTGCAGGCTGCTGCTCCGGAGCTGCCCATGGCCAGGGGGAGTGAAAGGCCACAGAGAGGGAAGAGAGGGGAAGGAAGGGATGTGCATCCTCTGCAGCCGTTTGTAATCACCACCCTTAAAATGCTGCGCCACACAGATTGCGATTGCAGGCTGGCCCTGCCCTGTAAACCTCTGCTAATTGGGCAGCATTTTGGTTGGCTTTTTCTCCTCCCCACCCTCCCACTCCCGGCCCTGCCAACCTTTTCCTAGCAAGAGAAGCCTGGAGCAGCAGCTCCAGTTTACACAACACTTCACACACACACCCTTCTCAATATGCATTTGGGAAGAGCAGGCAAGCTTTGGTTTGGGAGCCTGAGGACGCTTGAGAGTCACCTCTGACACCAGGAGGTGAGCACCCACCCAAGCTCAGGAGCAGCTTGCACCAGGATAGGATGCTGCTGCATTTGTCAACCTCTGTCTCCCTCCTTGTCCTCTCTCTCATTGGCTTGCTGGGGCTCTTTTTAAGAAATTGAGAAATGAGTGCTTTGCCACCCATCAGTCCTTCCCAGCTGGGAAATCTCAGAGCCATTGGTACTCTGGACCAAGTTTACCCCGTTGCTCCAGCACAGCTTTGGTCCCTCACTGCTAAGGGGACAGCAAGTCACACAGATTTGGCCAGCTCTGGGGCAGGGGGCAGCCCTTGCCTCCCCCTGCCCTCTTTGCCCATCACTGATTTTTATTTCCAAGCTGGCTCTTCATTGCCAGCTTAAAAAAAACCTCCACAACCCTTTCCAATGCATCTCAGGTATGATCTTCCCAGGGAGACTGCATCCCCTCACCACGTGCTCCCTGCGCTCCTGGAAAGGCTGATTGCATTCATGCATCATTCTGCAAACCTGGGGTCGCTTCACTCCCCAGATGATTTCTCTGTTTGCAGAAGAACCCCTGAGGAGGAGGGGAGTGATGCATGTGGGGACAGCAGTGGCACCCCTGGCCACAGGGCTCATGTGGCAGGGGGAATGATGACAGGCAGAGGGAGGAAGCGGAAAAAAAAAAAAAAACAGGTAATGAGGAAACAGCTCAGGAAATTACTCCTTTCTCCATGTCCCAGGCGGGCTGCATCACCTTTCCACAGCCCAAGCCACAGTACACCTGACTCCACCAGCTATCCCAATATGATATTAAGGCAAATTAAGCGAAATGTCTTGCATGCCCCTACCCTACCTGTGGGTGAGAGCACGTGCACCATCACACCGGGTTGTAGAGGGGATGGGGCAGAGAGGCAGCAGGAAGTCCCCAGTGGTGGGTACAGTGGGTCAGTGGGGCTCCACATAACCTCTGGGATCCAAGGGCTCAAGTCAAGCCCCCCCTCCTGCCTCACCACTGAGTGTCAAGGGCGGTGTGGGCATGGCTCGGAGGCTTTCCAAGGCAGCCCCCGCCATGGCCATGCTCCCATCCCCACTGCTGGGCAGGAGTGGCTGCAAAGCCCAGTTCTGGAGCACCCTCCAGCCTCTCCTGTCCCTCTTCCCTCTCCTCACTTTTTATCCTGTGTCAACAGCTGCTGCACCACGCAGGAGCGAGCCAGAGGAACTGCCAGCTTTAAACTGGCTCCTGGAGAGACCTCCTGACTAGTAAATTTTCCAGTTAATCGTATCCCAGTAGAGGGGACACTCACAAATCAGCGGCGCCCGGTGCTCTGGAGCAGCGCTCCCTCCTATGGGTACAAGTAATCCTTCAGAAGAGTGGCCGGGGAGAGGGGGGGATGTTTTTCCCTGTGTTCTCAGTTTGCAAACGGCAGGCCTGTGACGGCTCTTCCAGCGTTATCACCGCTCCTCTTCCAGAGGCAATTAGCCCGCTTCCCCCGCTGTTTGCACAGGCCTCGCAGGCAGCAATGGGGGAGACGGGAAGATGGGGAGTTAAGCCTGATTGCAGAGCCACAAAACCAACAGGACAACAGCAGGGGCTACGTATTGCCTGAAATGGGATGTAAAGCTCATTTTCTTTCATTTGGCGATGGATTCGTTCACGGCTCAGGGAGAGCTGCTGGCTGTAGGTCAGACAGCACGTTATCTTCTTCGCTCTGCCAAAACCAGACCAGCCGGATGCTTTTAGCAGGAGTGATAACCTGCTCCTTGGGTCTGGAAAGTAATGGTCCTCCAGGATGCAGGTGATGGTACCCCACACCTCTGCAGAGCATGGGGCAGTGGTGTCCATCCCCTGTGGATGGGCTGTGGCTGTGCCATCAGACCACAGCACAAGGTTTCCCACAGGCAACTCACACGTCCTCATTCAAAATGTCCCCTCAGTCCTTCTGTCCTTCCTCTCTGCCTCTGGTGGGGTGTGGGCAGGTTTGGAGTGTATGCTGCTGGACCAGCAGTTCTTTTGTTTTCTGTTGTAGCCAAGATGCAATATCTGAACTCATGAAATGCTTGAAACCTAGATTCAGGTCGGATGCTGACTCCATCCCAGTCCCACTCCCGCTGCAAGCAGAAGCAGGGTGTAAATGCCAAGTTTCCATGTTTCAATTTAACGTTATTCCTGGTTTTGTTGGGCTCCTCCAGGCTGGCAGCATTTCCCAAGGGAAGCTTCTCCCTCCTACCAGTGCCCCAGAGGCACCTAAGAGCCAGGCTGCCACTCTCTCCCCCCTGCCTCAAGCCCTCAGCAACCCAGCTCAGGGAGACTCCTGCAAGGTGCATGGAGATGCCAGCTGCCTTGTGAGAAGCCCTTGCATGGGGATGCCCCTGTCCTGCCCTATGCCATCTCCTCTGACTGATGGCTGGAGGGGACAGCAGCCCCCTGCTCTTGCTGACACAAGAAAGAGGTCTGAAAGGAAGATAGCTGGCAGCCTTGGTGTTAACCCAACATTCACCACAGCTAGCTGGGAAAGCCCAGACTGAATCCACCACCCATTATCCAAAAGGGGCCCTGATTCCACGTGCTTGTTTTGGTGGAGGCAGAGCTCTCAGCACCTCCCCTAGATGCAAAGACCTGCAGCAGGCACTTGCAGGCGAGTGAGTGCTTCAGGCTTGCTCCTTACCATCATCCAGTCCCAGATCCCTATGCCGTTCTTCCCCACCAAGACCTCGGGCTCTGCTTGTCCTTGCTTGAACCCTTTTAGGGATCAAGCCCTTATGCCAGGATGGCGCTGCTGCCTCTACCCCCCAGCCCCCGCAAAACGACTTCAACACTTCTCCCAGTGCAAAGGCAGAGGAGTATCTAATCCCAGAGAGCGAGCAGGCTGTTGTGGAGAGGACACCTCTTCTCTTGCTCCCTCCATGCAGGCAGGCAGAGGAAGATGTGCCTGTGCTCACACCCGAGCCCACGCTCACCCACTGCCTGCGGGAAACGTCCCTTGGCAGGGGGAGGTGGGTCTCCTCCTCCTCCTCTGCAAGGGTAGAGCTGCTGGGACATTCCCATCTCCTCCTGCCAAAAGCACTGCTGCTGAAATCGCATTGCTGCAAATAAAAGCGTCTCCTGGCTAATTACTAGGGAACAATTTGCTTTCTATTTTTAGAAGAGCTTGCAAGCTTGCATGGGAGATTACCCTGCTCCTGTCTCTTTGCTCAAAGCGTTTCTCTTCCTTCCTCTCCCTCGCTGTGAGTCGCGCGAACAGAGGACAGCAACATGCTTGAGTGCCAAAAAACAGTGATTCTAAAGCCATCGAGAGCAATTGCTTTAGCATTAGGTGGAGAGGAAGCAGCGCATCGCGGAGCCAAGGAGCTGCTTCCCGGCTTGCCATGCCCAGCCTCCGCCTGCTGAGTGCTCCCTCCACCTGGCCACGGCCAGGGACCTCCTTCCATATGCTCCACACGCTGCTCAAACCATCCCGTCCAAGTTCTACGGTCTTCCAAGACAAGAAACCAGGACAGGGGGATAAGAAAGAAATCAGGAAGGAAAGAAAAGGAGGAAAGGAAAGAAAAGAAAGGAGGGAAGAAGGAAAGGAAAGAAAAGAAAGGAGGAAGGAAGGAAGGAAGGAAGGAAGGAAGGAAGGAAGGAAGGAAGGAAGGAAGGAATGAAGGAAGAAATGAATGAATGAAGGAAGGAATGAAGGAGGGAAGGAAGAAAAGAGAAAGAAAGAAAGA
>JAOTQQ010000001.1:117824745-117847546 GCA_026546715.1 Gallinago undulata | reverse complement strand
AAAAAAAAAAAAAAAACAAAAAAAAACAAAACCCTCCCAGAGCCTCCCCCTCTCTCTCTGTACAGCCTGGGGCTGGGGGAACCCACTGTGTGATGGTGGGGCTGGACATGGGGCCAGTGCTCCCAGGGCTGGTGTGGCAGAGCTGGGCAGTCCAATGGTTCAGAAGGGCAGGGAGAGACCAGTTTTTCTGGCCCTTCTGAGATTTTTTTAGACCAAACACAGGCCACGCAGATTAGATGGATATTGAAAAGGGGCAAAACCTGTTCCGGGGACCAAAGCGCATAAGCCCTTTTTATGTAACGGCCCCATGTTATAAGCGGCAGCCGGGGATTTATGCTGTCTTTGAAGTAAATTGCATCCCGGTGCACTACAGCATGAAAGTTAAGATTTACCATCGCCAGGACACTGAAGACCCAGGTGGAAGCAAGGGAATAAATAGCACGGTGCTCTTCTCGCTGTCTTCTGCTGCGCGACTCGGCTTCGCAGACCTTCCTCCCCTCTCTGCCCCTGCTTCCACTTGCATTGTGTCGGGGAAGCAAATTGGTCACATCTGCATCCGGCCAGAGAGGAACAAATGTGCTTGCTAGGCAGCAAGGAGCTTTCTGAGGGGGGATACCTCAAAGTGAAATGAAAGGCTGGCCATCAAAGGTAGAAAACAGACCAGCGGATGAAAGGCATTCTTCGCTTAGCTTTGGTAAGGCTACTAGGTATTAACAAAATGAGGAAAAGGCACAAGAAAACTGGGGCATCCAGAGCAGCACGTTTGGTTTTTTTTCCCCCCTCCCCTTTTCTTTTGCTCATCCTCTGTCATCAGCGGAGGGGAGGGATCGGCGTCCCCCCATGCTGCGGCAAGCACCGTTTATCTTCACTCCTCAGGACGCTGCCATTAGCAGGGCTTCAGTGTGCCGTGATGCTTCATCATTAGCTGGAGGTGCTTGATCTGGCCGGAGAAGAAATGAGCCGTTCCCCCCAAAGAAACCCTCGCGTTTCGTGGCCAGCTGAGCAAATATTTTGAAATACTCCAGCTCTGCAATTTCGGCAGTCAGATAAAACAAAGGGGGATCTGATACAAAAGGGCTGAATTCTTCTGTTCACTCTCCGGCAACCCCACCGACATCGGTAGTGGTAACAGAGAACCAAGTTCAGCACAGCAGGGATGCACATGCATAAGTCCCATGGAAAATCCTTGCGGTCTTTACAGTTAATCACGTCCAGTTAATCATGTCCAGAGGTGGACGAGTGCTCAACTGATGCGCTGAATCATGACACACAGGCAATTACCCTAAATCAGAGCAGTATCTTCCAGTCCCAAGAGGTTCCATTATGCTTCACCAACTCCTGAAGGGAAGGTAAAAATCCCGGGTGGCAGCACTGCGGCGTAGGGAGGATGAAACGGCCAGGTGTTCCTTCTGCCGGCTCCCCAGCACTTTTCTAACCTTGTGAAAAGTTCTGGCAGCTCTTTAAATCCAGGCTGCTGAGATTTACAGCTCCAGACCCTCCGGGAAGCTTGCTGAGTTTACTCTGGGTTTCTCCCAGCCGGCTGCACCGAGTCCCACAGACAAGGTTTCACAGGGGCTGAGATTTACTGGCCGGGCAGTGTTTGGCCTCCTTCTGGTTGCAAATATGTGTCTTCCCTTCTTCTGAGCATCCTGGCCCCCTTTCTCAGGCACTCTGCTGAAGCAAAGCCTTCTTGCCACCCTTTCGTTGCCTGGGCCCAGTGCGGCAGAAGGATGCTCTCCCACCCACACTGACAGAGATGCAGAAGATGTTGTTGTCTGCTGGGAATAGCCCTACCCCTGCCCTGCGCCACTGCCAGCAGCTCGGGCAGCCGCCAGGGATTCAGCTCTCAGGGCATCCCAGCTTGTGCTCGCTCGGCATCGGCAAGGAAAAGGCCCCCGAGGAAGGATGCTCATTAGCTGCAGCATCTCTCCTGCTGGCCAGGCTCCCATGGCTGCGCAGCCGAGACCTCGGCAAGCTCGTCTTGCCCGCCCCGGGGACATGGCAGTGCTTCGATCGCCTCCAGGCATTCAGCTCAGCAGGATCCCTTGCTGCACTCCTCTGCGATCGGAAACGTTTTCCAGCCCACCACTTGCTAGGAAAAGGGAAATACCCCAAAATGAGAGGTTTTGCTGGGAGGGGACGTGACGCTGGGGAGAATGGACCGACACCGGGGCAAAGGGAGAGGAGAGCCCTTCCTGTGCTGGTTACACTGCCTCTAAAATAGGTGCTCCTATCCTGGATGCTTTGGCACCCATTTATAGGATTACAATATTATCGTACATTAAGACACAAACTGAGCCCTATTTTTCATGTGTGCACAGGGGAAAAGGCAAGGCAGGAGGAGGGTCTGCGTATTCTTGTTTAGAAGCCAAAGACTAATGTGCCCAGCAAAGCAAAATTAACCCAAATACCGTGATTATGCAGAAAAAAAAATCTGCCGGAGAATGTCATTTCACCAGCGATATCCTGCAGTTTTCCGCTGGCGAGAGTTCGAGAGGTGGCATGGTAACAGAGTACATCAGGGCAGGCATTTGACTGGAAGCATTAAATACCTCAGAAAGGTGAATGGCCAAGGTCTTCCCGATAATTAAAATGTGTGCAGTCTTCATAGACCAAGGAAGGGACAGAGCTATTGTTTAAACAGGTAATTAGAGCTGTATTTTAAGTAAACTCAAGGCGGTAACGAGCTCTCTCAGATGGGGAGAGCAGCTCTCCTGCTCCTGGTTCCAGCATGAGTAACTCTTGGACCCCCACTCACTGCCGGGGGGTGGCCACGGCTCTCCCAGCCCCGCTCCCCAGCCACCGTGTCTGGTGGGGGTTAAAAAAAAAAAAAAATTCCTATTTGATTTCACATTTTTCACTCCCTGTCTCCTTCCTTCTGCGTTAAGGTTCAGGAGAATTGGCTGAGCCACCTCTTTTTTTTTTTTATTAGAGCGGCAGCAGGGAAAAAAAAAAAAAGGGAAAAAAAGGGACCCAGTCAAGCCCCAAGGGAAGGGAGGAAATAGCATGAGCCAGCGCTCGCTCACACACACACCGCAATCACACACACACACTCCCCATCCACACAGGAACAGAAAAAGGACTGCGATCTGGTGGAGCTGCTCTAGAGGCAAAATCACTCACCTCCACCCCACAGCCCAACCCCAGGTGACTATAAAGTCTCCTCGCCAGCCAACCCCATGTGGAGGAGCCTCGGGGACGTGCCATAATCTTGCTTTGGACAGCCAAGGATGCACATTCTTCTGCTGGAGACTCCGCATGGGAACTAGGCAGGGAGAGGTTCAAACCCTGCTGGGGGGTAAAGGATGGGGCCAGGGAGATGTGCTCCCCTCTGCTCTGCCCCCTGGAAAGGGCTAATCCCTTCCTCACTGCCTGCTTGCTGCTGGCTCCTCATCAGGTTTCCACATTAGCTGGGGAGGGGGGAGATGCTGACTTCTAATTAACCCCTTTGTACGCAAAGCCAGAGGAAACAATCAGACCTAGGGGAAGGCAAGGAGGCGCCTTTGCACTATCAACACAGTCTTCCATGAAAAATATATAAGGGCTAGACATCGGCGATGAGGAAACAGGAGAGTACAAAGAACTGGGCTCAGCTGCCCGGCTTTGCAGTCCACATTATCTGGGTTGCTCTGACAAGCCAAAAAAATAACCTAAAAACCAAACACTGCAAACTGCAAAGGGCTTTGGGAGCAGCCTGGAAACTGGGCTTGTGGGGAGCAGCGGCAGGGTGAGGGCACGATGCTCTGACATAGAGCAGGGTGAGGTGAAAGCCCCTGGCAAGCAAAGGGCTGGTCCTGTCTGGGAACACCTGTGGGTGCGTGCTGGCCACAGCAGAACGACAGTCTTTCGCTCCAGTTGGTTTGCAGCCTGGGTTCAGAACCCAGGGCCAAAGCTTTGTATGAAAAACTGAGGGTGAATTTTTGTTCCATGTTTTGCTCTGGAGTATTGCTCCAGAGGAGAAGACTGATGCCAGCGAGCATGGAAGGATCAGTATCTCTCACCCCTTTGGGAACAGAGCTTGAAGACAAGGTACAACACAATGAAGACGAACATCTTCACTCCTTGAACAAGTCACCATGCTCAGAGTCACCTCTTTGACAGTCAAGGAGAGCTTTGGCCAGTTTCCTGAAGGAGATTTGCTTGCCTACATTTTTTCTTAAATGCCAGATTCACTTCTAATAACGACAATCCCTGCAACATGCAGAAATCTTCTTTCTCCTTTCCACTAGAAAGGGTGGGAAAGAAGATGACTGAGAGTATCTTATTGCTGGTTTTGACTGCCCGCATAGTGCTGCATGAGCTTCAGAAATCATTTTTATTTCTTGTGAGGCTCAGAATAGCGGGAGGTTTTTGCAGCCCCAGCTCCTGGAACCCTGTGATAATGTCAAACTTGCCACTTTCTTGTCTTCTCCAGCCCTCCTTCCTGCAAGAAAGCTGTTAAAATGTTAATGATGGAAGGAAAACAGGGGGGTGGAAAATTCGTCTGTATGATCTTTTTGGAGTAATTAAGGTCAGATTTGCTGTCCTCCATGGCTGGAGGTGGTCCCCAGCCAGGGCTGTTGTTCAGGGTGCTGGCAGGACCAGCAGTGCTCTTAAGAGCCTGCAGCACTCTGGCTGCTTCCATGGCAAGAAGCAAGAGAGGATGCGAAGTTAGCCTAGGTCTAGAGGAAACTCTCCCTCCTGACTTCTTGACTAAAACATCCCTTTGGGAGCTGTCTCATAGTTGCTGGTGTGTCAGGAGCTGTGAGCGGCCGCAGCAGCTGCTGGGGGTCTCACCCCCAGCCCATGGGGGCCAGGGGCTGAGCCCCTGGTTGGAGGGGAGCTGAGTTTCATGGGGCCGGGTTGCACCCCTGGAGCATCTCGTAGCTCTGCCGGGCAAGCCCCAGGTCAGGGCTTTTCCCAAGGGAGAGGGCAGCCTCAGCAGCTCGGAGCAAAGCAGCTCCAGCCCTTGACCTCCACCGTGGGCTGACTCTTAAACAGCTCAGAGCACAGACGCCTCGGTGAGTCATACTGCGAAACTATTTTTATTTTTTTTTAAAGTAGGAGTGCCGCTCCATCAGTCAATTACTTGAAGAGCCGCTCTAATTTGGCACCCAATTGTTTCCCCAGCTGCCGCTGCGTCTGATCTCTGCTGTGGGGCTGCAGGAGAGGGCTGCCTGCGCAAGGGAAGGAGCACGGGCGCCCGAGGGAAGAGGAGGAGGAGAAGGAGGAGGAAGAGGAGGAAGAAGCAGGGGAGGGCTGGGCTGCCCAACAGCCCTGCACCCGCGGAATGGCAGACCTAAAAATGCAGGCATTAAAAATATCTCGGGGTCAGGGGTGACTGCTGGATAATAGAAACGGCTCTGTGAGGCGGCACTGGGAGGGACAGGTCCTGGCGGCGGGGGAGTAGCCTGCCAAGGCTGGCCCGGCAGCGGGTGGCTCTCTGCCAGCCATGGCCGCAGCCGCCGCCGCCCGGTAATGAATGTGATGTGACATTTACGGCTTTTTCCACCGTGGGTTTCAAATCGCTCCGCAAAGGTCCCTTAATAGCGCTGTCCCCTTCCACTCTTCCTCTCTCTGCCCTCTCCCTATTTAATATAAAAAATAAGTGACTTGCCTCCCATCATGCAAGGAGCCAGCGGCAGAGCCAGCAGCAGAGCACAAATCCCCGACCTCTGTCTCCTGCCCTTTAGCCCCTACGAGCACTCCATTTTTTTCCAAGGAAACCAAGAGTAGGAGCCATACCACCACAGCTGTTTTTAAGTCGGCGAGGGCTTCTGACTGAGAAAGAGGAGGCTTGCTTTCAGCGAGGAGCCTTGATTAAAACCCTGAGGCACTCTGGGGGCTGCAGGTGTCGCGGTGCGGGAAGTGGGTGCCATGCTCCCCGCTCCGGGATGGAGGTACCCAGAAGCAGGGCACCCAGAGGTGTAGCTCCAGCCAAATCCATGTCTCCAGGCAGCAGCTTCTCCTTCGCTCCTTTTTAACACAAGCATTGCCACATTCCCTCACACACACACGTACATGCATTTGCACGGGGACACACACACACACACACAGAGACAAGCAAATGTTTGCCTCCCCCTGCGCTGCTGCCACCAAACCGCTCCTCCTGTGGGCTGCACCCACAGGGTGCCCAAATACCCCTGGCAGAGAGCAGCCCCTGCCTGCAGAGCCCCCCAGCTGTGCTCCTGCCCCTCTGTTATACCTCCTGAGACCTGTTGCAGTTGGGACATGCACAGCAGTGGTGGTTGCAGCCGAGGGCAGAGCGGCAGCGTGCTCCTTTTGGAGAGAGCCCATCCATGCTGCGTGTGGTGCAGAAGGGGCTGTCTGTGGAAGGAGAGGATGGGGTGGGGAAGCAAAGGATGGGTACAACATTCCTGCCCTTTTCTAGTCCAATTCTTGGACTACATTCTGCCAGGTTTTCTTAGCACGTCCTCACAGAGCATGAACTGACTTATGGTATGTGGCAGTCTTTTTCTTCTTAGTGGGAAAATTAGGATTACTCATCTATACTTTTGCACATATATATACACAGATGCATGCACTGCTGCTGCCCGTAGCAATGTATCAGTCATTCCTGTAGGTTTGTTGCACCAGGCTGGGCTTTCCCACCTTACTCTGACAGTACATTGTCTGCTTGAAACAGCTGGCATCCCCCAAACAGCAGACAAGCCCTGGCACCCCAGCCCCAGAGCTCTCCAGGAGCTCCAGGTGAACCTCCTGCAGTCCTGGATTCAGGCCACTGCGTCTTCAGGTGGTGAGGCCTGAGACCTGAGACTTGACTTGACGTGCTCAACACAGCCTCTGCTCAAAAGCCCTTGTGCTCCCCATCATCTGGCATCTCCTGAGCACTGGATTAGGCTGCCTAGGGAGGTGGTGGAGTCTCCTGCTCTGGAGACATTCAAAACCCATCTGGACAAGTTCCTGGGCAACCTGCTCTAGGTGGACCTGCTTTGGCAGAGAGGTTGGACTAGATGATCTCCGGAGGTTCCTTCCAACCCCATATCATTCTGTGATTCATGAGGGCAGCCAGCTCCCCACCAGAGGGGAGGAGAGGCAGTCCCGTGCTGATGGGGCCGGGTCACTCTCCACCAGGCCAAGAGAGAGAGTCCCAGCCAGATGGAGCCAGGAGAAAGCACTACCAAGTTGTTGGCCAACTTAGGATGTGATGTTGGCTTCACAGGATGCTACTTGGCTGCCTCTCCCCGAATCAAGATTCAGCGATGCCAGGAGACAGGCACAGTGGGGAAACTGAAAGCAAAAAAAAAATAAAAAATGGCAGAGTGGATGGCAACTCGACATTAATTCATTTTTACCATATGTCTGACTATTCATTACACTCTACCATTCTGTTCTACATGACTCCTGGGGGTCTTCCCTGCCATTTTATGGCTAGCGCGGTTCCTCCTGGCTTGTGGCACCATGTTACCATGCTCCCAGGTGCCCGGTTCACGAGGTCCCGCAGCCAGACAGCCCTGTTCCATGCATCCGCCGGCAGTGACACGCTCCAGCACTCCCAGCCCTTCCCTGGCATACCACGGACCCACCAGCTCACCAGCCGCAGGGAACCTGTCCCCCCTGGGAGGGCAGGAGGGGACAGGTGACACCTGCTACAAAAAACTTACCCAAGCATCCCCACGGAGAAGCAATGGGGTGGTTTGGGTTTTTTTTTTTTTTGGTTTGGGTTTTGGTGGGGTTTTTTGTGTTTTTTTTTAATGGGTTTGCAAATTATTCTGTATTTCTCTGCGGTCTCCCTCTGGAGCGCGTTGCTGGCACGGGACCAAGGCCCGGCTCCAGCAGCAAGCGTGACTCATCCTGGCAGGAGGCAGCCCGGGCTGGGAAGGGAATGCCAATGGGTTTTCCCTGTGTGTGCACTGGCTGCAGTGGCAGCTGTTTCTCCTGGTAGGTGGGAGGGTTGAGCTAGCGGCCCCCTTGCCTGGATCCAGCTGTCCAGCCCCTCCCCAATTCCCCATAACGCCATTGCGGCTTCTCGCCCTTGCTCCCGTCACCATGCACAGGGAGCAGCAGCGAGTTGCTGACACTCTGTCCAGAGCCTGAGCTGACCCCTGTTTTCTTCAGGCTGCAAGACCCTGGACCAGTTCCTCATGGATCAGCCCCGCTGCGGGACTTCAAGGAGAATCAGAGGCCTTTCTGCACGGGGAGGTGCAGGGATCTCTCTGGGTAAGAGAAGCACAGCAGCAGGTAGCATAATAAAATTGCTTTATTAATTATGCAAAATAAGAAGATGGATATAGAGAGAAAGTAATTCTTACATCCCTTCAGATGCTGGGAACCCCACTTCCGTGCAGCATCAGACGGCCTCCAGATGAACAGCCACAGCCCAGACCGCAGATCCCATCATCAAGGGGCTGGGTCTCCCTCCCATACCATGGTGACTGTCTTTAATCTCGTGCAACAAACAAAATCATGTATCTTCTTCTGACAGGTAGGGACGTTCTCTCTTTCAGGATGTCCGCCAGAGCGCAACACTAATGGCAGGAGGCATCTCAGCATGTTCCTTTGCACTGCACTGCGTAAATGGGTCTGCAGCCCCCCAGCACAGGGCCCAATGCAGTAGATGTGGCCTGTCCAGCATCACTAGCTCCTCGAATACAGGGTCTTCCACAAGGCTCCCAACAGGGAGAAGACCCTTATTTGTCTTTTTGTCAGACATGTCCTTTTCCTCTAAGTTTTTGTGCTTGCTATTGACCACAGACTGAAGCGCAATCAATGGAGTTGCTGTCATTGCTTCCCCCAAGGGGACATGCAATTCAAATGATCAGTGTTGTTCTGCCTAAAACACAGGGGCAAGCTTTACCTTCACAGTTTTCTTTCATCCCTTAAATTAGAGCGTCAAAATCCTCTTGCAGGAGGGCTTTAGTTTCCCCGTGTAATACTGATGATTAAAAATTGCTTCAACACGCTGTTTTTCTGCTAAGGGGTGCCAGGTGGATATATTTGCAGAAGGAGTAGCATGGAGACAGTACAGCAGTGACCTGTGAAGCAGAGGTACACACGTTTCCTGGAGCACCCTGGGGATGCTAAGACTGTGTTTGATGTGAACAACCATTCACCAGGAGGTATCAAGACAATCAAGGTCTCCTGCATCTGCTTTCTTTGCCATCAGGGACAAAATACAGCTCCCCTGACAAAACACAGACCCAAAGGTCTGGTGGTCCTCGGACCTGGAGAAAAGTATGGAAGAAGCTGCATGGGAGAAGTCCCAGAGGCTGCATGGGGAGATCTGACTCCCAGTCCTATGGTTGCAAGCCATGCAAAGCCCAAAACGTGTGCTTGTGTGGATAACTGGTGCTTTGGGTGTTTGTCTGTCCCTAAGGCCATGCGGTAACCCACTCCTGGAAGACTTCTCATGTCCTGCTACCACTCTGCTGGTGGAGAGTCTGATCCCTAGTAGCTGCGCTCCTTTACAGCCACTTTTCCAAAGAACTGGTGTTTTTTTGCAGAGCTGCTTTCATTTGAGATCCCTATTTTGTGCCAAACAAGGAACTGGGGCAGGGTTGAATGCAGAAAACCATTTTAAAAGCAGTATTTATACCATGCACTCAGACATAGTCTTCTGTGTCACTAGGACAACCTCTAGTC
Organism: Gallinago undulata; assembly: GCA_026546715.1. Taxonomy (NCBI): domain Eukaryota; kingdom Metazoa; phylum Chordata; class Aves; order Charadriiformes; family Scolopacidae; genus Gallinago; species Gallinago undulata. The sequence goes on along the minus strand of JAOTQQ010000001.1, from coordinate 117,837,964 downwards.
AAGGGGGGGAAAGGCTGCAGATATTCCCCTTCGTTTACCTGGGAACCCAGAGGCAGATTTTCCCCTTGGGCTGTGTTTGATTTTTGCAATATTGCCTCCATGCCGGAAACGGCTTTTTCTTCTGTGGGAAAAGAAGTGCCCCTGCTGAACGCTGAACACTTCAGGAACCTGGCTTTATTATTTTTTTTCTCTCCTTTTTTTTTTCTTTCTTTATTTTTTTCCCCCTGCATTCATCTCCTGCGCAGTCAGTTCCTTGGGGCTCCGTGCCTGACGATGGCCGGAGACCCTTTCGGCAGCGTGCCAGTGGCAAGAGCCAGCAGCCCTTCCTGCCAGAGCCAGGACACCACCGCCACAGCTGGCTGGCGGGTCTGGGAGGCTGGCTGCTGCCCCGCGGGGCTCTGCCCACCCTTCCTGCCGGTGGGACGAGAGAGAGAGAGCTGCCGATACGATATGCCCCCAGGAGGGATTTACCCATCCGGCGTTCTCCCTTTCCCAGTTGGCAAAATGCTTGAGCAACGGCAGCCTGTGGCCGTCTCACGTTTGTTTAATTTAATGAATGAGTTGCACCGTGAGGCGCTGTGAAAATTCCACATCTAAGTCGGTATTTGCGTTCAGTATTGGCACATTTCCTAAGGAACCCGAAATCATTTATGCTGCTTTATTGGCTACCTGCTATAGCTAATTAACAACATGAATTAGCTTGGAACAATTCCAAGTTCAATTTTTGGAAAAGCACCTTGTTTTTGTCCCCGAGATTACACACATACATACACATGCACGGCACAATGTGTATGATGCATATGATATATGTGTGTGATGCACATATACCAAATACAAACCTTAAGCAATCAGAGATAAGAGCTTACTAACATTAATCCGCTTCAAACCATTGTTCAAGCTACTTGAGAGACAAACATGCATTCAGTGACCTTGGAGAGCATGGGGTTCCTCAGCTGACGCGAGACAGGAAGCTCCTGAAATTAATGATGTTACTAAATTCTTACCAAATAGACACACACAAAAAGGGGAGTGTTAGAGAAGAACCCAGATGAACCCCAGTAGCCACCAAGAATATAGGAAAGGATCACGTCACTCACTTCTGCCAGTGGAGTAGCGGTAGTAAGACTAATTAAAAAGTACCTGAGCGAGGCTTTAATGAGAGGTCTGCTCCTGAGGAAGACTCCTGCTCCTGGAGGAGCCATTGCAGAGCAGCCCTGAAGCCAGCCAGGGGAACGGAAGGGCAGCATCAGGAATAGGTGTGGGAGAAGCTTGTGCCGGCAAGAGGGAGACCTGCAGCCCCCACGGGAGACCTTGCCAGAGGGAAGCAGAGCACCTAAGGCAGGGCCAGGAGGGTGGGATGGGGTGACCGGCGTGATACAGTGCTGGGACAGACTCTGTATTAAAAAGTGTCTCTGCCAGTTCCTTGGAAACGACCAAGAACTGAAAGCATCAAAGAAATAAAGCTGTTGCCAGCTGGAGGAACAATAGGCGAGCCGGAGCTATCTTTAGCTCACGGGATTAAATTCAAATTGCAAATGCAAAGGCGTCCCTGGAAGAAAAGGCCTTCCCACACTACCCAGCGTCAGTGCACGGCACAGCCCGGCACCGGCGAGCATCCGCAGCCCCTTTGTCATCCCCTGCCCTTTCTGAGGAAGGGGAGACGGAGGGGAGAGGGAGCCTATCCCCACCTGACTGCAGCTCTCCCAAAATACCCTATTTTCCCGAGAGGGATGCTCCCAGCAGGGTGCCGTGCCTCAGCGGTGGCCCCGTGGGCTCCAGCATCAGCAGCCATCCAGCTGCAGTCACTCAGACCTCAATATGCACCAATTTTTCCTGCTTCTCTTTTTTTTTTTTTTTTTTGGGGGGGGGGGGGAAGCAGGCAGCCCCCCACGCAGGCAGCTGCTGATGTAGGAGCAGCCAGCCCAGCCTCCTGCCAAAAGCCAGAGTTGTTGTGGCTCCAGGACAGCAGCCTGGGGCCCAGTTCAGAGGTGACACAGAGTTCTGTAAGAGATGATAAAAACTGGCCCAGGCACCGCTTCCTCTGAACCAGTCTGGGTGGCAGCTCGCACCTCCTCAGTCCACAGGCAGTGGTTCTGAACGCCTGGCCCACCGATGGCTCCTGAGGGTCCCTCAGAGCACAGCAGAGGAAAGCATGTCCTCAGTAGCAGTTTTCAGGCTCTTCCCCTTTATCAGAAAAGGTACAGACTCAAAATTAAAAAAAAAACAGTCCAGCGGGGCTCTGTGACAACCAGGACATGAAGGAGAAGGAGGACCCTCTGGGGAGGGACTCTTCATGATGGAGTGTAGCGATACAATGAAGGAGGGGTAACGGTTGTAAACTGAAAGAGATAAGATTTAGATTAGATCTCGGGAAGAAATTCTTTCCTGTGAGGGTGGTGAGGCACTGGAACAGGCTGCCCAGAGAAGCTGTGGATGCCCCATCCCTGGAAGTGTTCAAGGCCAGACTGGATGGGGCTTTGAGCAACCTGTTCTAGTGGGAGGTGTCCCTGCCCATGTCAGGGGGGTTGGAACTTGATGGTCTTTAAGGTCCCTTCCAACTCTAACCATTCTATGATTCTATAACTGTCGACATAGAATGGACGACATCTTTGCTATCACCCTCTGAAAGCAGGTGTTGATGCGCAAGTCTCAGCCAGGTTTGGTTGGTTTAGGTTGCATTAAGGCACACGTCTTGCCTTTAAGACACATTGAGAGATTGTCTTAAAGCATTGTCTCGCTTTATGATGTTAGCTGGAGAATGCTAGCCAGGGGCCGACAGCTTACTTAGGTCTGACAGCACACATCAGGCTGGCTGAGCATGGGGTACCTCTACACCATGCCCTCCAGGTAGCTACACTCGCTCTGAGCCAGCTCCCACGGCTACCGGCTACCAGCTTGGCTGATAACCCTGCTGTGGAGCATGGAGGAGAGCCCCGGCAGAGCTCTGGGCCACCAGGGCTACCCGACCTCATTCATTTATAGCCATCCCTGGTGGCTGCAGCGCCCTGGGTAGCAGAGGCTGAGCCCCCAGGGCTCGCACAGCGACTCACACTCAAATAAGCGGAGCCCCGGGGCACCATGGCTCCAAATAAAGAGACTTTGAATCCAGCTCCTGCGGTACCAAATCGGAGAAAAAAAACCAAGCTGCAAGTTAGGGATTGCAGGCACGACGGAGAGAGCAGGGGAGGCTGCTGCCTGATAAGGTGCTTAATGAATTGCAGGCTTCTGAGCTGGTTGGTTCGGCTGGGGAAATCCAAGAAACACCTCACACCCGAGCGCGAGGAAATTGGTTTAATGGTCTCAGTGCCCGTAATGAAACACCACCGGGGAGCAGAGGTCCCAGCTCTCACCTCTGTGTGCAGTTTTCATATCAGGAGAAAAAAAAAAACACAACAAAATCCAAACCAACTTCTCTCTGATTCCACCAAGTGTTTCAAGGTGTTGTCTTAGAGTCACAACAACAATTTTTAATGATAGTCCAAACGACAGTCGCAGAGAATCAAGCGTGCAGCCGTCCATCCAGCCAGGGCTATGCGCGAAGCCTGCCAGCAGTGCTGAGATTTTTAACTCCGTGCCGCAGTCCTCCATGTTTTCATGTTTGTTATTTTGTTTTTAAGCAGCCGCTTAGCGGTACCTGGAGGGCATTTGCTACTTTCAGTACTCAGCCTGCATGATGTGCGTGAAAGGACGGGCTTGAACAAGTAGCTGAGCTCTTTTAGGAGAAAAATTAAGGAATGCAGCACGGTGACACAGCCTCCGTCCTTGGACCGCCAAGGCGGACGCGCCAGCGTGTGGGGGGTTAACAGCGGAGTTATAACTTTAGCAGTTAAAATTCATGAGGTGTAAAATACAAATTGCACGCGGTGGATGAGCCCTCTTTAAAGTTTATGTATTACTTTCCCCCACCCTGTGCTGGTTCAAACCTCTTGTTGGCACAAGTTAATTAGAGCTCACCAAAGGGGGAAGCTCAGCCTCGGTGGGGCGGCACAGATTAGGCGAGGGGTCAGCCAGGGCCCGTCCAGACCGTGTTTATAGAGGTTTGGCTACAGGAAGCCAGGGAAAACCCGTGTCCTCTGCATACATGAACAGTCACAGATCAGAATTAATCGTTTGCTCTCATTTCTTCCTCTTTTCAACGTCCTCAATTTGAAAAGTACGAAGCACTGCCTTTGAAGTTTATGCTCTTTTGTTTGATTATTCCCAAAGCTCAATTTAAGTGATTTTCCTATAAAATAAAAAAAAAAAACCACCAACAAAACCTTTTAAATAGTTCCCACAACAGTAAAGGCTTTGCTTTTATTTTTATTACAACTAACTCCAATCTCATTTTTTATGTGCACGGTATGACTTGGCACACAAACACCTTCCAGAACCAAGCTTTTTGCATTTTTGTTCGTACGGTTCCCTTCCCCCCAGTACCACTACTTTCATCATCCTAGGGAGAGGAGGAGTAGCTGAAAAAAAAGGCAGGTACTGCCATCGATATGGGAGTGCCATCCCTGTCTGTAAGGGTTTCTCCATGCCCCGGGTGATTCTATGTATTCTCACCCACAATTCAGTCCCGGAGGGGATTTTACTTACATAATTCTTTCCCCACCCAAGAAAGACTCAGGGATCAGAGATTCAGTACAGAAAAAAAAATATGTAAATAACCAGAGCAAGGAGAATGAGCATCAGCTTATGCATAGCTGACTGAATTGAACACAAACAATGATTGAGAATAGGATGGGCTGGAAGAGGAAATTTAAATATTTATCCTAAACGCTTTTTCTTTGCATTTCTTGAAATAAATTACTCCCAGCAATTGCAGGCAGAGATTGTTGATTAATTCCAGCAAAGGCAGAGAGACGGGAAAAATTACTGTACATCCTCTATTTCTGAGTTTCAGACAGCGCTTTTCATTTTTCTTTGTAGTCTTTGTGACTGGGCTTTTTGACTCCAGGGTGATTTGTGGGCGGTTTGCAGAGGATTTTGTGGCTCACGTCATATGTACAGATATAGACAGCGAAGCACCGTCACACGTACCGTATGAGTAGGAAGCGCTTCTCGTCCGGGGGGAGGGGGGGTGGAAACACAGGCTACAACCTGGCCAGAAGACAGTGGGGTTAGCAGCACAGATGCCCCAAAGAGCTGCCTGCTGAGAGGGACCTGTGCCGTGGCCGCCTGCACCCTGATCCCTCTCAGCCACCGGCCAAAGCAGTGAGCACCGGGAGGAGAAGCTGAGACCAGGATGCTGTTACAGCTGGTTGAGCAGCGGCTGACAGAAATGCCCCAGGGCCGCTGGCAGTCGGACATAAATTAGAGCAGTTGTGAAGCTGCTTTAGTTTATACCCGGGCATCGGTCCAGCCCCAGCTGCCTCAGTGGTGGAGGAAGGTCTTAAAGTAGCCTGTCCTTCCCCAGCGCCTTGCGCAGGCTGTATGAGGGAAGGGGCCTCCCCGTCTCACCAAGAAGTAACCTCCCCGTTACTCCTCCCTCGGCCAAAACAGGTCCATTTGTGCCACGGTAGCAAACCACAGGCTGGTTGTGCTGGTATCTCGGTGGGCTTAGGGAGGCTGCAGCAGTTAGCCTGGCCTGAGATAGAAGGGATGTCTCAAATAAGGCGCTATAATTTGTTGGGTGTGAATTCAGTGAGGGAAGCTGCCCGCGTAGCTATGGGAAAAAAGGTGCTTTGTAATTTTTTTCCAGCCTGAGGAGTCGGAGCTGAGCTAAGCGTGCCCTCTGCAACTCGGTGAGCAGCTGCGCCGCGATGCACGTAATGAAAGACTGAAACAGCTTAAAAAACGCCGCCGTGCAGGCTAATCCTTCTGAAACCCCAAGAAAATCTGAACTGAGGTCTTGCTTGGCTGCTCTCTCCGTGCCCAGGCGGCTTCTCCATGCCCTGTGCCTGCTTGCTCGCTGCCCTGCGCACACGTCGGTCCAGCTGTGGAGCAGCAGCTGCACTGGGGGGCGCTTGGCAGAGGCATCGCCCCCGACAGCGGCTCCCTGGCACAGCTGGCACACGAGGTCCCCGCTCCCTCTGCCCGGCAATTTTCCTCACATGACAGCTCAAACCACCCCTCTCATAGCCTGTGGCAGGACCTCTGCCCGCAGCCACATCGGCCAGGAGCATCAATAGACACCTTCAAGAGCAGCCAAAAAGCCATGGCAGAAAATCGGTCCCTGTCCCCAAAGCCTTGGGTGGGGAGAGGGGTTAGGGTGGGGGGGGCAATGTAGCCCCTGGAAAAATGGAAAACGGGAAACGCACAACTGGAAACGGAGCACGTTCCTTTCCTCCATTGTCGCTGGGATTCGGCAAAAGTGACGCTGCCGCTTGCGGGCAGTGCTGTCACACACAGGGGGTCTGCAGGCAGGAGCGCAGCGCAGGGTGACACAGATAAAACCACATCCCAACGGCCAAGACCTTGCAGCGTGAAACAGATTCCCCGCGCTCCCACGAGATGTTCCTGCCTCTTGGGTGAGTGTGGGTGTCGCACGGGTTTCTCCGCTGAAAGGCATTTCTAACGCCTCCCTCTGAGCTAGTTCTCCTTCCTGTAATCAGTGAGAGCGGGACCCTGGGGCTTTCTGGAAGACATCTCTGCATTGGTGGATACCCTGTGAGCTGTGGAAGCCCATCCTGCCCGCTCACACCCAACGCTGTCCGGGGGGGCAGTGATTCCTCGCAAAGTTGCCGACAGCACCTTGCAGAAGGAAAGTCTTTTTATTTTGGCCAGAGCTTTGAACCACTGTGGTAACATTAGCAGCACATTAGGGCCGGGGCAGTTTTTTTTCCCCTTTTTTCAGTCGTATTCTTGATGCTTTTGATAAACAGCCAGATAGACTGGAGAGGCGATCACAACAGCCCCCCTCCGGATGCCAGCACCATCAGCTGACATTGGGCAGCACTAACACATAACAAGCCAGCACTCTCCTTGGCCTCTGCCTCCGTTCAAAAGCCTAGGACTGCAGGAAGGACCCCTGGTTGCCCAAGTGGAGAAGATGCCTGGCAGGGCTGGAGTACCAACAGCCTCCTCGTCGGCGCTCTTCACACATCCAGCACCAGTAAGGCCGAGTACCTTTAGCACGGGGACTTTCTCAAGAGAAACAAGAGGCTATTAAACCGCTAGCGGAGCCTGGGGGGAAAAGAGTCTTGCTGATTCAAGATACACAGAGTGATGTTAAAACGCAGGCTTAGGAATAAAAAGCAAAAAGAGGTTGCTCAGAGGCAGTGCTTTTCAAGAAACCTGCACTGTAGTGACCACCTGAGGTTAATCCAGGCAGAGTGGGTGGCAGGCATAAGGAATTACTTGATTGCGTGGGATGGACCAGCTGAATAAGGGATTTATTTGTGAGACGTGCAGAAAAGGAGGGCTGGAGGAGTAAGCAACTTGGTGGTGAGCCTTTTCACAGCAAGTGATTAACCGCAGCTTCTAATGAGCAGAGGGAGACTAAAGCTGACTGCTTTTTTTGAAGCCATTTCGATAACATTGGCCCCTATGTAATAAGCTATTTGTTTGTGCCTACTGGCAGGGACAGCAAGTCGCTACTGAACATAATCCTCTAGACCCGGCGCCGTCAGCTCATTTAGAAGTGTCAGCAACAGCATCCAAAAGGGGCTCAGGCCCTACCACAACAACTGGTCCCCAGCGCTATTTAAATGCCTCGCGCTCCTTTGTGCTCTTTCTCTCCCTTTCTGCCCTCTCTTTGCCCTATTCTTTTCCCTCCCCAAGCGGCGGTGGGGCTGCTTCCCAGCCCTGTGCCCCTGGGCTGGCTGGGAAGCTCAGGGCGGGCTGGCCGGCGGCCGGGGATCCCCGGGTGACCTTCGGATCCCGTCCCTGCCAGTTCACTGAGCTGCCCTTTCCGATAAGCATCACTGCCGGCGAAAGCAGGCAGATTATTGATGGGGGGGGAATAAGGGGGGAGTGGAGGGCCCAGGAGCCCCTGGGGAGGGAAGGGTGGATCAGCCCACCCCCCCTGGATATTTGAGAAGACTTGCCTGTTGCTTTGCGATGAGGGGTACTTCTGGGAATCTGCGTGCCTCTGATAATTTTGATGAGTACACACGCTTCCTTAAAATAGCATGAAAGCATCACGCAACAGCGCAATTAAATGCAACCCGCGGAACAGGCTGAAGGCAACGCTGAACACGCAGCCCCAGCCAAGCCCTTCTGACCAGGAACACAATGCTCCTTTAAAGCCACAGCCTGGCAAATAAATGCCACTTTCCTTCCAGCTTCTTTACGAATTCCACTTGCACCTTTGAGGCTGAATCGTTCCTTTTTCAAAGGTGCTCAGGACCACCCACAAACTCAAAAATCCCAAAGCCCCTCCTGGTTTCCCAACGTGTCAGAGGCACAACCATCACGGAGCACACAGGGAGCCTGGCATCACGGAGAGCTGCTGGTGGGACAGGGGTGCCTGGGCCAAATCACTGCTGGGAGAGGGACCTCTTTTATCCCTCTCTTAGGGCCACGGATGACAGGGCTGCTTGTGTTTTGCCTGAAACACTGATGCTGGGTTGTGTCAGAAGCTGGGTGGCTCTGGAGTGGGCAAACACTGGGAGTGGCAGTAGATTATTGGTATTAATTGTTATTTATATTACCGTAATTCCTTCCCCTAGCAGTTTCTGGAGCCCCCGCCTTTGTGTATGTGCCATCCCTGGCATGCAGGTGTGAGGAAACTCATAGGAGATGGAGATCTTTGTGTGAGAAGAGCACACTCAACTTTCTTCTCCGAATTTGCTACCTGGATTCCCTGTTGCAAAACAGAAAGTCAACTGATTGTGTGCCTCTTGGTTCAAAATCTGATAAATGCAGGCAAAATACACCATGCTGCTATCTGTACACTTGCATACCCAGTGCCTGATTTGCCTGGAGACTTCACACATACTCTCACACATCATCTCTCATTCTGGAAAGAATTGCCCACAGGTCCTGCTCTTGCTCCAGCTCTGTCGTAGTTCCTGGTATATCCCTCCATTCTCCAAGGGCTCCCCCTTTTTTTGACTGAGTCTCCCTACACGTCATTCCCTGTCCTGTTGGGATGAAACATTTTAAAGGGTTTCTAGATTCCCAGTACCGGTGGATCCCAGGTTTGCGGGACCTCTGTGAAAAAGGATGACTGCTTGAGTGCCACCTTCTCAGGACAAGTTGACCGAACCTGCTCCCATGGCTCGAGTGACAGCGGTAGGCAGGAGACTTTGTGCTTTTCAAGGCAGTTTTGTCTAAAAAGCTGGTTGGGCTCTAGTGCCATTTAATCCCATGGCCAGAGAGAACAGCGCAGCCGATGCTGTGGCGGGAGAGGGACCTCATGAGGGAATTACAAACGTCACTCAGCGCCGGCAGCCTGGGTATAAATAGGCCTGCCCAACAGCTGCTGGGTCTCCACCCTTTCTTCCTTGCATGAACTTGTGGTTCCTGTTAAAAGTTGCAGGATTATTTGAGGGCTGGCTGGAAAGGAGCAGATGTTCTGCAAACGACACCGAAAGCCCCGCGGACCTCCCAGGGCTCTCCCCTCGCCCTCGCCGGCTGGCAAGGGCCACGGCCAGGGGGGTGGTGCAATAGGGACAGGCTTCCCTCTCCTGAAAATAAAAACAAATTCCCACAACAAACTGTCATTAACAAAGTCCCGCTTCTGGGGTTATTTTTAAAATGAGGTGGAAAAAAAGCAGGCTGAAGTTACATGTTGATCCATACAGCTGTGGAGGATAATGTTGTAAAATAACAAGCAAGCTTGTTTCTCTGGCTATGCCTCCCTCGCTCTCAGCAAAAGATCCTCACTTCAAAGGGAAAATGTAAGCCTCCCACCCCCCCCTTCCTGCATTATTTTTTTCCCCTGAAAATCTTTTTACTCCACATTTCCAAAGCATTGCCCAATTAATTACTTCTAGACAGCATCTCGCAGCACGGCTGAGCAATAATGAACGAATCCTTGCGGCTCACATGCTGGTGGCTTAAAAAAAAAAAAAAAAAAAAAGACTTTTAATCAGCTGAATGAGCACGGGGGCAAAGCCTATTGAACTCCAGCATAAGCAGAGAGCCTTGAGCAGCACCAAGAGCAGAGCGTGGCTGCGATCGGCTCGGTCTGGCCAGCGGCAGGCAGCCTTCTCCTGTGCCAGGCAGGGCGATGCCTCTCTGCGCGCTGCAGCCTCTCCTGGGCTGCTGGTCAGGCAGGTGAAATGGTTTGTAAAACATTAGAGTTTTCTCTTTCTCTCTCTCTCCCACTCCCTCCTTTTTAAAGCCCCGTTTTTCAAGCTGAGCGATTCTAATGGAAGTAATTTTCGTTATGTTCCCCCTCCTCCGCCAGCGCAAGGAAAAGCGCAGCAAAACTTCGGTTCTACCTACAAAAATCACAAAGCAAAAGTTGTGCTTTCCTTCCCATGCCATTATTCCTCTTCCACTGCAAACACTTTGGGACCAGAACTCTCTTTTACTCTCTATACAGCATCAAACAGCGGTATAAACAGCATGCTCGCTATCTCCTACCTCATTCTGAATAGCAAGGAGTAACAACAATTCCCCTTCCATTCTCCAGTCCCGTTTCTGAGCAGGATGGATGCAGGTTTCTGTGAAGCTCACAGCTCTTTGTTCCTACCTTCCCTTGAGGTCTCTCACAATAAGATCCTTTAACATTGCTTTGCTACACACTTCAAGAGCCTTTTCTCCTAACCAGAACCTGCCATCAGGAACCACGTCTCTCCTCCATATACCCGTCTCACTCCTGTTACCGAGCTTTGGGGTTTTTTAATTACTTAACTGTTAAGGCATAATTTACTAATATTTTGACAGTTAGCAACATGCCTCTCACCCAGAAAATGCCTCAAAGCCCCATACAGTTCTACTTACAGACTGCGTCCTCCTTAATCTGATCACTGAAATAATATTTACTATACCAGGTTGGTAGGAACTCTATACTTGAGGTGAATAGTGTGAATTCTCTAGCAAAGAAATTGTCCTTTCCTTGCTAAAATTTCAACAATCCGCAGATGTTGACTGCTGCATGGGTTGAAGATGATGAGTTGCAAAGACACTGTCACATTTTCTTCCTCTCAAAATTTCAGTAAACTTTTCTGTCAGGTCCAGAAAAACTTGCAACCAGCTCCTCTGATCACCAGTGAATCACCTGGCCCACACATCAAGCATTGCCTCCTCCAGGGTAAAATGCAGGATGAGACGTTATGCAAAATTAATTAGTATTGCACAGGCTGATTAAAAGCACTTCCTAGGGCAACAAGCTGTTTCTACCTTTTTCTTTTTTTTTTTTTTTTTTACAGAAAAGAGAGGACAGGATTCCTCCTAAACTGACCAACACAAAGCAAACCTGTGACTTTGGTAAGAGATTTGTACCAGCTGCTGTTAATCTCCACCTGACAAATGGTGGCTCTCCCGAAAGCCATAGCTGCTTTACTCCAAGAACTGGCTGTGATCTTTCCTGTGTTTCTTGCACTGGCTGGGTGTGATAATACCAAGCCCTGGACCTCCAGATTGAGAAATAGCTTGTATTGTCTGCAAGTGTCACAATCACATTATCATCCATAATTGGCGGTGTACGGAGCAACTTCTTGGGGCCCTTCTAGCTCGCCACGGTCTGTCCCTTCTGCTTTGGCCGTGCTTGATGCAATACAGGGAGTACAAATGTGGCTTGATTGGATTAAGGCCTTTATTTCTGTGAGGTCTGCTACTATTCACCGAGGTTTAATTAAATTTGTGACCTCCAAGTGGTCAGGGAATGTGTGTCAAGTCAGGCACAGAGGAGAACTGATTCATTCTGCAAAAGCTTTGGAGGTGGACAATGCCATTTGAATCTTTCATGATACCGATACCAAGAGAAGGGCCACAGCACCATCAAGTATTATGGATTTGCTGAGCCTCTGGGCCAAAGGTTTGAGCTGGGAAGGTTCAGGAGTCCAGGAGAAGGCAAGTTCCTCTCTTTATCCCTCTCTGGTTCCTGTTGCTTAGTCGGTCCAGTCACGTCAGGGCAGTGAAACCCTCCTTGGGAGACTGCATCCCATGGCAAAACCTGTGGGGCATTTTGGCACTGGAGGGCTTGGTACAGCCTCTCCCTTCTCTCACACCCCAACACTCAAACACTGGCAGCTCCCATCCTCAGGGCAATCCCTCCCTCTCCCACTCTCCTCTCACTCTCTTGTCTGCTCCAACAGTTTATGGAGGAGAAGAAGAGCAGCACAGGCCACGCTCCATGCAGATAAGGTCTCCCTGTTGCTTGGGACAGAGGCAGGAAAAACAGCATAACAGAAGTGGAAAGACACAAAGCAGAGCACAAAATAAGTCTTGTGGACTTTGTGGCTTGAGCATCTTGCTATTCTGGTAGCACCGAATAGGGCACATTCCAGACTGTAACTCTGTCATGGTCCAATGCCATTGACCATCACTGCTTCAGACCCTGTGGGAGCAGTGGGATGAGTTTGGCAGTAATATATTCCGGTCAACGACTTTGGAAGTAGTCTCCTACTTTGGCAGCAGGTAGTCGTCATACCTCAGCTGGAAGGAGAGTCTTTGCCTGGTTTTCTAGAGAGCTGGTGAGTGTCCTGTTGTTGTTGATGACGGTGTGCTAGGGACCCTTCCAGCAACATGAATTTCTCTGTGGGCAGAGACAGAACAGGGATGTTGTTTCCAGGAAGATGGCAAGAAGCCTGTCCTTTCCGAGAAAGCGTGGAGACAGGAGACAAAGCAGACGTGTCTCAAGCAGGCAGAAAGAGGTTGTACCTCAGCACGTCTTTGCCTAAAACAGTGGAAAGGATGTAGGCAGAGGGAGCTTCTTTCATTAAACAAACTAATATATCTGGGAAAAACAACCCAGTCTTTCTTCAGGTCTGAAATAGAAGCAACAATCTCACCAAGGTAAATACAGGTGAGGGCAATAGGGTTTATGCTAATCTGCCGGACGATCTAAGAGAAATGATAGCTGGCATCTGCAGGGCAGGCAGGGGGAGGCAAGGAAGTGGGGGAACATTAACAAGGCAGAGATGATAGGCCTGAAAAGAGATAGTCCACCTTTCACTCCTCTCCCTCTTCTCAGGGTCCAAGTCCAGGAAGGTCACAGAATCACAGAATCACCTAGGTTGGAAGGGACCTTTTAAGATCATCTAGTCCAACCAATGAGAAAAAGAAAAAAAACAACAACCTCCCCCCCCAAAAAAAAAACCTACACCACACAAAACACCACCCAACACTAATCCATATCCCCGAGCACCATGTCAACTCGTCTCTTGAATACCTCCAG
>JAOTQQ010000001.1:117777756-117824645 GCA_026546715.1 Gallinago undulata | reverse complement strand
TTGCCCTTCTCTGGACCCGCTCCAGCACCTCAATGTCTTTCTTGTGGTAGGGGGCCCAAAACTGGACACAGTACTCAGTTGTTGTGACCCAAGTGCAGGACCCGGTCCTTCCTCCTGCTGAGAAGGGACAGGGCTGCATCCTTCCCCCCCAGCCTGCAGCTCTCCTCCTGGGGGCAGCTCACATGTGGAAAGGATTGGGGGATGCTGGGGTGACTTTGCCTTCAATCCAAAGAAACAATAGGTAATTAGGGTATTTCAAACAAGGGCCGAGTGAAGATGGGAAGACCTGCCTTGCCACACAGGAGTGAGTCAGTTAGTGCTGGGACATAGTCACAGTGCAGAGGGTAAAAGAGGAGCCAGATGGACATCTGTTATAGGAGGGATGCCGTGACAGTGAAAGAGGGAAGCAGAAAATAAGGAAACAGAAGAACAGAGCTGGGGAAGACACGGAATGACTGACAAAAGCACAGTGGAGGGGGATGAGAGGGAACAGAGGGAGTTGTAAATGGCTGACAGATTGGGAAACGCTCTGTAGGTGGTGAAAGGAAATTATAGAAAAGAGGACACACATTTCTAGGAGAGTGGGAAAGATACTGCAGCTAAGAGATAGCTTGTAAATACTGAAAGGGGTGAGGGGAAGACACCTAAGCAACAATCCCACCAAAGCAAGGCTCCTGCCTGGTCTGCAACAGCAGGAGTGCTTTCTCTGACAAAACTAGTTCAGGGATCCAGAAGGAGAAGCTTAATCACCAAGAAATATCTACAAATCCATAAACATTTTTTAGTCTAAAATGAAAGGCAAGAGAACTCTGGAAAGAAGCCCTGAGAGGCTCCGACTGAAGTATTTCCAAATGGAGTAGGATCGGACCATCAAGAGGACTTTTTTCCAAATGTAAATAAATATGCTGAAAATACACCACCCAAACCAATAACACATCCTGCAAAACAGCAAAGGACACTGTACAGTTTCAAAACACTGTCTTAAATCTGCAGGCAGCCCCTGGGCAGATTTCTTGTTCCAGCTTCTTTGAGCAGCTATGGAATTACAGGAAGAGAACCTGGACAAATGTCATCTCATTAGAAGACATTTAGGACGTGCGTCTGTCATTTAAGATGAATTAGAGCCTTGGAGATGAAAATTGCCTGCTATCCCCAGGCACACACTGAGGAACATCTCAGCAGAGTTTTCACTCTGGTGATGTATGCTAGAGCCATTTTCTTGTTCAGAGAATCAACAAAAAAAAATCAGTCTTAACCATGGAAAAATTGTAAAATAGCCATATTTTGAGTATTTGTTGTAATATGTGTGCCTCTTCTCAAGCTTTGGCTTTGAGTCTTTATTGGGTTGGCGTTTTCTTAACTATGACCCTAAATCTTACTGTCCTTACCCCTTAAATACAATAATCATACTTAATGTGGAGAAGGACACTCAGCAAATGATCTTAGAGCTTTAAGACTTCTCTTCAAGGGCATTATCAATAGTCTCTTGGCAAAAGACCTCATGGTTTTCCTTCTGTCTGATGGTGCCCAAGTGACTCTGTAGTTTAAGCAAATAGCTTAGCAAATGTATTTCTAGGCAATCATCCTCTACACCATTCTCTGAGTACAAAAGTCAGAGAAACACAGTAAGTGCCCCACAGCTCAAGGAATCCAATATATCCTCCTTCGTCCTCCAACGCCTGCAGTTTTTAGTAAATGGCCAGTGATAGTAATTCGGTACCTGCCCTTTTACCCTCTCCATGTTGCTGAGGTCTTCACAAGGAATCTTGGAAGACAGTGGTCAAGGTTTTGCAGATAAGTAAGTTGGTATATACCAGGGAGCTCAGCACCATCTGCTCCCATTTAAGCAAGGAAATCATTTTCATGTCTTACAGCAGTCAGACAGTGAGCTCCGTATTTCACATTTGCAGCCAGCTTGGGTTTAGGTCATAAAGAGAAGAAGGGCCAACATCATGCTTGGCCCTCTGATCTAGCATTCTGCCTGATTTGTGAAGCTCTTCACCTGGGTCACCCATGAGCTTTGTCTCCATTGCGTCCTGGGGGCACGGACAAAACTCCTTGCCCAAGCTATGCCATGGTCTCCTGGGGGCATCTGTGCTGAACCTGCAGACCTTACTCACTCTTTCATGGGCCAGCCGGCCACCGACCTGTTTGCCAGCTGGGCCTCCACACAGCTACTCCACGTCTGTGGCAGATGGCCGGATCCACAGCCCGTGTGGTAGCTGCCAATGCCCTCCCCATGAGAGGGAGATCAGATGGACTCTCGCACGTTGCCCTTCCTGGCTCCGATTCACACTGAACACTTCAAGGTCAGGCATGACTGAATAGAAATCACAGAGGTGACTGTCTTTTTATCTGGTTGCTGTGGTCTTTGCTTTTCCAGCATCTGCCATAGGGGTTCTCCCCAGCCAAAAAGCAGGGAGGGAGACGGGCTGTGCCTTTTGTCAACACATAGAGGGTAAAAGACCATGAGAAGGTGTTGGAGGGTCTCGTGAGGAAGCCAACCTCCTCTTCTTCCCGGTGCCTTGCATGTGCCGCTCTTGTCATTCATTGCATTTCAGCCCTTTCGCCTGGCTGAGAATTCATTCTTTATTAAACTTCAACATTAAAAGCCGCTTAATGTCAGATGGTAAGAGGGTCATCAGGACAGAGCATGAGAGTCACCACTGGTTGCTGATCTTACAGGGGTATGACCCCACTGTGTGATCCATTAGCCTCTGTGAGAGTTGGGGAACATAAGACCCAGGCACAGACTGCAATAGCATTTCGCATGTGGCTTGTAGCCACTTGTGTTTTTTCATCATTGTTGCTGGACAACATTAAGATGGATGTAAATACGTTGCTTATCTGAGTTTTTCATGGGCCTGTTTGGCCTTCCTCAAGGAAAAGGCTCCCTGTGCTTGTCCTATGTTGTGTAACATGGCAGACAAGAGTTACCTCTCCCTCAGTACCCTTCTTATATTTCATAAGCTATTCTCCCCACTGAATAATCTTTAATGTCTTCCTTTTTCTGTTTTTATTTCTGAGAAAGTTTGGAGATTACATTTTCCTTAACAACCCACTGAAGTCTGAGGCCTTTGCTCCACTCTTTGCTTACTAAATCTGCCTGAACTTAAAAGGACCTCCCCCGAGTAAAAACAGAATAAAACCTGAGTTGAGCCTTTGGGATTTACTTTATTTTCTCTAATTTTCCCATGATCATCTGTGCCATTTCACTTCAATTTATTTTTCCGTCTGCTGGGGGGTGTAGGATCTTTTACATTCTTCCTACAACATGGCCACACAAAAGCAGATGAGGGACTCCAAGCAAAGGCCTAAGAAGACTAGTATTGTTCATTCTTGACTGCTTTTGAGACCTCTTGTACCTGTATTGCTTGTGGCTATTGTCTTGAGCCCAGACATACAGAGGTTAGCTACAGACATCATAGAATCACAGAATGGTTAGAGTTGGAAGGGACCTTAAAGATCATTGAGTTCCAACCCCCCTGCCATGAGCAAGAACACCTCCCACTAGAGCAGGTTGCTCAAAGCCTCATCCAGCCTGGCCTTGAACACCTCCACGGATGGGGCATCCACAACTTGTCTGGACAACATGTTCTAGTGTCTCACTGCCCTCACAGCAAATAGTTTCTTCCTAGTATCTAATCTAAATCTCCCCTCTCTACATGTGGTGACCCAGCTTCTTCACCCCTTGCAAGATCAGCCTGCAGCCTTGAACTGAGGCAGGCACTGGCAGCATGTCTTCTTCTTGTGTTAGCAGTCCTCACCTTCAGGGTGGCTGGTGCTGTGTGAGCTGTGGCCCTGGCATGGTCAGCTCCTGTAGACAGTGCTAACAAGGGAACAGTGATGCTGCTCTTTTAGCTGCTCCTTACCCTGATGAAATCTCCCAGACATAAGGTTGCCTGTGGTGTGGTGGGTTCTCCTCTGCTGGGAGACGCGGCGTTGAAGGCCAGCATGAGTGACAGCAGTCTCCAGGGCTCTCGCTGCTGATCAACACCGTCAGTGAACACCATATAATGATGACTTACCTCTTCCCAGGTTGGAGAAGAGGAGACCTGTGAAAAGCACCATCGCTTATAAGTAACTGCTCCTTTCAACTTCAATGACATGTCACATCCATCCTTGAGCTCTTCCAAAAATTCCCTCCTGGGACTTCGCTTTCCCCGTAACTCGGAGTGACATGTCTCGGCAAGGAGGGAGACGAGAGCCGAGCTCAGCCTCAGTCCTGCCGTGTGTAAATAAAAAGGCTGGGTGGCAGTGGCAGGCGGGGGGGTGTTGGGGAGAGCAGGGGGAGAAAAGAGTGCTGTGGCAGAGTGAAATAAATTGCACCCTGTGCCTGTTATGCCAGCAGGGCTCCAGAGCGGTTCTACAGGCTTTCGAAAATGGGAATTCACCTCCTCGATCGCTCAGGGCAGTGCTGTCAGACGGTGCTGCCAGGCTTGTGCCTCATCCAGAGGTCTCCAATATTTCGTGAGTCACCCCACTTCAATGTACTTTCATGAAATTATTTTTCCCTTTTGGAGAGGGGGCGGTGCGTGCAGGGGGGGGGAGGTTTAGGGAAGGGAACAGAAAAACAAGCCCCGAAAGCCCACCCGAGAGGCTATGGGAGGAGGGGAGGCAGCAGGTGAGTGAGAAGGGATGGGATGGGAGGCTGAGCACCACTAGGGCTTTCACGACAGAGGAATTCAGCCTCTTCCCTCCCCCTCCACCCCCCCCACCCCGGCCCCCCTCGCACCCTTGTTTGAATTTAGCATGCGTCCTCCTATGGCGTCGTAATTACTAAGATTACCAAATGAATCTTTTGCTTCTGTACACACCGGGCATTCAGCGGAGCTCTAATAGTTGTCATTAAGTTTTCAGGGAGGTGGGAGAAGATAGATTGAATGCGTGCACTCCAGCGCTGCGCAGAGCCCATTGATGGCTGCTGAGTAATGATTTTTTTCTAATTGGTGGAGAGCAGCGGCCCTAATGGATGGAGCCTCTCTGTGCATTTACACTGTCTCCTCAATCAATAACCCTCGCTGTGCCTGGCACGGAGGAGTTCCTGAAAGCCCCTTTGTAATAATGGATTGCTGGAGGTTACACAAACCGCTGCCTCCCGCTGAGTCAGCCCTCTCTCGGGCACCCTCCGCTTCCCCGGGACCCGGCTTTCCAGACAGGGATACCCACTGGGGGGGACCCCTCACCTCAGGTCTCTGCCCCCCATCCTGCGGCCACCGGCACCCCGCAGGCTCCCTGGCTGCCAGCAGGGTTTTGTTGCCTCGGAGGAGCAGGAACAGCTGGGAAGCTTTTTATTGGCTTTGCCTTGGGAAGTCTGGCTTTTTATAGGAGGCTTTGTGGGTTTGCTTTTTTGGGGTTTCTCCTTCCCCCCCTCATCTTCTTAAAGAAAAATCCCTGGTTCAGATGCTGAGGCTTTATGGAGGCCGAAATGGTGGAGAGGTCAGGCTCTGGGCTTGGGCAGGCTGTGCAGAGCATGAACCCAGCTCAGGGAGAGCAACTTCCACCACCCATTAGCTGTCTTCCCGCACCTCGTGGGGCTTGTATCTTAGCCCTCAGCATCCCCCTCCTCCCCCCCCCAGTTTCTTTTCCCCGTTCCTCTTTGAGGGATGACACACAAATAGCAGTCGCAGAGACGGCTCTGCTCTTGAAATTCAGCCTTGCCAGTGCGTTTCCAGGAGGCAGGCCAGTCTGACAGGTCGGGAGGAGACATGAGGAAAGGGATGTTAGTAGGGTGCCTTAAAAGAGAGGCTCTAACAGTGTGCCAGCCCGGCCTTCCTCTTCCACGCACAAGACAGCCTTTTACTGGAAAAAAAGGGGATTTCCACAGTTTGCTGAGATTAGGCACTGGAACAGGTTGCCAGAGAAGCTGTGGATGCTCCATCCCTGGAGGTGTTCAAGACCAGGCTGGATGGGGCTTTGAGCAACCTGGTCTGGTGGGAGGTGTCCCTGGTCATGGCAGGGGGGGTTGGAACTCAATGATCGTAAGGGACTGGTGATGAAAGGGACTGAAGGTCCCTTCCAACTCTAACCATTCTATGATTCTATGATGATTCTATGATTTATAGTTGGCTGAGACTTGATTTCTTCACTGTTACTCTCTTTCTGGGGGGAGACTGTGTCCTCACAGCCCACTGCAGAGCATTTCCAAGTGCCAGCACGTTGTCACTGTAAACTCTGAGCCCCCGAGGGAAGGTGCCCACTGCTGGGAACTTTTAGAAATGGACCTGCCCTGGGTATGTGGTCCAGACCCCCTATAACTCAGGGGTCCCAAGCACCTTGTATTATGTCTCATCTTGTTGGTTTGCTAATGAAGTTTTTAAGTTTCATTGTGTGCCTTGAGCTTTACCCAGCTGCACAACTCAGGCCACAGTCCTCCTCAGTGTCCCCTCTGGAAGCGACACTACTGTGAAAAGGGGAGGGAGGGTTTGGGATTGCCCTGCTGGCATGGCTGGCTGGTGTCAGTCCTGCTACTAGTGCAGACAGTCTGGATCTCCTCCAGCATTGAGGCAACTGACACTTTCTGTTGTCCTCACCAATGCTTGGGGTCCTCAGATCTTGTAATGACCTCCGAACCTTCTGCCTGAGACTCCATGTGAGTTTAAGGTCTGCCCCTGGTTTGCCTTGGTTAAAAGCTGAAGGGTAAGGCACAAAAGTTGATTTTGCTGGTGGGAGGATCTGGGGGGGTGAGGGGTGGGGTTTGGCCTCAAAACCTGAGATTGAGCCCCAGGCCTAGAACCTGGCAAGTGGAGAGTGGCTGTTCAGGGGTGGACTGCAGAAGGCATCTCGGTATGCAGACAGCATGATTTGCCAATTCCTTTGGGGCAGAGAACTTAGCAAAGAGTGGGTCTGAATGTCCCTGCATCACTACCATTAGCCTGGGAACATGGCTGGGGACAGGAGGGTGAGCTGGGACTCTGCAGTGGCACACACATATCCTCATTTGGCACGTTACCACTGGAAAGCATCCCCGAGCATGGACTTCAGCAGAGGCTATTTCTACACTGGTGGGTACAGATCTTCGTATCGGTTGAAGAAGGGACAGATACAAGGGTTGTAGAGGAAGTACGGGGGGTTTTTTGGTTCATGCAACAGCAAGGGAAAGGCTACTGAATTGTTTTAGGGAGTGGAAGACTGATTCATCCTCATAGTCACCTCTCATTCTCTGTCTGAGTGCAGTGATTTTCTCCCTTTCACAGGGGGAATCAGTCATATACATAAGCTACTTTCTCACTGAGCAAGGAATGTCAGAAGGAGAGAGAGGCAGGTCGCCTTGTTCCTCTGTTTTTCAGCAGCATCTCTCTCCAGGACAGGTAGAGATCTAGGTGAGAGGAAGGTGAATACTCCCAGGCCCTGTGTCCACCCCAATATGCCATGGCCTGTGGGCTATGAACCTCCCCCCCTCCTCAAATCTTCCTGATTCCTGATGCCTGAGATCATCTCTGAGATCATTAGGATGAACCAGCCTGTTTCAGGGGCCTGGGGCTGCTCTTTGCCTGTGTCTGTGTGCCTGAGGTGACAGAGTGTGCACTGGGAGGATAGGGTGGCAGAAACCCCAGCCTGGCAAGGGAGGCACAGGCAGCATGCCAGCAGGCAGAGAGGGGATACTAAGAAAGAAGAAGGGCCCAAGGAGGCCCTTTTGTTGAGTGACACTGAGGTGCAATAGCTGAGGCATCCCAGACAGAGCCCCACAGCAGAGGACAGCATGTTTTCCCACTGCTGCTTCCTTGTGCATGGGAACAGGTCACTTGCCATCAGCTGGGAGGGACTGCCTGAGTGGAGAACAGGCCCAGCAAGGTAGACCAAGGCAGGCTTGCAGAAAATCTGGGTGGAAAATTCAGAGGAAAGAGCAGGGCAAGAAAAATTAAATTTTTTATCCTTTGATGAGGATGTTTTAAAATCCATTTGTAAGGATTCTTATAACTTAAGCAAAGGGGCTGGCCACTTCAGCAGTGTAATTGGTGCTGGAGAAGGGAGCTATGACTTGGGGAAGAAGGACTGGAGCTGCAGATGAGCCTGAGGCCAAACCAGGGAAGATCTGGTGATGCCAGGAGCTCTTTCTAGGGCAGATGGGGAGCCCTGCCTACACTGTAAGGAACTGCTACCAGCTGCCCTCCTGCAGGGTGGGCAGCAGTGGGAAGAAGAACAGAGGCCAAATCTTGCCCAGCTGACCCCACAGGGCACCCCAGCACAGGCAGCAGCATCTTGCCCCTGCAGCAGGGAGGACACAGAGCCAGCACTCAGGACTGCTGCTAAACAGGGCTCTCCAAAGGGGAGGGCTATTAAGAAAATGCCTAGATCAGGGAAAGCTCCTTAGCTGGCAGGGAGGAGAAGCCAAAGCAATGGCAAAGGGTGGACATTCAGGAGCAGGATTTGGCCCTGCTGCCAGCCCTGACTTGCCACAGCAGATGGTGGCAAAGGAAAAGGATCTGCCTTGTTCACTGTCTCTGTCATAGCTGTGTTAACTCATCAGTGTTACAGGAGTTAAAATAAATCCATAGGTTGTCAGAGCAGGACCACACTTGACCTATCATACAACCAGTGCATAGGTTAGAGCACCTCTGAGCCCCGTGTCCCATCGCAGCATCAGAGATCCTGGCTGTGGAACTCAGACTCACAGCCCAACTGTGGGAAAACGCAGCACAAGATCACGGGAGCCACAGTGCAGCCTGAAGGCATCCAGACGTTCATTTATGTTGCTGCTTCTTCACAATCCACTTACTAGCGGGTGGCTTAGATAAATCAAACTGGAAACATTTCCATAAACTGCACTTTCTGTGTAGTTTTTGGAATGAGAGGAAACCTGTGGACTCCGTCCAGATGCTCAGGTGAGGGGGATTTCGCTAGCTCAGGCAGAAGTGTTCATGCCTCTCTTTTCCTGCCTCTGTTTTCCTGCAGTGCACCCTTTCAGTGCAGGGACCCTGCCTCCCGATCTGAGAGGCACATCAGGGCTGTGAGGCAATGCTAGATGCCCTCTCTTGCTCATGACGATAAACTTTTATTCTTTGCTTACTTGCAACCCTCCTTAATCTAGAGGAAATTGTCTTTGCTTGGGAAGCATTGCTTGCTTGCTCTTTGTTTATAAAATGCGCAACCTTCTCACCTGCATTTGTGATTTCTCCCCTGCCCTGAAAACTCCGCAGGGACTCCCGACCTGTCCTCTGCAGCTTCTTTTCCTCACTTAGTTCGTGCTTTAGGAAAACAATTTCGGCTTTTGACTTTATTGTCGGGCAAACCAGACAAACTCGGATTTTTCCAGACTGTCCCTCAGAACAAGCCCCTATTCACATAATTTCAGTAAAAATGCTACAGTGAATGACATGAGGGTTCCCATTTCTATTGGGGGGGGAAACAAAAAAAAAAAACCACACCAAAACCCATGAGCTGTCTGAAGGAAAATTGCTGCAAAGAAAAGGAGTGAGGGCTGAGTTTCTCTGACAATCAGTGATACAGCTTGCATGAGAATTCATTTCAGTATGCTTCCTCGGCACACACCAGACTCCCAGGAGGGTGTTTCAGATCTCATTTCCTAACTTCCCTGATTGTAACTGAGGCTTGCATTTACTTGACTTTTTCCTTTTGGACTGTCATTCAGGGTCCTGCTTTGTTTCTGTCCTATGGCTTCACCTTTTCCCCAGCCCCCTCGCCACAGCCCAGGGAGATAAGGAAACACTGAGGATGTGTCAGTGACCACAACTCCCGCAAACCTCAATTCCTTTCTGCCCTTCTCCCAGCAGGAAGCACTCCCTTCCCAGAGGCATTACCCAGCCCACGGCTATTTACGGCAGTCAAAAAGTTCAGTTTGTTTTCCCAAAGCAAGTTCTCATTATAGCTCAGGTTAAAGGCTCCCCAAGAAAAGCAGAAACATCTCTTCCGTACTTTCCAGCTCTGGAAAAAACAGTTGAACCGGGCCCTCAGATGGTCTCCAGAGTTTCCTAGAACGTGGAGTTAGCCAGTCTTAAAAGGAGCCAAGGGATAAATATCCTGGGTGAGTTTCGAGGCTCTCTGTACAGTCTCTGCTCCCACTTTGCACAATCCCACTGGCCAAAGAACAGCAGTATCCAAGGCTCATAGCTGGCCTGAGGGTTTAGGTCTTCACTTCTTTTCCTGCTTTCTCCCCACAGTACTTTGACAGAAGAAAGTTCCTTCTTCCAAGGACTGCTTCAGTGCAATCTCACTTCTTTCAGGCTTTTTTTTTCAGTTGATGTAGGAATAACACCTTTTTGGAGCAGGAAATCACTGTGTTTGATTGCTCATCTTGTGGCATAAGACCAAAGTGGTATTTAATAAACTGCCACCTTTGCCAGAAGCAGCAACATCAAGTCCTGTGAAATGGGCAATTGCTGCAATGGAGATAGCTTGAGCTGGTGTGCTGGCAGGGCGACAGCCGATCTTCTCTTGGCTACTGCTGAGCCAGGTTGAAGAGCTTAAACATGGCTTCGAGCTCTGGCAGCGAGTCCCAGATGCCCCACATGCCCAAGCATCCCAAGGGCAGCAAACCCCGCCTTGCATCAGTGACTGCCACCCAGTCTGTGAAGTGGTGTTGCATCAGCTCCAAGAGCAAGAGGGGAAAGAGCAAGCGAGCAAGAGAGATGTTCACTCAAACTGGCAGCTGCCTTTTGTTTCGTGATGGCAGCTGCCAGCAAGAGACAGGCAGGGCAAGGGGAAAACACACAAGAGCAACACGCTAGATGCAAAGCATATTACACGCTAGATTTAAAATAAAAAAGCATGCAGGAGTGGTAAATATTCAGCATAACGCATGAAGACTCAGCCCCGCCATTCTCCTTCCACTTCCGAGGAGCTGTGGGACTGGATTTCCCTGGGCTCCGCTGGTGATCCTGGAAGAAAAGGCAGGGGCAATGCTCAAATTTTACAAGCAAAGGAAGCAAGTGCCTAAACATTGACTTTCTTCATCCACTTGAGGCAAGTGAAAGGAGAAATATCACTTCAGTGGAGAAGGGTGGTCTGTGGATGATCCTGTACAGTGGGCTCGTTGTTCCTTTCTCACTTCTGACAGCTCACTCGCTTCCTTTCCTCGCGGGACCGTATTTCAGTTGGTTTAATGCTCTTGGCAGGGCGACAGCTCTGGAGCCTGAGCCCCCCTCCCTCCCCCCTTCACAGAAGCGATGCTGGTGGCAGTGCCGCACATCCTACTCCTCCTCCACCTCACCCCACCACCAGCCTGGCCCTGGCACAACACCCCCAGCACAACACCCCCAGCACCACCTCCTCCCCCAGGGGAAGACCTTTGCCAGTGCAGGATCTGCTTTGCAATAGCTGCTGGGGCCTGGGTGATGCTGGGCAAGGTCTGTATCAGCAACAGAACATCCCTGTCCCCTCACCTCCCCATCCTATGGGCCTTTGAGCAGCCTGCTCTAGTGGGAGGTGTCCCTGCCCATGGCAGGGGGGTTGAAACTAGATGATCTTTAAGGTCTCTTCCAACCCAAGCCATTCTATGATTCTATGATCCACCACAGTGTTGTTCCTCAGAGGTATGCCAGAGAGGGGGGCACACATTTCCCACCCCTTTCCCAAGCGCAGAGTTTGACAGCACAGTGAATCTGGCTCTGGGCTCTCCGGTACCGCAGTGAAAACATGTTGGCCATGCGGCACTCATTCCGCTGGTTTGAATTTATTTTAATGGTTCTGACAGGCCAACTTTGTACCAGCAGCTTCTTCTGCCAGATCAGATATTGTTTACCCACCCCGCTCTAACTTTATGCCATTTTCAATATCTTCTCTCTGCACCGAGCCCGCTTAATGCCAGATCAGGTATCGTCCATCCTCCCTCGGCCAGCATGGAGTGGAAAGCTGGCGTTCGTTGCCCACCGTGTGCTCTGGCTGATTCAGCAGAAAATGTGAGCACCTGCTCCGGACCTGGACCAAATTCCTCCTGCAGAGCGGGCTGGAGGTGCACAGGTCTGGCATTTGCTGCCAGGGGAGCACGGCCTTGGCACACTCCAGCAGCCACCAGGAGGACCAGGAGATCAAGTCTCCAGCTGCCCCCCGGCCCTGGCTAGAGCCACAGGAGTTCCTGGTGGACACCAGTTGATGGTGGGACACCGTTGAGCCACTCATGAGCCATAAACCTGCTGTGTGTGTCGAGGCAGGGGGGGCAGGAAGAGTAGGGGAAAAGCTGTGCTATTCTTACTTCAGGTTAAAAAGGGGTGAGGTAAGATGAGTTTTACCTGAGGCTGAATTCAAGCCACTAGCCCCTTTTAAAAAATAAATTAATAAATAAACCCTGTGTTTATTAATAAATAAATACTATGTTTTTCCTGCTGCCTCTTGCCTACTCAAGTCAAGCCATGCTGAAAAAAACACCTTTCCTTTATTTACTTATTCTGATCGGGGAGTGTATACATACCTGAAGCAGGTCTGAGCTCCTTTTTACACAAGAAAATATTTCAGAGGAACCCAAGGAACCAGGACTTTTTTGCATGTGAGGTAGGGAAAAAAACGTATTTTCTGAAAGCAAAGTGACTCTGAATGTGGCTGCAGAGATAAAATGGGGTTTTCAGCTCCTGCATGCAAGAGTAGCATTTCCCAAAGACAGCTTTTTTTTCTATTTCATCTTCTTTCTGTTTATTTTACGCAAAGCCCTTTTTTTATTTCCTTTTTTGGGTTTTAATCTTTGCAGAGAACGTACTCCATGACCCTGACGGAGGAAAAGCACCAAAGTCCTACCTCTATGAATGTGTTTAGAAACACCAACTGATCAAAGCCCCTGCCCTGTGAGCAGCGACTGGTTTACTCTTATTGCCATGTATTCCCGGGTTTGACAGCCTGCATCACTCGGGGTGTTGGTGTATCAGGATTTCATACACTATGAATATTCACCACGCATATTAAATTAACCAGGTGAGAAAACACAGGTTTGTTTTGCATGTTAACTCTGTGTTAACGCTGCCCCTAAGTGGTTAAGTTGGTTTATTGCAAGTTAATTAGCCCTCATTTCAAGCAGTTATTTATTTATTTGTGAAAGACTGTCATGCTTTTTTCTCTTCCAGCTTCGTGACTGGGCCTTGCCTCTCTTTCTAGTTTGCGTCTGCGTCCTGCTCTGTGTGGGTTTCACACAACCGCAACATTTACAGTCAACTCAGCTTGGAAAACACGCATACAGGGAAACATGGAAGCCTACTACATGTTTATTACTCAATCCAAGAGAGGCTGTGATCCTGTTAGCAGGCTCCTCTCCCTCAGCTCGTTTTAATTAGCATTTCAAGGGACGCGTCGTGCAGCAAGCTGGTGAAGTCTGAAGTTATGACGGGCTGCTTTTTTGCATCTTTCCTCCTGAATTAATGTGCCACTTCACGATCATTTCGTCGCCCAGGCGAGCCTTTTCCCAGGTGCCCTGGTATTTATCCTCACGCTCCCATCCTTCTGTGGGCATCTGTGCAATGCGCCGAGATCACACCTTCTCCTTTCGGGGCAGCTGTTTGCTGTTGGAGGGGTACATAGGTGTGGGGACACCTTGAGCAGAGCCCCTCAAGCTTGCCATGGGGGCCTCGAGCTTCTCCTCTTCTCGGTGTGTGCCCCTCCGCCTGCCCCATAGGGAGAGGCAGGTGAAGAAGGAGGGTGGCCACATGCAGCTCGCTGGCTTTGAAGGTCCTCACGCTGGCAGAGGGGACTCCATGAAACCTCCAGCCAAACGACTGCAGAGCTTACTGGCACACAGGGTTCCAAGGTGCCTTTTAAAATCATCCACCTCCTTGTTCAAGCTGCTTCTAGGCTGCAGCTAGGGAGCCTGTGATGGCTCACCAGTTTGGTTTTCAGTGACCAAACTGCGACCCAGAGCACATTAAGTAGGTGACCAGCATGACCCCTTCAAAGTCCAAACTTCTTCAGTTCCTCGCTTTATTAGAGAGCCGAGTTGCTCAAAGTCGTCAAAGCAGATTTTCATTTCTGAAGGGCTTCAGCTCACTTTGGGATGGTGCATAGCAGAAGTGCCCCTTGGTGCTGACCCTGCCCCATCCTCGGTGGGGGTCGGGGTCCAAACAGGCAGGGTAAAGCCCGCAGCAGGCAGAGTGCTTGCACGCTGGGCTTGCACGTCCAGAGACCTGGATTCAAATTCACAGCCGAGTCTCTAGTTGAGGAGAGCAAACCTGGTGAATATTGCAAGTAGCAGACACCTGCACTGCACCAGCCAGCATAGCCATCCATCCCTGTCCAGGCTGTGTTGGCAGCATGGGGGGAGGAAGGTGAGGAAGAGCAGGGGCAGTGCAGCTCAGGATACCTGGGCACATTGGCAGAATCTCTCTCTTGATTATCAGCCTCTTCTTTCCACAGGCTTTAAAATTCCTATCTAAGACACCATAAAAACTGAAGAGAGATGAATCTTCAGGAAGGTCTCCAGGCACAGAGCACGGGCTGCTTTTGCTTCATGCCACCACTGCCCTTCACCTTGAATGAGCAACATTTGTCTCCTATCCCCTTCACTCCTGAGCCTGCAGACCCGAATCCGGGGAGACGTCTCGCTGCCTCGACCTCCCGGCAGCCACACGCCACCTCCTTGCAGGGCATCTCAGTGCCGGGGCTGGGAGGGAGATGCCTGGCCTTGCAAAGCAGGGGCTGGGGAGCATGATGGAGGCGAGCAGGCGTCCGTCTGTCCTTTTCCCGATCTGTCCTTTCCCCGATCCGCTCGGCAGCAGAGCGCTGCCTACATCCTGGCCTTGCGCGGCACGGTTGGACAGGGAGTTAAGGAGTCCAGGGGCTGGGATGCGAAAGGAGCCGCCACGGTGGGAGAGGAGCTGGCTCGTCTGAAAGGAGTTTCGGGGGGGCACCGACAGTGGCACACTTACAGCGTCCCCGCCTCTCCGCTTCTCAGAAACCTGCCACCGCATCTCTTCGGTGCCGTGTTTTAAATCGGGGCTGAAGAAAGTCTGCGTATAAGCTCAGGGACTACCTTAAATACCCCTAACCAAGCCTTCTTAAAACTCCTATTAAAATACAACCACCACAGTCAAGACAGCACGCTGGAGGTCTGCCCAGTGACCAAATAAATCAAAATATTCCAGAGATCCTGTTTGCAAGCACCCATTAAAACCTGACAACTGCCTAATACCAAAGGCAGCGTGGATCTGAAAGACACAAACAACATGACGTCTCCTGCAAAGCAGCCCAGGTTTATTTCTTGTCCTTTCAAAGCAGGATTTCATGGCTTTCATGCCACCCTCTTCCCAGGGGGTGCAGAACAGGGTTGCTGGTGGCCTGGTGGAGCTGCTCAGGGTAGCCACACCACAGGGTCTGGGGGCTGCATAGCCATGTCTCCTCGGCCAGTACCAGCCACCCACTGGCCTCTGCCAGGGACCTCCCTGCTCAGGACCGTGGCTCAAAGCCTCACGCCAGGAACTCAGGGCAGCATGGAAAACAGCCATTTATCTGCATTTGCTGCCTTGATGACGTCCACAGGCACTTTCTGTGCTCTTTATCTGTTTTCTCCAAGAAATTAATAAATAAAAGACAGAGAGGCTGGGGGAAAAGGACAGAGAAAATGAGCAGATTTTGATCTAGTAAGCAATTTAAATCTGGGCTGGCAAGCTGCATTCGTTCATTCATTAATTCAGTCGTGTGCTCAGAAAACCCCAGCAGGACTCCCTTCCAGCGCAAGAACTTCCGACTGTGAAATAAACCCTGCGTAACCAGATTAAGTATGAGGTATGTATCAGCCGGGTCTTAGGCATTAATTCAAGCGTACTTTCCCTGTGCTGTACATTGCCAGAGCCTGATGTTTGGATCAGGTGTTGCTCCCTGGCAGGCATAAACTCTCTGAAGTTTCCCATCTTCCGCCTCCCCCTGTACTGCTGTTCTTGCTCAATAAATAAAAAAAAAATATTATTATATGTGCTGTCAGGGAGTCTTGATTCGGCTGTTAATAGCAATGTTATCAATACCTTGTCTTTCAGTCTCACATAATTCAAAAGTGGCTGAACAGTTTTGTTCTGGCATTACGAAAATGAATCACTTCTGGGTTGAGCCCAAGCATTGAAAATCTTACCTTAAAACTTCAACATTCGTAAATTCAGAATATATTTAGCATGCCGAAACTGATGGGCAAGATAGAAATCTCTGCATAAGCTTAGTGCAGTCTTCCGCCTTGCAGGTCTGTGCTATCTGAATCACTGGATGATTACTGCCTGTATGAGTGACTTCAATTATAGCATTATTATGTTATTTATCATTTGATAAATGAAGCAGGACAGCAGCACGTTTGTGTCAGGTGCTGTACAAACATTCGGATGTGCCTAGACAAGATCCCGAGGACTATCCATAAAGTCAATGGGACATGAGCAGGAATCTTGCCAACGAACCCCCGGTTTTCTCTGTGTGCTCCCCTGCGGACTGAATACAGAGGGACAAAGACTTATGCTATGAACACATTTGTTTTAAAAGCCTAGAGAGTGAGGGGGCTTGGGTTGTTTGAGATTTTTTCTGTAAAAGACAAAATCTTCAGGTGTTCTGGCTCTCAAACTTTTTTATTATTATAGCCATCTAAAATATGGTTTATGACATAGTTAAAATTCATGTATAGCCTCTACTGCAATTTCAATACTTTATTTCAATTTCAATCCTTTATTTTCTGTGGGGAAATCTAATACACAATAATGGTAAAGTTTCAGTCATGAAGTGAGCTGGGGTCATCCAGTTGGTACCAAGTTGTCCCTTCTATCGCAGAGAAATGCTAAAACAAAACTCAATCATTGAGTTCTCCATTACACAGAGAAGTTGGGGCTGCCAGAACCTTTGGTATACCTGCTCTGCAGATGAAAGTCTTGATTTCCTATTTTTATCAGTCTGGCACCTGTCAGAGATATTAGTTCAACTTTATTTTTTTCAGCTAGTGCCTTTGCACACAGCATGTGTGTGTGCCTGCTATCACTCTGAAGTACAGAGAAGTCACTTACTACCAATTAATTCCCAGCCTTTCGCTGAGCTGGAATTTGGAAAGGCAATGTATTCTTTCAGCGTGGCCTGCAAATCCCACTTTTTCAATCACCAAGTCATCACCAAGTCATTGTTTTTCTGGTGGCACTCAGCCATTCAAGAGGCACACCACAGATAGCAGGGACGAAAACATGCAAAAACAACTTTTTTCTTTTCTCTCCTCTGCCCCAAAGAAGAAG
Organism: Gallinago undulata; assembly: GCA_026546715.1. NCBI lineage: Eukaryota > Metazoa > Chordata > Aves > Charadriiformes > Scolopacidae > Gallinago > Gallinago undulata. Next base: position 117,807,522 of record JAOTQQ010000001.1, on the reverse strand, counting down.
GTCCACAGGCTGGAGAACATATCTTCATCAGAATCCTCCATTGTTATTTATCAAGTTTTAGTCTAAATAATATCTGTGAATATGTTTAGCTTGTTAGCGATGAAAATGCTTAGCTGACATTGTTTTTGGAGCTACATGTTGCTGAATAAAAGCTGATGCTTTTGCTCCTGAGACATCGGATGAAATGCAAGAGCATGCTCAGACTCTGGCTGAGATGAGAGTCTCCAAGGTGCATGTGTTAATATTGCAGTGAAAAAAGCAGCCTCATCCCACAGACTTTAAAGAGTATATGTGGCTTTTCAGTTCCTAGACAACTGTGAGCATCGTCTTTTCTCATACTAATATAATCTGCTTTCTGTTTTCACAAGACTTCAAGGGACAGTGAAATTGCTTCAAACCAATTTCATCATGTGAAAAAACAATTAGCAGTAGTTCCAGGAGAGGAACATTCTAGGGATTCATCATAGGTTCTGCAGTCACAAACAGACCACAGGCACTTTTCCCTCTGATAACAGTATTTAGAATTATATATTGTATAATATTCTGTAACTGTAACTTTAATTTATATGTCTTTATAAATTCCATGGGCAAGGGACATATTGTGGCTTTTTGCTCTGGGATATATACGCACTTGGTAGATAAAAGACAAAGGGCATTCTAACATCAGAAATACTTTCCCTCTGCCTGCGCTGAAGTCAAGTCATACTTCAAGATTTTTTTTCTTAAGCACCATAAAAGCTTCTTCAGCTTCTCCTTCTAGAGCAGGTTTGACAGATTGCAAATCATTCTTCCAGACGTTTTAAAACCCTTTCCACATTCACAACAGCCTTTGCAAAGCAGACAAACGGGAGAAAGAACTAAACCCTTCTATTTACCCCTAAACCTTATCTCCTCCCATGAGCACTGCCCAGTGCCGGGCAGGAGATCCCATTTGCATGATTCTCAACAGCTGCACCGATGGTGCTCACCTTTCAAGTGGACATTTGCTCTTATTCACACCAGAATAATTGCTTTGGAACTGGTGGATAGGTATAACCTTTTTTGAAGTTATAGCTTATGTCTCCCTCTCAGAGTTTCTATTTTAAAATATGCTGTCTCCTTACTCTAGAAATTTCTTTCTCCCCTCACTGTTTCAGATCTACCCAGGCTCTGCAAGCTCACTTCATCAAGGGATCCAGATGCTCTGTAGAACTTGCTGATATCTCCTTTCGTTGTGCCAACTGCAAATTCAAATTGCTTCACAGTGCTTTTTTTTTCCTGACACATAAGTCAAAGTTCACTGACTTCAGTAGGCAAATGAGTGCAAAGAAGAGCAGAATATGACTGTCCATCTTAGGCAGATGAAAACAACAAGCCTTCTTGCTTCTTCTGCTGCAAGGCTCCAAAGCCTCTGCTGCTGTAATGTGTCTCATGTAGTCCAAATCCATCACTTCAGCTCTGCAGCCCCCTGGATTTCAATCCTCAGATGCAAACACAGTGATGAAGGTCCAACATTAGAACTTACTTTATGAACTCTTTTTAGAATATGGCATAAAATGTGGGGACCAATTAAATGTCCTTTTCATTACTCAGACTGGTTCCTTGAGTTCTCTCCAACAGCAGAAACCTTAAATGTAATGGCTAAGATCTCTGGCAGAGCACAATGCAAACCCTAACTCTCATTTCAGCCCATGCCTGAGGACCAGATTAACTCAAAACTCTGTCTCAACACTGCTAGCACATCCCACGGACAGCACCCCTCATCCACACCACCAATCTCAAGAAAGGCTCTGTCTGTCACTTCCTTGAAGGATAGATGGGGACAAAGTGTGTGCAGTTGCATCCGCACAGTAACAGGTTTACTGTGATTGTGCAACAGCAGGAAATGCCAGGGAGCCATTAGTGTATTTCAAAATACATTATAAACCACAGAATAGACACAACTTTTTTTTTTTACTTTTTTTTTTTTAACTGGATCGGAACAATGGAAAATCAATATTTCAGTTGCTTATACAGACTGAAACCACAAAGATTCCCACCAAAACTGTGAGCCTAAATTTAAATACCACTGTGCCTTATCTGTAAGGCGTTACAATATATCAAGTTCTGAAGAACTCCGGAGAATCCAGGTAGACCTCATCTCTTGATATATGGGTTCGCTTGTGAAAATTTCACTTTGGAGCCGACAGAGGTAGCCAGACATGTCCTGCATCCTAGGCTAATTGTACGAGACTATTATTTATTCCATTCAGTAAGTGTGCATCTGGTAGTGATGATTGCCAAGCCTATAAGAAGGCTGATACTTCCTAGCAAGTGACATTTTTATGGTTAATAGAAACTGTCATAGAAACTACTTGGAGGGGGATATGTACAGGCTTGATTTTCAGCTTAACAGTAAATCACTTCAGATTAGAATTAGATATCATGACAAAAACCTTCATCCTGTAAATTTTCAGAATGCAAGTAGCAGTGGCTCTGGGAGAAACTGTGATAAAACTAGAAGAAAAGTTTCTCATTTGGTTTTGACATCCAGCATGCCTGAGATCATGTCTTCTCCATAAATGATACCACATTACAAATGTGCCTCCTCTTTCATTCCTTGCTATTGTATTAATAATTAGGCCAGGATTCCCTGGGCAAGAAGCAGTTCAAAGATGGAACAGAAAGATGGGCTTCATGCCAGAGACATCACAGGCAGCACCAGACCTCCAGTACTGCAAGACTCTGAGTCATCCCCAGTCCCTACAAATACAAACAAGTCACGAGCACCTTGTGGGGCTCATACTATAAGCTGGGAAGCTGCAGATTTCTGTAGTGTCCGTGCCACCAATCCCCTGCCAAATGCTCTAGCAACCTCAAAGTAGTTTTGCAGTGACTGTAATGGTCAAAGGACATAGGTAAGACAAAGTCTGTGTGTAGAGACAATATCTTTTGTTAGACCAACTGATTACAGATAGGAAAATCAGACAAGCTTCTGAGCACAGAAGACCTTCTTCTGGACTCTAAAAGCCACTTTTTGAAGTCCTGCCAAAGCAAAAACAATCAATCAGAAATGACCAACATTCTCCCAGATATTAGAGCCTAACTTTGCCCTTCCAGCGAGGGCTTGAGTTGTGGTCAGTTTTGCACCATCCACCCTTCAAAGGAGCCTGCTGCCCCCACCCAAGTACTGGGGTCTCCCAGAGCCCCAGAGAGGCTGTGTCTCTGAGCCATGGCTCTCTCCACTCCTTCTCCCCATTACATAGGTGCTCCTGGCCTGCCTGACACGGCCCCCCTGCCTGGCTGGCTGTAAGGTCTTATTCCCTTCGGCTCCCCCCCACCATGTATGAGGTGGAGATAAGGCCTTCTTTCTGCCCAGTTTTGTCTTTTTCATGGAGCTGGGAAAGCTCTACAGGGCCATGGGGCAGCTCCTCAGGATAGTGTGCAGGGCTCACCATGGGACACCATCTTCAGTCTGTGCTTCTGCAATAGTAGTCATAACATTCCCACATCCAAGACACAGGGCAACTTCACCGGGGAAACCCAAATTCTCCACAGCCAGGAGAAAGCCCCATGAGAAATTTGGGTATGAAACCAATGGAAGATAGAAATGAAAATGATTGAGATGGAGCATAGCTGTGGAGCCAGATTACATTCCAACCTGCAAGGGTCCCGGTATCCCTGTCCCGTGGCTGAGAGACATTCCCTGGCTGTTGTCTTTCAACTGGGCTCTGCTTCCAGCAGCGCAAACAAATAACCATTTCAACAGAAGTGACACCACGCTGTACAACATCTCTGTGCAGCCCTCGCCAAAGCACCAGTCACACGCTATTTACCACAAGCTGGAGAATTCACTAAATCTGGCCTATTTTGAGTCAAACGGGGGCAGTTCCAGCTCTCACAAGGACAGCCCTGCCAGCTGCCCTCCTTCTTGCACAACAGGGAGAGGAAGAGGACATCCATCTCCGGTACCCAGGCTTGAGAGGAGCCGCAGCAGCAAGAAGACAGGTGGCTGGTGGGGAGCCACAATGGAAAGGCAATTGCACAGCACCGTTCATGGAATACAGGCGCATGTAGAAGGGCTGCGAGCAGCCTGAGCCAATTAATTTCCATATTCCTTTTCGGTCAAATCTAGAAACCAAGTGCATTGCATTCAGCGCGGGACACTCGTGCGCTGGTACAGGGGGACACTCGGTACAGGAGGAAGGTAAAGAAAAAAAAAAAAAGAAAAAAAAAGGCGGGGGGGGGGAATGATTCAGCAATCAGCAAATTCAGAGGAGGGGCAGGAGGAATGGGTATGAAAAGATGAATCAGCATTGGCTTCAGGTAGTGGAGGGAAGGAGGCATTTCTGCTCCGCTGATTTGTGCAGCCTGATTGAAGTCAGCCTGGGCACTGGCATTGCATCGGAACGGAAACTGCCTGATAGGCTGCGAACGTTACAAGGGGAAAAATCCAGCAGTCATGCAGACAACATCTTTATTAAGTACATTTTGTGACCTCCCAGCTGATTGGACATTTTTTTACTGACTTAAAGTAGATGTTATAGATGGGGGGGGGGGGCGGGGGGGGGGGCTGTTGTGTGGGGTTTTCTATGCGTAGGGTGACAGTGTGTGGGGTAGTGAATTTTAAGCAAGGCTGCATGAAATTCAATCACTTAATCTTAAATTACAAGCCACTGGCTGCCAAAGCAATTTTTGAGATGGAAAGTCTTCTGATTCACAGACTCCTTTGCCTCTTTAAGGAACAAATGAGTAAACAAACTATGAAAATATTATTTGCTTTTTCAGAATTTGCTTGCAAAGAAAGATTAAATTTTTTTCTGTGGCATTTGGCAGTGCCTCCTTTCCCCTCTGTAGCAGGTAGGTAGGATAATATGATTCATGATGAACAGATATCGTCTCCAGCATTTCTCAGTTGTATAGCCAAGAGCTGAGCCTATTGTTTAAAATGTCGCAGGGATGTTAATTAAGGTATACCAGAGATTACAAAACCTATTCCAGTCCCCTTGGAAGTACTAGAGGAAGCAATGGGCCAAAAATATTTTTAGAGGATATATCCAAGGGTTTGGTGATATTCTGAGAGGCCTTAGTCAGACAGGTAAAAACCTCTCGGGATTACCCAAGGATTACTCACACAAGTAATTGTTGCAGACTCAAACTCTTCTGTGCCCACTCTCTGGCAATCAAGTCGTTGTAGGAAGAGCACTCTTCAAAGGAGATAAATAGCAAGGCATGAGTGCTCGAGCGGGTGCTAAGAGGAATTAGACCTTCTGAAAACCCAGCCCTGGGTATCGTGCCAGCACAAGACACCCAGAATGAGTAGATGGGTTTGGAGATACTGTCGCTCTCTCATTCTGGCTCTGGTCTCATCCCAGTACTAATTGGGAGTCTAATTTCATACATATGCAAATGACAGGTAGTCCAGACCTGAATCCTGCTTGCCAACCCTGCCTTCCCCTGCACGCAGCAGCCCTCCAAGGGAACAGCAGAGCTCAGCATCATGCAGAGGAAGAGGATTATGTTGGGAAATATTGCTCATGCCATGCTGCTTCTTTTTTGGTGTTTCCCATGCCTCGCTCTGATGGGCTGAGTTGGGGAGAAGAAGGACAAGCCTGGAGTGATGGTTCTGACCACAGATGGGGCTTCATATCTGAGACTCCAGGGGCCTGGGCTCAACCCCAGCCTCACAGCACCCAGGGTCAGGGCCATGCAGGGCCAGGTGCCAGACTATGACCAAGATTAGAGGGATATGGACACAGAAGTAGGGAAGAGGCAACTGCTCCTCCCTCAGACTTGTGTCTCTTGGGAGCAGAAGCTTTCCTGCTGGGCTTCTCGTGGGGCTGCCATGAGGCTAACTGATACACCAAAGACTGCTGGGCACTTAGGTGCCCTGTTAATGGGGCTGCACAGGTGCCACTGGACCAGGTGGTCTTTCACATCAGCACATATAGAGAAGAGAAAAGGTACTAACCATCAGCACACTCCTTCCCTCACATTAAGTCCCCGCAGCTAGCCAGTTTCTGACTTTCTTCATTGAAATGAAAAAAAAAGAAACAGTGTTCTGAGGAATAAACATCACAAACTGAGTCATTACAGGAGATTTTTGTTGGTTTGTTTATTTTCTAGATACATCAGACCTGCCTGAGACAGTCATACATGGTCATTGTAGTGTAAAATTATTCTCCCAAAGAAATAATTACCAAGCAGGTAATCTTCTCTTAATAAATGGTATGTATGGGATCACTCACTTCCCTAAATTTTATTTAACCCAGAAAAAAGGCTGTAAACCAAATGTGGCTTTACTATTTTCTCCTGCCCTCTATTTTGTGAATGAGGACATCCATGCATTATTGAGGCCTGCTCAAAATGGAGACGCCTTTAAAGCAGACTCTCTGTATCGAGGATTACGCATGGATTATTGCTAAGAGATCCTTCAGAATCGGAGCAACGCGTTTACCCAGAAATCGTTTCTAATTCCAGTTGCCCCTTATTTTGGCTAATAGCAGCTGTAAGGACAATTGGATCAGCACTGTGTACCTGTCAGGCGCGCCGAAATTCCCCGCACAGCCCCGAATTGTGCGATTACCGAGGGAAGCTCAGCACTGCGCCTTATCTCTCTTATAAATCCTCTTAATGTTGCTGCTGCCGGATCCCCCGCACGCCATTGAACCAGCACCTCCTGCCACTCACCCGGAGGGCAGCTCTGCCTTTCCACAAACACATCCAGCAGGGCTCGGGGGCCACCGCGCCGCCGCCGGCAGCCTCCTCGGCAAAGGGAGGATCGGCACATGGGGGAATGGGGATGTGGGGGCAGGAAAAAGCAACGGGGAGGGAGGTGGGAAAGGGTGAAGGAAAGGCTGCCGGGGGTCGGTCGGTCCCTACCCACCCAGCTCCCCCGAGGGGCTTTTTGCGTCCCCAGGGCACATCCCCCTTCGCTCTCCTGTCCTCCCCTGTCCTCTCCTGGCTGGGGACGGAGGGGACAGGCTTCCCAAGCAGGGCAGGGGGCCCAGCTTGCCCACCCACGCTGGGGATCCCCTCACCGCCAGCAGGCCACATGCCGAGTCCGCTCTGTGGGGAAAAAAAACACCTTTTCCGAGCCATAAAAGAAGGACCGCTAAAAAAATACCCTTGAGCCGCTGCATCTCCCCACTGCAGCAGTGGGGGTTTTATTTTTTTAAAGAAATCCCCTCCTGACTGAGAGAAGGCGGGGGAGGGAAGGGGGAGGAGGGAGGGGAGGGGGGGAATTTCCTTGGGTTTTATCCATTTTGCATGCACATAAAAGGCGAACTTCCCTTTGGAAACAAAAAACGCACGGAGCTGCGGTTTGAAAAGGGGCCTCAATTTGGCTTCGACCGGGTGCAACTAATTGCAGTTGCAAGGGCCGGCAGGTGCGAGCCGGCAGCTGAGGAGCCCTAACCCCCCCTGCCTGCCCTGCCTGCTCCCAGGACACCGGGACTCGCCAGAGACACCACTGAGGGACGTGGGGGACGGGACGGCAGGGCAAACGGGGTGCTTGCAGGGTGCACTTGACTGCTTCGCTCCTGAGAGGGCTGACTTCAACCTCAGCAGGGCTGGAGAAGGCCCTGGAACGTTCTGAAAGGTGACGGAAGGTTCTAGAAGGCCCTGGAAGGCTCCGGAACACACTGGGACAAGGCCACAGTGCGCCTTGCCTGGGAATGTCCCGCCCCTGCCCCAGGTCTCTCTGGCAGCCAGCTAAGTTGTGCCCTGGCCAGGCCCTGTGTCCTGCCACGGGGCCAACACCACCACTATGTTGGGAGGGGGAATTGCTGCTACAGCTACAGCAACAGCACTAGGCGCCTCTGGTCTTTCCTTGATTTCACCCCTTTCATGGCCGGGGAGAGGCTGTCTGTACCCCAGCTGGCGTGGTGGCCTCGCCTCTGTCTGCCATGAGCTCAGCTGAGGGGCCGACATGGCCCAGCAGCCGCAGCCCCCCAGCAGCAGGGAGGCTGGAGCTGGGGCACAGCTGGGGTTTCACCAGGTACTGTGCAAGTCCTGGCCAGGGTTCCAGCTACCACAGACCCCCAGTATGGCTTCCTCTTGGCCGCTGCACCCGAGACTTTGCTGATGCTGGTCTCTTTGTTTTCTTAGATTGAACGCCCAGGTGAACCTAACCATGGATGGTGGCAGTTCTGCTGTTCATAACTGGTGGGCCAGGAGCCCATCAGTTGGTTCACTGCTGCTCCCCAGGAGGACTTCATTCCTCTGCTGATTTTTAGGGTGCTCCTTTCCTCTGGCCAAATTCAGCACGGCCACAGCCAGAGGAACCCCAGTGCACTTTATCAGTATCTTTCCTGAAAGCTCATTTTGTCTGCAATGCTTTTAGCAGGGCAGACAATTACATTTGCTATCTTAATTCTTCCATTCTTTTTATGTCTTTTAAGAAGTAACTGAATCACCGAGATAATGCACAGGCTTTCACAAAGGGGATGTATGATCCCATCGCCCACACCCTTCTCCTCCCACTCTTACCCATTTGTCCCCTTACTTAACAGCCCGGGGTATGAAAGGAAAAACATGATCCAGTTTGGGCAGGCGCTGCGGGTTTTCTGTGCGGTGTCTGAGTACACTGAGGGCCAGAGAATCGCAGTGATATGGATTGCAAAGGCAGAGCGAGCCGGCTTCATTACCTAGCCCAAGCTCCTGAAAAACGCACACGCTGAATGACACCTCTGAATTCATTCCTGAATGAACAAGAGCACATCTTTGGCAGGGGGGAGGGAGGAAAGGAGGAAATCTAATCTTGATTTAAAGTTGTTGGTGATAGTCCCCACAGTCCCTGGTAATTAGTTCCACTGGTTAATTACCCTCACTGTTAAACATCTGCACCTTATTTGTAGTCAAAATTTGTCTGGCTTCCAACTTCCAGTTGGATCAAATTATAGTTGCGTCAGCTAGATTGAAAAGCCTTCTATTATCACATTTCTGTTCCCCATGTCAGTACTTGGAGACTGTGATCCAGTCATCCTCTCAACTTTGTCTTCGTTAAGCTAAACAGATGGAGTGTCTTCTCCAGTCTGTCACTACAAGCCACATTTTCCAGTACTTAGTCATTTTGTTCTGTGGCCTTTCTTGGATTCATCCTCACCTCATCCACAACCTTCTTAAACTGGTAGACACACTCATCTTTTTCAGGGTCAATCCTCTCCAAATCTGGAGTTCCCTGTAGCCCTGGGACTGTGGTCTGTGTTCTGTTTCTGGATGTAAGTCCTAGTGTTTGACTATATAGAAAGATACATTTTTGGGTTTGTAGCTATCTCATTAAGTGATCCAGACCATACTGCCCTGGTGATCTGTTTGTTTCACTCTTCAGCCAGCATCCCCACTGTTAAGGAGCTTTCTTTCCTCTTACATGCTGAGGCTGGAAATGCCACCTTCCCTTCCCTCTGCTGAACTTTCCCATTGCAGCACTCTGGAGGGACTGAGGTCTCTCCTATCCGTATCCTGCAGGGATAAGAACTGGTATGAGGATGGGAGGGTCTCTAAAAACAGAGGCCTAATCTTTGTCGTTGCAGTCCATAACGGTAACAGAAGTTATCCTTAGGGGTGCTGTGGGTTCTGGCTTCACCTCATCACAGTGTATGGCAGAGATACCTTGCCTAGCTTTAAATGAACTAAATGAATGGTTACTAAAAGCACCATTGCATCACAAAGCCCAGCTCAGAGCACACGGTGCTGTTTCTCAAGCACGTCAGTCCATACAGAGGTGGATGCTATTTCTTTTTAAACAGTGCTCCCCGTGAGGAATCAGCATCACCCGTGGATTCTCAGAGAGCAGTAAGCACACTGCTTATGGCACACAAATTGTTTCAAGAAGCCCTCCCTTCCACCCCCCCCCGGAAAAAAAAAAAAAAAATACCCTAAGGGAAACAAGGATAAGCAGTTTTTCTTGTCCCTGCACACAGCATAGAGCCGAGACTGTGGCTCCACAGCACAGGACACTTCTGTTTGCATAACCACACACACAACACAGAGGCACGCACAGCTCCAAAGCATGGCAAAATGGGGCAGCGTAGGCATTCCATGGGCATCTGTGCCCGTTTCCTGGCTCTGCAGACATGCCTGGCTCACATGACTGCAGTGTGATTTCCTGCCGATTCCCAGAGGCTGTGCACTGAATCCCGAGCCTGTACCACCAGTGAAACCCCACACAGTGGAGTCAAGGTTTCCAGCTCTCCAGTTCCCAGGCATCTGCTAGGCAGCCAGTGGGAAGCTGAAAGTTATTGCGGTACCAGCTCTTCTTCTTTCCCTTTCAATACTAAATTGCCTCAAAACTAGCTAAAGCTTTGCTTGCCCACAGCAGTGACTTCTATAGGTGTCACGTGGATGTTGCAAGATGGCAGAAGAGAAGTTGTGGGCAGAAGTGTCTATGTGGAAATTGCCCCCACTGGGTTTGCCCACCGTGTGCAAATGCCTAAGGATGCCAGTTACAGGAGCACATCCAGATGCTGTGCATGTTGCTGCTTTCTGATCGTCTTGTTCCTGGGTTAGGGAAACAGCCATGTTGTAACCGGGGGTGACCTGTGTGTTGGGTTTTGCACATGGAGCCTAAATTGTGCTGAGCAAAGCCTTGGGACCATTTAAATGCACGGGAGTTTTGCCAGTGACTTCAATGGATCTATGATTTCACCACGACATCTGTCGCGCATTAGCTACATCAGTATTGATGTAACAGGCTGAAAACCAAGACCTGGCCCATGCCAGTTTAGAGTCAGCGGAGGAGTGCTGATACCAGTATTTGGGGGAGAGCCAGACCCAGATACAGTACTTTCATTTTTGGTATAACTGCAACCAGGCTTGGGGGTTGCCGAGCTTTTATTATCCTAAAAATGATCCACCCTCATCAAAATGGTTATAGTGGTGCAAAACCATTTGGGAGGGAGACCCTTTTCATGACTGGGATGTACTGCCTAATTCACAAGTGCACCCTAACATTCATTTCACTAATGCTTGCAAGGCACTCTGAGCAAAATAAAGTACTATATTGTTTCACTACCACATGGACGAAAACATTATTTTTATACCGTGAAATATTATTTTCATACCATAAAATAATGTTTAAAAAAGCAATGTAAATAATTGATCACAGAGATCTAAGTAAAATTAACCACACAGAAAAATCTAGACTAGTCTCTGCACAACCCTAATAAATACCCCCAAATATCTGGACTTAACGGCAAAAGCCTGGTAAATATTTCAGTTTTGAAATAGAAAAAAATAGTCCTGGCTTGAAAATAGCTTCTCCTTTCTGCGATTTTTTTCTCGCAGTCCAAATAACAGAGTGAAAAAGAACCCAATCCAATTCCCATAGGTCTCATTAATGAACCTGCAAAGGGAATGTGTTGGAATAGCTGAGGGCTCTCACTCCATTTAAAATGTGTAACAAACCCAAAAATTACTTATCTTCGCTGTTTAGAGGATATACAAAGTTTGTGTTCAGAACTGTGCAGCTGGAGATTTCTGGCACAGACAATGCACTAAATCTTCCAGGCTTCCCGCTGCGCCCCTCGCCAAGCTCTTGATGCAGAGCCAGAGCCAGGTCCTGCTTGCCCACAGGAGGTGGGGTTCCTCCTCCACGGTTAGCCCCCTTCCTCCCAGCAAGACCACTCATAGCCAGGCCCAAGGGGCTGAACTTCCCAGCTATTCTGTGCATCTTCCACTCCGGGCTTGCTCTTCTGAAGCGTATCGACGAGGGTTTCCACATCCCTGCATTTTTAGACACGGGGCCAAGAACTGAGTGGCGTGATGCGCTGGTTGCTCTGCCCCAGCGACTGGCAGGAGATGCTGGACCTGAGACACACCTTGGTTTTCCCCTTGCTGTGGGAGGGAGTGGGAAGCAGTTGCCGGTCGTGGCAGCGTTGCTCAGTGCTTTGGGAACCGCAGCCGTTCGTTCCCGGGTGCGTGAATTCCAGATCCAGTTAATCCGCCCGCGCGTGAGCCTCACCTTTCCTTGCAGCGCTGTGGAAAGGTGCAGCCTAAGTGACAGCCAAGCTCTCCAAGCTATTGCATTCCTCTGTCTGTATCAATGTGGCTCTTGCGTCCTACGCAACACCAGCCTGGCTCATCCAAAATAAGTTATCTGGGTTGGGGATCCTGGCTCAGCGCAGCACAAATAGAGGACCAGATGCAAACCTTTACTTTGGGTTTCTGCCACCTCAAATACACATGAGCGGAGCTAATTTTGTTCCAAAGAAAATTAAAATTGTCTGGGTTTTTCCTCCATGTCTTTCACATAGTCTCTTTTTGTTTATTGAGACTGAGGTTACTCAGGCTTTTATCTAGGTCTTATTTAGGAAGACTGAATTGCAAAGTCTCTCCTGCTTCACCAAATCCAGTTCTCTGCTCTTGCAGGCAATTACATTTTATAATGCCATTCATAAACTGATCAAGTGCTGTCTAAAAACCAGTTATATATTATTTTTATTTTTTTTTGGTTTCTGCTGCTCATACTGAAAAGGTGCTCCAGAACCTCTTATTTCAGTCACGCTATTTGGCTCAGCACGATGGTGACTCCCAAATAAGGGAAGGCAGTCCAAAAGGAATAAATAATATTGTGTGGGGAAGAAAAGCAACTAACCTACACATTATCATTAAACAACAGGACGTGACAGGCAGTGTAATGTTTCTGGTTTTGTTGTGAGTCAGGAAGATGAAGGTCATGTGATATCAGCTCTCTCTGCAGCACAATAAACCTTATTAACATTATAAGATAAAAATAAATATTCAACAATTAAGGGGAAAAAGGGTCACACGTTTGCATCTGCTGAGGATTATTGACAGCAATCTGACATTACCATCAGCTAAACCCACTGCTCTATTTTGTCCAGAGTTTCTAAAGCCATTATATAATGATCAGTCTAATAAAGTCTAGATTAGAGGCATTTCTCTTGTGTACAAAAAGATTGGCTTTTGGGTTGCCTTGTGGAAAAGCAACATTATTCTTAGGGAGAGAAAGGGTTAGTTGTCTCTAACAGCAATCCTGATGAAAAATGTAAACTGTCTGAGGCCATTTCAGACCTCCGGCAATATTTTATGCTAACAGGTTTATGTCTGAATTAACAAAGTTCTCTAACCACTTAGTCTGTTAAAATGCAGTTATTTTTTCCCCCTTGCTAGGAAAGCATGTGCCAACCTAAATTTGGATTGTATTTATTACCATTTGCAATCACCTGGTGTCAGAGGCCATGTGAATCCTGTGAGTTTATCTGATTTGAGTCTGGAGCATCCAAACGTACCTTTCAACTTGTTTCTTCATGCTGTGCATGTCTAGAGTGTTTTGCAGTAATACCATAAGCCCCTACAAGTGCACAGAGTGATAGGAAGGAGCAGAGTAAGATACTGTCCCTTGGGTACCACAGAGCTTGGAGGAAGGTGCTGAATTTGAATTATCCCGTACCCACTGACCCAGCATCAGAATGCAAGCTGCCTTTCTTGTCTTCTTTTTTTTTTTCCTTTAAAAAGGATGGGGGTGGGGGGACCACACAGAGAGGGGAGTGTCACTTAACTAAGAGATGCTATCAAGCCAGGTAGCACTGAGTTATGACTCTTCTCATACACCATTTTACAGCACCCATGAAAATTAGCAACGCAGCATTGGTATCTGCTGCTCTGAGGCCCAGGACCGCAGACTGAGGGGTGAAGGACCTCAAGCCAGCTTCAGCCACACCAGCTCAGGACCATGGTGGGTGGGTGGCCCTGTACCTGGGCTTCAAGTACTACTGTGGGGTCCTCAAAGGCAGGAGTCACTAGCAGACCCGGGGCACTGCCCTGACACAGCCACATTGCTTCCTCAGACCGAGCCAGCCCAGCTTCGCCTCATGTAACACGAGCATTTCTCTGTTGTTCATTCCCAGCTAATTAAAATCTTCTGAAAACTTTAGTCAGCTGGAACATCCATCCTATTTCTGCTCTGTTTTTTTAAAAAGCACGGGGCTGATTTCAACCCTGGGGGAACTGTCTACATTGGCCTGGGAAATCACATTAATACTTTTCAAAAAACTTTGCCTGTAAACACTTTTCTTGCCTGAGAGGCAATAGCAGTTTCACTCGACTACCAGAGGTAAGACTCAACTATTCGTTAAAACTGGTTTGCACAAGGCAGCTTTGCAAACCATATTAAAGAGAAGCTAAATCCCATCTGCGTTATCACCTTAGTCAAAAAGGTTGTGTTTAGCTCCAGATCATTAGAGACATTTTTCCCCTTGCCAGCTCAAGCCAGGCCTGAGATTTGCACCTTGGGTTTTGGGTAGAAAGCCAACACTGGAAAACTCAAGTCCTGAAAGCAGCTTGCTCAGCCACACTGAGGGCCCAAGAAGAGGGTGCAGAAAACCAATTTGGCTGGCAAAGGCTCCTAGATAAAATCATATCCTGCTCTGTTCTGGGCAGCCGGTGAAACACAGACCCAGTCACATTTTCTCCAAAGGCTCTGTCTGCACTTGGGACACTTTGCAGACCATGTTCCTGACCATGGAGGACCTAGCACAGTCCTGCAACACCCAAGCCCCCAGCCACTCTCTTGGTGGAAACTCGCTGCACCCAGGACCACTTATTCTCCAAGGCCAGGTGGGGTTCGGTGACTTCGGTCACCCATGGCTCTGAGCACCTGGCATTGTTTTAAGGTCTTTGTCAACCAGATGAGGACACAGGCCGGGCAGAGCAGGGAGTCTCAGCATTTAGAACAGCCCCTGTACCTGCTTCTTCTCCACCTTAGGGTTCCCGCTTTTGCTAGGATGAATGCTACGTGTCAGGCAGGGAATAGAATAAAACCAAATTATGCAAAATTCTGCAGAGTAGCCATGGTCCAAATAAGCTTTGACCTACCTATATCAGCAATGAAGTAACTAACTAGCCACACTTGTGTGAGCCATTTTTGCATATCTGCCCACGGATGCTTCACTGTCACTGCTTTTAAGAGCTGTGGCACTGGTTTCCAGGAGTAACTCTACAGAACAGGGGCACAACAAGAAAGATGTCCAGGCAGAGGCACAAATCCTCCCCAACCTTAAATGCATAATGTATGTCTGTAGGCTTCTGTATCATAAGGAAGTTGAGAGACAGACATGTGGAAGCATATGGACCTTAGTTTGGGTCATTAGCAAAAGCTGGATATGCTCTTTAAACCCTAGTAGAATATGATGTGGCATGAAATACCTAATTACATACCCTGTTTAATTTTACTTTCTGGCTCCTACACAAATACAGACATGTAGTGTAAGGTTCAGAGTTTGCTGCTGTGCAAAATTCATCAGGACTAATCTAACATACTGTGGACAAGGGCCTGGAGTCACCAGGCTGAGCACTGCTCTCTGTGCATGGCAGCACAGACAGCCAAAAGCTTGAGCCAGGACCCAACTGTGCTGCTGCCGTGTGCTGTACAGGTAACTTTCTGATTGGTTTTGATTCCTTATGGAAGAAGATAACATTTGTTTTATTTTTCTGGGAGAAAGGGTACATGTTTGCATTGGTATTACCAAAGAATTACGTCTTCTTTCATGTCCCAATTAGCTTTTAGCACATTTAGACTGTGCCTGTGTAACACTTTTCTATAATGCTTTTAAATCCAGGAACAGATATATGTTGAGCTTGTGTCTGGAGACTGGATGTGCCCAGGGATTCTTCCACGCACCCCTGACAGGTTTCTCTCCCCTTTGCCTGACACAAGGTACTAGCCACCAGCAATTAGTACTGGAGTCCCAAGGGGCTTGAATGAGGGGAGGGAAGGGGCAAAAGTTGGTTGGTTTTCTTCTTTATGCAAAATTCATTCAGGACTTAAGCATTCAAGCATGGCTTTTCTTCCTTTGCTGTACACCAGAGAGGTCTCCTAGTCAGTGCTAGTCAGTGGAAAAGGCATCATCCTCTCCTACCCTTCTGATACTTGCTCTCAACCTGAACTGTCCTGCTTCAGAAGGGCACATTCTTTTCATTTTAGATCAGCAATATTTTGCTGTTAGCCTGTTACCTTGAAATCACTCTTATGTCAGGTGAAAGTAAAATGCAGATGTATTTATTTACAACTCCCCAGACAGACCACACAGTTTAAAAAGATGCACACATAGAAATGCTGAAGGCTTTCTGTAGCCATTCTGGTAGGTCCAGAGAGATTCAAAACTTCCCATCAAAATATATTCACTTCTTTTCCTCCTAAAGCTTAATTACCTTTAAATGTTTCAAAAGGCAGTCTTGCTGCTCTTCCAGTGAAAACAAGCACTCTCACTCGCAGATGTGAATGTCAATGCACTAGACCAATGTGTCGCATCCTGTTCTCGACTTGACTAAATCAACAACTTCTTCACTCAGTGAGGGATAAATCCTTTCCCCTCCCCCCACCCCCCCAAAAAAAAACATTATGCAGAGTGATTCATCTTCACTGAAAATGTGTCTGTTCGTTAAATGGTGTGTTTTATTTCACTCCAAACCTTAGCCAACACACTTACTATGAGCATCTGCTAGGGACAAACATGGGTAGTTCATTAATCACTCTTGATTGAGACCAGACTCTGCAGTCATTGACTAGTGTATGGTGACAAAGGGTTGTAGGGGGTTCCACCTTGGCATCCTCTCTTTTCAGGACCACAGGAACAGTCATGTTTCCTACTTGCTCCAGGCTCAGACCCCTGGGCCTGGAGGGCCTGCCTCCCACTCACTGCCAGCAAGAAAAGAGTGAGCAAATGATTAGTGCACGGGAAAGCTGCACTGAGAGACTGATGTCCTTTTGCAGGGTAGGTGCTTGGCTACCAGGAAGGTAGCCAAGGCATATAGGAATGGAAAAGGGGGATGATAATAATAAGTACTGAAAGGGATGGTGCTCATTCTTCAGGCTGCCTTCAAGCAGCTTCTTCTAGCAGACTCTGTCTCCTTGGTTTGTGGGGATCTGTGAGCTCTGAATGCCATTGAAACCCAGCTTCTCCTGTGCTTGGGAAAGTTGCCTGTGGGAGTTTTTGTTCTTCAGAGAAGCAGATACTCCCAAACCCTCTGTTAGAGAGATGATTATCTTATTTTCATGCAAAGAAGGGAAAACGCCTGGTATTAAACAGAGTGCTCTCAAACCTGATGTTTAGGAAGGAGCCTGGCAGAAGGCCGGTCTGTACCAAGCTATTTGTTTACCTTGACAAGGTGATTAAGCCACCTTGATACATGTTTGTAACTGGCTGACCTTTGTCCTTTAAAGACTCATTCTACCCCCTTTCTCTAGACCTGTGTTGGGCATGAAAGTACTCCAAATGCTAACCCCCTCCCCAGCATGCTGAAGGCTTCTCCCCAAATTTTCTTCCACTCATCACAAACTTCCTCCCAGTGAAGACACAATTCCACCAATCCCTCTTCTTTGATTTTGCCTACAACTGCCAGTTACAAGCATAATAGGGATGTCTAGCCATATCCCCTCACAATTTATTCTGTCTTTTCAGAATAACAGCCTTTTTTTAAAAGCCCCTCTCAAGTTCGATGGAAGAGTCAGCAGCTATGTGTCCCTGGCACAGGCAAGGGTGCTTGCCGGGGCAAGGCTGTCTAGCCAACATGCATAAAATTGCAAGGGACTCTCCAAAACCTCTTATCAGAAACAGATTAATTTGCTGTATTCTTCTCCAAGGTCATTTTTTAAATTGCCTGCTGGAGGGAGACCTTGCTAGCAAGTCACTCTCATCTCCTGGTGGAACCAAAGCTCCATGTTTTCCTTTAGCAGTCCTCCACTTGATTGCTCTCTCTGTAGAAATTACACTGCTTTATGTGAGCCTACCATGCTCAGCTTTCTCAAGCCCAAGTCAACCAAGCTTGTGGGGCCTGAGTAGATCCCTTTGGAATCAGGAGGGCCACATGAAGATACAGGAGTTCCTCTGTGTGCAACACAGCTCAGGCTCAGTGTTCCCATCTCTTCCCCAATCAGATGGATGAAACAAGGACCATGTATGAGCCGCCTGCTACAATTCTGCAATGAAGGGAAGTTCAGAGTTACTTTCTTTTCTTGGATGAAATTCACATGTCCTCTGTCTTTTGTCTACACCAAAAAAAAAAGCTGTTTTAAAAGATAAGTTCTTGACTTGGAATTATGAGGTTGCATCAAACGGCAGTCATGTACTGCTGAATGATTTCTCAGTGGGAGGTACACCTTCATCAGTACCATCAGCTCCATGGCACAATGGGATTAATTCAGTCTGTTGTCTCAAATCTCTATGCTCTTACACTGATTCTCCAACTGTGTTCCCTCACTGACTGTACCAGTTCTCCCTGATTTGTGCCAGGAGGAGAAAGACACACAGACTTACCATTTCCAAAAAGAAAGGAAAAGCATTTCTAGCAAAATGTAGCACAACACTGTCTTGATCCCACAGGGACAACTTTAAGGGAGCCCTCCTTATGTGTTTATGGTGCTACTCACATCACAGCTTCGTTCTTCACCTCAGGCCACAAGGGAATGATGTTGTTAAAAGCTAAATACTATGTTTCCTGGAGCTACCTTTAGCCTCTCTGTAAAGGAAAGACAGTGAGTTGACAGCTGAGCAAGAGGATGAGAGCTAGTTTAGCAAGTCACGGCCAATTTTTCCATCTCCTGGCATAGCGCAGCATGTTGGAGTTTGATCCAGTCCGCACATTGAATTCCATACCCACGATCTCTTCGCTTTTCCTTTATGATTCTGTCACAGTTAGCCAGATATCAACAGATAGGCCAGAAGTCAGAAATTCCCCTGTGCATGTGCTTCAGGAAGAGTCTAATCCCTGCTCTAGCCAGTAAAAGCTTTTAGGAAAAAACATCCAACAATGGAAAAAAAATAAAAAAAAAAGCCAAATCTTACCATGAGAAGAAAGCTGAGACAAAATTCCCCATAGCAGGCCATTTACTGCTCACGCCCACTGCTCCTTAGACAGGAAACCTCTTGAAAGGCCACTGCTGATTGTGGCTCTTTGAGGCTCCATAGATGTATGTGTATGCGTGTGAAGCAGAGAGAGAAGAGAGGCATGTCAAAGTGTTGCTTTCTCTCTACTGACGGTTGCAGACAGACCCGACACTTAGAGCATGAGATAGCATCGTGCCCGATTTACATCAAAGCTACTGCTACCTCTCCTTTGCAAAGAAAAAAAAAATCCATTTTGGTTACTTAATTCTTGGCTGTAAATACAGCCAAAAGCAGAGTTCAAACCAAGGATAATCATATCCAGAGGACACCTATAGAGTGATCTGTAAGCACCTACTGTTCAAAATGGCCCTCCATTTTATGATCTCCTGTTACTCACAAGGCCCTCTGACCTACCAATGGCAGCAGGTGTATTTACAGCCTTCCACATCTTCCTTCTACATTTTGAACATTTTACTGCAAAATTCCTAAACCCCCATGGAATTCTTAAGCACCAGCAAAGACCTAGTCCCATCCAGGGGGCAGAAGATGGTGAACATCTCACATCTGCTTATGTTACATCAGTGATGCTAGTTCACCAGTATTACGCCTGAAGCAGAGGAAGGATGGAGGACCACTGCACTGTATGTGCTTCCCCTCATGTGTGACATCTTCTGAGCTCTTTCTAAGTTAACCTGTAAATTCCTACACCTTCGCTGTTGTTGTAGCATTGGCACTGATTTTTCTAGGCCATAAAGGGAGAACAAAAGTTTCTCCGTTTCAAAAAAAGTAGGTTTTCTTGGTTCATTTCCATAAAGCCCAATGCATTATGCATTATCTCATTCAAAGGTAAATAGTGGATACACACATGGATGAAAGATTAAATCCTAGAAATTCTAAACAATTGGCAGGAGGCATAACCATAGCAAATTGATTCTGTTCCCCCTCTGCAAAAAAGAAATGAAAGAATATTTGTGCATTTTTTAAATTACATTTAAGATTTAAAGACATTTGGGGGTCGGTTTCTTTGATTTTTTTAAATGTTTTTAATGAAAATGCACAATGATTATTGGAAAATTCCTTGAGTTTAAAAGTTTTTCTTTTAAAACAAAATCTCTGGCAACCTTGCTCATTGCTTGTCTACAGTATTATGGGCCTAAGTACCTGAATAACAATGCCTGCATCTATCACAGCAATGATGTGCAGAGACAGACAGAGCCACACAGAGCCCCATGCAGAAAAGAAAAAAATCCTTAAAGAAAATTGTACTGCCCCAAAGAAAAAAGGTTAATTTAAATATGTAGGTGGTCTTGCTTGATTGGCTGGTTTCATGTCAACCCTGACCCTACAGTAACCCCAGTCCTGCTGATCAAAGGGATTATGCTACAGGCTCCAGGGCTGAGTTTGCAGGCTGTAAGACTTTGCCGTATCTCTGTGTATTGCCTCTTAGAGAGCTGTAGTTTTGCTATCTGAAGGCATCAGTGGGCACTCTTGCTGTCCTTACTGACATTCATTTGGACTCAAGGCAGTTTAAGGTGTTGATGTGCAGTCTGATCACAGAAGTCTTTGTTTCCTGTCCTGTGTCCCAGCCTGGCATCGGGAAAACCAGTTAGTGACAGCACCGTCCACAGAGAAAGTAGAAGTCTCTGAGCACACCGGGTATTATTACTGCTCTACCTGCACAGATTTGATGCCAGGTTGATCAAGCAGGCAATTTCAGTAAATTTCTGCTCCTTCTCTACCCAGAACATTTAGTGCTCTCAGTGCACAGCGCTAAGAGCAGGGACAATAAAGAAAGGCTCACTGCTGCAGCCCGCATTAGCCGCTATGGTGGCAATTCTCTTTTATGGCCACTGGGACCAGACAAGGCTCTCTTTTCTGCCCCTGTTCACTCCTTATCACACCTGATTGTGTGTGAGCATGCACGTGCATACAGGTGTGTGTTTGAGCTCCTGTTGGCTGGAGGGGGTGAGGAAGGTGCCTGTCAGAACAGACATGCAGCCCCTGTGCTAGCCTTTAGATCCATTACCCTTTGCTAAGGACCATCTTGCTCTCCCACAGGCCAATACGAGCTCTGGCACAGAGCCTTGGTCATCTGCAGCCTAATTCTTTCTACATCTCACCTGATAAAGTCTCTCTCTTCCCTAAAATAAAGGAGCTATGAAGCAGTGTGGCACTTAGGACAAGTTCTAGATAACGGATCAGAGGAGCTTATGTTAACATGGTCACACTAGATGAGCTTGTTACATAGGCTAAGACCAAGACAAACTGTCCCATCTTCCCCTCCACCTCCAACTGCATATTTTCTTTGCTCTTTCATGCTGGTGGTATCATCTGGGCGGCCTAGCAGGGAGCTAGAAGAAGGAACTCACCTAGCTGAAAACCATTTTTTGCCAAGACATAACCCATTTCCAGACAACCATAGATGCTTATTCTCCCCCACAGTCTCCCACGCTGTCCCATCTCCACAGGCTGGCACCTGTGCTCTTCTCTTCTGCATATCACACTTCAGTGACACTGCTGATGCATTTGACAACTGACCATGGCTCTGTACGTCTCCAGACAGCCCATATACTGATTCGATCATGTTACCCCAGAAGAAATACTCAGACCCTATCCAGACAGGGAGGCAACCAAACAAACTCACATCACAATAAGGCCACTGCTAATAAAACTCTTCTGAGTATGGATTCATGGTCTAGCTGTACCCTCTGGCCTTTCAAAGTGCCTGAAGAGGACACGTAGTTCCTCTGTCCCCATCCAGCCCCACAGAAAACCGGCCAGTTGCGTGACCTCAGGCTGTAGGGTTTGTGTAACATCTCTACTGCTCCACCCCACCTCTGTAAAGCGGACAAACAAACACAGACTCACAACTGCAGCTTTGCCTCTTGCTGAGGTTCCCAGCCTACCCTCCACAGACATGAGATCTGAGCAGGAAGGAGGTCTGCAATTGCCCTCCTTCAGAGCCAGAAGGGAAGTGCAGGATGGAGTAAGAGCCACTGGCTGATGCTGCTTGCCGTCACAGGCACACTTGATCACAACAAGGCTGAGGACACTGTCCGCTCCTTGAAAGTTTCCTTGTTTACTTATTCCCAGACCTGTCCTCAGCCCCGCGTACATGCACACACACGCACACATGCACACACAAACATACACGGGGATCTACTCTTCTCGAGAGAGAAGACTGGAAAGACAGGCTACCAGGGAAACAACCCACAGTTGTTTGACAGCTGGTTTTGTTTCTTCAGGTAGGTTTTCTGTGGTAGCAGAGTATCTCACTACTCAGATTTTAACTTCTGTTGGTTCTGATTGTCCATGGTGGGCATGGCCACCAGTAGACACAGTTCTGAGTTCAGTAAAAAAGGTCAGACAAGTAAGGAACCCTTTTTCCTCTGCTTCCTTTTTCAATCTTCAAGTTGCTAGCAAGGTCTCCTACAGCCCCCTCTTCAAACTCTTACAAATGCAGAGTTTGAACCTTTTCATGCCTTTAATACCTAATTATAACCAGGACAGTGACCACATCTCAGCAGTGTGGGTCTGTTCCTCATAGCTTTTCCTATACACTACCGCAGTTATGTCAGTATTCAGAGCATTCCCACCAGTGTTTGGGTTTCATCTGCCATTCCCAGAGGATTTCATTACTCCCTCAGAATGTTTTTTTCCTACCAAGATTTCACGTTTCCAGATAAGTTCCTCCGTTGCCTGCAAGCATTAGAGCCTCCCTGTCCCATAGCTATTGGATATAAAGTGGCAGAGAGGTGGGGTCTGTCTGACTGGTTTATTGTCACTATGTTCAGGGGAGGTTTTTTTTAGTCAGTATTCTTCTCATTGAAAAATGCTTTTTCCATTGTCCTGAAACGATTGTCGAATGCAGTGTGGACTTACCAAATTGCTTTCCTGGAAAAAAATGTCAGGATTATACTCACAAAGCTGAGAGGAAGACAGCCACTTTTTATTCACTCATAAAGGATGTGGGAGTCCTGGGTTTAATTTCCTCCTCTGCCTGGGGGAACTTGAACCAGCATCACTTATCTCCCAGGAGAATACCATAAGGTTGTGCTGTGCTGCATACTAAGGTGGGTTGTTCTTACTCCCCACCATTGATGTGTCCTGGTCTGTGCAGGTCTTTCTAGACCCTCAGCTGAGACCCTCACGTGGAAACAGTTCACCTGGCTTCCCCAATTTGTGCTAATGAGTATTGGACTATTAGGGATCATGGAAGTGCTGTCAACAGAGTGCCTCCACTAGGATTCCCCTGGTCTCGTCGCTGTGACACTCTCCTGGGAAATCAGAAGGGCAGACACAGCAGCAGAAGTGGCCATTGCACGTCCTGCACAAGCACTGCATCAGGCAGAGCCATATACTAAAGCTCACGAGGTAAAAAAATACAGCTCAGTCTGCTAAGGGAAATTACTAGTACAGTCAGCACGAGTTAAAGATAGGAAGACCAAATCAGTTCAAACAGAAAGTCTTCCGGATATCACCCAAAGGCAGTGCTGAGGTCAGGGCTGATATACAAGATGAATGCCAAAATCAATGGACTAAAACTGGTATGCCAGGAGCTAAGCCTAACTCGTGACTACTGGCATGTTTATCATCCTCTGGGAGCATCCATTTTGATAATCAGAATAGGTGGGCAGAAAGCAGAAATCCTGACAGTTGTCATTGCCAACTTTGAGACCTAAGTTACTAGTGTGACGCTGCTGTTGGCACTTAGTTACCTGATCAGATCAGATCTTCTGGCCAGAAGACACACACATGTCACCAACTTCAACTCAGTCCTGGCCAGAAGACACACACATGTCACCAACTTCAACTCAGTCCTGGAAACCTACTTGAAAGATGAGATCTGGAGTCCTGATGCCACCCCTCTTCTAGTCACTTTGTCATTTCCTCACATGCTTCTCTTGTTGTATACTCTCTCCTTCCCTTTAATCAAACTGATGTAGACAGGTTGTGCCACACATCTGTTAACTGCAATCAGGGAGACACCTAAAAGCAATGTCTGAAAGAGGCAGACACTGGGTGAAAATTTCATAGATCTCAGAGGGGCTAAGGCCATGTATTGTACTTGTCTTTATCTAGCAGTGAGGCTGCAAGTAAAAGTCAACACCAGAAAAGGAAGTCATATTTTTTGTCTTTGCTGTCCTTTTCTTTCCCTTTGCGCGTACGTGCAAGTATGAACAAGTGAGCAGAGCATTTTTCTGCACACTCTTCAAGTGAGCAGAGCGGAGTCCAAAAATGAGAAGTAACAACAGATCCAGTCTGTCTCAATGAGTGTCTCTCTCTCCCCAAGAACAGCTACTGCTGTTATGAACTTAAATAAAGAAAGCATTGCTATAAAAACTGTCAACAGCTAAGGAAAGAGGAATAATGGATGCTTTTAAAAAGGAAAGTCTTACTTAATACTTTATTTTTCAAGTGCTTAAACTGTTTTTCCTCCTTTTTGTGTATCTTTAATTAAAGGTTAAAAGACTTCTACCGGTGATTGTTTGCCATGGTAACCAAGTAGGCTGAGGTCTCTGAATTCAAAACCCCAAACCTTTTTAAGTGTTTTATGTTTCACAGTGTGGGGGTCATGTTAACATCTTTGACTCACTGAGCCTACTTCTTCCTCTGAGATGAACACGGCTGTGCCCTAACGGCCAGGCCACTAGACTAGAGAGGGACATCCCTCTCACCTCCTTGCTCCCCCTTTGAATCTAACTCCTTCCTCTCACTTCTCCTTTGGGTGCTTGAATGTTTCATTTTGAATTAAATGCAATTTTCATTATGAAACAAAGCCATTTCTTTGCAGTCCATCAGCAAGAGAAACAAAACCAAACCAAACTCCTCTGTTCCTACTGAGGTGGTATTTTTGTCCTTCCTGATGAACCAAACTGCACTTAGTCATACCTTGCTGCTATTTTTAAGAGTTGGACCCAGCTTTGTGTCATCCAGGGGCACGGCTAAGTCTTCGGCGGCAGAATGCGTAAGATAGTATTTTCTAGTTAGTTAAGAGAAATGACTGGTAATGTAATTTTTGCAATGTGTGCTGTCTGTATCAATGCACGTGTGAGTATTTATTACATTAGTCACCTCAGCTACTAGAATGACTTGCAATTAAGATTGCAGTAGTACCTGAAATGTCACATTGCTTGTCTCTGTTCTGAAAGGGGCACTGTCTAACCAGATAAGGCAAGAAAAACATAGGAGGGCATGACCAGACTTATCCTTATAACCACGTTAGAGTGGCTAAAAGTGCTACCATACCTAGTAGAGAAACATCTTTTAGCTGAGACCAAGTCATTGGCCACGTGCAAGCTCTCAATCTGTTGTACTGCAGAGTAAGATGAGTTTCAGACATGGAAGAAACTAAGCCATTTCACATTGCATTTGCAGTAGACCAGAAGTACATGCCCTTACACTTCTCACATCTTTCCTCTGAGACAACCACCTCCAGCCACGGTGGCACACATTTCTTAAGTTACTGTATCGTGACACACAACATCACCTGAATATAGGCTGAGTTTGAATGAGGTGCAAGCAAGGCAATTAGCATAGGACTATCCACATGCTGATGTGTTGCATCAGTTTTGCCTGTAGACAGAGGTTGATGTGAGTTTACATTTATCTCACATGAAACACAGAGCTGGGACCTGCCCCTCCAGCAGCCTGTGTGGCAGGTGGCCCCTGCTTGGGTGCCCCAGGACTTCCATGCTGCCTTCAGAGCAGGTCTTTATGGATCACAGCCCGCATCTCCAATGCTCCCCCTCTCTTTGCCTCTCCTGTGCATCCTCCATTGCTTTCCCACCAGTAGAACAGTCCTGGGTTTTGTTTCCAGGGCCCTTTCCTTCATACTACACAGATGAACGATTCAATTTGTTATTGTAAGTGGCTAAATCGATGAAATTAGGAAAGAACAAAAGCACCAATAACTGGACGTTGGGATGGATATACAGTTGGATATACGTCCAACTTCCTCCTCATGTTCTTCTAAACTAACTGACATAAGTGATCAAACCATGGCACAAAAACCTAACCGCATGTGTTTTTTCATACGGCTCACTCACTTAAAGCAGCAGCTTAAAATTAAAAACAAGTTTCTCTGCAGGAGAAGAAAAGTCAGTGAGCTTACATTTGCTTCTATCAATTCTTCTTCAAAGTTTTTCTATGTTTCAAACTCTCACCACAAATGTTTTCATATTTAATGTAGAGAAAAGAACAAGATTATCTGGTCATACTAATTTGGACAGATTCTCATCTGTCAGATGCTGGAAGAGCTTCTGTGGAGCTATGCTGAAGTACTCAAGCCAAAGGTTTGGACACTTTTTTTGAAAGAAGTACTTGCAGTGACTTATGTGCTACTTCAGGCTGCTGTGTTGGTTTTGGATGAGACGCAAACCTCTTTTAAATGTTTTTCCAAAAAAAGAAAAATTGTCTTGTCAGTTCCCTGAAGGCACACTCTGCAGGCTCTATGGCCAGCTTCTTCAATTTCTATTTTTCTTAGCAGTTCTCTAAATACTTGCTATCTTTTCTAAGCCTTTTAATTTGTACATCACAGTATAAAGTTTTCTGTGGTTGCAGAAGTCCTTATTGAATGTCAGCAGTACTCCATGAAAATACCTGACTAAGTAGGAACCATCTAACCCTTGGGAGTTATTGACTGCTGCCTCCAAGGGCGTAATTAACAAGTGGCAGAACTTGCCATGTGGGTCATGTTTTACAAGATCCCACAGTATTGGTATTGATTATTATTAGATTAGATTAGGTTGATGGTAAATGCTTATTTAAGTTATGAGATTTTCAGGGAAATAGTGAATATCCTGTCATGAGCACCACCAACTGCACTTCTAACACAAAACACTTTAAAATTATAGTTATAATGATCATATGTATGCAATACGTTGAAGCATGTATATATGCAAGAGATGCCAGAGTAAAGCCAGATTCCTGTATTTAACACTTTACAAGCTAAAGGCACAAATGACTTCAACATACAAAGAGGTACTTTTACATTAAAAAAAAACAGCTTATGGAAACCTCGGTTCTGTGCATGCTGGCAGCTAATAGCACATATATGGAGACGGCAGCAAATACAGGAGACTGGCACGCCATGCGTTATTGCCTTGACACTGAGTCTAAGGAGACTTTCATAAACTGGTACAAGGGAGAATGTTATTTTTCAGTCCCTCAAAACATGTGGGTGGTTTTTTGAATCCTGAAAATTCCATGCATCTGTCAGAAAAGGTAGAAAAAGGTAGAAGAAGCCAAGATGATGTTGCTGTTCAAGCCAGAGTGTCTGCTGCCCTTTAGAAGTGCTAGAACACCCAATATACCTGTACATAGCTGTGGACATGACAGAGAACCTAACAGAGACCACACCTTCACAAAGCTGTAGCTGAAGGGAATTCTGAAGTATTTCATATATCTCTTGTTGCTTAATGTCAGGCAGCTGAATCTCACTCATTATTTTTTTTTTATTTTCATATGCCACTTCAATTTTCTAATGTATTCTGACCCTTTTTTTCTCCTCCCCAGTTTTACTCTTACTTCCTTAGTAAAGAAGTGGGGAAAGTTTAACAGGAGGAGAGATAAAGAAGAAGAAAAGAAAGAAAAAGTGTAAAAAAAACAAGAACATTTCTTAATTAATCCAAACAAAATACATCAGAACTGTAAAAAGCTTTACAACAAAACTTTTTCCTTGGTTTAAAGTGACTTGCAGTTTTGTCTGATCCCCTCTACCTACTAATGCCTAGAAAACCCTCCACCTTATTTGTGAATGCTCTTTTCCCAAATATAAATAACTGGCAGATTGATTCAAAAGCCTTGCTGTGCCACGAGCAATCGGATAATAGAATCAGTGCAGTGAAGCTTCTCACAATGTCAACCCAGGTTAGAGTCTCCTGCATGGTCTGGAAGACAAGTTAGAGGGCCATGAACGGTGATCCTGTTGCTGACCTCCCAAACAGCCTTGGTTGCCCCACTTTTTCCTCACTGGGATAGCAGGAAAGATTAATGAACCCCAGTGCGGTGTCATGAAGATTCATGTCAAGTATTATAACTGCAAGTCCTCTTAGCTGCCTGCAAGAATTATTTCAAAACCTCATCTAAGAGAAGAGCTGGTTTTACTGGCAAATGAGCATAGAAAATGAGAGTAGAAATTGCCCTTCTAGCAGGAAAGACAGCAGATCTTCAGATTGTGAAGTCCGTGGGTGTTTGTGTGTGTATGTGTGCAGCAGGGGAAGAAGCAATCATTTACTACTTTCCGAAAAGCAACAGATGGATCTAACTCCCTTGATATTGGAAGTGCTTGGCCCTACAATTCTTGATTTAACTCAGCTCTATTTTCAGCCAGAGCTCAATGAGAAGTTATGGCCACAGCCTTAACTATCCCTGGATGTAGCTCTGGAGAAGCAGTGGGGATCTATGGCAGAGGATCTGGGGCTCACCACTGGCCAAGGCCTGTGTGCCTCTTCCAAGGAAGGCTCCAAGAAAAGTTACCACATTGCCTTGAGAAGTCAGACCACAGAAAAAGAAAGCATCTGGATTCCCACCAGCCTTTCCAACCTGGGCATATCCCAAAACACAAGCTCTGGAAAGCAGAGATATGCAGTTTGCTTGGGTATGGAAAGCTCCATTCTGAAACCTGTTGCTGCTTTCATATTACAACACATTAATTTTTTTGTTGCTCTGAGGTTTTATCTTCTCCTGGGCACAAGGTACTGCCAAGTCTCAGGTTCTCTGCCATTAGGGTTGCCTAGCTTTGATGGCAACACCATCACCCTGATAAACCTGACACTGAGTGCCCTCCTCTGCCTTTCAGGCAAACATGTAATAGATCTCTGTTTGCCGCGTAGTTGGCAACTGAAATGTGATGGGAGAGTCTGACAAAGAAAGGCTTTGTGGCCCTGGTGCAGGTGACAGGCCAATCGTGAAAGACAACATGGTAACCTCATCAGCTTTGAAGATTTTGGTAGGTGGGAAATAGCAGGGAGTTTTGCACTTATCTCTGTGACCATCACTTTCCTCACTCGGGTTTCCTCAGTCCGCTGTTGTCTTGCCCAGCTCTCACAGACACATGGATCCAGGCAGAGCAGAATGGGCAGCTATATTTCTTCCACAGCACTGAAATTTTCAGCCAGTGTGGCCTGATTGGTCGGCAGTAATTCCACCTCCGCCAGTGCCCTCTCATGCTGTGTGTAGCCTGGGAGGAAGCAGGGGAAACCCAGGTGTAGCTGTGCCACGATCTGTACAGCTTCAGCCAGCCATGGGCTGCTACAACTGCTCAGGAGCAAGGAAAAATGGCACAGCCACTCCTCATCAGCATCTTTGTGGTGTAGCCCGTAATCCTCCACACATGTTCTACCAGGCAAATTATCAAAGCAGAGCTGTGAGTGTCAGCAAAGACTCTCCAGTAACCATGGGTGATAATGTTCAGTTGTTTTTACAGACTTTACTTTCCTAGAGCCAAGCTTATGAAAGTAGGCAGAGAGTAGTCCAAAAGTGAGCACAAGAGAAACTTATAAATCAGAAAGTACAGACAGATTCTCTGTCACCCAACTCTGCTGCAACTGGCAGAGTACAATGAAGGCATACCTTCACTCTTGCTGTTCCCCAAGAAGTCTCTTCACTTCCAGTCATCCCAACACCACTTTTTCTCCCTAACAGCAGTGGGATCCTGTTTCTCTTCCATCACAGCCTCTTGGTGCCAACTGTGTCCTGCCACCAAAAGCCTAGGACCTAGCCCCACCGTTGAAAACTGCTCAGGCTAGGGTGAGGCATCCAAGTGCCAACCCTGCAAGTCGATGCTGGGGCAATTCAAGAGCTTATATTAAAGGAGGCAGCTGTGCACTCTCTACAGGACCTCTCCTCTGACATTTACTGACTCTCTCTTGCTGATGACAGAAAAGGAGGATGCACCTTGTCTTTGCTGCAGTAGCTCACAGCCAAGGTGTTAATCCATGCTGGAGAGAAAGCACCA
>JAOTQQ010000001.1:117713808-117772785 GCA_026546715.1 Gallinago undulata | reverse complement strand
GATGCAGCCCAGGATGCAGTTGGCTTTCTGGGCTGCCAGTGCACATTGCCAGCTCATGTTAAGCTTCTCATCCACCAGTACCCCCAAGTCATTCTCCTCAGAGCTGAACAGGATGAAGAACAGGATGTTTTATTTGACAGAGCACAAACACACAAACTAAGCAAAGGCCCCGGAATACTGAGTTTGCAGCAAAGATGTTGGCTATGGCTTTGGCCTATCATTGACACATCCAGAACTCCATTTCCCAAGTCATAATGTGCAGTGTTTGTCTAAGGATGTACAATGCCTGAGACAGAGCCAGTTTGTGTGTGACACCAGCCATCTTGCCATATCTGAACAAAACTGGTCCAACATCAGGCTGAGATACTAGAAATGGTCTTGACACATGATGGTCAGCGTGGTCTGTCTTGTCTTAATAATGCTTCTGGATCTGATACCTGCCTTCACTGTCCATCACCTTTGCCTTCTGTTGGAAATTTTCTTCACCTAGCCTGTCCCCTGCTCACCTCTGTGCCATACTGACCCAAATTCCTACTTAAAATCAACTCTCAAACCCTATTTTTGCTGCCCTGGCTACCTCCATCACTGCGTTCCCTTCTAAAGTGTAACCAGGCTCCAGACTTTGATACAGCTCTCTAACTGGGAACCAGTGTCTGATTAGACCCTCTAAATAGCATTATCTTCCCACCCCTCTCATTACTTACAGCTATTCTGAAGACAATAGATGATCAGATGTGCCCAGGGAAACAGCTGGGGTAAGCACAGGGATAGAAAAGCTAACTTAGGAGAAAAGGCACTGAGAGAAAAACAGTGAACTGCACTTTCAAGTTTTGCCAGCATAGCAAAGAGTGTGGGAACAAATTACAACCGTCAGTGAGATACCTCTGGCAATGAAAGCCCCAGTTTCTTCAGGAAACTGGTGTAAGTTATACTGGCAAAAGCTGTATCTCCAGTAGGAGTTTGTCAGAAAACCCTTCCCAGGGTAGGCAGAGACAGCAATATTAAAAGGCAATAATATAGCCCAGCTGTAGGAAGCCTCTTTTCATGGAGAGAAATATTTTCCTGTGACAAGTCTCAAGCAGTTAAGCTCCAGAGAGCTTCACAGTACAGGCAGAAGCTTTGTACATTTTCTATATGAATATGTATTTAATTATGTCTCCAATGCAGAACACATTAACATAAATAAAGAGGAGAAATAGAAAGCAGAAAAGGAAGGAGGAGAAAGGTCTGGTTTTCACCTGTCTCTGTTAGTGGCAGCCCTGACTCCTCATCATTCTGGGAGCTGTGCTTGGGCATTACAGCTTACCCGTCTGCTCCCAGCAGCTAGGATTAGTCTCCTCAGCCGTGCTGGTCTTGCTTAGGGATTGATACACGTAGGACCACGGTCAGATAACCAGGAACCAGCATGATAAAGAAACATAGTATGTTGAGGAGGAAGGAAATAAGATGGTGGTTGTTGGGTTGGGGGTTTTTTTTGAGGCCATCTGCAGATGCACAGACCCAGAGAAGAAGAAATCCTAGCCGCAGGAAACCCTCTGTCCCCACATTTTCCAGAGCATTTACATTGGGGGGAGGCATCCCTCCAGGACAGCAGAACTTCCTTCTCACTGCAGGCATCTGCCACAGGCTCAGTGTCTGAAGGCAAAGTAGGGGTTTCTCCCTGGCCCCAGCCCTCCAGCACTGTGGCTTCAGGACAGCCCTGACACAAGGCCTTCTTTTACCTGCTGCCTTTCAGCAACCTGCCCTTATGTGGTAGTTCCCCACTGCTGTATTAACCCTCCACTTCTTTTGCTACCCACAGGCAAGGGAGACAGCACGCACCTCCATGTCTCGGCTGTCCTACTCCTGTTCCTCCTTCCTCTGCCTGGGACACAATCCTTTCCACAGTAAGAGTGCTTTACATTGCCAAATGATGACCAAAATGACAGATGAACAACACCAAAAGGTGCAGGAGAAGGAAAGCTTTGCTTGAATACCAAGGCAGAAAGCTCTCCCTTCCTCTGCCCCTCAGTCTTGCAGGACTGTCCCCGCACCTTTGCATGAGCATTCAGCTCCCCTGTCCAGTACGTGGTGATGACTTGTAGCCCATCAGCTTTCTGAAGTAAATAAACCATGTCCTTTGCAGAGGACAGCAGAAGGTTCCTTCTACTGAGACACTGCCCTGACTGCTCTGGTTGAGAGATAAAGACCTCACATTTCTTTTTTTTTATTTTTTGAAGCAGGGCCCTTTGCCAGAGGCCAAATATTCTCTCATTTCTGTACCAACACTCACATGTGCCCATCACCAACTGGAGCTCACAGCAACGTCCTCAAGGTATGATGAGCTTCCAAAATGTGTGATACTGTTTGATCTTTCATTACTGTGCTTCAAAAATGGTCTCTGAGGGAAATAGAAATCTGAACCGTTGACAGAAATCCCTCCCCTTTGTTTGCACTAAATGTGGTTTGCAATCCAGTCCCAGTGTCGCTAGCAGCAGTCAAATTCTACCTCAATGCTAAAAGGCCAAGCAGAAACCAGCTGTGCCCAGTTTGTTTCTAGGAAGAACCTTCACAGGAAACTGCTCGAAGCAGGCCAATCCCAAACAACTCTTTTAATGCATGTGGCTACTTGGTATCCCATCTGCTGTAAAGGTTTGCTGCTGCCACTGGAGTTGATAGGGTCAGTACTAAAAGGAATTTTTTTCTTTGAAAAAAAAAAAATCCATACTGTAGACGGGGTAGAAAGTTTTAGCCTCTTGTGGTCAAGGTTGGCTGATCCTGGTACCTACATTCAGGGCTGCCTCAACAAGTGCAGAGCTGTTTAATTATTGACAAAGAAGAAAGTCCTCCAGCCAGGCTACGCTTCACTTTAGGAAAAAAAAACAACTCTATCCAAACTGACAGTGCTTGAAAGTTTTGCTTCTTTGTATTTTTGACATCAGTGCATATAAGGAAAATACAAGGCCCAGCCTGAACAGCAATGAATGCTTAATATTCTCTTTGCATATCCCTAACAAATCAGTGCATGATTTAAAAATGTCACTGCACATCTGTGTTTGGTGTGTGTTGCTGCAAACTGGGGCAGGAAGAGGGGAATGTGAAGAAAAGCAGTAGAAATCCTGAAAGCTATATACCTTTCTGCTGAATTATTTCCTGCAAAGCAGGGATAAGTGCTGAACTCCTCCATGGCCAGGAAAGTGCCTCTGGAGAAAGGCTCCAGGTTCTGTGGCAGCACTTGGCCTCTGAGAGAGCATTGCCACCAGGGACTGGCAGGGGCTGCCCGTAACTTCTGCTGCTTCACATGCAGATAGTACCTTTGAGGTCTTGCCTTTCTGTGGGTTTACAGCTGTAATGGCTGAAGTTTGCAGTGATAGGTGCTCAAAATTAATCTTCTAATTCTTCTTTTGATGGCACAAGGGAAGCTCCAAGGTTTTTATCCAGCAAGTCTACTGCATTTATTGCTTTAATGAGGAAGCATGGAGTCTACTCCCTCCATGCATCCCCAGGTCACAATTCATAGCCCATTCAGCAAGCATTTCCACAGATCGTAACTGACTTCGGATGAGAGAAAAGACAAGTACAGATGCAGCTTCACACACCAAAAAAACCCACAACCCTCTAGGAGGGGAGTTGTTTTCATGGTGAGTCCCTCTGGGGTTTCCCCAGCTGCTCTCACTAGCAACATGGTGTACTTCACTCATGTCCCAGGCACTGAGCAAATACTCAGTGAGTCAAACAGAAAGTACCATCATCTCATGGTGACAGGCCACCACATGCCTTTCAAAATGTGAGTGGAGAGACATTCTGGAGAAATGTGTACTACTTGTGCCATCCATCTCTAGACATAAATAGGGGCCAAGTCTCCGTGGCTGCCACTCTGGCACCTTTCATGGGTAATAAAATACACTCAATGGTTTTCAAGCTTTTCTACAAATGTTCAGAATTGTTCATCACTATGTTGAAGGAAGTAGAAGTTTTGGACACTGCTGGAATGCTTAAATAGGGGCAGAAGTGCATGAAATTTAGCTGAAAAGCAGGGTTTGTAAGTTTTCCACCGGGCAGATGAACTAGCCAGGACAAGCTGGAAGGAGGAAAGGCAGGCTCTTCAAGGGAACAGATTTCCCCAAGTGGCACAGGAGCACAAAGTCTGCTGACCTTGAGCACAGTGGTTCCTAAGCCTGCCTGTGTTTCTGTGTGGGATGGAGGGGACAGTGAAGACAGTTTACACTGAGTCAGTCAGCCTCTGGGACACCTAGGAGGCTTGTTGCAACTCCCATGGCGGCATGCAAGAATGGAGAGGCCTATCTGGGAGAGGATGGTAAATTCTCAGTGAGGGTAGTGGTGGTGGGACATGAAGGAGAAGGCGCTTCAGGAGCTGCTGGAGAATGGACTGAGTGAGTAGTGCTGAGGAAACAGATCTGTGAGTTGTCAGCACAGAAACAATCACTGAAGTGTGCGGCAGGATAAAGCTACCTAAGCACAAAATGAGGAGCAAGGAGAGGGAGTTAGGCAATGTTCTAAGGAAGGCTGATAGTAGGGAGGAGAAAAGCACTGAAAGAAGACAATGCAGGAACACCTAGAGCAGTAGGATGAAAACCAGGAGCGTGAAAGGCTCTGGAACACGAGAAGAAAGCTTTTAAATAAAGGAGGAATGATCCATATCAAAGACAGGTAACAGACTGGGAAGGAGTCTTCAGAGTGTGCCAGGAATAACAACTGTGCCTCAGCTCATGTTGTGTTCCCTCTTCCCCTGCAGCACCATTGTCTTCTTTACATTTCTTCTGTAAGTTCTTCAGGGCAGGGTCCTGGGCCTCCTCACTGCCTAGCAGTTCAGTCAGTCATTTGTCTTTTGCACCAAGAATATTAATTGGATGAATGTGCATGTCTGCTTTTAAATGCAAGGGTTGATAGAACCCTGAAACCACACTGCTATTGATTTACTCAAATGTACTGCCACCCTAAGAGTTCAAAACCCTGCATCAGCCCCTTGCCTTCCTTCCCCTCTATGGAAATTGGGAGGCTGTATCAGAGAAGAATACATCCTGAGAGAAAAGTGGGAATTGTTTTGGCTTCTGCTTTTTCAGTTTCCCAACATGGACCCAACAATCTCAGTACAAACATTCAACCTTAAACGCACATAAAATGCACTTGTAATTCTGCAGACCTTGGCTACCCTCTCTTAATTCCCTTTTGGTCTCCTGCTGCCACAGAAAGCCCCCTTTCGATGCTGGCTGGCTGCCTTCAGCACCCACCATACACCTCAATTTGCAACGGCAACTTGCAAGATCCCAATTCTTCCGGCCCCTGTCTATGCAGCTGTGTTCAGCCCAGAGAGTCTTTAAATATATTCCTAAATATTTATACTGTAGTCAGCAGTGATCCAGAAAGGAATTTAAGCATTTCTTTGTGTGTCTTTAGCTCCAGTGGCACTTAAAGCTCATACATAAGGGCTTTGCTAAATGGGAGTGGGCCTTAATGCACACTTAATTACTTTGCAGTCTGGTCCCGAATGTTTGCCTGTATTGCACTGATCAAGCTCCGTCTCTTGATTTCCTGTCTGCAGTACAGGGATAAAGAGAACAGATGATGATGTGAGATGGAGAGTCTATTGGCCTGACCTTGGGATTGCTGAATAACTCATGAATGGCAAAATCTTGGATTGACTTCAGTGGGATTTTATGAGGCATGGAGCTGGAAAGACGGATTTTTTCCCTCCTCAGTACATGGCAATGACTAGCTTAGCCACAGCTCCACATCCTGCATTCAGTATTTCCCATGGATGTCAAGCACTTGCTTGTTTCTGTTTCTAGTGCCCTAGTTTTTTAACTTCTTTTTATTTGTAGACCATGTGCCCCCCTTTAGAAATTCAGTTGTCCACACAGGACAGAATTTATGACAACGCTGGAACTAGTTTTCCTTGCTGCTTTCCACAGACCCTTACAGGTCTATGGAGAGTGGACTGCTGAGCACAGCCCCTGGCTCCTACAGAGGCTTTTGTTGGCTCCCAGTTTCAAGTACCACCAATGACCATCGGTATGTGAAAAGCATTGTTTGGATTTAGACTGGGACAAAGTCCCTGTAAACCAAAACTCCTTGTCCTTTCACCTTCCCTGTTCAAATGAACCTATTCTCTGCTCTCAGTAAATTCAAATTTAACACTACAGATTTTCTGCAACAGAACACTGCCTTGATAACCATTTAGTATGTAGACTAGGAAGCCATTAATAGTGAGCAACAAAGAGGAAAGAAGATTACTGCCTTTTAATCTTTCATTTATTCTGTGGGTAGCTAATAATTACTTAGACATTATGGCCCGTTACTATTAACTTGCTAAGTTTCACAAAGCCCTGTTTCTGTAGTCTTTGAAAATAGTAAAGGAAACTATGTATCTAATAGAAAGAAAGAGTTTCCGAGGGTACGGTCACAGAAATCCTAGACGAGATAGTAAAGGTTTCTAGGCACCTGCCACTCACTGAAACCAATGAAAATTAGATGCTGGTAATGCCCTTCCAAATCTGGATCCCCATGACTACGGCACTTGCTGTCAAGTATTACGATGGTAGAAACCTGAGATGAAATTAAAGCCTACACAAGGGGCATGAGCCGTTTCTCTGTAGTTGTTTTTATTTTTAAACTAGAAATGCAGGACAAGTCTTTTCTTCCCATTGCTGCGATATTAACAAAAGCCGTATTTTCAGTTCTGATAACAGTTTTAAAAAAAAAAAAAAAAAAAAAAAGTGTGGCAAACCAGTTGTGACTTATTTGCTGAGTATCAAAAGCCATGGAATAAAATGTGTAACATCTGTGTCTTCAGCTGCCATGTTGGGGAGCAAACCTCTCCTTCTGCCAGCCAGAAAGAGAGGCCACAACAGCAAACTGGTTGGTACAGTCAGAGCTGGAGAGTGGCCATGGACCGGAGGTGAGAGCTGGGTGCTGGGCCCCAGCAGCCCAGGCTATTTGTGGCTTTGTGACTGGCTGGGTCGAGCACGAGCGAGCTGCTCGCAGTGGCGAGGTCGAAAGTCCTTGCTGGCACATTTTACCTGCTTTACATTCCGCGAGGGGTTTGCTGTGGCTTCGCAGGTTTGTAGGGCAGCTTGTGCCCGATCTCCCTTTGTGCTCTGTGGGCTTGGCTGGAGCAGCCTGGGCACGCAGGTCAGTCCAAAAGAGCTCAGACCTGATGGTCTCCCGGGTAAGCTGCAAAGTCTGCCTTTTGTCTTGGGTTTTGGCAAGGGAGGGAAAAGACAAGAGCAGTGATTGGCAGGAGGCAAGCGGCTGCTGGGTGAGAGCTTTATGTCATTGTCTCCTTTAATTTCACCATCACTAGAGATGTCAGCGAGTTTAAATATGAGCAATGGTGTTGCTCAGTATTGTCAAGGGCACACAGAGCTCCAGCCCAGTATCTAAATGAAATCCACTGAAAAATGACTAAACAAGATTAGCACAACCCGAGTGCAAATACAACACACACATGCTCATGAATCATCCTACACCTATGTGCGGAGGTGCAACAGCCCCCATCAGAGACAGTAGAAGAAACTGGTGTTGGTGTAACAGGATCAAGCCCTTCCTTCAGGCAGAGCATCGACTGTACCCCTCTGCGAGGGCAAACGCAGCCCTGAAAAGGGTGCTCCCACCCAGGCAGCCGCCTCTGGACTACTGAGCAACCTGGGGTTGTGGGCAGGGAGCCGGCGTCACAGGCAGAGCCGCTCACACAGGAACAGGGCCTCCTCTGGGGAGGGCCCCGAATTCTGCCATTTGTTTCCCTTTGCGATCTGACAGGGCAGAGACAGGTTTTATTGAGCTGCTGAGCAACTTGTGAGGCCTGTCTACCCACCGAGAGCGTGGGTTGAGAGGTTTATTGGATGAGGGGATAATTTAGTATCCATTTTTCACATCATGTCCGTTCATATTAACTTGCCCTCTCAGTCTGCTTCCCTTCCTGCCACCCCTGGCTACTGGAAGAACTGGAAGGAGCATCTCATCTTTGGCCATTTGCTTGCAGTGGGACCCCTGGGTTCCTGGGAGCACGACGCTCATGGAGCATGGGCAGGATTGTGGAGCTGGATCACCTAATTGGCACCACGAACCCTTTTTTCCAGGGTGGAAAGAAGGGGGCCCCGATGAGATCTGTCAGCCCACCACCCCCCAAATGCTGCTCTGCTACCCTGCGCTAGCTCCTCCCAGGAGACAATGGGTTATTTCTAGAAGACACATTAACTGTAAGAGAACCCATGCCTCTGGGACAAAGCTTTCCCATCCAACCAGTCAGAAGGCACATGAACATGTCTCTCCTCCTGCCCAGCTCCTGAGGGCAACCCACAGGCAAGTCCTTGGCAGAGCTGCTCGGAGTTCAACATTGGGTGCACCAGGTTTTCCCTGCATGAAAGCTTTCACTGCTGCACACCTGCTGCCTTAAGACAGCAGTACCAGTTCTCCCCAGGGGTAATTTGAAGCAGCACCCTATTGCATCAACCCAACTCAGGCTGGGACTGGAAGCCCAGGTCCTTGAATGTGATGAGCATTTACCTTTTGGAGGGTCCCCCGTAGCCACCTTTGATCCAAAGCTCACCTAGAGTTGTCACTTGAATGGAACATCAAGGATGACAAGAAGAGCTTCTACCACCCTATTAGCAATAAAGGCTAAATAGAGAAAATTTAGGCCCATTGTGAATAGGGAAAGTGATTTAGTGACACAGGGCACAGGTAAAGATAAGGTACTCAATGCCTTCTTTCTATCAGTCTTCATCAACAAGTTCTCCCACGCCTCTGGGCTCAGAGGAAAACTACCAGCAAGCAGATAGGTATTGACTAAGGGATTGCCTGAGAGATCTTAGTCCCTTCAAGTCCATGAGACCCAACATTGCAGCCAAGAATGCCAAGAAAGCTGGTCCACATCCTTGCAAGGCCATTGTCTAACATCTTTGAAAGACTGTGGAGGTCCAGGGATTTCTCTGACAACTAAAGAAAGGCAAGTGTGAGGCCTGCCAGTACCTATAGGAAGGTCATCAAGAAAAAGGAACTGGAAACTTCACTTGTGCACGTGGCAGGAAAACAAGAGACAACAGGCATAATTTGAAACAAGATCAATTCAGACTAGATGCAAGGAAAACAATTTCCCCATGACAGTTCAGCAGCGGAGCAGACAGCCCAGGAATCTGCACAGGCTCCATCCTGGGAGGTTTCAAGTCCCAACAAGACACAGTCCTGAGCAGCCTGCTCTGTCCTGGGGCTGACCCTGCTCTGAGCCTCCCACGGTCCTGTCCAGCCTGAATTATGCTGTGATCCCATGCTGAGTTGGATCGGACAGAAAGAGTAGGAAATTAAAAATACAGAAATATAATCCCACTGTTGACACAAATAGCCTCGGTTCTCCACGATGCTTTCCTTCTCAGCCTGCTCTGATTTATACAGGAAGCCAGACTAGCTTTCAGTCAGGGCAGCGGTACAGGTCTGTCCTTACTACTTCTTTGCCAGTCTGAAGGTTTGAGGCTGCTACTGCTAAGAAAAGAGTCAGATAGTCGCAAAGCAACTGTGGAGGCTGTCACCATCACCTCCACTCCTTTTCCCAACTCCCCTTCTCTCCCTTCCCTCTCCCATTGCTCCTTCAGTAAATACCCAAACAAGAAATCAAGACCCCCGGGACTCATCTTACAGGTTTTGTGTCCCACCTCTTCCTGTCCCCCTCCACTCCCTAAACCTAAAGGGACTTCTATCAGGCCACGTTCCCTCTCCTGGGGGTAACGGCAGTGCCCCCCAGAAAGCACAAGCTGAGCAGCCTGACGATATTAAAGCTCCTTTCACCCTCCTTCCTAGCTGCAACTGAGGCTAAGTGCAGCTCAGTGAGCCATCAGGAAGAGGAACCTCATCACGAGCAGCCCCGGCCAGAGAGAGGATTTTGAGGGAAGGCTACAGCAACCTCATGTTTAGAAAAGATGCTTGAACTCCCCTCCTAAGTGGTCATGGAAGCTATTTTCATCTTCAGCTGCTGCAGATTTGTTCCTGGGATGGTGGCTGCACCAAGTGCCTGACACAGACCTGAGAATCAATCAAAAGTAATTGAAACAGAAGAGGCTTAGCAATCAACCTATTAGGTTGCTAGACCCAGAAAAATGCTGCTATGAGGAGCCAGAGAAAGGGGAACCGACTTTCCTTCTGAAAACTTAACATGAGGAAGGGAAGAATCCTCAGCTGCACCGTCTTTTCTTACAAGAAGAATGAAAGTCTGTGGAATTCTCTTTCTGTGTATTTTTGTCCCCTTTAATGGGAAGGGGGGAAAGGAAACAAACTGTTAAACCCTTAGCTGTAAAAAGTTCCATCTTGCTCTCTTTTCTTTCCCTCATCACCCCCCTCCATATGCAATAAAATGATTCTTTGCTCTCAATTGTTGTCTGCTGTGGCAGTGGTTGGAATGGACTTTGTTTTTCTTCACTTCACTGCTCCTCACTGGAGGACTTCGCTGGCTGCAGCCACCTATTAAGCTGGTTGCTGGCTCTCTTCTGTCAGAGTGGGAGTTGCTGCCAGAGTCCGGTTATTTCCAAACGCCTGCATGAATCGGCTCCCGCAAAGCCAGACCTCAGAGCCGTCGACAAGACCATGATCCGAAGTGTTAGGGGGTTGCCAACCTGCACTAATTAACAGTGTACACCCCTCCACCATCCCTCACCCAGGCTTCACAACCTTCTGGAAGGTGCCCCGAGGGGGTTTACAGGGGTGGGTTTAAATATTTCATCTAAATCATTAGTACAAAAAAAGAAAAATTAAATGTGATCTTTAAAAAGAAGGAGGAAAGCTTACCCACTTGCATTCATGATAAAGCATGTGCAAAGAGAAAATGTAGCACCGAGAATTCAAATTTGGAAAGGCCTGCCATGTATGATGCTGGTAAGCAATATCTTACTAGCCTTGTCAGAGAGCTGAAGTCTGAAGGGCCGCCCAGCCCTCTCTCACGCACAGGTAGCGTGCTGAACTGCACTACTTTGGTTACAGGGGATGTACTGACGTGACCCTGATACCAGAGACTTTTGTTGACTCCGAATTCTGCACAACACATCCTTGGTTAGATGCAGTTATGAAATATAATAACCCCTGTTACTGTCTAGATGAGTCCTCCCCCCACATCAATTTCTAATTAATTTGGAGGGAATGAAAACAGAGTTTTCCCTTTCCTCCACACGTAAACAATACAGCATGGCAGGGAGGGGGGATGGATTTAATATTATGATTGAGGCTTGCATTTTAATCTGTGTCAGTGGGAACAAACTAAGCTGACCAAAGGGGTTTGGCTTTGGTTCTGAGGTGATTAGAGCAGTTCTACCTTGTGCACCCTGTCTATGAAGAGCCTGGATGCGCAATGTTGTACATGCTCCTGGCAGTCCCCTACACTAGGGACTTTTCCACGGGCTGGGCAGGCTGTGGAGAGGGCACTTACAACAGTGAGGTTTACGCAGGAGGGTTCTACCAGACGGTGGTTTTATAGAGTCAAAGGGAAATATGTCCTGGGCTCTACAGAGAATTGCTTCAAATTTTATCCATACGTAACTGCCTTCTGAGGGTACCACTGAAAATATCTGGGGAAACTGCGGGTTTGGGGACATTAGCAATTCACACCTGCATCAAGTCAGTGTCTGTGCAATGGTACAAGCACTGTCCAGATTCACCATCAACCACAATTTATGTGAGGAATGTGCTCTCCCTGTGGGTTTAAGCAATAATACTCCAAACACACCTTCAGAAAGGCTATTGTTTTCATGAGTTTACATGAAATATCAGCATGGGAGGGTGGGGAAGAAGGGAAAGGGAGTGTGAGAAAGTAGAGGCTGAAATTGTGTCCTAACACTGCTAAGAGAAAAAAAAATCAATTTCTTCCCACTAAACCCCTATAGCACTGCTTCATCCAGTATCACCCTCCTCCTAGGGAGCAAAGACAATGATGCCATTCACTGCGAAGGAGTAATGCTGGAGCCATCAAAAATGTGCTTCTGCCATCATCTGCAAACAACATCTGAAAGAGGTGTGATTAGACCACAGTTTGGAACTGGGACCATCTGAATTCTGATGCTGGTTCTGATACATCCCTCACGTGCACCTGGGGAGTGTTTAACAGGGCTCAGATGTTAAGATGTTAAGAGGTTCTTAACATCTGTCACTCAAAGTCCTTCAAATGCACTGTATGTACTTAAATCCTCCCCAAACCTGATATTTAACATTCTGAAAACAGGCAGAAGAGGAATTAAGGTTAGTATTTGTAATGTGGTTTTAAAAAGAAAAAGGACTGAGTATGACTTTTAGTACTTTTAGTTTTTCTCGTTACTTCATGCAGTAGAAAGTTGGAAGATATAAAGATGTACAGAATGATAGGACTGATATTAGTACTGGGAATGTTGTTGGGTCATTCCTGTTTTTTTTATGGGTATCTTTATCAAATAAACGGGTGGATTATATGCA
This sequence comes from Gallinago undulata, assembly GCA_026546715.1. Lineage (NCBI taxonomy): Eukaryota > Metazoa > Chordata > Aves > Charadriiformes > Scolopacidae > Gallinago > Gallinago undulata. The sequence continues at coordinate 117,760,362 of JAOTQQ010000001.1, read as the reverse complement.
CCATGAAGGAATAATTCTGGACAGGTGATGTTTATTCCATCAAAGGGACACTCTCAAAGGACATGCAAAGTCCCCTAAACTTTCCAGGATTAGCAATGAGTGACCTAATATCTCCTCCCACCACTGGTGCCTAACACTTTACAGAAATTTATTCACAGAATGTGACAAGTTGTCATGAAATGCTCAACTTCATGTATCCCATTTTCCTGTAGAGTTCTCTGCATAATATATAAACAGAGGGGGGTGGGGGGAATGTCTCTGAAAGCTCCTGCCAACTCACATCTATTTCATTCTTTTCTTTGAAAAGAAACCTATTCCAGATGGTTTATCATTAGAACTTTTTAAATCTCTGATGTTATTAAAAGACAGGGGGAAAAAAAGTGTAAGGTCAGTTCTAGCATGGCCTGGATGACCTCCTGAGAACTTTTCGTACTGAACCTGGCCGTGTAGATGTGTGTCCACCACAGGAACCAGTGGACCGCCCCAGGTCAATAAGCCAGACTCAGACATTGCTGATGAGGCAGGATTTGGGCCAGCCTGTGACTGGGCAATCTGTTTCCCTGTCCTCAAAGGTCTCTTACTGTTCCCAGGGCTTGGACACCCACATGAGCAAATGAGCAAATATGCTCAGTCCTATGCCAGCAAGGCCATCCCTGCTGTGACCTGGGGAAGCTGTCCACGTTTATATCAAGGCTCCTGTGACATTCTGCAAACAATGTAGTGAACAGGAGTTGCAGTATCTCCCCCGGAACTAAATGCCCTCCTGGGTGTCAGGACTGCAGCTGGGCAGACAGCCAGCACGTTGAGGGGTGTTTTAAGCAAGGCCTCTGAGACAAACCTCTGCTTTCAATAAAGTGCCACAGGATTTTTAATGCCCATGCAGAGCAGGCAGCTGTTACCCAAAGGACATTCTCCACCCTAAAATTACATGGAAATTATTTGCCTCTGAAGCTATGTTTAGCCTACAGAGATTCAAACATATAATTCTAGGATATCTAGTTATTTGATTAAAATGCTAATATAGCCACCTAACTGCTAATGCTGCCAGCCAACCGGACTCCCTAGGGCAGCGCTCTGTGTTTACTTTTCATGTCTCACTCGCAGCCAGGGTCTCACCCTAAACCAGGGGATGGTGATCACTGCTTTAAGACCAGGGGTTCAGCCTCCCCAGCACCGTGACTCAGAAGAGCAGCCAGCTCAAAAGCCAGAGAGGATGCACAGAGATTTGCCCTGTGTTTCATTCCAGGCAGTTTCCCTCTCCTGCTATGAGCTCCAGAGCAGTCGCAGTTGTGGTGGGTTCCTGAAAAGGTAAGCCTGCTGAGGAGGCACCCTGAATACTGTGATTTTTTTGAAGGATTCCTGGGTTTTGTCACAGCTGCTATTAATTTTATAATTGCCCCTTTTGCTGAAAGGGCACAGAGATGACAAGTATCATGATGGTGGCAGTCCTAGTGCTTCAGCCTGTCAGCAGGAGCTGAGCATGAGGCCAGCAATGCTCTGCACTTCACAGTGTCCATGTCCGTATAAGCTGCCTCATCGCTGGCTCCACAGGAACTGATGGAGAGAGTCTGAGCGAGTACTTTTTCAGAAGAACAAGGAGGGGAAGGATGAGTGTACATGCCTGATTAGTTACAGACAATTAAACACGTCTAGCTTCCCCTTGCCTCTCATCCCTAACCTCCAGCCAGTGGAACAGATCACCTAGCAGAAATCCAGCCCAGCCATCTCCCCATGCATGAACCCTGCATCCCCTCGCCTTTATAACATGGTGCCTGAACTCTTTCAGCCCCTGGGCATTGAGGCATTTTGACCTGCTGCGCACAGGAGAGTGAACCACCTCGGGACCATAAGATAGGAGACCACTCCTTCTTTGACGAATCCAATCACAGGGCAACACCCTCTAACATGCTCCTTGAAGCTGCCGTTCTCATCTTGAACCACAGCAGAGGCAGCTTTCAGGGATGCAGAGCTGCAAGAACCTTCTGTCTTTCTCTGCTTTGCAGGCCCTTGGGCTTCCCTGGCTTCACAACGATTTGACCCAGGGCACTTTACTTACAGAAAAAATTCTGTCTTGACTGAATTTAAAAACCACTTTTGATCCAGTACCTGTCTTCCCTGACACTCTTCTTGACTAAGAGCAGCACAGTCTCAGGGATTCTCCCATAAGCTCGCTGCTGTCCTAGGTTGGGAAGGATCAGGCTGTTTGTCTCCTTCTTCCTGTCCTCCCCCGAGGACTGCCATGTAGCCTTTTAGGACCCTATCATCCCCTCCCTCCTAGAGTTTCTAGCACTGTGGCCAAGCTCTCTAACAAAAGTCTCACCAGGGCTGGGTACCATCCTCACCCACGCTCCCCATCCTGCTTCTTCTGCCACTTCCACCTCCAGGGAACAGGCTCTAGACTGCTTCTGCCAGCGAGGAATGCAGCCTTTTGCTGTTTAAGGAAAGATGTGGGTGGGGAGAGAGTCCCTTGAGCTAAGTGGAGAGGCAAAATCTGCATTCAGAACTGCAAAAGCTGTTCCTCCCCCATGTATTCAATCCCTTCCAGGCCACAGCCTTGTCCTTCTCCCCAGAATACATTTGACCCTTTTGCATGAGACCCTTCCCCACGTGAAATTGCTGTTAACACAGCAGAAAAGGAAAAGTGTCCAGTACTTCACTGGCATTACCCACTACCTGCTCCGTTCATTGAGCATCTGGGCATGCTTTCACATCCCAACAGATCTGCAGAAGGTCACAGATCAGCCTCCTCCTGCCACTCCCTGGGCTACCTTTTGCATCAGGATCCCTCCCTAGCCTGACAGAAAATTCCATGTACCACAGGTTATCTTTTTCTTTTTCCAGCCACCACTGTCCCTACTACTGCTGAAGCTGTAGTGAGAGCTGGTGAGGCCAGTGCTTATTTCATTACAGCCTGTACCTCATCCAAACAGGGTACAGGTAAATGGATGGAAAAGTCCATAGGATTAGTCTTACTATATAGCATGTAACTGTGTTTGAACATGGTCACCACCAAAAAATCACTATAACTGAACACACTGCAGCTTTAGGTGCAAGAGCAAATTGGGATCAGTTTTAACCCCTGTGTTGCCAAGTCTCATCATCATGTTACCAAAGACCTTGTGATACCCAATACTCTTTAAAGCCTGTGTTCCAAGATTCAGGTTACACAAGAATCTCACCTCAGTCTCTTTTCCACCACACAAACTTCTTCGTGTTTTCTTTTTGTCTCCGTCATATAGCTTCCTGACTTTGTGAACCAAAAAGTTTAAAAAAAAATAGACAAACACCCTCTTCCTCACTGAGATTTTTTACCTCATGACCAAGGGAGCAGCTGATTTTACACAACTTGGACTCGACAGTACTATATGCACAGCAACTCAATACAGACAACAGGCACACTTCCAAAATGCCTTTTCCTCTCCAACTCTGAACCAAAAGTCATGTCTAATGTTATGTTGAAAAACGCAGAAAACACAACTGTGTTCAGATGTGAGAAAATACTGAAGGCACAGCTTAGCACACAGAAGAGGGTTAAAAAGAAGAGTTAAGAAGCTGAAAGCATCCTTACCTTTTTCTAAGGTCTCTCTTCATGCTCAGCATCTCACATCATGGCCCAGATCTACCTCACGCAGCCCAAGCCTTCTGTCCTGCTCTCCCTGCATGTCTTTTTAGCCATCTGCTGTAAGTCACTTCTTCTCAGAATAAAACCAAATTTTACTCCAAGTTATGTGCTGTCAATCCAAAGCATTGGCTCACTCTGTTTAACTACGGGCATGGGGAACATTAGAAACTATTTCCATAAAACGGTACTAGGCTGTTATTTGATACAGGGGTCAGAGTAGAGGACATGGTCTAGATTTGACCAAGACAGAGTTTAAAAGCGGTCTGGATAAATGGGGTTTCACTGTAGGCTAGACAGGGTTAGAGGTCAGCCTTTGCAGAGGAAGAAGAAAAGAGTTCTGATCCAACTAGGTAATTTCTGCAAAAAGCAGACTTATTTATCAAAACCTGAATTGATCTAGCTTGCACAACATTAAAGCCAAAGAATAAATAATAAACAACACCTCCATTTGTCACATAGTAAAAAAAGGAACAAAAGTGCACAACTGGGAAAATGGAATTTGGAGAAACGTCCAATATGGGGAAAAAATAAAGCACAGTTGCACTAGCAAAATAAAACCAACCTGTGATTTATTAGCAAATATCGTGTGCTCTGTATTGTATTTCTTTATTCAAATAAAGCCTTGTTCAAATTCCTCTGAGGAATTTTCCTCTTTTTCAGCAACATTTAGCACATTGCAAGGCAGAGTTTGAGGGTCACGAGTTCAAGAAAGGACTTGTGTTCTTCTGTCCTCCAGCCACCTGATCTGAGCTACATACATGACTTATCAGCTGTGGTGATGCTGCTGGTGGGAGGGAATAGTCTGTCTTGTGCATTAGCGTCTCCTGTAAATTGTCTTAGGAACAAGACTGATGCAGCTACAGACTGAAGCACCATTTCAGTGGTCCTAGGCTGGAGGGAAGCTGCAGCTGATGGCAAGAAAGGGCAAGAAGCAAGGAAGAGAGAAAAATGTAATTTTGGAGGGCACAGTATGAAAATTTTTAACTGCATTATTTGCACAGGCCAAACAGCAATAAAACACAAAGGTGTTGGAGTAGCTTATTCTTCTCTGGCTTCAAGCAATGTAGGAAGATCTGCTGCTAGGTCTCCCAATGCCACTTCCCCCCTGCCTTTTATTATTAGCCTCCTACATTTTCTCTGCTTTTAACGGTAAATTGCTTTCCAATCAGCATGCTGTGACAAGGCTAACCAGAGGCAGCCAGAGCCTGTGCAGTGCAGGGTCCAGGCAGGCAGCAATGAATCCTATTCACAGCAGTGACACCTCCATGTTATTTTTCTTACCTTCCCTGACCCTTCAAGATCAGGGGGCCCTGACCATAATGCTCAGGCAGTGAAAAAACACAAATCCTGCTGGACTTGCAGCTGGGGGAGAAACAACCTCAGGAACTGGAAAAGGAGCTGTCAGCCTTCATTATTAATATCCAGCTGTTAATATTTAATGTCATAAAACCGCGGCTCCCTCCGCAGCCTAGTCATCAGACATGCAGGGGTCACACCAGCCAGAATCCTTTAGACAGACGATTCAATGTCCCTGCGCTTTAGCTTCATGCCAGGACTGCTAAAGGTGTTCTAGATATATTTGAGGTGAAATGCTAGAAGCTTTAATAAAGCCTGAGATTAAAAACAAAAAAAAAAAGGGGGAAATAAAATAAAATAAATTAAAAAAAAAAGTGCTTATGTTCCTGCATTCCCAACCAGCTCTGCTTTTCAGCCCTGAACCCATCCACTAAGCCAAAGGGCACCTGCAGCTGGCAAAACATAAACAGCACCATCCAAAGCACGTGTTAGCACAGCACGGATGTCACCCACCGCTGCAGCTGAACCTGCGGGGCCAGGCTCCTGCCCTAGGCTTGGTGTCCTGGCACGGAGGAAAGGTTTGAACGCAAGGTGAAGGGAGGGCCAAGATTTAAATCCGTTAGACTACTACAGCCAGGTGACACGTTGCCTAGCGTTTCCAACTTAGGGAAAAGACCCATCTAGTCCGCTCTCCACTCTGTGTTCCCAGGCACTGTGTCACATGCTGAGGAGTGAAAGGCAAAGCACGCCAGGAAATGCTATTGAATGTCTGATCTCTTCTTTTAGCAGATGAAGGGAGACAGAGAGAGGGCCTCTATCGCGGGGGCCAGGCAAGGGACATTTTCAGTGGTTATTTTCAGAGCCTTCATCCTTACAGCTTCACAGAAGGGTCAAACACAAGCGTTGCGAGCAGGCAGTTTTCCTGTCAGCGGGAGCAGGAGTGCATCACCTCTGGTGGCACGGAGCCACGGGTCCTGTGTCCCGTCCCCGTCCCCCCCCCCGCAGATCCCGGGCTCTCCCCGCTAGCGGTTCCGTTCACTCTGCCAGCGTCGCCGCTAAAGCTGCCTCACAGTATTAATTTTTAAAGACTCCTTCCTCCTCCCGGGTATAGATTCAGAGGCAGCTCCAGAAGCCCACACGTACATACCAGCACAGCGTAACAGCCAAACGCGTCAAACGAGATTTTTAAGGGAGAATGGGGGAATAAAAAGCACAGCCAGAACGTTTTGGCACGCAGCGCAAAGATAAGCGTGGCGCCTCGTGCTGCATCTGCTACTCCTTGGCCTTCCCTGCCTCTCCTGTTTCCACCTGTAAGCTCAAGATTGATTCCTTTCTGTTTTTTTTACAGAATGGTGTAGTCAGAGGGGCTGGAGCACCCCAGGCAGTGAAGAAACATAAGTAATGAGAATCCTCCAAGTATGTTTGTCAGCATGACATGAAGACAGCTGAGACAGTCCACAAAGAATTGGTCAGATCCAGCAGAGCTCATTAGCTCTGGCTTGGGGCTACTTCTGCCAGACCTGGGGTAGCATGAGGTCCCAGGTGTCTCCGAGCTGCACTCAGAGCTCCAGGCTGCCGCATCGGCCCAGCACCAGCCTTTGCTGGCACTGTGGCTCCATATACCGCACAGCCCCGCAGCTAGGCAAAGCACTGCTGAGCACGATGCAGAGGTATCCAAGTGGCTCTTCAGGAAACAACCTGGATGCAGCAGTGCCTGTACTGAGATGGGGCTATTAAACCTGAGCTGGGCTTGAGCTGACCCTGCGCAGTGCCCTCAGGTGCCTCTGTCCTCCAGCTCCAACTTGTGTTTTGGGGAACACAGCACAGGGACGCCCTGGTGGCCCTGCCTACAAAGCCATCTCAGGTGTGCAGAGACCAGTAGTGCAGGCTCAGCACTCTGGGAACACACAGGATCCAGGGCTGTTTTGGTCTGGAAACAGATAACTGCATCCTTGCATCACTGTGCTGGAGTCCAGCTCAGGCCATTACGCACAAGGGCAGTTCCAGCTTCGTACCCTTGTTACAGGTAACCCACAACCCAACTAAATTGTCTGCGGATGGTGAGGAGCTGACTGCAAGCGGATACTAAAACAAGGGGATTATGACTGTAGTGGTCAGATATGATGGGCAGGAGAAGGCAAACCTCCCCTTCCACCACACTTAGCCATGGTAAAAGTGACTATTTACAGACAGCGTCTCCCTGTCTATGGATAACAGTAACTTCAGACAACTCCTGCAAACTAGGACAACAAGTGAACTCCAGTAGTTAATTATAGTAAATATTTACATAACGGCTGGGCCCTTCAAATTTAGAAGGAATAGTTAATGCAAGGACATGCCCTTTAACCATCCCATTTTATTACACAAACCACTAGGGAACTCAGCACACTAAGATTTGCAAATGAAGTGTTTGATATTGGCTGAGACATTAAACTACTTACCTAGTGCTATAAAATGCATAGATACAGTACATCATTCTTTTTGCAGAAATTTCAACCCCATTTACTTTAGTTAACTCTTCCTCTGCACTTAATGTTTAGTGTGCTACAAAGAAACACAGTACATAACCCTGAATAGACCTGGTGCCACTGCTTAGCAGAGTCTTACTTAAAATAAAACTGTTTTCCCCTTTGCTGTTTCTAAATTTGGCATCACTTATGTAGATGCTATTGATGTGTCTAATCTACTTAACATCCTTGATGTTCTCCTATTAGCTGGTTGCTTGGGAATTTGCCTTACACAAAAGATTCTGCTTCTGTGCCCCATCCCCTGCTTACTCCACACATGCAGTGTGTAATTAAACCAGGTTCTGTAAGTGGGGTAATATTTTATCATCCAAAATGACTCGGTTCTCATGAGCATTGTAGTGAGCCCTGTAATAGCAAATGCTGTGGATGCTGGCACTGAAGGTGCTGCATGGTTTCCACCCAGGACATAGTTTTAAAAGGATCATGGTCTAAGTTTGGGAATCCAAGTCAGTCACAAGCACTGGCAGGATTCAGAAGTCCCTTGGGCAGAGTGTGATCTACACCACGAGCAAGACAAGACACTGGCAACTCTCAGGAGACAACATTTGTGGCCATTGGCTGGCGTGACACTAGAAATACCTGAAGACAAAGCACAGTGAGCGGATCACCTTCAGGAACTCAGAATGGAAGAAAAAAGAAAGGAATGAAACACAAAAAATCCCAGAAGACGTTTCCTTTTCCCCACTACAAAAAATTGCATTCCTATCTGCACAAATCAAATACAGGAAAGGGTTGCCCACGATTGCATTAGACATAGTTTTAGGTGGTCCATAAAAGAGCTCTTCTTACTGAAATGTTTTCCCAGATAGTATTTCCTGCTCTATGACTTCCTTTTTAGAGAATTTTTGTGTTACCTTGGGGAGAAAAATGCTGAAAGGTATCATAAGTCAAGGTGCCAAAGTGTGTGGTATAAAATTAGCTGAGAAGAGAGCAATGAAGCAGCCCAAGACATGGTCAAGCTTAGCCAAGGGACAACTGCTGCAAAATCAGGAACCCAAAACACTTAATGAATGGGGGGTTTGCAAGCATCAGAAACCTTTTGCCAGGCTGGCTGATTTATGGCTGACTGAGAAGGCACAGATGAACCCTCCCTTCTGAGCTTGCTCACAACATTATGGGGTAGGCTAAGAGGGTTACTCAACGTTATTACTGCTGTTGCTGTTGTTTATTTATTAATGCATCCGTATCAGAGACCGTGGCTGATCCTGGGAGTCTCGCTGTGCTACGTGCGCAGGATGCAGAGCAAGAAAGAGCAGCCCCTGCCCAAGAGCACACCAGGTGCTCCCTTTCCTCGGCACCGGAGCAAGCTCCCAAAGCTGTCCCCAGGGACGCAGATCCCCCTTTGCGCTGCTGTGTTAGCCACTTATTATTTCCCAGCATAAATATATTTTATAGAGAAATAAAGTCTGCAATTCTGAAAAGGGAGTGCTTTCACACACCCGCTTCTCATCTATAAAGGCCCATGATTTGGCATCTCAGGTTAGAGTATGAAATTATGACACCAGAATTGACTTTAGGAGTTTCTGATGCTTCCTTGGATGATTGCTTCTATAACTTATAGAGACAGGGGAGCGTTTGTATTCTAGTGAACACATAAATTAATATCCATACATGAAAACGATGTAGAGAGAGCAGGGCTGGGGCAGGGATGAGTTTTCTATAGTGTGTAACACCAAAGAAGCACTTGTCAGCAGCGGTTTCTGTTGTATTTGGAGTGTTGTGGCAAGAGTCTGCAAGTGTAATGAAGTAAAATAAAAACTTGACTTTATATTTGACTTTTTAAAGCAGCTGAGAAATTTATGATATTTTCCATCATCATGCCGTTTGGGGGGCAGGGTGAAGTACTACTAAAAATAAATATATTTTTTGATTCTTGCTGGTAGATACAAACCAGATTTTCATATTTTAACATGGGCTTTTTATACTTTACACCATGAGCAGGGCAGGTTGTTTTGCAGAATAAAGAACAGACATAAAGGTATCAGAGTCTGGCCTTATAACACATAGGAGATAAGATTCTACTGTTCGTGCTTTTTAAAAGCTTTATTTTAGTCTGTCACGGCAGATATGAAATTATTTGGTTTAGCTTCTTCTCTACATTTCTGTCACCAGCAATATTATATATGTTGAAAAGAAATTAGTGCAAAATAGGCAACAGAATGTTCCTTCCCCTGCCCATCCCATGGATCTCAAAGCTTGTTAAATCCATGTCAGCAAAGTTTTAAAAGCAGAGAGGGTGAAAAACCCAGCCCCACTGAAGTCAATGGGAAGCTCTAAGTGAGGGACAAGAAACAGGGGGGGCGAGATTTCACCATGTCCCCTGACGCTGCCTTACATTAGAAGCAGCAACCAGGATGTTTCTGTTTCACCTCTGACCCAAATCTTTTTAACATTTAAAATAAAACGTTATAGATGCAACATCAAAGAGTGGGAGACACAAAGGGAACCTTGGCCTGCTCCTGGCCCTCCGCGCTGGTGAAACTGTAAGGCTGCATGAGCAGAGACAGCAGGTAAGACGCTGCTATCGGGGCGGCACGCTGCCTGTCAGACGCCGCTGCCGTTAGGAGCAAGGGAAGAGTTACGTGACACGCACCGGTGGCTGGACCAGATGGAGGCTTTGGACTCCACTGCAACGTTCGAGTTCTCCCCAGATCCGATGGCAAAGTCATACGCCAGTTTGTTAGACGGGAGAGCTCAAAACGATCCTGAGAGAAACCTTTATTCCACATAAATCGTCTGGAGCTGATGGATGGCAGGAGCCTCAACTATAAAAATCTCAGCCAGAAACATGATAAATAGTTGCATCCTGTTAAAAATAGGCAGCAGAGCAGCAGTCACACACATTGGCTGAGTAGGAATGCCAGTCAATGACTGAGCTGCCAAGGCGTTTTGGCGTTCAGCTTCAGAACAGGATTTCAGGCTATTCTTGCAAGTGAACAACCTCTATAGTAACCTGGTTTTCAGTCCACATTGAATTTCCTCTGGATACCTTAGGAGTTGGCAGAAGCAAGCCCAGAGGAATGTTTTGGTTGACTCTGGTTTTTATATATAGCAGGTACTGAAGCCAGCTTCTCCTGGCCAAAACCAAGTTTTTCCCTGTGGGCATCATTTAAATTTGTTTGCTTTACCACCAAATCCTTATTTTGTATAAAGCACTCAAGGGAAAAAGTTGCCTCCCTGCTTCCTCCACCAGTATTTCTGCGTTTACTGTAACAGTAGCATATTTGCATGGCGCCTGCTGCATTGGAGGCTCAGACTCCCATAGTGCAGGTAATAAACAAATATTACTGTGAGCTTTCTGGAGCAATTCTCTCCCTCATAAGAACTTCTATAAAACAACAGTTACTAGATTACAGACAGAACAGTAAACCTTTTTGAAAAATCCTCTCAATACTTAAAACCACAAACTAAGTACACCAGCCACATGCTTTGCTCTATATGCAGGGGAATTAATGAAACCCTGCAAATTTGGGTCATACCTCCCTATGACACTTAAAACTCACTACGAAATTTCCACTGTAGCACCCCAAATCCTTCCCAAGCCTGTAATCTCCAGCCTGTTATAGCTTCAGGTCTCTTCCATGTTCCGTAAACACCCAAACTAGGTCATCTTTTCATCTCCACAGTGCCCTCCTCCTGTCCCGTGTGACTCCTACTATGCCCACATATGCCCTCACACCACTTTTCCAGCCTTTCAGCTTGGCAAGAGACAGCACATGCTGTGACTCAACCAGAAATATGTAGAATTGGACTGGGGAGCTGTCAGATGCCAAACAGCATGGGTAACATCTTCTCTCCAGCTTTTCTTTGGTGGGAGTACTAATTGGTGTCTTTCTCCTCTAAGAACTGCTATAGCTACTGCTCTCTGCCAGATTTGACTCCATGCTGACCAGCGGAGCTCAAAAGCTCATAGTTGGGGACTAACAGATAATCAGTGTTTATGTATCTTTTGTGTCCCTAGAAAATGAGGCTGAAAACAGAAATACGAAGTATGTCCTGTTAGCCTGTTTACAGATATTTTTCTTGCTAACGTTTCTGTTGAACTTAGCCCTGAGACTCTGAGCAACTCAGTGCTAAGCACTGTATAAATAGATAGTAAGGCATGGTGTCTACTCTAATTAAAGAATAAAAGTAAAGTATGAAAAGCTATACTGTTCTGCTATTAAAAATAAAGGTTCTTGTAAAAATGCAGTTAAGAATAAATCACACAGAAGCATGGCACACAAATACAAGGACAACTCCAGTCTGTGGTTGTCCATATCTGATCAGCTGCAAACACAGATAGATCTAACCTTGTCATATGTGAACCTAACTTTGAAAACATCCATGGTTTCAAAAAGGCCTTCACAGTAGCTCAGATGCTAAATACGAAGCTCCCTCTGTTACTCAGGAGAAAATGCTAATGAAAGGAGTAAGGCTTCAACTACATCCCTTGTCCAGAGTCAACCTCCCAACTTCAGACTGGCAACAGAATCTTATCCTCTCTAGAAGCTGACACTGCCTCATTGTTAACCATCCATCATATTTTCCTCAGTAGCCATGGGTTCAGGACACTCATTGGGAGCAGGAACTCTACTTGGCCCAGACTTGAACCTCTATGGGTGCAGCCTCTCCTCATACTGCTGTTTCACTTCATGTTCCCTTGGAGCAGAGACTGGCATCTTGTTCTGCTATAGCTCAGGGAGATGTCTTGACCCCAAGATCGCAGCATTAACAAACATCTGAACTCTAATATCTCATCAGCCTATATAGTCATGATGCGGTCTGATTGGGATAATCAATAGCTTGATGGTCAGGCTGCTTCGCTAGGAGAAGCGCTTAGATCTGCCCAAATTAGGCAGGGTGAGGCTCTGAAAACAGGTTTTCCATCTGTTAAGAGATTGCTGTAACCAACAGATGATGGGTGGAACTTGCCCACAAGCTCAGGAAGTAGCTAAGTGGGAAACATGGGCCTCTGAACATACCTAACTAGATGCCTTAGCTGATTTAGGCTTTATTTTAAAACTTTGCTACATACGTGAACCAAATCAGACCAGAGTTGTTCTCCATCAAGGCTCTGCAGACAAGCAGAATGGTCAACCATCATCCTTCAGTTTCCTTGCTGCATCAAGAAGGAGTTACGCAACTTTGAACTGTGCTGATTAGGGTATACAAAACAGACCAAACCCTTCCCACACAGCGTCCCTTGGCCATCCCAAGAAGCTCTAGCATGCATGCCTGGCTCCATGTCAAGCCCCGAAAAGAGGCTTGTTCTGCATCAGCAGAACATGACTTGAGAACCAGGATTCCTGGTTTGCAAAATACTGCCATGATGGCATCCAGCAAGTAGCTAGAAGTTAACTCCACATATTGCAATGAAAATGGGCATTTAAAGGTCCTCCTTACTGGTTAATCTGTTTTGGGGTTGTTTGGGGTTGGGTTTGGTGTTTTTTTTGAGAGGGAAGAAGTTTTGGGTGGGTGTAGAAGACTTAGCAGTGAAGTATCAGGAAAGTCAAATAGAGAAGCAGTAAGGACTTTAGGTTTTGCATCTCATCTTGAATCCCAGCTTTCCTGCAACTAAATTTATGGGGAGGAATGTGGGGAGGGAAAATCTGCACTTACTCATTTATGGAAGTTAATATGAAGTCATTATGGCTTGCATGGTATGTTTGCTATTATGAAGCCGCAAACAGAGCTACAGAAAGGGCATTTAGTGGGAAATATTGTCAGCTGGCAGTCTCGGGCACTTGAGTACCCTCCATAACATGCATAACGGAATCAATTTAAACCTAGTGAAAGGGACATTGTCTGATAAAGTAATTCCTCTTTGAACACAAGATGGCAGCCTTAAATAAATGCAACCCCGCACAGCTTTTAATCTTACACATCATTAAATTCCTAATTTACACATTATGTTTTCATGGGCCAACCCATAACTCATTAGTGTTGAACTCATGAGTTGTAAAGACCAACACACTAGACAAATGCTGGTTTCTTTATCCGCTTTTCTTTGGGTGGCAGTTCTCTTTTAATTTACCACAGACCCAAACTTCAAATTCAACATTAAGAAAGCTTTCTGATCTTGTGTGCTTTATGCACCCTCTACCCCACAGAAAAACCTCCCTGATTACTGCTCTGTGCCCGCAGATTTTAGTGGCAGAAGGTGGAGTAGGGAATGTGGAATACCAAGGTTTTTCTCCTTGTTCAGGACACTGGCGTTCATTGGAAGATTTATCTTTCTGCGGGAGGATTTCAAACAGGCCTTGAAGTCAAAAACAAAACAGACTACAAAAAGCATAGAGTTCAGAGCTGTTCTTCCCACTTTTCCACAAAACTCAATACACCAAATAATGTTTTGAACTCTTTTCTTTCCATTCTCTTGTTTGAGTGTTGCCCTAAAGACAACAAGTCACAAATGCCTGAGGAGGATCTGAGGAAGAAAGGCTCCATAGGGATCCAGTACCAGTACCAGTACCACTAGAGATAACTATAACCAGAATAGGTGGCAATGGCAAGAGAAAGACTATAACCGCTTTCTCTGCCTTGGAAACTATGGGTCAAAAAATGTCAAGCATAGAAGAAGTCTTTGTAAGAGACCTGGTACCACTGCTTTAATATTGCATGTAAGAACATAAATGGCTATTGGAGCATGTCAGTCCAAGGGTATTTTCAAGCCAGCCCCGGTGTCAGTTTCCCTGTGCAGGCAGTGACGAAGTGTGTGTCACCATGTGGGGCCATGGAAAGCAGAGCAGCAAGGCACGACTTGAGGCTAAGTTTGTTCTTCCTGAGCTGGGCTGCAGTTTGTCATGGCCACAGTGTCACTGGTCTGGAAGAGCAGCTACTTTGAGCAAGCCAAGGTCCAGCAGCCCAGGGCCCCGTGTGCCCTGCTGGAACAGGGCTGAGGTCTCCAGCTGGTCAGGAATGCTGCTCACGACAAGAAGTTCAGCATCAGCCCTTTCAACCACAGTTGAGGAAGCTGCTAAGGAAAGTCAACACTCCTCATGGGAACATTCTGCTGTGCTACTGTTCAAGAAAAGCTGCAGACCTAAGAGCAAATAACATTGATGAGGAGGGAGGGGGAATATTCCTACCTCAAGTGTAAACAGTTGCAGGATCTCCTTCCCATCCTCCACTAAGTCAAGTGGAGGCCACCCACAACACTAGCAGAAGAAATCCTGATGGAAGTTCCCATCTATGCTCTTGCTAGTCACATCTCCAGCAGCTCACAGTGCTTATGCTACTGGCCACCTTACAGACCTTTCGACTCTTTTAAATGACAGTGCTGACACCTACTTGGAATCCCCCTGCAGCTAATTTCTTATACTGTGGATGCCTTCACCCTCACCCAGTCCCTTTTTCCATTTGTTTTATTACATAATCACTCATTTTTCTCCTGTCTTCTTTATCCATCCTTTCTCTTTTCTTTTGGTGGTGGAGAATATACAGTTTTGTTCATAATGAGTTAATGGCCATCTAAAGGGGAAAAGTCATTAGAGAAAGACATAACAATTAGGCCAAGTATCTTTTTACAGGTACCACTTTCCCACTGGAAATTCCCAACGAGCTTGTGTCTCTTTACAGAGAGTAAACTACCCAGGGAAGAAGGTGGGCTCGTGATGTACAAATAACAGCAGCAGTAGGTTTTGCCTTAATCTCTAGCACAGATTTTCAGAATGACTTGAAATCATACTGGACTTCTCTATAAATTAGTTTATTCCTGGGGTAAAAGGATCTAGCACCAGGAGCATTTATATGATGATTACATTTTACGCTCCTGCAAACACATTGAGACTTGGAAACTCACGTGGATTCTATCCTTCGTCCACATCTTCCCCATTACTGATCACTCCAGAGATCCCCAGCAGTGTCTGTGCAACCTTGTAAGGACATAGCTTAAAAACAATGGATTGCACAAGCATACCGGGAAGGGATGGATTTCTTTCACGGTTGAAGCACAGCAGGAGGCCCTCGAAGATTTAGGTTCCATTCCCAGCTCTGCCCAATAGTTTGAACAAACCATTCAATCTTTCCAAGCTTCCAGTTCTCCTTTACAAAAGGGGAACAGTACTTCATGGGGACACCTGTGAGGACTAATGCACACAATGTGAAGGAGATGAGGGTTGTATTCCTAGATGCATAACAGCAAGTACTCTCCTGGGCTTGCCAAATCTCCTTTAGTCCTGCCAGAGATGGGACACAGCCTCCAGAGGTGGCAATTAAATTACAGCACTGCCAAGTATTGCAGCGATGTGTGGCACAGGGCACAGCCACCCTTCCTTGGCAGGGTGCCTCTCCAAACAGGGCTGAGCCCCACAACTGCCCTGGGTAGGGTAGGGCAGTGCCCCTGCAGGCAGCCCAGCCCTGCCCAGGCAGCTCCAGGCAGCTGCAGAGCCAGAGAGGCCAGCAGGGCCAGTGCCCGCTGCCATGCTGCCACCTCCACTGCTGTAAACACAGCAATGGGGCTCGGTGCAGCCTGGACCAGCCGGTGCTCTGCCCGCGCTGCCCCACTGCTTGGCCTGCCCGCACCCTGCCTCTGCTGCCCGCACCCTGCCTGTCCCGCCTCTGCCATGCTGCTGCCCATGCTGCCCCACGGCCTGTGAGCAGTGTGAGCTCACACTGCCCTGCTCCCCGTGCCCTGCCTGTGGCACTGCCCACCCTGGCAGTGCTGCTCCCCTGCCTCACAGAGGCTCCCAGAGAGCTCCTACACAGCCTTCTCTTCCCCTGCATCCCCTACTTACTGCACAGCCCCCCTCCGGCCAGCCCTCACCTTCAAAGACAGCGCTTCCCAAGTGCCTGCCCCTGCTGCTGCTATCCACGCACAGACACACGGAGCCAGGGTTAGACACCTTTCCACGCACCCCATTGCGGATTGCTCTTCCCCTGGCACACCTCACCCGGACACATGGCCCAGTGGCCCGCACCTCTGCACACCTTTATCCTCACTCACAGCCCCTCTCGCCTGCCCTCTCGCCCTGGCCCTCCGCCTCTCTCACACACAGCCACACACTGCCACAGACAGCACCCCACGCCCCGCAAAGGGTTCCCTCTCCTTCGGCCTGCTTTGCGTGCCGGGCTTAACTCCACTCCCTGCATATACCCCTTAGCTCCCGAAAATAGCCACAACACACAGCTGAAGCATGCACACACCCATAGATCCAGAAGCCCTGATGAGGGAGGTGGATAGAAGCCGTCTCTTACAGACAGGAGAGGGAGAGGAAAGACAGCAAGGCGGTGTGAAGGGACCATTAGCCGGGGGGATGGTCAGGGCTTCGCAGTCACAGGGCTCTGCAGTCACAAGCCAGCATGCTGCCTCTTAGGAAACATGGTTACGGCTCTTGCGACTGCATTCACCTCGGTCACACACCGGCTCCTTCCAACGCTGTTTCACAGGCACAGCACCCGTACTCACCACTTGCCCACGCCCCACTGATATTTACCATCCAGGCTGCTCTCAAACACTACTATAGCGGACAAACCCTATGGCAGAAACAACTATTCTGCAGCAAATGCATCTCTCCACCAGTCCTGCTCTGCATGTGCAAACACCCAAACACTGGCTCCGGGGCTGTGCTGCACATCTCCCCAGCGCTCCCTACCTAGCTCTGTACTCATATACTTTACAGACAATACATACTTCTGTAAGCATCCTAAATATATAGCACCTACACTTCCACGGGTGACTTCCCAAACTCTCTGTGCATCTACACCATAACTACATCTACACATCCCGTATGGATTTTCATGCTGTCCAAGTTACTAGTGCTCTACTGACAGGACAAGTTATGTTGTGGTTGCCAAACCAAGAAACAGATACCTTAGATCCTAGTTAGAGGTAGATGCAATCTGCCCAGAATGGAGACTCAGACTGCGTAGGGCTTTTATTCTTTTGTAAGCTTGTATTTAATGAATTAGCAAAAAGCCATTGTAATATTTATCTCTATTTTTGCAGGAAAACATACATCAGGATCCCATTGTGTCTGATGCTGTGTGAAAATAGATCAAGAGCTGACCCTTGCAATAACAGAATATATCACAAGTAAGCGGGAAGACACGACAAACAGTAAGTATTAGAGATGATGGCATTATGCAGAGCTGTTCTCTTCTCTCCTCCTGCCTTACCATGTGAATTTATTTTAAAAATCTCTTATCATTCTTAACACTGCAGTGGGCAACTTTATGCCTTCCTGCAATCTGGACACTAGAAAAAAAAAAAGGTATTTTTTTTTATCTCTGTCACATTGGTGGCATAATCAGCTCTGTCTTGGTTTTCCCTGGCTTCCATCTCCAGTTTCTGGCCATGGGTAGTGCCTTTGGTGAGATTTCACCCCACTTTATGCCCTTTTCATTGTCACAAGGTCAGGTCGCTTCCTTACAAGTGACCTGCTGTGGTCAAGGTTGTTTTCCTTGACCTGTTTTATTGCCTTTTAAACGTTTTAGTGTTTTGACTGTTTCTCAGGTTGAGCACAGGATGTTTGTTGCACTGGTAAGAGGTTAGTACTGTGAAGCGTAGGGAGTGATATATGGATGGCTCATGCTTTCTTTTGGATTTAATTTTTCATCCTCTAGTGCTCTGTGGTGAAAGGAGTGTTTGCTGCTTGCCTAGGGAGACACCTGACATTTAGACTTTATCTTCTGTAAAGGCTTGGGCCAAAATTCTCTTCTCTGACTTTGGGAGTGGCAGAAAAGGACACAGAGTTGAAGTGAAGGAGGGGACAAAGAGGCGTTTGCACCCTTCTGATCCCACGCTGCAGTAAGGAACTGTACAGTCCTCTGACAAAAACCAATTGCTCCAATATAAAGTGGGGCTTCCATTCCCCAGGCACCTTCCACTTTGCCCTGCAGAAACTCCAGAGTCCCATAGTACTCCTGGGCCTTGTGGTGGAGGAGGAGAAAAGAAGAGCCACAGCATCCTGCTTTAATGTCCTAACCAGGGGAGTCCCCAGTGCTTTCACAGTCCCTGCGTACTCAAGTAGAATACAAGGGCTGAAGAAAAGGGAAAGAATCTTGCCCTTGAATACTTTGTGTTCAAAGCACTAAAATGCACAGAGTTTTCATTCTTTCCCTCTCTCTTTTTTCTCTTTTTCTTTTTTTTTTCTTTTTCTTTTCTTTTTCTTTTTTTCTCTGGCTGAGACCTAATTTCACATTGTCCTAACCTGATTTGGCTGCCCCTGCCTCTGGCTGTAGCTCATGTCCTGAACCAGTAATGTTGATTTAACAGAGACAGATCTGACAGGAGCAGAAAGAACAGGGAAAGGAGACCTTTCTGGAGATAGATAACCCTCCAGTGTAAAATAGATAGGTGTGTGAATCTTCCCATCTCCAGGGGCACTGGGGAGCAACGATCTCTTCCTCCAGAGCACTTGCTTTCCAAGAACTAAGCACAGTGGCTTTCAGAAACTCTCTCCTGAGCTGCTTACAACTGTTTTGCTAGATGGGGCTAACACCAAGAGATGCTATGCGTATAGATGGTCTTCCCACAGTTCTTCATTCTTTACTTTCCCTAGCCGAAGCAGCCACAGCAGCAGAGGACAGTTCTGAAGGGGAGGGCAGCTCTGTGGGGTGAATGAATGGTTGATTATGGGTCAAAGATGCCAGGAGAGGTTTCTTCTGTGAATGAAAAGCTGAAAGTTCGTATTCCCCATTCCTAAGACACAACCGTTAGTTTGTACTGCCTGTGCCCACACCTGTGCCTTCCCAAATTGGATATCTGAATGACTGATGGTCCATTAATAGCTAAAAAGCCCCCTTGGCACAGTTGTTAAAAGAGGTATGAACTTTCTGTAAATGGCACTGTTTTATAGTTGTTGGAATAAATGCTGCTTAGCTAGTTTCCCAATTTTAGATAAGGTTTTTTGTCTTCCTTGATGTGCGCAGTGTGAGAAAGGATCAGTATGGTTGCATTTCGTGGTTGCCACTGCTGGCCTCCCTGTGGATAAGTAGTAACTGCTTGCAGAACTGTAGGCAAAGATCTTCTGCATAAATCTTTGACTTCATCAAGTATGGTGGGCTGTAAAAGTTAGACCTGCAACTTTTACTCTTATGCAAGAAGGACAGAATTATGCTCTGTCTAACTCTTTTTTACCAAAAATTTCACCAGTAGGTTGTGTCTACCAGGTAGGTTCTTCATAGTACAGAAAGGCTGGCAAGCTTTCTTGCCATGCTTTGAAAGGAGGCCTGAATGTCCTTGGTCTGATAGAATTTAGCATGTGTTTAATTTCCATGTCGCTGAAATAAAATAGTATTTGTTTTAGAGATTTTGTGAAATAGTGTTGTTGTTTTCTAGTCTGACCTTTAGAGGCTCTGTATTGCTGTGGCAGTATGTTGCTATGGGGATCACCTCACATGGGTGAGAGCATGAACCAATACATAAAGATATACTGGGTGCTTTATGCTGCACCTATTCAATGGTCCTGCTCAATTGCAAATTTCTTCCAAAAATCTGGTAAACATAAACACTCTGGACTCATAAACACATAGGGAGGGCTTGCTTCAACTGATATCCCTTTTTCCCTATATTTTCCTGTATTGTTTTGTGAGGGTGTCTTCTTTATAAGTTAGTTACTTCATTTCAGTGGTGCCGTACATATTGTTTTCTTCCAGCAAATGCAACTTGCAGCAAATTGAGGATAAAACCTGGAGGAATCAGATTAAGTCAAGGGTTTAAGCTATATATATCTATGATGTAATAAAGTACTTTCTTCTTTTTTTCTTCTTCCTCTTTTTTTTTTTTTTTACATCACCTGTAAGGTAAAAGTGTGTGAGTGGTTAGCTCCTCCTGGAGAAATCCAGTAAAAATTCAGAAATACTTTGCTGTTGGACAGATGGCTGAAAGGAAATGATTAATCTACTAACCTTGGATTTAGGAGATATGAATTCCAGTCCCTGCTTGCTGCAGATTTTCCATGTGACACTGATGCGTAAATATCCTAGAATATGGCCACTAGCCTCTCTGCTTGAGTTCGCAGACTGTAAAATAGCATCACCCTGTCTCTCAGGGCAAGGTGAGAAGAATGAAGGCACATTGGCCTCAGTTGGGTAACCCTGGCTCCTTTGCAAGGGAGGCTGCAGGCCCATGGCAGCAGGGTGAGCAGAAAATGACTGGGACAGTGCTTGAACCATGTGTGGGAGAGAAGGTGATGGCAAAGTATTTTGTTACAGTTCTGGGATGGTGTACACATATATTACAAACCAAGGCTGTTGGATGCTGTGGGGATGGGTACCACACCAGCGCCTGGCAAAAGCAAGGCTATTTTCAGGAAGCTAGAATATAATTTGCAGCTGCTCATGCTGACACAGATTTTTCTATAGTTTCATGTCTTGAGGACACTTCTGTTCTGTATGGGTGTAATTAGTGCCAGTGACCATCTCCCAAGGGAGTGCCTGAACTGGAATGCAGCCATCCTGAAGACACAATATCATGAGAAGGTTATCTGAAGAAAACAGGCACATCCGCCTAATCCCCCTACCTGTTCTCTTTCTCTACGCCCATATCCCATACGCAGCCTCTTTTATACAGACCCGAGTACTTATTATTGCCTCAACTATTCTGAAGGACAGACCCATTATTTGCCAAAAAACTCTCTTCTTCTTTGGAACCCTACATGTAATGTGAGACACACCGTAGGCTGGCTATAAGCACCACATCCACTCTTCCAACACCACCATACAATCCAAATGCACAAGTCCCACAAAAGGAGTCTTCACATATGGAGTGAACCTGTTAAACGTGTGTGATGGCCCCTCTAGTGACTAATCTACAGAGGAGAATGATTCATGTTTGTTGCTACGCATGCTATCTTCAGATCATCCTAAAAAGCAGAGATGAAGGCACACAAACCCAGTGTTCTACATAATCCCTTGCACATCTTCTGCAAAAGCACCCTCCCCTCCGAAACAGGGCTTCTCTCTGCCTTTCTGATGAAAAATCCATCTTCAAAAGTATTTATTTGTTTTAAGTGAATCCAGAAACCAAGACTCTGAGCTGCTGTCTTTTGCAATTTCCTGAGCTGACTCCACTTCTCTACGCAATTCATCATTGCTTTCTTCGTGCTCTGCCTGCTCTACCCCCAAGAAACATTCAAAGACATTGAGTACAGGCCTTAAAAGTACACATGCCTGCACACGGCTGTCTCTAACATCCTGAGGCTGTATAGATTGAATTCTCTAGGATTTGGAGCTTGGGGGAGGAATTCATCCAGCAGACAAGTCACAGGCAGGGGCTTGGAGAGGTATTGCCAGGGTTGAGTGTAAGGGTTGATATGTTGGAGAGAAAAATCACAAACATTTCCCAGCAACCGGGATCGTGGTCCATCTCCAAGAAGGGCTTCACATTTGGGAAGAAACTGCCTGCGGGTAATTGGGTTTGCTAGAGTTGCCTCTCTAATTAATAAGTGATTTGACTTGGAGATTGGAAATAATAGTTGAAATGATGGCTTAAGCACAGGGGCATTGGGGCTGCTGCTGCTGTACTATTAAGAAAGGACTTTCCTGCACAGTCTAATGACACTATATGGCAGTTTGAGGAATGTGAAGTTGTTTGCCCAGGAGACCAACAATGTGATAATATTGGCATATAACCTTCTAGTATTTGAGTAATTAGTTGCTTAGCTACTTTGGATAGGTCATTATTTTGCAAACTGGAAACATTTGCAAGTGGTGATATTTTCCCCGGTATGGTGAAAGAGCTAAACCTATTCTGGCAGTGTTCAACTCCTAGAAATATATATGCATAAATTGTTTCTAATGAGACCATCTGCCTTTTATAGCCCCTTTGGAACTAAATAGTACCCAAAGACCACTCTGTCTTTTAGATATCTGTGGTCAGAAAGGCTGCTCCTGGCAATAAAAGTATATAGTTTTTTGCAGATAGAGAAGCTTTTTGATTTCTACATTTCAAGAAGTGTGCTTGTGTGTGTCTGTGCATGCACCCATGATACTGCTTATATTTGTTAAAATTATTAGAAATCACTGCCCCAAATCTCTTAAGAGATAGCATCTAGTAACTCATCTGCTAAATTAGTATTTTCAAAGATAACAGAAAGTCCAATTTTTCACTTACAGGGGTGAGAGGAGCTTTGCAACGTTTCTTCACCATGTCAGTATCTTCCCGTATTTGCAAACGAATAGCCTTATTTTAAAGGAATGCCCTCAATTTAAAATCACAGCTGAGCTGCTCAGATGCAGCATCTCTCATTGAAGTGCTCACATTTTGACTCTGGTATAAAAACTGTGTGACGTGCGGAACCCTGAGCCCATCCAGTTACCCTGCAGGCGAGGGACACCAAGGGGCTCAGCACCTCTCAGGCACCATACAGCTGTTGTCCTGGTGCCTGCATCAGGCCAAGGGAACAAGTTTCTTCTTTTACTTGTGCTCATAACCATATGCCTATTACTACAAAAATGATTCAATAACCTATAATTCAGTGCTTGCTTCCTCCTTGCCTTCTCTTGGCTGGTGCCGACCAACTGACAACAGAATCATCAGGTGCTTTTCCTCACGGCTAGTTTTCAGCCAAATCCCCTTTCAAGTCCTTATGTGGCAATGCAGACCTTTAAAAAGCCTCCTCGCTGAATGTTTGTTGTTTTGCTCTGTGGCCACGTGGATGTATTGGCATCAGTCTGAGGCTTCCTCAAGTCATACTCCATGTGGTTCCTCTTTAAATGCTCCCCACGGTTTCTGTCTGAAGAGATAGACGTGTGCGCTGGATGTGTCTCAGAGGGACAATCTGCGCAGGGGACAGCAAACCGGTTCCACAGTGTTACAAGCAGCACCACGGGGTGCTAATGGCGGTGCACCAGGGCTGCGTGCAGCCGAGCCGTGTCACCTGGGTATATGAACATACACATTTTTGTCCTTTTTGTCAATCTGAATGCCTATGGACTCTGTTTGCCCCAGAGGAAGCATCTCACCGCAGGCCGTGCAGCCCCATGCCCACAGCACACTGACTGCATCCCCATCCCTCTCCCCACTCCCACCATGGCTGCAGGCCCTGCCGGATGCAGGGGGATCACCCTCCACTCACCGCCCAGCCAGCCAGGGGTGGCGGCGGCAGGCAGGCTGCCGTGGCAGCTGGGCCTGTGCCTCGGCTCGTGTCCCCCCCAGCAGCTCACAAGGCCTGGCCTCTGGCCCCAAGCTGACTGCAGCTGGGCACATCTGGATATGCTGGGCACACTGGGTGTACTGGGCACACTGGTGAGGGAGCAGTGTTCCTTCAGCAAAACCTCTGGTGAAGGCGGAGGCATGCTGGGCCTAAACAAGGGGCTTACACAAGGGAGTAGGAGGCCAGGCACCCGCAGCTGAGGTGCTGCTGTTGAACTGGGAGGTCGCCTGGGGACTGACAGTCTTGAGGCAGCCCCGCAAAGCTCTCTCTTCCCCAGGGGAGGCTATTCCCCTTGACGTGCATCTCCAGCCCCTCCAGAGCCCTCGGGCAGATGGGTGGCCTGAACAAGCCCACAGTCAGGCCCATCTGGCTTGGAAAGCCCAGGGAGCGAGGCCTAACCCGCACCCCTTCCCGGGGAGAGCAGCAGCAAGGGCAAAAGGAGCCAGAAAACCTAGTGCAAGCAGGGGCCTGAGCCTATTTCTGGATTAGCTGAACTAAAAGCCATCAGTGCCCCCAGGACGGCACATGGGAGGGATTTTTCAGGGTGTACCTGGTAGGTGACCAGCCCTGAGGCAGTCAGATGTTTCCATGATATTCTGTCTTGAATTAAATATTATCTGCCAGGTCACGTTAATTAACATTCCATCTGTCATAACACAGCAGGGTAGTGAGCTGAGAGGGGGGAGAATAAACACTTTCCTATTCACTACCTGCTGTTAATTAGTGGAGGAATTAAATAATAAAAAATTTTTAAAGGCTGCACTCTTTCTAAGGGTTGGTGAATCAGGGCTTTGTGGTAACTCAGCTGCTTTGGGTGAATCTGAGGTCTCAACTATAGCCAACATTAATCCAGAATTTAAGTCAGTGAACCCAGTGTATATTCTCATCTTAATTACGGCCTGACAGTAGCCATGCTAAATACATCTTGGGACAAATGCACACTTGGGAGGCTTAGGGTTGGAGTTTTTTCAGTCATCATCTCTGCACCCCAGGAAAAAAAAATCTCTCCCTTTGAAACCTCACTTGCCCTATTTCCTCTCAGAAGAAAGTTTTTCTGGAAAGTTTGATAAAACTCCTTTGGTGTTTTTAGAGCTGTAGTGCTTTGAAATGTATCTGAACTTTCCTTCAGATAACTTTTTCTTTTTTTTCCTTTTTTCCTTTCTCAGCTCAAACACGCTCCACAATTGCTTGGCCTTGTTGTGTACCTGTCTGAGGTAGGTTAACTAGCATAATAGGAATACCTAGGAATACCAATGAGTTAGAGGCTTGTCCTATTTTTTAAAAAAATATGGTGAAATTCATTTTCCCTTCTCAGGTCAAGTGTCCAGTAATCACCACAGAATTTGCTATTTTACTTTACTTTACAGATAAGTATTTGTGCGCACCATTGCAAAAGATAATATAACACGTGGGAGTTCCCATGAGATAGATTGCTGTGCACCAAGTGTGTCCAACACCACAGTCACGCCAGTTGTGAGAGAGCATTAGTGTGATCCAGCCTCACGCAGGCGCTTTCACATCAGGCTAATCAGTCACAGTTAGCTTTTGATGGCTGCTGAAGCTACTTGTTTTGCTCTTTGGCAGGGTTGGTTTTGTAGCTTTATCTAGCCAGCTTTACTGCTACATCAGCATTCATAGTAGAAGTGCTTTGCTAATGCAGGGCAGCAGTTTTCCCCTACCTACAAAGCACCCTGGTGCAGATACAGTGGGACTTAGCTCTAAGAGGACTGGTCTGACAAAGAGCTTGGTCCCTGTTAATGTTTGTTCCTGAGATAATGGGATTGTCAAGATATGGGGAGTGGGGAAAGAGTTTGCTTGTTTCTTGAATAGAATGGCTGGACTTGGTTTTGGTTTGTTTCCAGCAAAACACACTTTAAAGAGGAACTTTGTCTTTTTCTTGACGAGCTTGGTTGTTAGCATATACAGAGTCTCTATCAGCAGGCCAGGTCTTCTGCAAATATGTGTCTCAGTATGGTTAGAGGCCATCCATACACAAAAGTTACCATCTGGTTTGTAAACCACAGCCCTGGGGATCAGAGGGGAACTTCCCGTGCAGCTTTTGTCAGAGCTTCAAGACGCCTTCCCCCAGACTGGGTTACAGCTCTGAGCTGCAGTAACATCATTACGTGTTTTTGTGCATTTCAGTAAAAACCAGCAAAAGTTCACATCTTGGTCAAGAAAAGACAGCAGCCATTACATTAAATCAACATGAGCAAATTGCTTCTGTTGCATTGAGAATGGTGTGGCCAGCGTCACTGTTACGCACATGAATGAAATATTCAACCACAGGCAGGAAAAATAAAAGTTCAAAAGAAAATGTAAGATGTAGACAGAGCAGGGTCCTCTCTCTCCCTTCCTGTACAGAACTGGACAATCAAAGATGGGCAGCAGGTGAGGAGCAGGGATGAATCTGTGGGAAGTCCAAGAGCATGCCGGGTTTAGTCTCTTTCACTGCAATTGTAATTTGCTCTTGTGACAGGTCCCCAGGAGAAGGAGGGGGAAGTGACAAGACAAATGGCTACATTCATTTTCATAGGTTTCGGCACTGAAGGGAGAAATCCAAATTTGCAGAGCAGTTTCTGCCTTGTGGTGTTTCTCAGGGTAGGGGCACCAGTAGTAATTTTTACTCCCTACTATTTCCTGAATGAGGCAGATTCACCAGAAAATACTTACTGGACTGTGAGTAATATCAGAGGTAGACAAAGTGGTTACATTTTAGAAAACAGATCTTCTTTGCGCTGCCGTGTACCTTCTCTGTAATCAGCCTGAGAGTCTGAGATGGAGAGATGTACAGGAATGCCCTTGACTTAGCAGGTTGTTTCTGGACATGCATTTCTGGCCATGCTTGTGACACAGGCTCACCACTCCATCTATGAGCAAGCACTGCATGCCTCCTTGCCCGGTCTTATGCTGGGCGACTGAAAACCCAACAGGTGAATTTTGGTCATCGGACAGGGCAAGCTCCTAAACCACTGGGCTGCCTTCAACACCTCTCTTGCCAAGATCCACGTTTCAGGCAGCAAGTGAAGCAAAATGTTTTGACACAAGGTGTATTTACAGTTCAGCTTTGCCTGTTGGATGATCGTGGCTATCTTAAACAATGCAATCACAGTCCCACTAGCAGCATTAATGGGAAAATGTTCTTGCAATCAGCTTTCTGAAGGTTACACTGGTAATTTTCCATCTTCTACACAACCGTAGGTAAGCTGTGAGAGGGTGGGGGTCTATGTATTCTGTCTATATCTGAACACGGGGACGGTGCTTTGCTTTAGCTTTTCTTCCTCAAGTATCTCCATTTGGACATTAAAAAAGTAAGCAGCAGTAACAATTTTTCCAGATAAAAATTGTATTTATTTCTGGCATCATAATAAAGCCATGAGGGAAAGTGTCTTCACCCCCACCCGCCAGCACAGACAACACTCACAGATTACTAGAAATAGCAATCGCTCCAATAAACCCTGCTGTTAAACTGTTACATAAAGCACAATGATTGGCGGGATCCTCTCTCTGTCTTCCCCTTCTGCCTTTTCTTCCTGGTATTCAGTTTCAGCTCTATTGCCGTAGTGCTGCTCCAGCCTTTTCTGATTTTATTTTATCCTCTTTGCACAAAGACTGTTTTCTTTTAGGACTTGTCCCTGTTCCCCGAACTATTTTTACCACTTCCACCTCAGTCTCTTCCCACTCTGACTCACTGCTGGGAATCCTCTCTTGAATCATTCCTCCTTCCCTCGTCCCCACAGCGTCACTCCTCCTCTGCTAGAGGTCAGAGCACACTTCTCAATTCCTGGCTATGAAAAAAGGAGTATCTTGGAAATCAAGCCCGGGGATGGATCAGAGGTTACTCCTTCCAAAATCAGAGCAAACAGGCTTCCCTGGCTTTTGCAGGGCTTAGCCAAAGTTCCCATCACTCGTGAGGTGTCTACGCTGAAAGGGGAAGACGTGTCCTTAGTGTTTCTGCTTGGTCCTTCTGCATCTGCCAAAGCAGACGGGGCACTGGGTGAGAGCTGGTGTGCTGTTGACCCCCTGCATGGTCAGAGACAGCTTCTCCCTGCAGCCGATCACCTTCAAAAGCAGAACTCTGTTTCTCACTCCTGCCTCCTGACATTGCTCACGCAAAGTTGTTCTCCTTGTCCTGTTAATAAATCTTTCAAAGGCAATAAATCTCCACTTCTTTTAATAATTCATTTTCATACAACCAGATCTGACCAGGTGGGTGTTCAAGGCTCTCGCTTTTCTCCTGGGACTTTGTGGATGGCAAGGAGCTGTAAACCACACCGTTTAAAAACACCAGTGCTCACACCCCTGCCTTCTGCCTCCCTCGCTGCCCGGGGATCGCTGCCTGGTTCCGGCTGCCTGTCAGCAGAGGCGCTCGCTAAAGCTGTGTCTTTAAGAGCTGCATCCTTTCCCGATGCCATGCCTTTGGGGTTGCGCTCTCCCTCCCCCAGACCTTAGATTCCCTCTCTGCAGGATGTCAGCTGTCCTCCTTGTCTCCTCCCTTCAGTGGGATGGCTTCCTCTGCTCTTACTGTGATAAGAGTTTGTTTTCTTCTCCAACATACCCTGGGCTACTGCCGTTCTCTGCATTTTTCTGCTTTGATACCTGCATTTATGTTCTGATTTCTCTCTCTCTCCTGGGGCCATGCTGCTTTTCTTTTCTCACCCAAAGCCGCTCTGCCACAAAGATAGGTATAACTAATAGGACTGGGGCTCCGTCAATGAAGCAGAGTTCAATTTACCCTTTGCAGAGATCATACTGAATCGGCACAGGCAAGAATTGTCGGGCTAAGATTTATGTGGGACTGTTTGTCTAAATGGGTTCCCTACTTCCTTATTTCCATGGAGCAAGGAAGCTGCCAACATCTGCTCTGTGCCTGATACTGCCTCTAATTCTACCAGTAGAAACTTTTCCCATGAGGCAGGAGCAGGTGATTTCCCAGGCTGGTGGGGTGTTTTGTATCAGGGGCTCTGTTTCCACCAGGAAGATAGATAAGTGCAGGGTGTGAGTTTGCCCTGCAGCTCCTGGTTGCTTGCCGCCTAGGTGAGCGGTGGAAATCCTTTGCTCCAGGCAGCTTGTACACCCACTTGCTCTCCAAAGGGAAGGGGAGACACAGAGCCTGTGGTCAGCCCTCTCAGAGGCTGCCTGTGGTGGGCACAAAGGCAGAGGAGCTCTTGCTTTGCTCAAGCACCATGCATTTCTGCATCCCCCTGTCCTTTCCAGAGAGAAATCCCACTGTGGCTTCCATTGCTGCTGCTGTGCAGGTCTCATGTGAGATCTGATGCCTCTCTTGCCCGAGCTGTGGCAGCCCTGTCTCCCATGGGATGGCATGTAGCTACTGGAGAGCAGGCAGCAGGGCCAGGGCAGGCTGCCCACCGCTGGGCACTCCCTGGAGCTGAAGGAAAACTCCAGTGAGCCACAGACCCACAGAGGCTCTTCTACACCCAGGCTTCAACTAGAGGGAAATTTGGTTTTATGCCTGAAAGTTATGCATTTCATGGCTTTTGAAATGTGCACTAAAGCCCTTGCGTGTCACATGCAGCCCCCTGTATGGCTGTGCAAGCATCCTGGGATTTTACTGTGTAGATACTCCCACCTTCAGATGGAAGGGAACGTTGAAACTAATGAAAAATAGGCTGACTTTATACTAGCCCTGTAACAAAATAAATTGAGGGGAATGTGTTAACTTTTGTTTTATTTAACTTTGCCAACTTTCAAGTCAGCTCTCAAGCACCCAGAAGGTTTTAGAAAATGTTTAATCTAGCTCAGACAATTTCCTGAACTCTCTAACTGGACCACCCCATTTTCTGAAACGCTGCCAGAAGGCCTTAGTTACTCGCAGGCTCCGGCCGTGCTGCTCTTTCACAACTTCTTGCTGTCCTCTCACCCCCCCACCCTCAAGCCGTTGTGTGCACCTTAATATAGCCCAGAAAGAGGAACCTCCTAGATCTCGCTGCCAGTGCCTGATGAAGCAAGCCCTGCCGATAGCCCCCCGGCATGCCTGGCAAACGGCTGCCACAGCATGCTTTGAGGCAAGGGCACACAGCCTGCATGCTCCAGGTGTGCCTTGCCCACCCTCTGGGCTTCCCCTGCCCATGGGGTGAGCCTCTGAGCCTTGTGTCTGTCCCTAGAGAGCCCGGGGACGCTCCCTGTTGTGGGTGTATGGGAGGGTGGTGTAGTCTTTCTTCGCCCTGGCTCATATGCCAGGTTTGCTGCCCTGATGCCCCTGATGCCCTGCCCTGTGTTTGGCACAAAGGAGCAGGGGCTGTATCTCAGGGTCACGGGACTGATACGATGGCAAGTGTCACCTGTCTCCTGTCACCTTCCTCACCACTGCCTATGCAGCTGCCCCAGGGCCAGCAGCACGCATGGCACAGGAGGATGCTGTGCATGCTGCCAGAGACCTCAGAGATGCAGCTTTCAGACCTTAAAAATTACATATTTTTCCAGCAGAGCTGGAGCATAGCACAGTTTTAACAGTCTGCAGCTCACCAGGGTTTTAGTCACTCTCCCACTAAATGGTGCTTGCTGTTTGGGGGCTTATCACCATGTGATAAAAGTTCCCTCCTTAAACTTAGTTTCCTGCTCTTCTCCTGTGCTTCCCTCTGTTGTCCACCCACGCTATTGGCTCCAAATAAGGGTAGCAAGCTCCCTAGAGCTCTCCACCACCTACTCATCACCCTGCTGTCCTTCCTCCCCTGCCCCCTTGCCCTGTCCCCTCTTGGTTACGGAGGAAGCAGGAGGACAGGAAAAACTGGCTGGGCTTTTCCAGGGATTTCTTGAGGGATTTGCTCTCTTTCTCTCCCCGGACCTGACTGGCCCATCTTTAGAATTTTTACTGGAAGAGATGTCATTCAGCCGCAAACTTAAATGAAATAAGAAGTCTGGGGGAAGAGGATAAAGGCAGCAGTCAGAAAAGCGATGAATTAAACTGCTAGGGTCACATGTCTGTCTGCAGCTTCTTGCTGGCTAAAACTGGCAGAGCTCATCAGAAATCAACCAAAACACATGGGGTCAAAGCTAGCCCCACAGTACAGCCCCGCAATGGGATGCTCAGTCCCTGCATGTGCAGGAAGGGGGGTGGCATTTCGAGCTCCCCAGGCAAGGCTGGGGGGAGTGATGAAATCTCCAGGATGCAGGGTTTTCCTCCCCTCTCTCTGGGGAAGCAGCGCTGCCGCAGGAGAGGCACTGCCAGTAGGGAACAGCAATTTTCTCGAACTTTTGCCAGGGGCAAGGGCTTTCCTGGTGGCAGAGCCATCTGGGACTGGCAGGGCTGGGTTTCACCTACTCAAGATGGCTGGCTTTCCATGGATCTTGTAGGTGTTGTGCCGTTCTTAGGAGGTTAAATCTCCTACTTCCGCTTGCTGGAAGTCACTGCTCCAAGCGTGATGGCACACAGGGTCTTCCACAGCTTCAGAGTCAAGGAGTTATTGCTCAGATATAATTTCCCTGTCCTTCACAGAATTATTGCAGGAGGGAGAGGATTAGTAGGTATGCAAATCACAGTGGGTAGGGGAGGAAGGGAGAGCTATACTAAAAAATTAATAAATGCCACGGTGGTTTTGCTGTTCAAGCTCTCCGGTGCCTTTTTTAGGAAAACTAATTTGTTTGCAGGGTGACTGCAGGTCTGATGGGAAGAGGGAACCAACCTCCCCCCTCCTGGTTCCTGCGCTGGGTCAGGTAACAGGACGTACTGCACATCCAGGGCTAGGGACAAGCAGCCAGCACCCCCCAGCACATACACACACACATATACGTACACACACGCATCTCCCCACATTGGATGCTCAGGGCTGAGGAGAGGAGAAGGCAGATGATGGCAGGAGCACAGAAGGCTCCCTGTAAAGCCAGCATCCAACTGAGCAAGGGAAGAGACTCCCCAGTGTCTCCATCCCTGCTGGGACTGACTGCAATCGCTGACACACTGGGCTGCGTTGAGACCTCATGCCATGCTGCAGCTGCGCTGCACGCCTGCTCCTCTCCTCTGGTTGTCATCTGTCAGTGGCCAGTGCCAGGCAGCAGCCTGGGGTGAGTGGGCAGCTAAGTCCTTCTTTCACCCAGGATACCTCCCCAGTCACCTTGTCCCAGCTCCCTGCCCGGGTCTGATTTAAAGGGGAGGCAGCACATCTGCACCCCCACCTCACCTAACCCAAGAGAGTACACACTGCTGCAGGGGGCTAATGGCAAGCTAGAGTGATTTGGATAAGCCCCTTAGTGCCCGATCACAATTTCTAAATAAATCTGCTTTAAATTACATTGATTTATGATTCACGTATTTTTATGTGATCAGTCAGCGGTGCTGCAAAACCTTCAGGCATTTAAGGTGTTTCTAATCTCCCCATCCGCTTGCAAAAGACTTGGGTTTAACCCCTCAGCCACTCAGCCAGACTGTCAGAGCGGCCAGAAGCGTGTCTCCCCTTCTATTACTGGGGCCGTCTCTTTCCCTGGCTCTTGTACATCAAGGTGGCCCATTGTGATCATTGTCCAGCATCTCTGGGGGCCCCTGCTGTCACTCCAGGACACTTAATGTGAAACCGGGGTGAGGATATTTTGGACACTGGCTGTGACAGTACACATCTCCAGGAGTTTACATTTTAACATTTGTACCAGGAAATCAGCTCTTTCAGTGTCACAGGGTTAGACAAATACCTGATAAAGAAATAAACCTGTCAAATAAATTTACTTTACAAAAAGACCAAGCCCTGCAGAAGTCTCTGTTGTGTATTAAAAAAAAAAAAAAAGAAAAAAGAAAAAAAAGCCTTACGCCTTCACAAACAGACTGCCTGGGATACCACATTCCTCCGTGCTCGGGAGCTGCCAGCAGCAGGAGAGAGACCGTCCTTGGGGCTGTTTTGCTGCAATTCGGCACCAGCTGCTGAACAGACCCACTCTCCTCCTCCTCCTCCTCTTCTTCTTCCTCCTCCTCCAGCGCTGGCTGGGCGAGGGGCAGGGCTGGCTTACCTTGCGCTGCCTCCAAAGCCACACCGAGGGCCCCACCGAGCACCGAGCATTACCGCAGGTGAAGTTAAGCCCAAACACTGTGCGGGAAAGACTGTGACGTTGTTGGAAACTTAATCGGATGTTTGAAGCTCCGGTGGGTCAAGCACAAGGCTGCATCTCCAAGATGACATGTAGCTGTAGAAATAAGCCTGGGAAGGGGCTTTCGGGATCTCTCCAGCCCATGCTGCCCTGGGCATGGCTCCTGCTGCGCTCATGAAACAGCCCAAGCTGGAGCACTGGGGCAGCAGTGGGTTGCTTTCCTCCTGAGGGCACTTGTTTATGATTAAATAACCTTGAAGAGAGAGACGCTGCTTTGTGTCCACAGAGCCCTGAGCTGGTCTGAGCCACTGGTTTCTCCAGTATCACACCCTCCCTTCCCTAGTGTTTCCCGACAGCAGGAGCTGTTGCTTGCCACTACCCGGGGCGCTGCCTCCCAGAGTAACCAGGTACCTTTCTGCGGCAGTGTGTTTGCATCTCTTTGTTGACTTTGCTAATCAAGCTCACTCCAGAGCCTTTGAAAACAGTGGTAATCGAAGGCACGCTGGCTCTTCGGGCATGGCAGCCATTTCAGGAGAGCTAGCCCCTCAGGGACCAGGCATTTTTGGTCACTCAACTGTTAACGGCTGCCTGGAGAGATGGTGGGCATCCAGGCTCCAGAGGAGGCATAAGCTCAACCATCTTTCTGAGCCAAGGTAATGCCACACTGCCACCAAAAGGGCAACACTTCTTTGCCCATCCCTGACCCCTTGCCCTGCTCCCTCATCCAGGCAGCACTGCCTCCTCCCTTTGCAGGGGGTGCTCTCCCACCCTGTACCCCCCACCCTGAGGATCTCCTGGGTCTGCCTTCTGCTGAGTTAGTGAGTACTCATGGGCACCCCAGCCGGGACCACCCCATCCAGTAGCATTGGTCCCTGAGACAGACCCTGCTCTGTCACTTATCTGTCACAGTCACTGCCCCGCTGAGCTGGCACCGTGGTGAGGCACCCCAAATCCCCAGGTGCTCGCAGCAGCCGGCAGGTAGCACAAGTAGGGTCCCTGGGCTGGGGAAGCCAAGTCAGCCAGAGCAGGCAGGCAGCTGAAAAGCCACCCTCGTGATGTGGAGCTAAAGGGCAAAAGTATGAACTGCTCACTCTGTGCCTTCTCCTGTCCCGTACTTTCATCTGCATGGAAACCCAGAGCAGAGCCCAGCTTAACTCTGCCCGTGTGTTGGCCCAGTTGAGAAAGGGGGCTTTTTTGTGGAGGCTGGCACATCACAGAGATACTCAAAACTGGTATTTTTCCCTAAGAAGCCATGGTGGGGGGAGACAAGATATCCAGCTTCAAACTGTTGGTTTCGGTTCCCTCGGCTCTTTATGCTGCCAGTTTCAGGGCCAACCCAAGTCTGGCCCCACCGAGTGGCCAGACACCAAACGCCCATTAGATTCCTGTGGCGGTGGAGGAACTTCTCCTAAACAAGCACCCACAGACCACTGACCTAACACGTGGCAGTCGCAGCCCAGGTCTCGTCGCTCCCAGCGCTGGGCTCTGTCATTAACAGCGGCAGTTTCAGAGCAGCCAGGCCAGGCTATTAGAGAAGAGTCCCTCTGGTGCATCTTGGCTCCAGTGCTAAATTTGCATACTGTATTTGCCAAGGGTTATTAGTGTTGATCAGCTGTTAAATAATCTGCCCTTTTCATTTCAGGAGGCCTGTCAGGACTTGCCTTCATGCAGGCTTTACTTCAACAGGAGTTTTATGGCATATTGGAAAAGGGGTTTCATTAGAGAGCCTTTTCTTTGAAATTTTGACAGCTACAAATACTAAGCACTGTCTCTGACATCACGATTGTCTGCCACATGTGTTGCCTAACCCTCTACATCCTTAACGTGTAAAAATGGCTGCATCCACGGAGCAGTGGAAATCAGGCTAGGGCCCTGACAGCACCCCTCATTGTGCCAGGCAAGGACCTGGGCGAGGAGATGAAGATTCAGGACAGATCCCACATCAAAAAATGAAATCATCCCCTGAGCATAATAAGGGGATAATAAGGGTACTGGGAAGTTGCTGTGTGCAGGTTTTAAAACCAGCCTCACCCTGCTCTGTACCTACAGGGATGTAGTCTTTGGGTTGACTTATGGCTGCCTTTCACCATCCCCAGTTTCAGCTGTGTCTCTTCAGGGCCGTACACCCTTTGCAATTAGCCAGCAATAGGAGCTCCTTAACCTGGAGAGGCTGGGAGCACGGGCTGGTGGTTCAAAAGGGGTGGCCTGTGACTCATAAGGAAGCAGCAGGATGGGGTAAGAACTGTATTTGGCCTCATGATTAGGCAATGCTGTCAAAGGCCTCTGGGAAGTCAAGCCAGGAAAAGAAATAACTAGAGGACTGAGGGGAACTTTGCAATAACCAGCTGGTTCCCACACGTGTAATTATGCCCAATACCCCATAAATTGTTAAAAGAGCCAGAAAGGAATGAAAAAATATGGATGCAGCAGGGAGCTGAAGAGGGTTTTGATCCGCATACTGACTAGTCTTGAATAGCCCAGTAGAAAAAATGTTGTGCTGCTTAAGTGAACTAAAATACCTGCCTGCAGGACATCAGCGGGTGTCAAGGTGTTACCCACAGGGAATACCTGCTGGCAGAGATAAGGGGGAATAGGGGGGCCTGCAGAGCTGTGGTGGCCACATTTCTCCCAGCCGTGCCAGAGAGGCGTCCATAAGACAAGAGGACAGCAGCACGTACTGGGCACAATCTTCACTTTTTCTTCCACCACTCTTCCAAGGGGAAAGAAACAAAAGCACCTATGAAAACCAAACAATTTGACTGTAACAAACCATAAAACACGGGATCAGCTATCTGCCCCTTGCTCACCTCGCCGGTGCAGCAACTTGGTTGTGCCTTGCCGATACTGCCTGTGTTACGGTCCTCAGGCGACAAAGCCAGCAGTTAGAATTGATTAATTGATTCGTACATTAAACAGGTATTCCTGCTCAATTATTGGCAGGTTTGTTAATGGATTACTCTTTAAACGATTCTGATATTTTAAATTACACATTATTTTATAGATGCACATTTATTTAAAAAAAAAAAGAGCACCCCTTGCATCTATTAACATATTAAAGAGAAAATAAAACATCCAGGATGATATAATGCACAATGTGGCATTACTCTGGGTGCTTCCTAAGCCAGGGAAATCTTATTTGTTTAATAATAAGTTGGTCATGAATATGCAAATCTGCATCAGTGCAGTACCTCACTGCTGTCACTATTAATGAGTTGCAAATTAATGTGACAACAAAAG
Source organism: Gallinago undulata (assembly GCA_026546715.1). Lineage (NCBI taxonomy): Eukaryota > Metazoa > Chordata > Aves > Charadriiformes > Scolopacidae > Gallinago > Gallinago undulata. The sequence goes on along the minus strand of JAOTQQ010000001.1, from coordinate 117,724,567 downwards.
GAAAATCTATTTAGTAGCAGAATCGTGGTTCATACCTGGCTCAAGAGAGCAACCATCTACAGGCACATCGGTCCGCTGGAGCAAAATGTGCACATGGCGTGGACAAGGTTTGCTTCGGGGCTGGCAAACCAGGAATAAGCAGCCCACTGCCTGCACCCCCGAGGGTAGAAGGCAGCGTTGCTCCTAATGATCCATCACACTTAACTTGCAGTAAAAATACAATTTCTTCACCCTGCAATCACGACGAACCCATGCAAAGCACGCTAACGGATGAAATGCAGAACTAGCAAGATTGATGTAGGTGGGAAGATGGTGTGGATATCTAGATGCGGTACTTAAAGAGAACTTCATCTTCTTCAGATCTGTTTGGGGATTTTTTTCCCCTGACAACGCTACAGGCTCACAAAGTGAAACTTGTTGGAATCCATTTCTTCTCCTGCCCCTCCCTCTAGCAGAAATGCAATGGTGAATAAGCACATTGAGAAGACCTAATCTTTGTCTTCAAGACTGTGGCGTTCAACATTTCTCTTTTTTGTAGTGGTGCCAAGCCCTTCCTACCAACACTGGACCCATACTGAAATTAAAATATGATGTTCTGCAAACAATTTTAAACAGATACAATACTTCTCTTTTTTTCTTTTTTTTTTCAGTTAGGTTGCATCTGTACAAGTTTAAAGTAGCAATGTGTGCCTTTTTTCCTGTATGAACTGAAGAAATGATGAGGAGTGTTTACTTGCAGCCCCACAGAGCCTGGGAATGGCAGCTGGCTGGATTTACCACTCCCTGACACCTTGTTCATATTAATGCACAAACGATGGGTCTCATCTATAGTTTTGTTATTTAGCACAGAAATGAAGGGAGGAGTTAGCTTTTTCTTTGATTCATGGAGTGAGCTTGGCCCCTGGGAGCCGTTCTTAAGACAATTTCCATTCTGCTCCTGTGGTCCCGCAAACTAGAAGCTGGGTCAGGCTTCCAGCAGGCATCTGGGCTCTGTCTTTAGCAGACTGCTTCCCAAAGAGCACAAACAAGGACCAAATGCCTCTGGCCCTTGCTTGCCACTCACTGTATCAGTGTCTTTGACACAAGTCTCCAGCTAGGCCACCAGATCAAAAGAGGGAGATGAGCAAAACAGAAGAAATGAGAAGAGTGTCCAGGAGGAGCAATAACCTAAATGGGAAAAAGCCAAGGCTGACCCACTGTGCAGAGCCCAGTCCTCTTGGGTAAGCCAAGAAGGTGGAGTTCAATGTTTTGCAGTCCTCAGCAGCATCACTTATCTTGGGGAAAAAAAATCCCAGCACCGCCTGTGTTGTGGCTTTCCCCCAACCCCAGGCGGCCAGCCTGGAGCCGGGTATTTCCTGGGATTTCCCAGCCAGCACCAAGTAAAAGTTTGACAAAGGAAACCCCCTTCAGCGAGGCTCACCTGCTTCCTCTAGCTGGAGACAGGGACCTATTGCACCCGTGGTTCCCCGAGGCAGCACAACCCCCCAGCCAGGCAAAGCCAAGTGATAAGCAGTGGAAATTCAAGGAAACACTTTGGCGTGGGCCCCAACAGCATCAACGCTGCGCTTTCGCCTTTGCAGAAGGCAAGGCACGGGATCGGCAGGGTTCTACCATCCCCAAAGGCTGCGTTTCTGTTTCCTTACTCTTTTAAATAACCTGGAGCAATGCCAGCAGGGAGAAGCGAGCATCTTTGGCCCAAGGAGGATGTGCGGGAAAGCGCTTTAAAGGAGAGCAGCATGACTCCAGAAGCTGAAATGCTGACTGCCCTGCCGTGCTGGTTGGAGTCAGCTCAGTCCCCGGCTCTGCCCCGTGCAGGATTCAGCCCGTCCCAAGCACTGGGAAGGCAGACGGCCTTTCCATTCCCGTTGCCTACGCTTGCTGCCACTGAGCTCGCTCCCTGCCGGCACGCTGCCATCGCTCCTCTCCCTGAGGTAACCCTCTCCTGGGCTTGCCTGCTGCCAAACTACACCACGCAGCCAGCCTCTCCCATGAAAGTCCTCTCCCAAACTGGCTGGAATAGGGTCACCCAAGCCAGCAGCACGGGATGCTGCTCTCCTCCTTCGCTGAAACCTTCGTGCTCCCTCAAGCACCTTCGCACAGCAAAGTCTCTTTTTAAAAAAAAAAAAAAGAAAAACTACATCCCAGGAGATAAAATGGTTGCTTTACGTCAAGGGAGAGCACTGCGATCATGAGGTGCTTCCCGCCATGGCCCTATGTTTAGAGCACAAGCCCCAGGGCAGGCAGACGGTTACATTACAACAGTGTGAGGCGGTTACGGTATTCAGGCACGGGTGCAAGCGCCAGCATGGAGAAGGCCCAACTGTACTCGGTGGAGCTAGGGGAAAGCTGACTAAGCGGAGAACGTGTGGGGAGCACGTGCTCCAGATCCTTTGAGGAGGAGCCGGCCAAAAGAGGAAGCCGCGTCAGTCTTCTGCCTGCCTGCGGGGCACGGCAAGGAGCGAGGTGCCTGCCACACACCCCTGGAGGTGGCACGAAGCTGATTTATGCTCGGCTCAAACCATCCAAGCGCATTATGCAGCTGATCAGATAAAAGTCTTCTGTAACAATTGCTCTCAATGTTCTCCCTTGCCTTCGTTTTTCTGGCCCACCTCTGCTTCCCGGGAAAACTAGGGCTTAAAAAGCAGCCGGCACCGGAGGGTAAGGAGGTCTGTGTTTCAGTTCCTTGCAGAGCTGGGGGCTGGCTTAAAAGGAAATGTATGTGTAAGCCATACAGGAGAGACCAGCATCGTTCTTATCCAAAGTCTGGAGAAAGATATCAGTTGTTGTATAAGGACTAAAAATTCCCTGTCTTATGTGGGGGACGGGACTTCAGGTGCCAGCAGCAGACAGCTGTTGGGCCCCTCTCTCGCCTCTTGGCTCAACTGCAGAATCACCTTACCACCAGAAGCAGCCCCACTGCAAGCCACACAGTACAAACCTCTGGCATAAGACTTGATGGGAACACACCAGGAGAGGCATCAGCTCTGTGCCTTTTCCTTTGGGGCACCTTCAGGAATGTGGCATCATTCTCCTGTACCTTCAGGACAAGGGTAATTCATATCCTTTCTTAAGATCACCCGAGAGCTAAGATTTAATCTGCAGTACACTGTCCGTCAAGCAAAACCTCTGAGCCTCACTGCCACAGATGGAGAAACTTTTTCCCAGATGCTTTCCTCAGATGGATGACCTGCTCTTCTGGAGATGCTTTTGGTGGGTGTCCTGGCCCTCATCAGAAGAGCAGCAGGATTTAAACATCCCAGCTGAAGCATTTGGCTATCATGGGACCTACTAGTGTTGAATACAGCCCCAACGCAAAACTCAGAAAAGCTTGGGTTGACAGCAAGAACTTTTTTCCACAAGTGGAAGGGCAGACACAGAGCCTCAAGAGAGGGCCTGCCCAAGCCCAGGGAGCCCAGCCTCTTAGATGCAAGGTCCCAAGCTGTGTAAAAGTGACATTCGGGTCACTGTCCTTTTAGATCCCTCCCAAAGTGTGCTTATAGCTTTAATGCTCCACATTAAAACTAAAGCATTTTCCCTGATACTATTTTCCTCCTCTCTGCAGATACTACTGAAAAGAGAATTCAGTCAATTCAACTTAAAATGATGACAAAGGAGAGAAAATAATTGAACCTATTCACACTTCTTTAACTAAAAGGCGGTGGAGAAAGAATTGTGAATCCCGCATTTAAACCTCTGTCCCACAAAAGGCACCCACTCAATGTTTTCCTGTAACCTTGAATTCAGAAAGCCGACGCAGATTCTACCTCAGATTTCATCGGCTGCTCGCCGGCACCTGTGCCAGCTCTGCTCCGCTTCGGGAACCGCACGCGGAGACCTCCTTTCATAAACATTAATGAGTCGGAGCTCATTTCGCAACCAGGCATGGAATTAATGGGGAGTCACTTTAGCCTCTTCATTTCTCAACAGTTTTATTGCCTTTAAGAAAATTTTTGTAAAATATAAATACAAAGGCAGGAGATTTACTTACAAAGTTAAAACACAGATCTCAAACATAAACACACAATTCAGAAAATTTAGTTTATGTACAGTTTCAAGCAACTTCAACATATGTTAGTTTTTCAATATTTTACAAGGTACAGAAAAAATAGTTCAAAGTCTTTTTTAAATAAAGAGCATAAAATGTTTAAACATATATAAACAATCCGGTTTGATGTGTGAAAACTAAATTTCACAGCTTTTAAATTAGGATATAAAAGTTCTTACAATTAGTTGATGCGTATGGATATGGTTTAATTTATATTACAAACTATTGAATTATATTCAATAGTGCTTACCTGGCCAAAGCAGGTAATTCTGTAAACAAAAAAACAAAAATAATATCACCAAGTGCCTTACCGAATTCTATCTCCCAAACAAGCCACACGACTTTGATCACATCACCTAGAAAAAGTATGTCCTGTGTAATCAGTGCTTTGTATGAAACAAAGTCAATGTGTGGGTGTGTTCTTTAAAAAAAAATGTGTTCTGAGTAATAACAAACTTATCCCAAAGCCTGTGTGCATTTAAAGAAACATTATATAACAATTTTGTAAAAACTGATTGAAGTTAAAAAAAAATTCTTCCAAAATCCATCCAACTGGAATTCAGATCTCTTATATAAAGGAAAGATATTTTCATATTTAATAGTGTCCTTTCTTTACAGAAACAATTGCATTTGAACACATATACATAAAGAAGTAACTGTATAGAGCACTGTACATTAAATGGCCTGATGGTTCACCAGAGGATGTCGAAGGGAGGGTCCTCGTGTGGATGCAACCAGTGAAGCGAGGAGCCCAGCAAAGTCTTGAGCTCACTTGTGAACTCTACCAAGTCCAAGAGCTCTTTGCTCTCTGGGTTAAAAGCTTCAAGGTCCGTAGCGCAAGAGAACAACTGGCTGAGGGAAGTCTGTTTGTAAAACTCTGCCTCCGTGATGGTGACAACTTCCAGACTGGGGAAGTTGCAGCGGAAGATGCGAGATGACATTTTTAGCCTCTTCACCACGTCCGAGAGCAGAAGCCAGTTTCGTGGTCTGTGGAAGCGAAGGAGAAAGAGGCTCCAATAAACCGACATCAAGTCATGGGCTTCTTGACGCTGTGTGACAAACCCTCCCCGACCGTACTCACACAAATGACCCCCCTGAAATCAAGACCATCACCCAGGGGGTCGAATATAACCGATGTGCAGGTGTGTATGTATTTACTCATGGTACCAATGCCCGCTGCTTTGGGGAAGGAGGGGGACCAGGCACGCAGGGGGCACTGGAGCCTATAAACCCGGGGCTTGTGAACGCACACATGGGTCAGCAGCCATCCCACCAGATGCCACATCTGCCAAGCTGAGCCCAACTACCATTTAGCTGGTTAGGAGATGGCATGGAGTTATAATCAGACATTTCAGCATCTCTTGACTTCCAGAGATGCCACTATTAAATACTAGTCAATTGCGGGTTTCTTTTCAGATTAAGAATACAATTTTTTAATTCAATCTTTGTATTTGCCCACTTCAGAGAACTTATAGTCATCACCCAAATAATAAAAACATGCTAAAACCCGCACTCCTGCATGATTAATATTTAGAACTATTTTTCCCACGACTGTCATCAAAACTACTGCAAATGACAAACGGCAGCTGTTTATGAAGCTAATTTATATCTTGAATATAACAGATGATAAAATTTTCCAGGTCTTTTTTTATTATTAAGTATCATAGTATCTTCTGCAAGATGTTTATTTGTTTGATATGATCCAGGTCTTTAAACCAGTTTTGCTGCAACGTCTGGAATAGCAGTAACGGTGTCGTTTCGTCATCCACAAAACCGTGTCCACTCAGTTAAAACAGAAAAGCCCATTGAATAAAATTAAGAACACCTTACAAACACAATATCCAAACCTAAGTGCTAGAAGCACTTGTATTTTGGGGTGTTATACCAAGACGTCTGCCTGGAATGAGGGAAGGAATCTACATTCAAACATGGTTCATTCTGATCAGAAGTACAGCACTCAAAACACAGCCCTGACAATTCAGCCTCTTCCCCCCCCTCACCTCCCATTAGCTTTTTTCTAAAAAGCACGGCAGTTACAGTATTTCTTGCTCATTTACGTTAGATAAATGCAAACGCATTTCCCCCCAGACACAAGCTGCTGCCATCCCAAGCAGATCGTCTCACACTATTTTTACCCCAAACCCTGTATTTGTTCTTACCCCTGAGAGAGACACACTTGAATGTTGTAACACGGCAAGGGAGGCTCATCTGAAAATTCGAATTCGAACACATCGCTAAAGCCATCTTCATCTTCATCACCTGGGCCAGGAGGATTTGCCAAGACGTCAAATCCAGACTCATCTTTTGGATCTAAATAAAATTGAATACAGGTGCCAAGTCAGCATTGAAGAGACTGTTGCAGGTCTTGCTTTTTTTTTTTTTTCTTCCAATAACGTGATCTGTAAATAAAATCAGTTTGCTTCCTTCCTAGCTTCCTCCACCATAAAAAGAAAGCAGCCCCCACCCCCACGTGCCGCGTGTTTTGAAAGTCTCCGCATACGAAGAAATAAAGGGTAACATTTGCTCACCGCACACAGAGCTGCCATAGAAATCCCAGTACAAACCAGGGTCATCAACACTTCGACCTTGCAGGTCAGTTAAATACTCTGGAGAGGAAAAAACAACAACAAAAACATACTGATGAGAACAAAAAGCTGGCAAGTTTAGCAGACCGTGTGTCGTGCAGTCTCACTATGCATCCTCCATACCTTCCATCAAAAAAATCCACACTGTATTCCTGGGGCACATGCTACAAACAACAGCGTTATAGCACATACACACAATTCTCACAAATATTCCTAGAATTCGCTTTTCTCCTGCATTTCTCCCATCACACCAAATAATGACCCACCACATCAAATAATCACCCACCCAAGGCCGAACAGGGACAGATCCAACATTAAGCTTCAGAAACTGAGAGTGGTATTTTATTTTTGTGAAAGATAGGATGTACCACACCTTGTAGCCTGCATGATTATTCTGGACACCGACTTAGGAATGAAAGAGTGGCCCCAGAGAAACCAACGCAAAAGGTTTTTTCACACAGATACATTCAGAAGATGCAATTCCTCTCTACAGACAAAACTTAGGAGATTTGCTAGTTGAGTTGATGAAAAGATGCTGGGATTCAAGATGCTAGGAAGTCCAAGGTACTGGACTATACTGCAGTCCTGATACACCTATGCGCTTTCTACACTGCACGATTTAAACAGGGAAGTGGATGAGTACTTAAACCCATTGACTGTGAACACTGCAAACATTTTTGGAGGTAAGTAATTAGGGAATGCAAGTGTCTTTACCCAAAACTAATAGGAAAAAAACCTAAAACCCTATTAGTACATGGATGTGTTTAAAGACAAAAGTCTTTAATATAGCTTTATAGCATTTCAGATATAAAATGAGGCAGAAGTTGAAAAAAGGTAAGTACTAGAGGATAAAAAGTAATACCACAGGAAAACATGACTTTGTTTAACGAACAGCTATTCAATTTGGCAAGTTTCTTATTTTCATTTCAAGCAGAAAACTGAAGGCACCGAAACAGCCCACTGACCTCCTACCTACCTACCGACCAAATCTGATAGTGGCATAATCCTTATGACTTATTAAGAGTTTCAATTAGAAGGAGCCCCCATGCATGGCTACGCTTCCCACCGGCAGCCGCTGGGTGTTTGCAGGCAGAAAGGGAGCTCCTGCAGCCTACCCTAAGGCTCCTTGGCTTGGAGCCATCCCCGCCAGGCGGCAGGGACCTTTGGGGGGCCAGGGAGCATCCCCCCATTCGCCACGACCAGCAAAGCCCCATGAAACATGGCCACGGACCTGTGAGGAAGGTCTCCATGAGCTCACTGTGGGTCATTTTCACGATGGTCCTCCCGGAGTAGGTCGCAAGCGTTGGATCAGCACCGTAAGACAGTAACAGGCGGACAATTTCCAAGTGATCGTTTTCGACCGCGTCGTGGATTGGTCTAGGGGGAAATAAAAAAGATCACGGCATTACATTTTGACTCAATAGTAGTATGCAAATGCGTCTGAAAAGGAACTTCTGACTTTAGATCAAAGTTATTTATAGCAAATAACACTATTAATACAGCTGCCAATCATCTTATTGTCGGTTTTACTTCCACATCTTCCCCTCCCCTCTTGTCTTTCCACAGTCAGACTGCTCGGGGCAGATATTTCTGTTACGTCTCTTCGCTGCCGTACATATTTCAAGGGCCAGTAAAATAATTACACTGCTGTAACAGAAAGCAGGAGTTTGTGTGAAGCCTCACAAACATAATTTTGCTGCAAGTCACTCTACCGTTCCAAATCTCTGCCAATTTAACAGCGTGTTGTGGAGTAAGGGCTCATTCAGCCTGCCTCTAGGCAAGCACGGAAATCAGTTAGCCAAAGCTCCTGAATTATGTACACAGAAATAAGTTATGAAAATTTGGAATTTAACTTCTGCACGATATCTTCTTTAAACAGTACTCGCGAATATATCTGCAGCACAATTCCACCCTTCTACTCGTGAGAATAGAAAAACATGTTATTTTAAGTTTAGTCCACCCAGAAATTAACGCATTTTACGCGGCATGAGCAATCTATACAAGCTCAGACATAGATTTTGTGAGCCTACAGAAGGATTATTCATTAATACAGATGCCTGCAATTCCAGGTTTAGAATTCCTCATCACTAATTATAAATTGCATTAACTTTTGCCTTTAAAATTGATTATACGTAACGGGGAGTTGTCTGGAAGTAGAACATATTACCCTTCAGACTAATGAAGATGTGTTAAAAATCCCATCTTTTCCTTAGAGAGCAATGAGCAGGGAATCGAAAGGGGAGTCAAATTCAATGGCCAGTGATGGCGGCAGTTCAACTCCGCTCTACCCACTCTACCTACACTCCTCCTCCTCCTCCTCTTCCTCCTTTAGGCTGTCAACACTGCTGCCCCTCAACAAGACTTCCACGCTCTCCAAACAGATGTGTTACAAGGCAAGAGAAGTAAGGAAGGATGACTTTAGCTGAATCTCCCCCCTGCAAGGAGGCCACCACTCCTGCCACATGTCCTCTCTGTGCCACCTCCACTGTGGTACAGACTGGCACCCACAGGAGCTCGGGGCAAGGAGAGGCAGATCAGACCAGTCAGAAGAGGAAGGCACACCCCTGTTTTCACATCAATCACGTGGCGCTGCTGGTGGCGGGGGGTGTGAGGGGGGGGGAACTCTGGTCCACCTCAAAAAGAAATACGTTCTGGGTGTGTTTATTCCATGTGCTTTCCAGTAGGTTGAGATTTAGGGCGATTAATATCTGCCACAGGGGAAGCACTCTCACTTTCCCCCAGCTTGCTGGAAAGCTGTATGCAGATTTGGTTTTGACATATGCATGCTATAATGCCATGAGGAGGTGCACCTGGGAGAGTCTTGAGGCTCACTCCCTATGGAGAGAGGGCTCATCCCACCCTGCCTGCCTCCTGTGCACCCCAGGCCACCAGGACAGCAATCAAGGAAGCGATTTTGAACCCCTGGCACCAGACAGCACAACACATGCACACACGTCTGCAAAGCCTGACGTGCTGCTCTTTGGAAAGCCACGTTGAAATGTTAAGACCAGAGAGGTCCACGAGGATCACCTGCAAATGGTCAAGATATCCCTTTGCAATTTCCCGGGGACGTCTCTTAACACTATCTGACACCCCCAAGACAGATGGTGCTGGAGAAGCCAGTGTTCCTGGGGTCCCCTGCAAGCATCACCCTCCCACCTCCCACCTCAGTGTTTCCACAGGGGGACTGCCGCAGCATCGCCCCGCGCATCCAGGATGCGGCCGGCGCTGAACATCCCAGGCAATACAACACAAGAGGTAACAAATAATAGGGGTGCTGACAGGGAGGCTGAAGAAGTATCGGGTGTTTCTGGCTGTCAGCAAGCATCTGAGGCTCGAGCTGCCGGGTCACGACACCCCGAGCATCTAACAGCCGGAAAGGTCAGCCTTGCTGCAAGCCCTGCTGTCCCCCACCGGGCACGAAGCATCCCTGGCTGGAAGTCTGGAAGCGGGGACAGATGAGAGCTACAGCTGCCACCAAACACTGGGGATGCTTTTTCTTTTCTCCCCCCCTCCCTCACTTCACTGGAGTCTTTAATTTTGAACCGTTTTTCATTTTATTTCAGAATTAGCATTTTCTGTTTTGGGGGAGGGAGGCTGGAGCGCTGTGGGTTTGTGGGTTTTCCCATTTGTTTTTGTTTTGGTGGTTTTTTTTTTCAAACTGACTTACCTAAATGGCTTTTGAAGCAGTAATGAATTCAAGATGATCCCTTAACTTATTAAAAACAGCATCTAAATCACCGCCCAGCATTTCAATCGATTTAACGACACCCGGACGAGTTTATTACAGGGCGCCTGGGCATTCCCCGGGAAAGAAAAAACAGCAGAGCATCGGCTGCAACCCCAGGATGGGACCCCTGTCCCTTTCTACGGGTCACCCAGCCCGGCGCAATGGGGCAGAGGCAGTGGGGCAGGCAGGGGGGCAGGGAGACCCATCTTTGTCGCCTGCCAGATCACAGGGAAGCCACTCAGGGCACAAGCGTGGGACTTTATAGAGGCAAAGGCAAAGGTAAGGAAAGGCACAGTAAAGCTGCGTGGAAGGAGGAAGAACAATAAATAGTAGGAAGTGAAGGAAGGAAAGAAAACTGGCCGGGGGGGGGGGGGGGGGCAAGAATATACCCAAAGAAAA
>JAOTQQ010000001.1:117678203-117705805 GCA_026546715.1 Gallinago undulata | reverse complement strand
CACTCTCCCACCAGCTCTTACACGCAAAATCTCAACTGTGCGTGTCTGTGAGCGTCCCTCCCCACAGCGTCCTGGGGTACGTCCATACGGCTCACCTGAGAGTGGGGCACAGGCACCTGAGGGAGCAGCGTTCGGGCTCTCCCCATGGGTGCAGGAGCGGTATCTCTACAGCTTGCCAGCATGTTTGCATGCGTGCCAGAGCAGCCAGCCCTGCCCTCTGGGGTTTGGGGTGGGATCTCTGCAGGGCCGCCGGGCATCCCTGCTGCACAGGCAGGTTGCCAAGGGCAGGCACCAACTCACCTGGCCTCAGGTGAGTTGGCAGGCACCAACTCACCCCACACAGCATCCCTGCCGCCCATCAGGGCTCACCAGTGCCCCACGCTGCCAGCCACTTCCAGCTCCCAGTCCTGCACCAGCACTCCCAGCATCCCTTCGCAAGCCACGGCCCCTGCCATGGGGCTGGCAAGGGGCTGGCAAGGGGCCACGGGGCTGCCAGCTGCCACCACAGCAACAGCAACGAGAAGCCCCCCATGTGCCCATGAGCATCCAGTGCCCCCACTTCAAGCATCAGCCTCCGGCCACCACATTGCAGCCATCAAAACAAACAAAAGACACGTGCAGCGGCCACAGGTCACAAACCAGCAAATTACCTTGACCCATCGAGATATATTTTTTTCTTTTCTTAAACAGAGGAACTTGTAACTTTCTTGACCACTCTAATTTTTCTGGAGGCAGGGGGAATTCAGCTTTCTAATAACCGCAGTAGCCTGGTCGCTAGCAAGAAAAACACCACAGCTACAGAGTTTCCACAACTGATCGAACTATCACAGCTCGTCACCGCTCACCACAGCCCAAATGAAGCCCCAACGAGGTGGCATGGCCACCCACAGCTCCGGTCCTCAAAAAGCATGGCTGATGCTGGACCCTGGAGCAGCTCAAGCATACGAACCAGGCTCTCCTCCTGTCCTGCTTGGCTCTCCCACCCCACTCTCCACCAACAGGACCACAACACCAGCTTAAACATCAAGTCAAACCATCAGAATATTCATCCCTGTTAAAAACATGGTGTTTGCTCGAACTTTTTGGGTGAATTCAAGTCAGAAAATCCCTGATCAGCCGATGGTGGAAATACAAGGTTACCCCAGGGCATCGGGACCCCAACCTTGGTGATCCTAGGCAATCCTGGGCTTTCTGCAACCGTCCCAATAAGGGTCAACGCTGCAGAGAGCTCCAGGGAGCCCTCAGCCCCTGCTCGAGCAAGATCTCAGCCCATCGCCAAGTTTCAGGGCTGCTCCCATAGAGAGCAGGCCAGGAGCGGGGAGCAGAGCGCCCAAGCATCCCCCGGCAGCCTGCCCCCCGACGGACACTGCACAAGGGGAAAGTACACACCAACAGCTCGGGGCACATGCTGCCACGCATTTTGATGTTAGATGCCCAGGAAATCTTACGGTCTGTAGGAAATTAAATCATTTAAATGATGGAGATTACCATAGCAACGTTGTAACAACCACTTCTCCTCCTCCTCCTCCTCCTCCTCCTAGCTAGAGCTGAAGTGCCCCCGGTTAGAAGAAGCCTTTGTCTAGGGGTAAACAAAACCTTTCCACCAAACCCTGCCTTCCAGAGCTGGAGAAGGCCTCTCTCTCCACATCATGCTCTCCTGCTACACAGAGGGCACTTCAAGGTTTTCTACAACCCCCTGAGGCTGGGCAGGCCCCACCTGGACCCATGCTGATGCCACCTTCCATCACGGGGTTTTAAGCCCAGCTCTGAGGTCCAAGTAGTCCTCCCACCACCAAAGCGAGCCCTGCAGCCACCGTCAAAGGCAGCCGTCACCCACTGCGATGAAACACCTGAAGTTGAGCAACAGCGATGCTCATAGACCTACATGCCCATATTTCCCCAATAAAAGCGCGCTTCAAAACAGCAGAGCTGGGGGATTCATCGGTTTCTGATTTTTGTAGCAGCAGGGGGGCGGTTTCATTAGACGACATTGTTCCAGCTACATCGAGCTGCTCCAGGCTCCCGAGCACAAAAGCATGCAGAATGCTCCTGCGACGCATCTGATCACGCAAGAGGACACTCCAAGCGCTACATCCTGTGTCACATACCAGACACTCCTCGGAGAAAAGAACAAAAAAGAAAACCCTTCTCCTAAACTACGCAGCTCGTCACAAATAACAAAAGCAAAAAAATCGCACAGCTCGTTAAAGATCACCATAAAGACCACTTAAAAAAAAAAAAATTAAAAAAACCATTCATTCTGTTTGCAGATGGCTTAGATAATTCAACGGAAGCAAGGGTTACCAATAAAACTCTACCCGTCACTCATTCCCACAGGATGCTGCGTCCCCGCCAGCTGTGAGGACCCTTTCCCACAGCAACCTGCCCCCAGATCCCGTGCCCTGGAGGTGGGAATGGAGCAGGAGACCGGAGGGGACCCTGCAAATTTCGCCAAATACAAAAAAAAAATTCCATCTATAAAACTGGAAAGAGAGTTTTAACTTTCGGAATACAAATCCAACACCGTCCAGTGGGGGGTGGGGGGCAAGGGACCCTCACCTCGTAGCCCAGGCGCGCCGCCCGCTGCAGCAGCGTCTCCCCCGCGTTCTTATTGACGATGAGCCTGCGGGCCTCGGGTGGCATGGGCCGGCTGGGGGTGGTCTCCTGAGGGGGGCTCGCCACCGGCAGCTGGGGGGGCTGCGAGACGGGGAGGGAAGAGGGGGTCTGCTGCAGGCGATCGTACAGCTTCTGCTCGTAGGGCTTGGCTGGAGAGGAGTCGCCGTCTGAAGTAGGCTCCGGTCGCTTCCTGACCTTCCTCGTCACCGTGACCTGTCAAAACCATTGATGTAGGGTTGGTTTCTTTTAATCCTCATTTTTACAATACAGCGAGGGGATTGTTATTTTGCCAGCAAAGAATCACACTTCTCTACTCGTATTTAATTTTTTAAGAAAGGCCTGCCACAGCTTTTACATGCAAGACGCCTCGCCCCCTGCAATAGTGCCTTCAACTTGGGCTAGGAAAAGTAAACACGAAACGTGCAAAGCATCCACAGATGAATTTGAATGCGATCCCCGCTACCCGGCATGCGTGACAGCCCATTGGTTTTAAGCAGGCTGGCTCTGCCTTCCGAGAGGCCGGTGGACAATTAAGTCTAAATAAAGATACCTTATCTTCAGCATTTTCGATATCTGTGGTGTCATCCCCTGTCAGAGATGACCTCCTTCTCCTCTCCTGCAGTGCCAAGTGTTTTGTTTTACACTGACGTTTCCCTGATGGCTTCTCACACTCGCTGTATTTCTGCAGCAGAGATGCATGTTGGAAATCCTCCTCTTCGTCTGTGTACAGCCCATCTGTCTTCCGGCTTTCTTTAATTTTCTGCTGTTTGGCAGCCAACCTCGAGGCTGGAGTACAGCTTGGCTGAGCCTGCCTTTTGCTGTTTGCATTGCTGGATGAAAGGCTCTTCATGTGCGGAGACACTGGGAATACGGGCAAGCCTAAATGGGAAGGAAAGGCATTACACATTGCATGGTGTGTTAAAAGGAAAACACATTGCTAGCACTTAACACAAGCTCCTCCACTGCTTAAGAGGTCTACCAATTACATTTTCAAATCATTAATATTTTAAGCCTTCCACATTCAAATCGTAAATAGCATCGTGCCAGTTAGCGTTATGTTAACAGTTATAACGCCCTGGTTTAAAAAAAAAACGAACCACAAAACCCTAAGTGAAATGCCCCGTGCCGGGTGCCGGGGCACGGCGAAGGCTGCACGATGCCCTGCTGGCTCAGTGCTGCCGCAGCCCAGCCACCATTGCACCCACGTCGCTGGGGTTGGAAAAAACAAACAACAACAACTCGCCTCCTTACCTGGAACTGCTTTATCTGAAGGGGAACCAACTCCTCCAGCAGCCTGGGCCCGGCCGGGCTTGCCTGCCGTGGGCTATGTGTGGTCACAGGGGCAGATACATGGATTGAGGAGGGAGGAGGGGAAAGCAAGAGAGGTGGGAGCGCGGATGAGGTCCTAACGGGACAGCACGATGGGGAATGTCGAGCTCAACCCCAAGATGGGGAACACCTCCTTGGCAGGATTTTTACTTGAAAAGCAAAGCAAGAAGGGAAAGGCTACTCAAAGAGCCATCCCTACAGAAGCCCTGTGCAAACTCCCTATCAGAAAGCACAGGGATTTTGCTGGAAAAGCAGTCGGCTGGGTTTTCCTGAGGACTCTGTCCAGGAACAAGTCTTCCTGCGAGACCTAAAGCCCTGGGACATCGGGGATCTCAGGGCAAGTGCATGGCCACCAGCAACAGGATGCTGGCAGGGCTGGGTTTTCTCTGGGGATTGGCTCCAACAAGCTGGATCCCACAATCTGGGCCACATGCAAAAAGCATGGTTACTTTTTTTTTTTTTTTTTAAATTCAGAGTGCAAGCAGGTTTACAACAAAACAAGGACATGAAAGTTGACTTTTTATAGCCTGAGTTTCCCTTGGGAAGAGAATTGAGGTGACCTCAGAACCAACTCTTTTGCAGAAAAATTAACAGTGGCTGGAAAGGAAGGGACACTTCAGCCAAACAATACCACACCATGGAGGGAAGGTGCAGAAAAAAACCCTGAGCGCTTGAAAGAGGCTCCTTTGCTCCAAGAAGTCTCTGAAGTGATGCAACTTTCAGAAGAGAAGAGATGGCAGGAGCAAATAAGGCAGCCGCTCAGAGAAGACAGACCTTTATTTAAAGAGATTCGATGCAGAGCCAGTCGGTAAAAAAGGAAATAAAATCCAGAATCCTCTTGGTGGGCAACTTCACACTTTTGTCTTCCTTTAAATAGATCTGTGAAAGCAACTTGCAGAAGGCTTTCTAGATTAAAGATGAAAACAGAAATCCCTCAGTTCTTTCGAGCTGCTTTCTAGAAAAAGATGCATACTGCGGCTTGCCAAGCAGATGTCAGGGAATTTACGGGACACACGATGTGCAGATTGTTCAGCAAAAACCCAGTAAGTTTTTTAGGCTTTGGAATCCTGAAGGCAGGCGCCCAGTCGTAGGCTGAGCCTACGGGTGCAAGGCTCTTTCCAACTCTGCAGGCAGCAGAGGAGTAAAGTAAGGAGTGTTTAATTCTCCTGTTCCCTAACCTAACTAACCTAATTGGAGTAGCATGTGAAAAGCCCAATTCCAATACAGACGTATCATCATTATCTACTTAATCACTTACTAAAAAAAATGTGAAGATGGAAAGCAGCAGCGATGAGGTCTGGTGAGGGCAAAGGGAAGAGAGAAACTGCTGCATGTAGGAAAAAAGCAGAATAGAAGGAAAGAAACCTCACAGGTCTAGACAAGGGCAGAAATACTGAAAGAATGGAGGGAAAGAAACACACAGGAAGAGAAGCCTATCATCTCAAATAACTGCAGGCTTTCCCACGCAGGGATGCCCAGGCATTAAAAGCAGAAGTTTAATCACCACAAAAAACGCACACTCCAGCCTGCAAGCTCCACGTAAACTTTGTGCTGCTCCGCTTTGACCCTCCACAGTGGTGACAGCAGGCACCAGGTTAAACGTGCGCCGCAGCTAAGAGACGGAGAGTAGCAACGCTATGCCCAGGAGCTTCGGGATCGATAACCTTGCAAGAGGCCAGGGCTATCCAGAAAAAGCCAAGCATCAGCTTGGGAAATGCTGGTGGCGTTCA
This sequence comes from Gallinago undulata, assembly GCA_026546715.1. NCBI lineage: Eukaryota > Metazoa > Chordata > Aves > Charadriiformes > Scolopacidae > Gallinago > Gallinago undulata. The sequence goes on along the minus strand of JAOTQQ010000001.1, from coordinate 117,700,130 downwards.
CAAGGACAGAAAAAAAAAAAAAAGAAAAGAAAAAAGAGACAAGCAATTAATCCTGGAATCCCACCCCTTCACTACACACGTGAAGGGAGAAGGAAAACAAGAGCAAGCAGGAATATCCCCGAATATCCATGGAAAAAAAAAAAAACACCAACAAACCCAACCTAAACCAAAACCCCAAAAAACCTCAAGGCCTCTGACTGATGTGGATTGTGGTGAGCCTGACTCGAGCAGGACCTGCCTCCCTTCCCGCGGGAGCGGGCTGCAGGGAGGTCCACAGGGAAAAGCAGCTGCTGCCGCGTCACCTGAAGGCTAGCTCCTTCAGCTCCCACCCCGGCAGCTGCCTCCTCCTGCCTGCCCAGCCGGCTGCCTGCCGCCCCAGGCGCCTCCCAGGAGCAGGCACCAGCTTTCCCACTGGGAGAGATCCTCCCAGCTCCTCTCCTTGGGGCTCTCATTTCCATCCTGCCCGGGTTTTATTCTCCCTGCAACAACCTCCCGGTGCTGCGGCTCCCTGAGAGATCACTAAAAGAGCTGGCTGCTGCACCACCGGCAGCACCGGGAGGTTATTGCTCAGCTGGGACCCCAGCAGAGACCGTGGCTCCCGCATCGGCCACGGGTCCAGGCTTGCGGCATCATCAGCAACTGCCCCGAGGTTGCTGGCATCACCACGCTTCATGGACCTGCTGCGCCCCAGGGAGCCAGCACAGGCAACATCACCTGATGAGCAGGATGAGGCAGGACCCTGACATTATTTCAGGCAAGCCACAACCTGGTTCTCAAGGTTCTGACCCACAAGTGAGGCTGCAAGGAAGTGACAGCTGAAAAAAAAAAAAAAAAATCAATGGGGAACACTTCCAGGGGCCACAGCTTGGTCACCCAGTCAGCAGGCACTGAGGGAGGATAGAGGGGTGACAGCCCAGTTGGGGCTTGCAACATAACACATGACTTCTCCCACAGTAAAATCCCAGGTTGAACAGGCACTGGAGCAACAAGCCCAGAAGTCAGAGCACCCTCCATCTCCCCAGGGATTTGCAGGCACAGATGGCAAATCGTCCTGCCCTTAGACCAAGGCTCCACAGGTGCACATCTCCGTGCCCTGTTACAGCTCATTTCTCAGGACACGACCAGGTTCCCAGCAGCAGAGACTGCCACATTCGCAGGCAGTCCTTGGGCACCCAGAACACTTCTGTTCCCAGCCCCAGAACATAAAAAAAAAGCTGCAAATGACAAGGTATATTCTCATATTCACCATATCTGCTCGCTTAAGAAAAGTTTGAGGACTAGTCCCAGGTAAGAAAGACAAGATGGAAACCTCTGTCTCTATGCCACTGTCACACAGAGGATGCTCTGTCACACAAGAGGGAAAGATGTCCTTGTCCTAGTCAAAGAAGAAAAAGGAGATTCAAAGGTTTACACTTCAACCGGGCTGGAGGAGCATCAGCGAAGTGATCTGAACGATCTCCAGTTCCTCTGCACAATGAATGGCAAGGCATGATTCAGTCAGGTTTATGGTTTTACAGCGGCTTCCGAAGCCAAGGTTTTTTTTTCATAGCCATGGGGTGACTAAATCTGAATGCCTTTGGGAATGGTGCATAAATCGGGAGCCACCTCTTTTTCTTTCCTGAGGTCACGCATTAGAGAAGCCTGTCGCTGCCACAGGAGGCATTGCAGGGGAAAGCTAGAGCATCCTTACACAACGCGGCTTCTTGTTAGTGACCCTCGTTTAATCTCTACAAGGTATCTCTTTCTGAAAGTACAAAGGGGAGCAGGTGATGGGCAGGGATGTTTGAGCTGATACCAGGCTCGCCAAGGCGGCACATAAAGCAAGGAAAGAAGAGTCAAGGCTCCTTTTAAACTAAGTTTTGATCTCCTGCTCCACAAAACCTTTTGGAGAACCTTCCCCACCAATAAGCATCAAAGTTTAGGTTTTCCTGCCCTCAGGTAATCCTACCAAGGGGAAAGATGGGTGAGGAGCTTTAGGACAGAAAGGGAGATGGTATTTTTGCCTGTGACCGTTTCGGAGATGATACCCAAGAAAACTCTCACCACCAGTGCGGGATGGCCTGGACTCGGTCCTTTCCATGGCACGAGACAAGAGGAAACCACTCCCTTTGTGTTTCTCCCTTTTGGGGTGATCTCAGCTAAACCACAGTTTAGGCCAACTGGAGGGTGAATGTCTACCAGTTTGATGAAGCTCGCAGGTCTGAGAAGGAGGAAGGAGCCCAAAGGTACAACTCAGAGCTCCTTCTCCCAGAAAGAGCCTCTCCTCAAAACAGGCAGAGGACTTTGAGGGGTAAGAAGAGGAGAAGGAGAAGAAAAGTATTTGGAACCTTTGACTTGAAAAGCCAAAGGAGGAAAAAAATTGGCGTATTGCCTTGTTGCCTCCATGAGTTCTCCCCCAGGATAGGGAATGGGCAGAAAAGCGGGAGAGGATGGGGAACAAGAGGAAGCTGAGCGAGAGGGCCAGAAACAAGTCAAGGAAAGCTGATGTGCTTTGAGGAAGTGACCCCTTGAGAGAGAAGACATTGCCAAGGGGCTGGGGAGTGGGGCCACAGGGGTTTACAGGACATGCCCACAATGAACCAGCAAGGCATCCTCTTCAGGAGGAAGACGAGCCTTGCTCTTGCCGTATGCCCTGGGAAAGGCAGGGAAACCCAGCAGTGCTGAGGATGCTGGAGGCGTTGGGTTCCCAAGATCAAGAGCTGCTAGCTGAGCTGATGCTGTTTCAGAGGGTCACAGCCCCTCAAATCCTACATGTGGTTAAACGCTCTTACACCATCTAGTACCCTATTTGCTCCCACCCTCACCCAGAAGCATGCTCGTGTTGTCTGCCCCCCGCCCAGCTCTCCTCTAGAGATATAAATTCATCTTCACGTTATCTATGAAAGAGTATTTTAAGCCAAAACACACACACACACAAACACATAGTTACACACACATACACAAACACATTTTCTTCTCTGCCAAATATCAGCTACAGTGCAATTCTTAAAGAGGAGGTGTCAGTCCTTATACAAATTGACATCTATGAAATATATATATATATTTAAAAAAAAAAAAGCAAAAAAAAAAAGCTCTCGACAATTCCTTAACATCGGTGGCAGCATGCGTCACTGTAAATGCTAAAGCCGTCTGGTTTCCCTAGTAGTCTCTGCATACCTTGTTCATTGTCACTTGTTTTGAGGGACTCTTCAGACCAACTTCTATTGCTTTTGGCCTCTGACCTTTTCTTGGTGTGCCTTTCTTCTGTGAAGTCTTTGACCTTTGCAGTGGCCTCTGGCTGAACAGCCTCAGCTAAATCTTTCCTGCTTTGCCGGCCCAACTTGCCGGACGGGGATCTCTCTGGTGACACCTGCTGCTCCCATAGTTCCCTAAGATGCTGCAGGTGACGCTGCTTTTTGGGATGGAGCCCTGTTAATTCAATGCACACCTTCAGGTTGGTCACCTCATTACAACTGGGCTCTTCTAAGTGGTTAGAGGAATTGTTTGTCATTTCCCTCTCAGGCCAGTCATCTAATGGAAAAATAACTAAAAATTAATCAAAAAGCCCCCTCAACTTAAAACAAAAGCTACATTTCACTTTCGGGGCATATAGTCTCAGCTTTACCACCACACTATGCATTTTAAAGGTTCGCTCATTAAGGGTTACATGCACTACAGTAACTTGCACTGCTGTGGCTACAGTCTCCAACGACTAGTGCTTTACCCTTATATGCCAAGATTTTTATATATACATATATATATATACACATATATATACATACATATATATACATATATATAATTTTAAGTGAAATGACAGTGCTCACATTAGTAACTATCAAGTTCAAAAATGGAAACACATTAAGCCAAAGGGACGTTCCTTTCACAAGACATTCCTTGAGAGAGACCAAAGCAAAATGCTGTCTTACCTTTGGAGTTCTTCTTCTTTTTTGCTTTTGACATAAGTTCATCCTGCAGTTCATCCACAAAGTTTTCATTTTGGCTGCCATCATTTTGCACTCTCTCACCAGAGTATTTACGCTTCCTGTCCAGACGTGGACATGGATGTTGGCCAATATCTTCCGTTGGCTGGTCTTCCGCTTTCTCATATATAGAATGTCTCTCTAAATAACATTGCTCATTTGAAAGATCTTTTTCCTCTGGAGTTTCAAGAAAGTGACCTTGGTTGTTTTCTGTACTAGTAAAGTTACCTAAAAATAATAAAAAAACAAACACCACAAGACCTAATAAATATAAAACAATTGATTGCGAGAAAGCTATGCTCTCTGATCTCTTCAATGTCATCTCCACCATGACTTACAGTTTATGAGGCATGCAAATAAACACAAAATCTTACTTCAGAGCAAGTCTCCTCTGGCCAGCCCCTCAACAGCGAAGTTGTTGAACAAACAGCGAACCCCCTCCCAAAAGCGCAATACTTTGTGTTGTTTTTACATCAACAACATCAACATACATACATTACACAGTGTAACATTCACAGTATTTTCAGCCATAGAGACATCACAATACGCTTTTTTAAATACAGAAATATCTTCAGATATTGAAAGCACAGACCCTTTTCAGAAAGCGACCTTGCCCCCCGAAACCATGGTAAGTAGTAACCCACGTTGCACTCTGCAATGACTTGCTTTTCAGAAATACCTTATTATGATAATAAAGTATCAGTCTTCCGCTGACTCCTAATCCTCACCTAACTTCTCGCATTGAATTGCAGAGTCTGACTTAAAAGCTTTCGTCCCTTCTTCTGGAGATATAAATGGGATACGGAGCACGCACACACGTACACGGGAATACCACTAAGAATAGCTGTGATATTTTGCAAAAAGCACTACTTGAATCCAAGGTTATAAAAAGGCTTCCTCGCTTCAAGTAACCAGCCAGTCACTGTATATCACATGATCTTTGTCACCTCCTTTTAAAAAAGACCTCACTTTTTTTTCAGGGAGTATTTCCAGCAGCAGCAACCGGATAAGCTTTGAAAAGCATACAAGAAACTAGTCTAACAAACTAGCTCCAAAAGACCTATGTTGCCATGCTTTCTCTAACTTCAGCTTCCCTCCTCAAACTGGGTGTTCAACTTAAATGGATGCTTGTCTTTAAAACGGCATTTAATCATCATCCTGAATAGATATTTTTTCTTGGGTTTAAACCAAACTGGCCAAGGCATGGTTAGGCAGACACGTGGTACAGAACACAACACAGTTAATCAGCTTCCTATTTACAATTCTCAGAAACAAGTTGGTTTTCCCATGTGTTTTCGCCCTCCTAGATGACCAACACTTTCTGCACATCCGCTGCTGTTTGGTAAACTGTCTGCAAGCTCTGTCCTACTTCCCCATGGCTCACTGTCCCTTTTCCTCTTCCTCCTCCTTGACCTTCCTCCTTCTCCCACTTCCCTTTCTGCAAACATATCTGGTTTCCTACCTGGACTCCTGACAGTTTTCCCTTCCCTTCCCCTGACCCACCCCAAGCTTACTCAGCTTCCTCCCCCACCATACCGCCTGGCCTTCAACTTCTGCTCTTCCTCTTTGCCAGGGCAGACATTGCCCCTCCACAGCCTCCTCTCACCTCCCGTTCCCCTCCGAGACCCCACCACACCAGTGAGACCCACCACACCAGCACCCAGGCACCCGCAGCCCCGGGATGCAGCCCAGTCGCATCCCGCCTTATCCTGGGAACGCCTTCCTACAGCTCTGCCAACAACTTCTGGCTTCAAGACCATCCTTGAAATCCCTGTTCTCAGCAATGGAAGGCTGAGGAAGGAAAAAAATACCCAAAACACAATCCTCTCGGAGGAGATTTTTCTTCACCACAACTTGGAAATGGCTCCAAGTAGCACCTAGGGCTCTGGAGATGTTTGCAAGCACCAGAGCATCATTTTTACACTGCTTGGGAAGCTGCCTGCAGGGCTGCTTTATAAAACAGCAGAAGGTACTTGGCCAAGAAAAACCAAAACAAAAGTTGACTTTTTCCAGGCAAGCGGGACGCTCAGGCCATTCTGCTATTTGGCGATGCTGCTCTCTGCGAGGCCGTCTGGCCAACACCTGCTCCCTTCAAGACTTTAAAACGCAGTTTGTCACACTTCTTCCAGCCGGCAACGCTGACGTGTTCCAGGAAACAGGTATCTTGGCTTACTGCGAGACTGTGCCTCTAAATTGCTGGTGTCCCGTCTCCCCCCCCAGAACCGGAACAAATCTGGCAATACCCCATCCTTGCACATCTGGCACAGAGATGGTGCCCCACAGCTGTACCCTACAACCACACCAGCAGCTTCGGCGCTCCCGTTTCACACAGCCTAAAAGAAGCTGGACCAGCCACGTCTTAAGTATCACTTCAGAAATGCTTCTATCGGATTTCATTTTACATTTTTAATGTGACCTGCTTTTCCCCCCCCCCCCCCCGGTTTCATAAGGAAACACTACACTTAAATGCTCGGTTTCCCCGGACAGACCACTCTCCACCACGCTCCTCACGCTGTTTATAGCCCTCATGTCTCCAGCAGGTACCAGCAGCTACACACCATGGCTGATGCCGGGAGTCACTACATCGGGACAGCTTTCCCACTCCTAACACCGCCTGGCCTGAAGAAAGGCAGGCGCATCCTGACCAATTCCCAGAGAAGCTTTTGCAGGGTCAGAGGAAGTAGCAGGCTGGGTTGATGGTCTTAATCTTTGGGGCTTGCAGGAAACAGCAAGCTAATTCCAGCCTGCCACCACCAAAAGACCTCGCTAAGAGCATTTCTCCAGGGTTCTGCATGCCACGGAGAAGAGCACGCACCTATTGGAAGTTTATCCAAAAAAAAAAAGCCCTCACTGCCAGCGGCTCGGGTCACATCTGAGGGGGACACCACTCCCCCCCACCCCCCCCAGGGCGACCAGAGCTACGTCTCCTCAGCCACCGAGCCAGAAATCCCTCTGGAGGACTGCCCGCCGCCACACACGCCGCCTCTCTGAAATCCCTCCCGCTCCGTGCGGTTAAGACCATTAGAGAAGCGACATCTCCGCACGTTAATCCGGGTTGCGTCAGCACCCTGCATCCATCCGCACGGGAGGGCAGCGCCGGCCACGTCCTTCGCCAATCTGCCCCCGCTGCCGCGGCTCCCCGCCTCCCCTGCGGCCGGATCTTCCCCGCCAAAGCACAAAGGTCACCCGCTGCCGGGGACACGGCAGATCCCAGGGGCTGTCCGGGCTCTCTGCGCAGCTTGCACCAACACGTTTCGCACGCTCAGAGGGTTTTTTTTCCCCCTCTTGGCACAGCAGCCACCGCCGCACGGAGCGCGGGCTCTATTAATATTTTACCACCAGATCCCACTCCGTCCTCAAACTGTTCTGCAAGCAACCCCGATCAGACCCGACGTCTCCCCGAATTAAGATACAAACGTCAACATGAGGCTTGCACGCTCAGCAAAGACGAGGAGAATTTGTTTGCTTTTGTGTCGTGTCGTGTGTCCCCCCCCTTCATGTATCTACAACATCCTTCTCTCCGCCTGAGGAAGAAAACAACAAAATACTTGGGAGTTTTCACATCCTCATTATTCAAACAGTGACGAGGTAGCCAGAAAGACGGGATAAATGCTGAGTTCTCATAGCAACACACCTCTATGAGTAAGGAGATTAAACTCCTCAACGTGTTCCTTCCTCCAGCCTCCAGCGCTTGCCAGTCTCACACCAGCTGTGAGAACCAGCACCAGCAACTCAAACCATTTCTCACTGTCCTACCCAAGTAGAAAACAAGGAAGAATTAAGAAGATGCTTCTTCCCATATGGTTTCTGCCCAAAGCGGCATCTCCTCGCTGCCGCATGGGTTACAATCTCACGAGAAGCAGTTACACGCACGCACAAACACGCTACCCGGGGAAAAAAAAAAACAACTAACTTTCCTTCATTTTTCCATCTTCCTGTTGGCGTCAGCTGTTTGAGGCCAGGCCCTCCCATGCGATGCAAACAAGGAAACACATCTTAGTCTTTAAGCTGCAATTCTTTTGTTCAAATAACATGGCAGCTAAAAACAGCTTTTCCTCTTCCCTGGAGCAACCTCTCATTGCGCTCACTTATGCAAGGCACCGTTTATTCATCCGAGGATGGTAATGACTATCCAAATGCTAAACCCCAGCATTCAGCGTGAAGATCATGACGACGGTAAGAAACTCCCAAAGTCACCTTCAGCATCCAGTTCTGAGCATCCCATGAGGCAGAGGGAACCCAGACAATTTCGGTTTTTCCCTCCAAGTGCCTCTCTGCTTGGGAACTTTCCACATTTGCTTCCTTCTGCCCAAGCCCACTGTGCTGCACAAACAACAGCCATTCTCCCTGCAGACTTCTGTTTTTTTTTCCTTTCCTTTCCTTTTTTTTTTCTTTTTTTTTTTCACTGTGTCTCATCGCAGGAAGGTAATAACTGACCAGGGCAAAGGACATGTTTACCGTCTCTATCTCTCATTTGTTCAGATATACGCAGGGCCCAGCAAGAAAAGCCAAGCAACAGATTGCCAGGCAAAGGGACACTGGCACCTCACACTGACGCCAAACAATCGGCTCTAAAGGCTTTGGCACATTACGCCGTTTACTTTCACGCACAGACAGTGCTTTAACTTTTTCCCCGTGCCCTCGTGCCTTAAGATCAAGTTTTTAACATATATCGGATTTTAGTTTTCCCAGCTAAGGCTTAAACGGGCAGTGTCTTGCTCCCATAAAATTAGATAAATGGGTAATTACGATCCTCGATCAAGAAATTCACAGCTTGTAGAATTTATTCAGTCTTTCACACTTGGGTATGATATTTTCAATACCGCTAGAAGAGCTTTGTTGCGAACCGACATGCGATCATCACATGCCCGTATTGATGCGCGTGTCCGTGCCAATAGCTTAAATCACTTGATCTCTGAACAATCCTATGACTCATGACATATGCATCCCATAATTTATCATGTTTGTGCTATGGAAATGCACTGGAGCAGCATTGCCTCAGCAACATTTACAAGTCACCTTGGCAACAAAGCAGCTTCCCGGCTGCTCTCAGAACGCCCGGCAAAACCTAAACGAGATGGGAGAGAATTAAAGCACTTCTACTTTACTCCTTAGCTTTAATTGCTCATTAATTAGCTAACGTGGCTACCTCCCTTAAATCAGGCCTTCTGTAAAAAAAAACAAAACCAAAAAAACAAAACCACGTCTTTTACCCTTCTCTAGAAGGCGTGACAAAGCTTAGGAAGGCTCTCAGTATGGGAAAGCCATACACCACCAAGTCAGAAGAAAAGTTCAAGGAATCGGGACACTGTGCCTTCCTTGCTTCAGAAAAAAAAAGTCCATACACATGTTATAAAAGTAGGAAAATGAGTAAGTCCCGGGGCAAGCTAAAAAAAGGAGTTTCCATCCCATCAGATGCCTCTGTAAGCAAGTATCACCTGCCGGTGCGTTATTTAGCCTTTTGTTGTTGTTGTTGCTGCTGCCGTTGCGCTGGTGGATTTAGAGGAGCCGAAGGGGGGGTGAGCAGCTGCTGGGGCCCCCACCGGCTCCTGCGGTCCATGGCCGGTGCGGTGGCAGCCAAGGAGCCCTGCCAGCCAGCTCCCTGCCGCAATCACAGTTTCGGTTGCAGTTTCCCTCTTCCCCACCGACACACCGGGCAGGTGAAGTGCTCACGGCACAGGGGCAAGGGGGTTTTTGCTCCTAAAATTCCCTGCTCCCTCCCATAAAGGCATACTGCTGCTTTGTTTTTAGCCAGCACCAGACGAATGCTCCACCAAACAGAGTGAAAAATGTGTCTTTTCAGCAGGAGGAGGTTGCAAACCCATCAGGTAGTTCCCATCCAAGAGCTTTAAAGACAAAGGTACCGTCAGCGTGGTTAGAAATGGCGAGGGAAAGGGAAGGCAAGAGATAAGCAGCCCTGGCTCTCGCTGGTGATAGGGGGAGAGGGGGCAGAGCCCATCGCAGAGCCCATCGCCCCTTTGCCAGTCGCTCAGTGAGAGATGCTTTAAGACTCAAGCCCCTTCAGAGCCCAAGCTGCTACGCTGGAGGCATTCAAGAAGCGTGAAACCCGGCTTCCTGATTTATCAGCTGCTATCCCAGGGGGCAGGAGGTGAACCACCACGATGATAAAAAAAAAACTTCTACTGAGAACTGGATCTGTACCGGTTAAGTATTTGCTGCTGGACAGGCAGAAGAGGAGCTCCCTCAGCAGAACAGATCTGTGCTTTTAGGAGTTCAGACGTTCAGCTAAACTCTGAAATAGCCTGTTAAGTCAGAGCTAATTACTAGAGGAGAGGAACGAACTAATGTACTAACATACTTTCCCTGCTTCCAACAGTTATTTAACAGTCTCAAACACATTTTAGCCAGCAGATTCAAGTGCTGAAGACCTCACTAAATGATGAATTTAAGGACGCACTGTATCATCAGCCTTTCCCAAGGGTGTTTCAGCAAGCAAGGATGCTCTAACACTCTTCCTCCTCACAGCACCCCCCGCAAGCAGCATGCCCCACACCACTGGTCAGGCTCTCCCTCCCTTCCCCTGCCACCCACCCCTGACCCCACAGACCACTACTCCCCCTCCTTCCCCCCCCCAGAACCCATCTCACTCTGCTGCCAGAGCAAGCTGGCAGGACCCTGCTGCTGCTGCTCTTTAAAGCTCCCCAGCACACCCAGGGTGGGCTTTAACAGAGGACATCACCAGGGCACTCTGAGCCCACTGAGGAGGAAGAAGGGCTGCAAAGGGGGAGAGCCAGGGTGGTAGCTCTTGGCTTTAGCACAGGGACTGCCAACTCAGCCCTGCCTTCCTCCCCGGCCCTGCCTTCCTCCCCCAAGCTCCCTCGATAAGAGCTGGGAGAAGGCAAAGCCCGCTCAGCTTCCAAGGGCTGAGCCTCTCCCCATCCTGGTACCTTCTCCACTGCCACAATTAAAACTTTCCCTTGATAATTCACCAGGCCGATTCTCATTGAGGCCATTATTTCAGTGACAGCAATACCACCGTAACTTGATTTAGGTGAGTAACCGAGCAAGTACGATTGACCGGTGTGCTCTCTGCCAAGAGCATTAACCAAAGACCAGAACAATAATTCAAAGTTATTAAATTGCCCGAATGAAATTTTCTACTAGCCCTACTCATGAATCTCCACCTACAGAGGAGCACGCTCACCCACCGAGTTACACAGCACACATACATACAGATACACACACACAGGCACGATACAGTCTGCCATGTTTCCTCTTGTTTAGCAATACTTTCAGCAGAGGTTGCTTTTTTTTTCTCTCTCAGTTGTTAAAAACAAAGTAACAGCAGAAAGAACTAATCCGTTCCTTAATTTTATAGGTAAAAGAAAAAAAAGATGGGGAAATTGATGGAAGCCAGATGCTTACCAAGAGTGTTAAAAAAAAAAAAGTCAATTTTTCTTGCATACAGTAAAAAAAAAATTACTAAAACCATTTACGTTTGTCTTGCTTTTAGGACAGTGCTTCTAACACGCACTTTCCATAGTCCTCTGACCCCTTGTTGCAGCGTAGAGGGAACAACCAGCCCCACCGGCCCCATGGGGAATTTCACAGCCCCCCACCTGCCTGCGAGGACCTGAGCTGGCCACCCGCACGCACCCTCCCCAGCCACTGCAGCAAGAAGTCACGCAGGGAAACCAGTTTCTTGGAGTTTGGAGTTTTACAGCCAGCCTTTACAGATAAGCCAGCCTGGCAGGCGATGTCCTTCCCTGCTCCCCATCACCCTTCTGCCCTCCCATCCTTGCTTTGCCCAGGAGCTGCAACCTCGGCATTCCCCAGCGCTGCAGCACCTTCGGGAAGCTGAACTCCTGGTTGCCTCTCACTCTTCCCCCATTCTCCTTTCTGCATTTGAAACATAACCTTAGACCTTCGCTTCCGCTGGTTGACGTGGTACCTCATGGATTAAGCAGACACAGTAACTCTGGTGACAGTCAGCTATCTCCTGAAAAGCACGTACGAGTGTAACCAGCAACTTCCAGACCCCGAAACAAGCACGGAGGGCAACGGGCAGCGGAGCCTGAAGTGTCAGCGACTTTATCCAGCAACACCCCAAGAACACACAGACTGCGCTGCCCGCCCCGCTCTGCCGCAAGCTGCGGCGGCACACGGACACGTAACGCGCCTCGGAAAGCCATCTGAATTCGCTTACATCTGTCATTGTCATTTTGGTCAGCAATGGCATCTTCCAGAGCGACAGACTTTGGCTTCTTTTCACTGTTTCCTTTCAAGTTTTCCCAGTCTGCCTGGCTGAATCTGCAGACCTCTGAGTCTTTGGTAGCTGTTTGGCCTTCTCTCTCTTTCATCTCCAACTCTGAGAAGCGCATCATTGCACGCTAGAAAGAGAATTGATATGAAAAAAAAAAAAAAGAAAAAAAAAAAGTCTTGCGATAAAAGCTACTTCATTTACCTTACCTTATATGAAAGCATTTCCAAAGGAAAATCGTCTCAAAGCCAAGGTTTGAGACAGATAGCTAGGGCAGCAGTTTTAACACACCTGACTTGTAAAAGCAACGTTCTAGCATCTATATGCAAATAGCCACACAATTCTTTCATATATAAGCATGTATATATATATATATATGTAAGATATATATAAATGTATATTGTATATAAAACAAAAACATTCCGTTTTGGAGGAAAAAAGAGACAAAAACAAAAAGAAGAAAAAACAAAACAAAACAACACAAAACCGTACAATGAATAAAGACGACCATGGCCCACAAACTTCCCTTTGTGTATTTGGAAATGAAATTTAACTCAAAGGTTTATGTAAGAGTCTAGGTAATAAAAATTTGAAGAACTGACCTCACAGTAAGCAGCAGGTAGACATAAAATACTGTCCTCTTGTAATCCTTCCATCTATGTAATTAAAATGGGCACTCAATGGATCATTTAGATAATTTCATCCATTTTTATAAGCATAAACCAATTCTTTTCTTAACAATGCAAAACGATTTGGCTTAACTCATCCCTTCATTAAAAGTAAAATACCTTAAGGATACTCCTATACAATATATCTCGTCTGTCATCCCTCGGCATCAACCTCGATACCGCTTCCCCTACGCTTCCCTGCGCGTTGGCTTGGCGCAAACGTTGCCCGAGACCCGCTAAACGCGTGGCTGCGACTCCTCTCCATCCAGCGGCACGGCACGGCACGCTTGGCATACTAATCACACAACTTCTGGGTGCGCTTTGCTAGCTGGCACGGCAGGCCAGCCGAGGAAATCACAGCCATCGCCTAGCGCCAAGGTAACATGCAGTGCCCGGCCGGCTCCCCTCCGCCACTGCCCAAACATTCCACACGTACATTAACATTTCATTGATTAGGTTTTTTGGTTTTTTTTTTTTTAATCATCAGATCTTAGCAAAAGGCCCTGTAAAGCTTACTAAGCGCGTGCACACGTACAAGCCATACATGCTGTTCTGTACATCGCCTCACTCTTGCTAACAGACTTGCTCTTCTACTTAAAACCGTTTTCTGGCAAGTACGCCCCAGCGGAAAAAAAAAATTAAAATAAATAAAACAAAAGCGAAAAAGAAAACCTAATCCTGATTTCCCCGCCTGCGAGGCTTCTCTCAACCTTCTTTAAAACTCGACTACGACTCGCAACAAGAGAAATAACGACCAAAAAAAAAACAAAAAAAAAAACAAAAAAACAAAACCAAAAGCGCGGCGGTCGCTGGGACCGCGGGGGACTCACCTGCAGGGCCCGCTGCTCCCGGCTGAGCTGGCTGGAGTCGGCATACAGCTCGGTGGTCACGCACTTGAAGCGGTCACCTACGTAGCCGGCGGAGTTGGCGATCCTCTTGGCCAGCTTGGAGGGCTTGGGCTTCAGGATTTTGCCGTCGGCGGACTCCGCCTCCTCGGCCCCCTCCTTGGCGTAGCTCTGGCTGGCGTCGATGCCGGGCGGCGCGGTCCCCAGGCAGAAGGGCTTCGCCTCCTCCTGCCCCTTGCCGAAAGCCAGCGCCGGGGCATCGCCCTCGGGAGCGCCTTCCAAGAAAGCGGGCGAGGGCTGGACCGCCACTCTCTCTTTCGGCTGGCTCACGGGCAAATCTTCTTTCCGTAAGCCGAACACTGCTGAACCCGGGGCTTGCTTGAAATTGTAGGCGTCGTGGAGATCGTTACTCCTTCCGAACTCCTCTCTCATTACAATAAAATCTCTGTGCTGCGACGCCGGCTCTGCCTTGTGCTTGCTAGGGTCGTTAGCCTGATTACTGCTCTCCACGGCAAAGCCGGCTTTCGTTACGTTGGCTTCGCTTTTAGCCTCCTGCTCGTCACGGAGAAGATCCGGGAAGAGGTGTTTGTCGCTTTTGGCCGAGTTTTTAGCGTGGCCGGAGCTCTGGTGCAGCTTCGCACTCTTGTCGCCGGGTACTTCAAAATGCATCTTCCCACCGCCCTCCAGGAGCTCCGGGCACCGGCCCCGCACAGCCGGTTCCTCGTAGCGGACCCTCTCGTGCGACCGCGACCTCCTTTCCGCCTTCTCCTCCTTGGCCATCTCCAAAGCCGAGTGCTGCAGCAGCATGGGGTGCACCATCCCCATCCCCAGGGCGTCCTGGTAGGTCATGAACTCCCCCCGCCCCGCCGGCAGGCTGTAGGGGAGGCCCGGCTTGGGAGCCAGGTGGCCAGGGTAGAGGCTGCCGTTGGGCAACAAGACGGGGTGCGGATACACGTGTCCCTTGCCGTGGAGGGAGAGAGGGCTGATGGCTATCCCCTCCGGCACCGGGTACGGGAGGTAACTCCTGGGGTAGGGCAGCGGCGGGGAGCGGAACGCCTCGTTGGGGGGCAGGAAGATGGGGCTGGAGGCCAGGGCGGTCTCGGTGGCCTTGAAGTTGGCTTCCTGGGCGCAGGATTTGGCCACCTTGCTGCTGTGCTTGGCGGGGGTGGCGAGGGGCTGCCCGACGTGCTGTATGACCGAGGCGGTGCTCTCCGCCGAGCTCCTGGCCGCCTTGGGGCACTCCACGTTGGCGTTGGGAGCCGGCGACGCCGAGGCCGGCCGCCCCGCTGCCGACACTGTCCCTGAAACGCTGCCGACGGCGGCCTCCGCACCGCTCCCCATCCTGGGGCAGGAGGAGCTGCGCTGCTGCGGGATCACCCAGTCCAGCGCCTTGTTCTTCAGGGGGACGCTCTTCCCGCTCTCCTCGCTGGGGCTGGGACCGGGAACGATCCAGGAGGAGGGCGCCGTGCTGATGATCTCGGGCCTGTAGATGGGGCAGCCGTTCCCGGGAGAAAGGGTTTCTTTCTGGACCACCTCACCCCCGGGCAAGTGTGTCCCCGCTCCGGCCCGGCCGTGCACCAGCACCGTCGGCGTCACTTTCTTACACTGGTCCGGCTTGCCGGCGGTTTCCGCGTCCACCACCTTTGCCGACAAGTCCAGGGGTTTGTCAGTGACGTCTTTGGCGGGTGTCTGCTTCTCGAGGAGCGGGGGGGACCGGCTGTCCTTCCGCTGCTCGTGGCCAGCCTTCCGCGCGTGGGGGGCAGCCGGCGGGGGGGCGTCCCCGGCATCGCTGCCCTTGGGGAGCTTCCCGTTGGAGAGGCGGGAAGGCGGGAATTCCCCGCCGACGCTCACGTAGGGCTTGGGGAGGGTGACGGCGGCGGAGGAGGGAGAGGTGGTGATCCTGGGGAAGTGTTTGTGGAAGTCGGCGTAGGCGTCCCCCACCTGGGCGGGCAGGGGGAGGCGGGGGGCCGGCCGGGGCGAGTGGGGCAGCAGGAGCGCAGGGTCCGCCGGGATGTTGGCTGGGGCCGGCTTGGCGGCGGGGACCCGGGGCTGCTTGCTGCTCTGGATGTGG
Source organism: Gallinago undulata (assembly GCA_026546715.1). Classification (NCBI taxonomy): domain Eukaryota; kingdom Metazoa; phylum Chordata; class Aves; order Charadriiformes; family Scolopacidae; genus Gallinago; species Gallinago undulata. The sequence continues at coordinate 117,684,363 of JAOTQQ010000001.1, read as the reverse complement.
GGGTAGGCGTGCGCCTCCACCGGGTTGCCGGGGCTGACCCCCATCTTCCACGACAAGCTCTTCTCCGGGCAGTGCACCAAAGGCGGGATGGCCGGCGAGGCCGAAGCCGTCGAGAGCCTCATGGGCGACGCCGCCAGCGACGAGGGGATGTGGGGGGCAACGTAGTGGGAAGGAGGCAGGTATAAAAAACGCTCCCCGTTCGTACACACGGGCGAGTAAGCCAGGTGCTGAGGCAAGCTGTAAGTGGACTGCTGAGGTAGCAATGCCTTGTACATGTTCAACGAATACTTATTTGGTGAGTCAAGGAAAGGGTATATGGTGGGCGTCGCGCCCTCCATGTAGGGGTTTACCCAGGGGAGCCTTAGGTAACTAGCACCATTGACACCGAGGGGACTCTGCTTGTCACCTGCAGCTCGGTCCAAACCCAGCGTCTCTCCTGGCGGGACAGTGTTTTTTTGTATTCCAGGTGGCGTTTTGTATATAGCGCTGAAGCCATTCGGGGCTTTCCCAGAGACAGCTGCATTCTCCACCGCTTCGGGTGGATTAGACTTGAACTGTATCTCTGGGTTTCTTTCAGGAGTAAATCCGAGCCCAGCTATGGAACTCGTAGCATCCCGTGATTTCTCTGAGCCGAGTCCGCACAAGCTGGAATAGACAATACTACTGGGGACTCTGAGTCCTTCTCGCATGAGTCCAGACCTGTCCATGCTCAGAGCTGCGAGACTGTCAATGCGATGTGCTGTAGTCGCATCCACCTTTACAGAACAAGAAGCACGTTACTTTCACATTTCGCTACAACAACTACCGCTCAAGCTACAGACATGGTCAGCATTTGGAAGAGAAACGATACCCATGCAAACACCCCGTTTGTCGTGAGAACATACAGGGGCTGGTCACACTGGAGACCCGGGACAACAGGAACCTACAGAGCAATATGCATCACCACAAACATCGATACAAATCTCTCCACACCCAAAAATCCATCCAATGGAAAGGAAGGCGTGAAGACCCATAGCCCAAGCAGCCAGAGGTGGCCCGGAGACGATGCTCGGTGGCATCGCTCCCACACGGTGATGTGCTCCTCAGCCCCAGCCCCGCCAGAGGCAAGAGGATGTGGGCTGGCGGCGTGGAGTGTGGGAAGGAAAGGATGGAGAGCTTCTCCTCCTCTAGGACCTCTCCCTTCACCACAGCTTTGCTCCAGAGCTCGTCACCCCAACACGATTCACAGAGCGAGGCGGCGTCTGAGGACACAGCACAAAGAAAAGTCCCCTGCTGAATTTCTTCTCCACTCGCTGCTCCCCACACAGGCTCAAAGGAGAAGAAAACCACCAACTCTGCCGAGACCTTGATGTACTTAATGCTTACATGAACTACTCTTGTTAGACATGCAGGTACACTGCATGACATTATTCGTAACAAAGCAAAAGTAAGAATATGATGTCACAGGACAACACAACACCACAAAGTCAGCGTCAAGAAATTAAGGAGATAAATAAACAAAGTCCCATTTCACCTTTTCACAGAAACAACTTCCTATGTGCCCAAGCCCAGCTAGAGGTAGTTTAATCATTTCTCCAAATGGATCATGTAATCATGTAACAACACCCAGGGGTAGAAGACAGGCTGGGGGAGACAGGCACGGGTTTAGCTACAGCATGGAACTATAAAATTCTTACCACACTGTGATTCAGGTGATTTTCTTCCCTCAACTCCAGTCTGCTTTTTGGTGCATCGCCATCATTAACGGGAATTTTCCTATTAAGAAACCAAAGCTTACCATTTGAAAACATCCTGCGCATCTCAGATCAGTGCAAGATTATATCATGTCCTTATTTTGATTCTCCCTAGAGAAGTCCCATACAGTACTGTATGTATCCTCCTCCATACACAGCAAGTACTTTAGAAAACAAAGGCCATTTGAAAACACGTATAAAGGGTTTTGACAGCAAGAACACACTGAGCACACCTCAGAGCAACCTCTTCTAAAGCAAGTGAATTTTGTCAAGATCTTCTCTTTTGCCTCCTGCCCTTTTCTTTTTGCAAGGAGAAAATACCCCATATTTTAAACATACCCTGCTCATGTACCACCCATAAAGACTGCCGAGGAGAAAATTAAAACACACATGCTAATATCATACGAACGTCAGCTGCTCCATGCTAAAGAGGGAGCTGCACATCTGTGCCATACCAGTGTTGCAGCACTGGGACTTGTTATCACAGAAAGCACCGATAAAGAATATACCTTAGTGCCAAATTTCAAATCCCAGGGATAAAAATCGCTGACATGCAGCAGAAGGAAAGTTTCAGCATTACCCAAAAGAACTCATTTCAATCAAAATTCTTAAAGGTACATCATGACCTTAAAAGAGAAATGCGATTTTAATGTATTTGTTTATTCATTTTTAAGTCACCTTTCCTGTAAGTGGCACATAGTATCATTACCCCTGAATAACCAGGAGGAAAGAGGGGAGGGAGGGTGTGAAGGCACAGTGAGACGTTTGGCTGTTTTCCTGCAGTTCATGTTTGCCAATAGTTTTTTCCCTGCAAAGACCAAAAACTTTCCCCAACTTCTGGGAGGCTTTTCACACAACAGTGAGAACACGGGCTCAGAGGGAAGACAGAGAAGCAGTAAAACCGCACAGAATTGGCACAGGGAACCACAGGCATACTTGCAGTGTTTTGTTCACCATCATTCAGCTTTTTTAAAAAAGCTGGGGTTTAAGGGAAGAGGACACCGGCCAGTGCCTGCGTCACCCCACTGAAAATTATTAAAGACTATCATTTTAATCATTGAATGAATGATATACAGCGGGGGGGGGGGGGGGAAGGTGGGGAGGAAGAGAAATTTGAATGTGGTAAGGCCACTGTTCCTATTTCCTGGGACAAGCTGTTGGTCCACAGGCAGGGAATGCCAAGTGGCAGGCAGGAGCCCCTCTGCCGTACAGAGTCACGGCAAGAACGCGCCCGCTATTTAGTTTAATTCCCCTTCACAAATACGAAATAATAAATTAATTGTAAAAGCGCGTTTAAAGGCTGCTTTGGGGAGTAATCTCTTTAAAGGGCGTCCCCGCTTCACTGACCCAGGTTGCCTGTTAAATAGTAAATCAGCGGCTGCTCTACCGCTCTCAGGCACGTCGTGTTTCCCCCCTCCCCTCTCCCAACTCCCCCTCCGAGCTGGGCTGATCTCGATGCAAGGCGGCAGCTATCTACTCTGGCATTAGGGAAGCGAGCGAACTCCGAGACCTCACGCTGCAGAATTACAGTGTGGTTTAACTTGCCAGAAGCTTAAATATTTACCTGTCTTCATTAATTCCACACATGCGGACCCTTTCATTGCTCATCCAGCTATGAACGTTGCCATACAGGGGAGTTGCAGAAAGCATGACGTCTTCTTAAAAATCACCGCTTTTCTTCACGGTTTTATATTCTATTAAAAACAAAACAAAAAAAAAAGAAAAAAAAAAAGAGAGAGAAGAAAAAAAAAAAGTTGAGCAGATTTGTCTAGGAGGAAGTGCAAACATCACGGCGGAGCAGCCAGCCTCCCTCCGGGTAATTAATAATGAATGCAGGATTGGTGCGGGGAGTGAGCTGCCTACGTTAACCGCTAAGGGAGATACCCTGCAATAAAGGAGCAAATTGAGGGCATTTATAGGTCAGAGGAGATGGATCTTTTCCCCAGCGCACATCCAGAAAATTAAGAATCATTCCAGGCTATCGACAAATAAAAAAAAAAAAAGTTTCTCTGCTGCATTTCATTTGGAGAAGAAACGACTCGGCTGGACAAGCGTACACCAGTGCCCAAACCTTCCATCTCACACAGACTGAACCACGGAGGGAGACCCCACGGGATGGGAGGGGGAACATGCGAAACTACCCACAAAAACAAAGCCAAAGCCCTTGCGTGGGGAAGGCTCGGGAGCAGGAGTTCATGGCAAGAAGAGCCCCATGCCACGCGTGCGTTGGGGTCGCCGGTTGCTGATACAGCGTTCACGCGAGGGCTTAAAACTGGAGAGACGCCGCCACAGAAGGGATCTAAATAAAAACCTCCTCCTTCAGCATCTGCACATGACTAACTTGGAGAAAGGGGTTAAAAATAGTAAGCGGGTTGGCGAGCTCCCCACCCCTTGATTTGATTAAGCACCGAGCCCTGGTGGCTTCTGCATGGGAGCTGCTGCTGCTGCTGCTGCGTGTGCTTTCAGTAATTCAATGATGCCTGCTCACTCCAGGGAAAGAAATCATTAGCGAGCTCGCTGGAGAAGTATTAGCAGTCCAAGAGGATGGGCGCTGTGTGCAGCCGGAGAGGCAGGTGAAAGAAAGGTAACCTCATCCTCGCGTCCAGCGGCGGCAGAGGAGGAAGAGGAGGAGGAGGGGACAACGGGGACCCACCGGCTTTTTCCTCCCCTCCATCCGCCTCGCCTCAAAGCCACCTCTGCTCGCATTAAATCCTAGTTTGCTGCATGAGCGAAGTGTCAGGACAAGCTGCGTTTTATTAACAGGATTATCGCGGCGCATGATTTATTCCAGTGCAAGATTTTAATTGCTCTTCGGAGGTTGAGTCGTTTCTTTTGACTGAGCTTCAGCCTGCATCCTGCTGCTAAATGCTGGGTTAATAAGTAGGGGGAGCCTTTAATGCACAGGATATCCCTCAGCTCTTCCTCTCTCACAAAAATAGAAGCCTTTAAGCGGGAGGCATGATACTCCTTTTACACACACACACACACACACACAAGCCAGTAACGGGCGATTGACCACTGGGAGTTTAATGCCTAACGTCTCCCAAAGCATCCATGCTTCCCCAGCAAACTCATTTCCTTTGTCAGGCTACAAAATATGCAAATGATCACTTTGGCATTTAATGGGGAAGAAGCCCAGATTGGGCCTTTAGCACAATACTTCACACACGTTCAGAGAGGGTTTTTAAGAACTGAAACGGCAGGAAAGCCTTGTTCCCCAACACTTTCTTCTCCCCTCAGAGAGGCCTTTTGTGCAAAACTCCACGTCTGGAACAAATGTATATTAATGAAACGGCGTGTTGACCCTCCTCTCTCCAGAACGGTTAGCTTTCCCTAATGAAGTCCACAAAAAATCGCTGTGAGGAAACAAAAATCCACGTAGATTAGATACCGCGCTATCAGTCAAAAGGAGTTATTTCGCTGGAAAGACGGTTTCTGGACAGATTTACCGGTTTCCAGATGCGCCGCTCGTAATGTTTTCAATAGAGGCGGCGGCAGCACGAGGAGAGTGATTTAGGGTTTCACAGAAGGTTTAGTAGCCCCTCCGGTGTGTGCTACCTCACCCCTGGGGGACAGACGCCGGCCGGCTCGGAGGAGACAGGACTCGGTGGCCCCACGGCCCCGCTTGCCCGCTTTCCTTTCGGGGGCACGCCAGGCCAACCCACCCCATGCCTGCACCCGCCCGCTTTCCTCGCTGGAAGTGTATCATTAAGATAAGGCGCCGGGCCTGAATTAGAGCCCCCGTCGATCCCCCGACGTGCGCAGATAGCGAAATGCCGAAGCGGCAGGGAGGGCCCGGGAGCTTCCCCGGCTGCAGCCGGGAATCCGGAGGGCCCCTCGTCCCACCGCCGCGGGAGAAGGGCAAAGCCCGGCGGGGCGGAGGGGCACGGCGAGGCGGTGGGGGGGGAGGCAGCCCACCCGGGTGGGTCAGAGCCCGCGCCCCGGGGGCTGCCAGCGCCCCTTCCCCAAGGCCGCCCCTCGGCGCTCGCCGCCCCGGGTGCGCGGCTCTAATCACCGCCCTGATGAACTTCTTGTGAACTGTTTGAAAGTGGAGGTCTGCTGAACGAGCAGCGGCGCCACTGCCAGCCATAATTTCATTGCAACAAGCAGCAGACTTTTAACTCTTCGCACGCCCCTTCCTTCCTTCTCTCCCTCCCTCCTTCCCCTCTCTCTTTCCCCCCACAAGCGGCCGTACGTCGGGGCTGGCGGCTTGGAGGGGACTCCGCCGGCTCGGCCAAACACCCCGGCGCTGCAGGGATGAGAACGGGTTGGGGAAGGTGGAGAAAGGGGGGGGAACACGACGACAGGGGCACACCCGCTTCTATTTATACCCAGCTTCCGCGGGGGCGGACGCGGGGGGGGGGGGGGGGGGGGGGGGGGGGGGGGGGGGGGGGGGGGGGGGGGGGGGGGGGGGGGGGGGGGGGGGG
>JAOTQQ010000001.1:117660154-117671299 GCA_026546715.1 Gallinago undulata | reverse complement strand
GGTGCTCGAGCCCAGTGGCACTGGGGACAGGACAGGACTGGGGACAGGACAGGACGCCCGAGCTCAGGGACAGGACACATTCCATCCCCATGATGGCTCCAGCCCGGCCCAGCAGGGCGTTGGTGGCTCCCACAGCCAGCCCAGCCAGGGGCCCCGGGGGCTGCAGTGGCTCCCCCGGGGTCAGGGCTCCAGTAACCCCCAGGCTCAGTGGCTGCACCCTGAGCACCAGCCTGGGGGGGGGTCACCTTCCCCCTCCCCTCCCCCCCGCCTGTCTGCCCCTCACCCAGGCCCCACGTCGTCGTCCCAGGGCCTGGGGCCCCACTCCCGTCCACAGGCGGAAACACCTTTTTCCTGTCCGTGGGGCTGCAGCACGGGGGGGGAGGCAGGAAAAAACCTCGTGCCTCAGCGGGTTATTTATAACCTGCTGCCAGCGAGGTCCGTCGGATTGCCCACCGTTGTCCCCGCTTGCACCCCAAGCCCTGATCCACACCCATCCTCATCCCTGCCCTCGTCTCTGCCCCTTTCCCCATCCCTGTCTCCATCCTTATCCCATCCCCATCCTTGTTCCTGTCCCCGTCCCATCCCTACCCTGTCCCCAACCCCACCCCTGCCCCCATTCCCATCCCATCCCACACTTCATCCCTCTCCCCGACCCTGACCCCATCCCCTTCCCCACACCCTAAGACTCAGCCAGGGTGAGGAGGCCCAAATCCTGCCCCTGGACATCATTCCCCTCCCAACCAACACCAGAGCTCACCCTGCCCCACGCTCCCCATCCCACCCCGTCTCCCCCAGTTCAGACCCACCCTGGCCCCTCGGCTCCTGCCGATACGCAGCAGGGCCCGATCCAGCCCATGTCCACATCCCACCAGCTTTTTGCCCCACCACAGGAAAACATGGGGGGAAACTGAGGCACAGGGCTAGCAGGCTGAGGAGGGCACGGAGGCAGTGCACCCACTGGGTGAGGGCAGGGCCACGGGGTGCCGGCGGGGGCATGTGCAGGCAAGGCAGGCAGCTCTGGCCCACCCAGAGAGGCAGAAGTCAGCCCTGCACCCCCCCAGCACAGCACGGCTCGGGCAGTTACTCAGCGCCTGCGAAATGACTCAGCCGGGATCCGGCCGGGATTTCCTGACTCAGCCTCCCCAGAAGCAAAAGCGAGGGGATCCAACCCCCACCTTCCAACACCACGGGCACCAACACACCATGCCAGGGAGTGCAGGGGGCTCCTCCCATCCCTGTGACCTCCAGGGATCACCTGGACGCTCTCCAGGACTGGGCATGACGGAGCAAGAAGCTATGGCAAAGCCCTGGGGAGCGTGGGCAGCACCCCACCAGCCGTGGGCAGACCCTGGGGGGGGGGGGTATGCACTCGCCCACTTCAGGCTGGTTGGGGGCGTTCAGCAAGGAGGGCTGTGGGATCAACAGCCCGGCACACCCAAGCTCCCTGGCTCTTCTCACAGTTGGTTTTTTTTTTCCTAGGTGAAAAACAGCAGCCCCAGCGCCCACACACTGTGGGTCTTCAGCATGGCCCACGCCAAAGTCACCTCGAAGTTTTCCCCTGTGCCATCCCAGTTTGGCAGCAGCACCCAGCGAAGCCAGGCTGTGACACTGCTGGCTCCACGGGAGCCGTCCCATGTGAGGCCTGGGGACGCTCCACCACCCCAGGGACGGCCAAGCACCCAGCAGGGAGAAGCCATCAGGACTCCAGCCCCTTTGCTATCAATGAAAAAAGCATTTTAAAGAAAGCCAAAGTCCCCCAATGCCCTTCCCCACGGAGCATCCGGAGCCACACAGCCCTGGGCACCCATCCACACCAGCCCCTTCCCATGCCCAAAATCAGGGCAGACACCACCGCAACGCTGCTGGCCTTGACCCGCTCTGCAGGGTAGCACGGCACACATTTTCCCAGCCCAGGCCAGTTCTCTGAAGAACCATCACCAATTTTGGCAGTCCCCCTGCTTCAGTTTCCTCCTTCCCCCCACCCCCATTGCCCTATGTAGGCACTGCTGCCCGCCCCGGGGGCTGGTTTGGGGACACAAGGCAGGAGCAGGCAGCACTGGCCTCCAGCACCGCAGTGGCTTCCCACAGCCCCCCTCTGCTAGGGACGGTGACAGGGCCGTCTGGGAGACACTGGGGGGCACTGGGACACCAGCCCGGCCACTCTGCTGCCTGGGCTGCCCACCCTGCGTCTCCCACTGCTGAAACAGGGTCCCCGTGGAGAGGTGGGGACATTGGTGGGCACAGGGGAGGGGACATGGGGGCCCTGCCCCAAGTGTCAGGGGCTACCAGCCCCCACAGCCGCTGTCTGTCACCCCCAGTCCCCGCCAGGATGTCCCCCGTGTCACCACTGGTCCCTGCAGCGTAACCCCACCACCTTGGTCCCCACCGGGGTGCCCCCCATCATCTGCCATCCACAGCAGGCCGTCCACTGCATTTTCCTGGTCCTCGACAGGGTGTCCCCCATCGCCACCGATCCCTTCCAGGATGTCCCTCCTGTCACTGTAGGTCCCAGCAGCATGTCCCCCACCACCCCAGCCCCATCGGTATGTCCCCCACGTCACCCCCGATCCCTGTCGGGGTGTTCCCTATTACTGCCGGACTTCACCGTGGTGTCCGCGGTTTCTTCCCGGTTCCCGCGGGATGTTCACCGTCACCCCCGGTCACCGACGGGGTGTCCTCCATGTGTCCCCCGTCCCCACCGGGATGTCCCCGCCGCCCCGGAGCCCCCCGCGGGGCAGAGCCCGGCCGCCGCCCCGCACTCACCGCTCGCTGCGCCCCGGCCCGGCCCCGCGGGGAAGCGCCCGGTGCCGCCGCCGGTGGCGGACTGACGGAGCGACCGAGGGACCCCGCGCCGGGCCGGGGGAGGAGTCGCGCAGGCCCGTGCCCGGCCCCGCTGCTCCGGCCGCCCGGGGGTGCCCGCCGAGCCCCCGGGGCCGCCCCGCCGGGCCGGGCAGCGGCGGGCAGTGCCCTCCGGGAGCGGCCCCGGGGCCGCTCCGGCCGCAAGCGAGAGCTTTTGTGTGCGAGTGCCGGCGAGGCGCGGGCTCTTCGCGCTCCAACAGCTGTCACATTATTTGCACTGGCTGTAAACAGCCCTCGCCTTCACACACACACACACACACGCACACGCACACCCTCCCCTCGCCACAGAGTTTAAATCCAGACTAACAATCCCCAGCTCGAGATCAAACCAACAACAGCAGCATTGTGTCTGCCTTCCCGGCTTCACCATCAACTACCGCAGCTGGTTTACTCGAAACAAGGAACACCCTCTCTCTACCCACCTCCCTCCCCCTGCCCTCCCATCCTACCACCACCACCCCCGGGGCCAGAAACGGGCTCGTTCCCGGCGGCTGGTCAGGCGGAGCCGCGCTGCTCCCGGAGGGGGGGAGGGGAGGGGGGGGGAGGAGGGGGGAGGGTAGTGGGGGAGCTTCTGAGGGGGTTCGCCCCCAGCCCGATGCCAGCCGGGTCCTCTCTCCCACAGCGGAGAGGGTTTTCCAGCCCGAGTGGGGAAAAAAAAAAATATATATATATAAGAAAAGCCTCATGAGAAGTTGAGCTCTGCTCTCGGTTTGGGCTTTTAGGGCAGGGCGCTGGGGGAGCCCCGCGGCAGAAGGGAAAGCTGCGCCCCCGCAGCTGCGGAGCGGCACACGGGGGGTCGCGCCCCCGCGGCCAGCCCGTCGCCTGGGAAAGCTGGGCTACCACCCCTCCCTCCCGCACCCCTGGCCCCGCACACCCCTCCGTGCCCCCGGCCCTGCCACTCCGCACCGGTCTGTCCCCGCAGCGATACCCTCCCGCTGAGAGCACGTCCCCGCCCCCTTTCCACCGCCCCCGGCGATGACCCCGGCTCGCAAAGCCAGCCCGAGATGCGTTGCCACCTTCAGCCCTTTCCCTCGTAAGGAAAAAACGGTGGGGAAAAAAAAAAAAAAAACACCCCAACAATCTAAAAGACGAGTCCAGCTTCGCTGGCAATGCAGCCACCCAGCCAGCAAAGGAGTGTGTGGCGCGCTCTCAGGGGGCCTTTTGTTGGGCACAGCTGGAATTTGAGTGTGAAACCCCCGTACCCCTTTCCCTGCCCTTTACTTCTTGTTGTATCAGCGGCAAAGTTCAGAGGAGAGGTGGAATATACTGAGCGGAAGGCAAGGGAAAAAACACATCAACTGAAGGAAACCTGTCTTTGCCCAGTTTGAGTGCCAGCACTACCCAAATTGTTCATCTCTAAAGTAAAACCCCAACAGGGCGACTTTCTCTAAAACACCTGTACCCCGTGAACTCCTGAAGAGGCCCCAGGAGCCGGAAGCACACTTTCTAGGGGCTTGTATGCAGTTTGGGAGCCGGCACCAGCAGCAAGGGGAAATGGCCAGTTTTAATCGGAAGCCCATCTCCATCTTGTCCTGGCCCTTTGCCGTAGGGGCAGCGCTCCCCCAGGCAGGTGAGGTGCTTTGCACTGAGGATGTGACACGTCTCTCCCATCGACTTCCGAATGGGATTCGCCGACAAACGATGCCGGCACAACCTGCTCCCAGGTCAGTATCCCCGACTATCCATCCACTGCCTGGACGTAGCTGGAAATCTGCTGGCCTGGTGAAAACCCAACCGCTAACAGAACAATGTCAGCAAAGGCTGCAACACACTCTTGTGAGAGACCGGCGATTCGTGCCTACTGAGGCTCTTTCAGCACAAAGGCTTTTAGAGGAAGAAGGGGGGGCGGGAGGGGGGGGGAGAGAGAAAAGGAGGGAGGGCTCTCGTGTTTCAGGGCTGCTGTCCCCTGGGAACCAAGAACCAAGTGTAGCTTCAATCAAATGCTGACTTCTCCTCCGGGAGCTCAGTAGGAAACCTGATCTCGCTAGCTCATGCCTGCCTCCATGCACATAGGCTGGGTTTTCTTTCATACCAGCGATTTGTATAAAGAGGGGAGAGCCAGCCCGGTTTATTGCAAAGGCGAGATCTCGCAGTAAACGGATCCGGAGAGGTATTTCTGGAGCTAAAATAAGACAACCTTCAGCCGCCTGCTCAGGGCAGGCCGTGCCACAGCCGCCCCCCCGGCTCCGCACGCCGGGCTCTGCCGTGGGCCTCCCTGGCACGGCACGGCCTCCCACGCATCTCCCGCAGCCCTGCATCCTCCCCAGCTGGCAGCAGCCGCCCTGGGGTGGGGTTTGGTGGGTTTTTTTTTTTGTGTGTGTGTGTGCAATGCCAGGTTACACTTCCATTAAAACCTTTGTTTTGTTGTTTTGGTGGGGTTTTTTTTTTACCCCGGGAGATCGCTTCCTGCTCTCAAGTATTGTTCCGGTTTCCCCTGCCGCTCACAACTTTAGCCCGAACGGTTTCTCCACGGTTTCTCCCCTTGCCCACCAGCTGCGTGGAGACTTCCCCCCAGGAAAGCATCCACCGCTGCCCGCTGGCCCCGGGGGTCCTCTGGCACAGCGTCTGGAAGGGGAGGGGGATGTCCATCCTCCAGGCGGAGCTCGGCATAACTCCACAACCAGGCTGTGCTTAATTCTGCACCGGGGGCTTTGCTAATCCACTTTGTGCTTGAACTACTCAAACGGGAGGGAAAGGAAAACACCGCGTGGGGAGCACCACCCAGCCAGGGCAAGGTGAGCCAGGGGGACCGCAGCCGGCGGGAAGAAGGGCTTCCCCTGAAGGCCCAGCTCAGCCTCCTATTCCTGCTATGGGCAAGCCGGAGCGGCTCAGAGCACAACCCCGGGGGCGTGGGAGCAAAGGGGATTGCCCGGGGATCAAGGATTCCTGTAGGATCTCTCCCTAGCCAGGAGCTTTCACATGGAGAAAGTTTGGCTCAGGGAGGGAATTTACACTTGGGAAGGAGAGGAGCTCAGCCCACCCCTTCCCTCCTGCCATTAGCGAGTTTTCTGTGAATTTCAAGCAGAGCTGAGAATCCGCCCCTCCAAGCTTTGATTTCACTTCTCTGTCCCTCCCTGCCACCACGCACAAATGCCATACTCCAGCCGTGGCTTAAACGACCCCTGCAAAGCTCTCCCACCCTCTCCAGGAGACCCCGCAGCTGCAATGCTCCCAGGGTATTGGGGGGGGGGGGGGGAGAGGGGAGGTGAAACGCAACAGCAGGCAAGGGACGGGCAGCCCCCAGCCCACGCAAGCAGAGGGACAGCCACCAGGCTGCCCCAGGCGCGGGGGGGGGTCTGCTGCCTGTGCAAGCAGGGGGTGTACGTAACTTCTCTCCACTATCAACTTGTGCCAGGCGCCGGCTACTCCAATACTCCCCTGGAGGAGGAGATCTGCCTTTTAATAACCGAGGGATACAGGCCCAAATGTTTTGTAACAGGCAAATAACTGCGGGACGTACGAAACCCCCATGTGAGGTGTTCCTGAGCGCTGAACCAACGCCTGGGGTAAGAGCCAGAGCTACGCCAGCTGGAAAAGCAAAAAGCGCTCTGAGAAGGGACAGGCAGGCTGGCAATACCCCAACCCACCCCAGGGGCCGTCCGGAGGTGCACAGGGGAACGACCCCACTGCAGAGCTGCTCCAGTACCGGCAGCTCCTGGCTGTAGGGGATGGCTTCCAGAGTAGCAAAGGAGCCATGGAAAAAAGGGGAGCGCCTTCAGCTGGGAGCGATCTGGCCCCTCCTGGCCGAGGAGGAGGAGGAGCGGGGCAGAGGAAGCACAATGCCAGGCTTTCCCGGTGCCGGCTCGGCCGCTGAGCACAAGCCCCGAGCCTCCCCCTTTCCCCAGCGCTCCATTGAACACACTCAGCCCTTTATACGAGCCATTCCCAGTGTGGCTGGTGGATTCTGCGCTTTCCACTTTAATTGTCTTATCCAAATAAAGCTTTGTTTTCCTTAGCACGACAATCCCAACATTCAGGCCGAGATTTTCATTGGACAGAGGAGATATTTTATTCTCCGATTGTTTAGAGAGTCGGGGCTTACACGGAACAGCCCCGGCTTGTGTGCCTCCGCTCACAATGGGGGCTTTGCAGCCCCAGTCTCCCGTCATGTAGATTCATTTTCTGGAGCGATCAGGACGAGAATAATTTTTCTCTGGATTTCATAGCTTTCCAAGTCTACCCCAGACTTTTAACAAGTCTTTTAGTTCGCACCTAGACAATAAATTTAGTTTAATTTAGCTTCCGGTCTTTAATTTTAGCAGGTCTTCCTTTTGCATGCAAATCAATATGGCAATTACCATCTAAAAGCTCGCCCAGCCCCAGGTCAATGTAAATTGATCATTGTCCGCCTTCTACAAAATAACACCGGGAGTCTGTGGTGCATAATGAGATTATACTGGAAACTGTCTTTCAGATCACAAATTATATTTCATGCTGTCAGGATCTTCTCCAAGCGGACTTCCTTGCATGTCTAATCACACGGCACCGCATCTATTAGCTCACAAGGTAGGTCTGGGGTGCAAGGAGTGTTGGCAAGCGGAGGGAGAGTCCCAAATAATTCAGACAACAGTTTAAGGAAACAGGCAGGCAGGTACTGAAGCGTGCTCTCACTCGTTAACTTTTCCAGCGGTGGAAGAGAGGAGGGGAAAAAAAAAAAAAAAAAAAGGTCTGTGCTCGGCCAAGAACTGCTGTCCAGCAAATAAGGAAAAATGAATTCCCTGCTGGAAAGCAGCAGAACTTTCCTAAACCCACATTTGCGACGCGTTCTTGGCCTCCTCCTTTCCGTCCCCACCTCGTCTGCTCATCCATTCAAAGGCGCCCTGGCTGCCCGCTCCAGAGAAACCCCCAGGAATGAGGCGTTTCCCCCCCCAGGGAGAGACACCCCTGCCCACCACAGCCTCGGGACTCGGTCGGAGGGAAAGGTCGCTGCGGAGCGGCCACCGCCGTAAACCCCGTTCCCTGAAAGGACAGGAGGATTAACGGGAGCTGCTCACAGCCCCGGGAACTCCCCCTGCCTGCAGCCTCTGCGCTGCCTCCTGGCACACAGACACACACGACCAGCGAGCGCTGCTCGCCGTAGTCAAAAAGGGGTTCTCCCGGCTCTCCTCAGCCGGCCAGCTCGACTCCACCACTTGGGATTCTTGCAAAACCAAGGAAAAGCTGAGCAGGCCCGCTCCAGCCATCAATTATTTCCTAAGGCAACACCGAACCTACGGAGGAAGAATTAAACTTGGGCTTCATGCTGCTCTTTCCAAGCCCACACTAAAAACGTGATCTTCTGCAGCAGTGGGGGGAGAAGACAGCGATCTGCGTCTCACCTGTGCAACCCAACTACGCCGCGGAGTCCCAGCCAGAGCCCACCTTGACCTTTGTCAAGACACGCAGAAATCACAACCCGCTGCTTCTCCTCCTCTGTGCCGAGCACCAGTTTACTCCAAGCCACGTTTACTCCAGGGGCAACCTGGCTGCTAGAGCTACGTCCTGAGCTAGAGCGGGCCTTTCAACCCGTCTCTGCAGGGGCCACTCACTGGTCAAAGTTGAGAGACCTTTTAAACGACAGCCACAGATTGCCAAGACTACTTTGGTATGCGCGGCACTCATTATTTTGGGCTGTGGTGGCCTGGGTCCACTTTCTCCGCAAAGGGAGACCCGAAAGCATGTCAACAACTTTGTGTGGTCTCGCAGCTGCACAAAGTTTGCTTGTGCAGACTGTACGAGAGCCCCTGGAGCTCGGTGGCCTTGCCTCTGGCATCCCTGTCAGGGAATCTTGGCTTCTTTATCAACCTTAAAATAAGTGACTTATCATGGGGTGGAGGGAAGAGGAGGGAAAAGGGATGACGATTTTGAACTGCCTGAGAAGCTGCAGGTCCTCAGCACATCTTCATAAAGGCAGATACAGTGCGTGACACGAAGCCTGGATTGTCCACCAGCACAGGAATAAAGCCAAGGCACCAGTATTGTTTCAAGACCCAGTCCATATTTGGGCATTCAGTTCACACATCCTAAGTATTGCTTTAAATATTAGAATAGAGACATTTGCCAATGTGGTTCATAATGCACTCAAATGGGAAAAGGCATCTCTGTTTGGTCTCAGATTACTAGCTTGGTCTTGCTGGTCCTTTTTTTTCGGGGGGGGGCATGGGGGAGGAGATGTAAGAGAAGAGAAGGGAGGGAAACCCTGCTGAGTCTGTTTGCCCTGGTCTCTATTAGATATGCAACAAATCTGCCATTTCCGGCGTTGCTTCTATCTAATTAGAGATGTATTTAGATGTGACGTGTAAATAAGCGCTGAGCTGCCTGCTGCCCTGGCTGCGCGGACTGCTCGGGAGCATTTCCAATCAGGCTGTAGCGCCCGGAACCGGGGCTCAGACAAAGAGGAATGGGAATGGCCTGCGCTGCAGGCGAATCCCCCAACAAAACCAGCTTTTTTTTATCTAGCGCTCGAAAAGCCTTTAACTGCTTTTAATCTGTACCGCCCAGGCTTGCACGCCACCACCGCATCTCATCCACCCAGAGGACGCCTCGGTACAAAAGGCAGCACACAACGCACGCAGGAGCTGCAAAGAACCCCCCCCCCAACTCACCCCAACCGCGACCCTGCTCCCCATCACCCCTTGCCCTCCAGGGAGGTGTGCGTGCCCCCCACCCTCCCTCCCGTGGGCTTCCACACACCATCACCACCCCCCTCTCCCAGGCAGGCTCCTGCCTGCGCAGCTAGAGGAGCCAAGGGCTGCCCCACGCCGTGGGCACACATGCATACGTGACCCCCGTGGGGCGAAGGGCACCGAGCTGCCGCGGGAAAGAAGCTGCCGGGACGCAAACGGCAGCCGCGGAAACTTGCTGTCCCCGAGGGGATGGCCGGGAACCTCTGCCACGGGGTTTAACGCGGCATGGGGAGGGAGTGTGGGGAGGGGGGGGATATGCGGTGAGCTACTAGAGACACCCTACCACCCGAGGCTTGGCCGCCCCACGAGGCCCCGCTGAGCCCGAGGGGCTGCAGAGGCTTCCCCTGGCCCCACAGCCACCCGACCCTGGTTCCAAGCACTCCTCGGGAGTTTTCCAAGAAAGAGGAAAACTCCTGGGAACGAAATAATCTGGCGCTCGCCTCCTGAACTCTTTTCCTGTTGTGGGAAACAGCTTTTATAAAGCCATCAGATGGAGGGGGCAGAGCCCAGGGGGCCCAACGCACGCTGCCCTGTCGTCCCCCCCAGCCCCACTCCGGCAGCATCCCCACCAGCACTGCTGTTCCCGCATCCTTCCAGGCCGGAGCAGGCGGCTGCAATCCCCTCTCAGCTTTAAGGGTTAACAACCATCGCCACCGCAAAAAAAAAAAAAAAAGAAAGAAAAGAAAAAAAAAAGAAAAAGAAAAAAAAAAAAGAAAAAATATCGCGGTGACCTTTTCCTCTCCGACTCCCCCACTCTCCCTTTCAGGCTCCGGTTCCCGAGCTCGCAGGGAGCCTGAGCGGCTGTCTAGACCGATCTATCACAGAGGGACAAACAATACCAGGAGAAGCCCCTGCCCGGTCCCTCAGCCTCCGCCACTCACCTTAGAAATGGCGAAGAAGAGAAAAGTGACCGCGATACAATCCTCCCCGGTATATTTATAGCCTTCCACACAGCCCACCTTCATGCCTGACAAATGAGATTTTGTCTGCTCTCTCAGCGTACGCTCCAATAAACACACACACTTTTTTTTAATTTTTTTTCCTTTTTTTTTTTTTGGGTGCCTTGTTTGTTTTTGGTAACATTCCGGGCTCGTCCCTCCGACCTCAGGGCGGGTGAGGGCCCTCCATGCCCGGTGCGGGGAGGCAGGTTTGATAGCCGGAGCAGGAGGAGCTGGGGGGGTGGGGGTAAGGGGGGGGGGGAAGTCAGAGGGGACCCGGCCGTTCTTCCAAACGCAACCTCCCAACCTGGAAACTTCAACGTCCGTATCCATCCCGCCCCTTCGCACCCATCCCAGCCTCCCTTCACCCCAAGCGCCCCCCTGTCCCTGCCAGCCCCCCCACCCCACCCCCTCGGGTTGCGAATGAAGGAGGGTGTAATACGGGGCGAGGAGCCGGAGGTCCAACGCTGCAAAAGGCTGGGGAATAACTAATGAGCTGTGCAGGCCATTGATCCGGTGCATACTTCCTAATTAACTCTGAGTCACCTATTTGTGACAGCAATTCAAAGAACTGCACCAGGGATAAACTGCAACCCCGGCGCGCGAAGGCAACCGGAGGGGGGGGGGGGGGGAGAGAAGAGGCGGCGGGGGGGGGGGGGGTGGGGGGGGGGGGGTGGGAATTT
>JAOTQQ010000001.1:117632930-117647283 GCA_026546715.1 Gallinago undulata | reverse complement strand
GGGGGGGGGGGGGGGGGGGGGCTACCCAGCCTCTTATTCCTCCCTCCATTTATTTCCACCCTCTCCCCCGAGACAGCGGGGGTAGGAAAGCGATCCGGAGCGAGGTCTGTGCCTGTCGGGAGGCGGGGGGGGGGAGGGGGGCAGGAAGGAGGCTCCGGGAGGTGCCTGCCCGCCCCGGAGACCCGGTCGCGCTGCGGCTGCCCTCGCCGCCGCGGGAGCGCCCGCGGGGAGGGCCACGGAGGGAGGCATTCCCGTCGGAGGAGTCTACCTGTCTACAAACGTTTTTTACGGTGCTACGCGCACCAAGGTGGTCCCGGCTCCCGCAGCAGGTCCGCGGGACCGGCCGCGGTCCCTTTCCGAGACAGGAGGGCTGCTTTCCGCCTTGTTCCCCGCGTTCATCACCAGACCGCTCCAAGTGCTAAGTTGTTTCCCCCTCCCCCCCCCTTTTTTTTTTTAAGCCTGCAAATTAAATTCAGCGCCTCTCTCTCCTATTTTAGTGTCTGTTATGTTAATTGCACTTAGCGCCGGGGCGCTGCTCGCCAGGGATGTACGAAGGCCTCGGAGATTAACCGCAGGCTCCTTGCTTGGACTTTTTTTTTTTCCGCCAGCAGCGAGTTGCGAGCGGCTGCCGAGGAGCTCGCACGGTCCCGGGCGATTTCGGGGCGAGCTGATGCCGAATCTGTGTGCCCGCAGATCCATCTGCGGTGAGGACAGGTATTTTTCCTCCCCGTGGATGGTAAAAATTCAAAATTAAGTGCGACAGCTTCCAGGCAGAAGACGCCACGATCGCGCGATCTCGCAGAACCTGTCGGTTGTGCTTTCTGGAGCAGCAGGGAAACCGGACACCTTTATCGATGAATCCCAGAGCCGTTCTCCTGGCCGTCCGCCGTATTTGTCGCCATCTAACCCCGGGCAGCCCGCGGGTGCCGTGTCGCAGCCCCTGCCCTGCCCGGGGAAGTCCCCACGGCCGGCCTCCCCGCAAAGGAGTAGGGCGTGTGGGGCCTTCCCAGACGCGGCCCTTTTTTTTTTTTTTTTTCTTTTCTCCAGTGCCTACTTCATCTATTCGTTATCAGGGGACGGCGGGTGGAGTGACTGAGCCTAATAAGTTGTCCACTTGTTCATTTCGGGAGCATTGATTCCTGGCTCCAAGGCACTCCGTTCTAGCACTGGCTACAGCTGCGGGGCATTTCGCAGCTGGTCTTTGGCCTAGACAAATATCAGCGAGAATGGGAGCGTTATTAGCCACATAAATAAATCATTAACGTGCACACAAATGTTATTTTAGCATAACTTCCAAGGAGAAAATATCCCAGCGGGGCAGGGCAGAGATGTGCGTTGCGTTGCGTGGACCGGCCCGGAGGCAGCCCGGGCCAGCGAGGGGAGAGCGGGGGGGTGGGGGAGGGTGGTGTTGTCGACCCCCCCTCCCCGGCGCGGTGCCGGGAGGAGAAGCACGGCTCCCGATTGAACATTAAACAGGGGCCGGCCCGCCGTGGCGGGGGCCTTGCCTCGCAGACCTTTGTCTGCTCTCCCGGGGCCGGGCGGGGACGGCAGGCGCTTTTCTCCCCAAACGCGACGACGCTAATGAGATTACCGTCCAGGCTGGCCGCAGCTGATGCTGCCGAGCGCCCAACCCGCCCGGTCCCGCCGCTGCACCTCGTTAACCGGCCGCGGAGCCCGGGCCAGAAACGACGCTTTGCTTTCGCGGCCTCCCGCAAAGGCTCTGCCGGTTCCCCCCCACCACCACCACCTCCGTGCCCGGGGAGCGGCAACCCCTGCCGCCGCCGCCCGGGCCGCGCTGGCCCTGCCCCGCGGAATCCCGCGGGTGCCAGTATAAGCCCTGCCCGGGAGCCCTGCCAAAGGCACTCTCTTTGATATCCCGCACCGCCGCCGCTCCTCCGCTCGCTCCTAATCACGCAAAGGCGAGCCCGCGCCGGCAACTCTCCCCCTAATAAACACGACGCGCGTTTTGCCGGGCTCCCGAAGTAAATATGGAACGGGAAAAACGGGGCTGCGCCGGAAAGCTGAAATCTTCCACTTTTTTTTTTCGCCCTTAGCAACCGGCTGAAGCGTTGTGCGCTCCCTCCCCGAGCCAAGGCTCGGTGTGATTTACTTTCTGGTTGCGATGCAGATATTCACTTGTCAGTTCAAGGGCAGGACAGAAACTGTGCAAGCGGAGTCTTGTGAACGGAAATCTCCCATTTACGAGGTTCTGCTCCACCACCGAAAGCCACCCTCCAGCACCTTTGTTCTGCGTGCAGCTGCTTTTATCACACACGCACAACCCCCCGCCCCAACCACGTCTCCGTCCGACCCTTCTTCCCACGTCTCACTCCTCAGATGGATTCCCTGTCTTTTCCCGACTGACCCTGGGGGAGGCGGCGAGCGAGGGAAGGGGGGGAGCGGGGGGGGGGCAAGGGGGAGGGAGAGATCGGGACCGGGGGAGGTTGATGATGAATGACAAGGCAAATGATAAGAGCCGAAGCGACAGCAAAAGCAAACAGAAGTGGTCTCTGCTCTCTCGCAGGGCCCAGCCCCGTCCGCAGCCTGGGGAGTTGCGCCTGTGCCCACGAAAGCAAGGTTGGCCTCCGCAGGCTTCTCCGGGGCGAGATAAACACATTTCGGTCACGTGGCGAGCCTATACGGTTCCATGCTCCTATTTGCCTTCCCCGCTCGCTTTTCACAATAACATGCCATCCGCCAGCCAGCTCCGAGGCTAACCTCACCTCCCTGGCGCCCGGCCAGCCCGCCCGGGGCCCGGCCATGGCGGGGAGAAGCCCCGGGGAGGCTGCACACTCGGGCTAAACACTCGACCCGGGGGTTGGGGCAGGGTCCCCCTGGATCCCAGCTTGGGGCTGGAGCAGGGTCTGGCTGCACCCGAGGGGGAGCAGGGGCCGGGACCGGCCGCATCCTCGGGACAGGGCTGGGGCGGACACGGTGTCCCCGGGGAGCGGCGGGGTGGAGGTTTCGCCCAGGCATCGCAGGTGCGGGGCGTATGCGGGCGGTGTCGGCTTCGGGGTGGGAGAATCCCCACATCACCGTGAGCGGCGGCCGGGCGCGGGGTGGGCTCGTTGGAGAGGCAGGAGGACCGGGGCACTGGAGGCGAGGCGCCAGCTTTGCAGCTTTAAAATGGCTGAAAAGGGTGTCCCCGGGCATCCCCTCCTCGCTGGCAGCAGCGGCGGAGCCCCGGTCGCCCCGAGCAGCACCGCGGCCGCCTGCGGCAGCTCCTGCTGGTTACGGGAACAATGAGCCACCGCGGGCGCGCCCGGTGCCTCCCCGCTGCCGGGGCCGGGGGCAGCGCCGCGGGGCCGGGGAGGCAGGCGGTGGGGGAAGGCGTGCGGAGGGGAGCGGGAGGCTGGAGCCGGCCAAGTGCCTCCTCCTTCCCCCCCCCCACACACACCCCGCCTTTCCCCCGCCCGGCGGAGCGAGCGTGCCGTTTAATCCCTTTATCCCCGCTCGCTGGTGGCGGTGCGAGCCGCCGGGCCGGGAGCCACCCGCCAGCCGCCCGGGGAGGCGACGTGCTGGCTCCGTGGCGCAGATGTCGCCGCGTAGGGAGCAGGGGAGCAGATCCCCACCGGCACCACCTTCACAACGGCAGCAGCGGATGTGTGTGTGTGGGGGGGGAGGGGGGTGACGTGGAACCCCCGGGGGCCGCGCTCCGCGGGGTTCTCGCCCTTCGGAGCCCCCTCCCCATCCGTCCGTGTCCCCTCCCCCCCCTCCCGGAGAACTCCCTGCCGTCGGGCACCGCGCCCGGCGCCCCGCCGCCCTACGGTCTCCTTATCCCCGCTCCCGGGGCAGGCCCCGCTCTCTCTCCCCCGCGGGGGCACGCTCGGAGGCTTTCCCTCTCGCCGGGCCTCCCCGGGCCAGGCGAAGGAGCAGCCCCCCGGTGCGGTGCCCAGGTTGGCCAGCCGCCACTCGTCTGCCCGTGCTCCGAAATCCGGCAATTATGCAAATGCCCGGGATGCTCTCCCCTTTGATCTGAACTTCCTCGGAATGATCCCTTCTCATTACGGAGCATGAAAATGCCTCTCGGACGTGTAAAGTGAAGTACAGAGCTCCTTTCATCCCTTTTTGTTACCCGCACCCGGGCTCGCCTGTCGGGCCCCGCATTCCCCAAACGCCGGGAAAGGGGGCGGGGGGTGAGGAAAAGGGGCTCCCGGGGGAGGCGGCGGGACGTGGGAGCAGCCCGGGCCGCCGGTTGTCATGGCGAGGCCAAGCGTCTTCCCGAGTTATGTGCGACTAATGGGTTTGTGCCCCGCTCGGCTCCGGGTTCACCTTTCTCCCCGCTCCCCCTCACCTCCCCTCCCACCCCCCCAGCTGCTCGGCTCCCCGCCGACCTCCCCGCCCGCGCCCCGGGAGGCAGCGGCGCCCCCCTAGCCCCGGCCGCCCCGCAACGGCCCCGCTGCCTCGTCCCTCTGGTTTCACTGCCTGCATATCAAACGCGGCGGGGTTTGGAAGCGGAGGCGGAGGGAGGGAGGGAGAGAGGGAGGGGGTGCGGGCTCCCGCCGACGGGAGCGCAGTCCCCGAGGAGCGACTTTAAACCGCGTCTTTTGTTGCGCCCCTTCCCACCTCTCGTCCTCCGTTTTGATAACGGGGACTAACGGGGCACTGCCTGTGTATCACAGCTTTAGTATGGCCACGCAACCGTGGACAGGATTTTCAAGGCTCCCGAGAGCCATGAATGGAATTTTTGTTATCTTCTTTTCTGTTGGTTCTTTTTTTGTTTGTTTGTTTGGTTGGTTGGTTTGGTTTGTTTGTTTGTATGTTTTCTCCCTCCACATCCCCACTCCCACCCCTGTCCCCATTCGAAGATATATTAACAAAGTTTGTGCTCTCTTGAAAACTACACCTCCGGTGTAAGAAAAACATTCTGACCGTTCGCTGGAGGCCATTTTATGAAACCTCAAGGAGGTTGGTAGCTTGCATAATTTCAGGAATACCAGGTATCTGCTTAATACCTTTCCCCTTTCCCATCCAGACAAGCCGGGAGCTCTGTGGGCCCAGCGCTCCTGTGACAGACCATGTATTCCCACCTATCCGAGAGGCCTGGGCTAGAAAACGGATGGACTTCTTCCCTGCTCTGCTCACATATGGTGCAGAGAGGAAGCCTGTGATGTATCTGTGAGACGAGGGAACGCACATGAAGGAGGGCATGGAGTAAGGGGGCCACTCTTAAGTATGTAGGTTGCTTATTTTATTTTGCTGGAATTTGCAGTTTCGTCTCGAGAAGCATTGCTAGATGCAGCAGTTAATGAAAATGTGCCGCTGCAAAACAAAGCTGAGCAAACAGAAGAAGGCAAATTATTTGAACTGTTTTTAAAATGTTGTCATGTTTGTTAACAGCTGCTTAATTCTGGTGCCTAACAAGCTCTTGGAAAATAAGTTTTATTAATGAAAAAAAAAACAAACCAAAACAAAACAAAAAAGGCAATCCCTCTCCTTGCTTACAATTAAATTATAACATCTTATGATGCATTCCATCAAGACCTCCAGTAATATCTGGGCTCAGGAGACCTAAAATACCTAATTCATAGATCTTTTAAACCAAGAACGGACCATTATGATCAGCTGGTCTGACCTGCTACGTATCATGGGCCAGTGAATTTCAGCTAGACATTCTTGTATCAGAGTCATAAATTCTGGCTGAGCTTTTAGCCTGGCATCCAATCTTGCTCTGAAGACTTTTAAGTAACAGAAAACCCACTGTTGCCTCAGTTGTTCCAGTGGTTATGTGCCCTCACTGGTTTAAAAAAAAAAAAAACAACGCACCTATTTCTGCTCAGAATTCATAGAGCTTCATTTTCCAACATAGGATCTCATTATGCCTTTGTCTGCCACATTAAAGAGATCTCCACTATCAGAAATCTTCCCATAGAGACACTTAGGGCACTTAAAGACTATGATCAAACCAAGTCATAGCCTCCTCTTGGATAAATTAATAGACGGGATTTCTTTAGTCTTTTGCAATAAGATGCGATTCCCAGACCTTAAATCACTCTTGTGGCTCTTTCCTGATCCTGTATTAATTTGCCAATGCACTTTTAACATGCAAACACCACAACAGAGCTGGACACAGTATTCCAGCAATGGTCTCATTCGTGTCGGAAGCGTTAATGGCATCATTAAGTTTACTTGTTTAAAACCCTATGTAGATTACCTTTATAGATAGCCTTAGCAATACTGACTTTATTAAAACCCCATTTAAAAAGTCACCCGTCTTCATGCAGACTAGTGTTGTTCATCAAATTCACAAGGCTGAGCATCACTTGACCAAACTGCAGAGATAGTGTAGTTTTTCTACCTGGGGCTTTTTCAGTACTCCAACAGACCTAGCCTTCAGTAGGGCTTCTTTTTTTTTTTTTCTTTTGTCTGTAAGAAGCAACTGCTGCATATTCTCACAATGGCAGTAGCCCTGGCTGTGCACTAACACAGAAGCACGAACGCAGAGCTCCACTGCACCGTCCTCTCTTCCTCTCCTGCAATGCCAAAGCCCGCAGTTATGTCCCAGCAAGATTCAAGAGTAGTTCGGTCAGTGGCGATGGAAAGGCTCAGTTTTCAGATGCTCCACCCTAGATAGTTCACAGGCAGCTTCTATGAGGGCCTCTTCAACCATGGCAAACAGTCTGCTTTCACATTCAAGCCCATTCCTTGTCCACTTTCACGTGAACATCTGCTCCAAAAGATGGACAGTGAGCAGGGTAGAGCTGTCCCACTGGGTACCAGATGAAGCACGTTCCCCGGCAAAGAAATAGGAGCTACCCTTCCCCTGCCCATCCTGGTGATGTCCACCCATTTTTCAGTCTGTCTCAGCTTCTAAGATAGCCTTGCAAAGGCAGCGTGGAGCTGCAGAATCTCAGAGGACCAAGCTCCATGCATTACAGAAGCATTAATTGTGCTGCTCCAGTACCTTCCCAGTCTCTGATCTTCTCGAGCTACACCAGGAAATACTGCATGCAGTGAGTGCCATTGTGGTGGGTGCTGCAAACCTGTACTCTGTTCTGTGTGAGAGGTGGCCTGAATTGTAGCCGAGATGCCCTGGATTATTTACTGAGACTGACTCCCTAAAGCCTCTACTGCATTGTGCTGGGCCTTGTATGACAATGGTGAAACAGTTTGTGCCTCAAAGATCTCATTCCGTATCGTTTGTGTACTCAAAAGCAGAGAATCACATGGGATAGACGTTGGTCATGGAGATGGCTGGGCCTCAGCTTCATGCACAACCTCTGTGCTTCCTGAGCAATCAATACTCCTTTATTTATTTTCCTCCCCAATGATAGGTTGTTTTCTGTAGACCTAGTTGGAGATTTACATTAATTATGATCTTGTGGTCACGCACTGAGCAAAGGTGCTTTTCCCACCAACAGCACTCGGACTGGCCCACAACATCTTCTAGCTTGCTCAGTTCCCCAGGCTGTTCCAAATGACATCTCTGCCCTAACAGAGATCATGACACATGCTGGAGACCAGGTATAGTGGGTCTGCAGCGTGGGCACCTTCTAGTAGGAAAGCAGCTATGAACTGCCTGGGAAAGGTGTTCTCCATACAGGAGTGATTCTCCATCTGCACAGAGCTGATTAGGGGGCTTGTACACCACTTCTTCTGCTACTGCCTCCAGGGACATGGTGTCGATACAGTGTAAAGCCTGTCTAGCTACACTTTTTACCCTGGGGTGAACTATGATGAAGTTCACGTGATGTTAGAGGACCTTGAAGCTGCCTGGAGAGGCCCAGTCTGCATAAACCAGCAGCAAGAGGGGGGTGGCACAAGATTAAAGGTCAAAGTGCTTTTAGGTGTATGCCCCACCTCACATTCCGTGCCACGCAGTCACACCACAACTGTCCTTTTAAGCTTAAATTATCCACAATGACACAGCCTTCGTGTCCTACAAGTAGCAGCTCTCCCTTCATTTATACTTTCCATGTGCCCTCGTTTTACTATGAGTCAGACACACTTGCCCTCCTCTTCCTATGACTTACTCTTTCCTACCTCAGAAGACACGTATATCAAAAGATATATCTGATGGCCCAGTTATGCATGTGTTCTCCTACAATTGTCATCACTCCTTTCCAAAACCACTGCTAGATAGCCATCGGGTTGACATCAAATTCTCCGTTAGCCTCAACCATGAAAAAGTGAGCGCGGAGAAGTCACCTTTGTTATAACAAAACACCCTTGAGTTGCACTTAATTCTAGTAAGCAGCACATTATCCTCACACACTGTACCAAAATGCAATTTATAATTTTAAAAAGCAATAATCATTCAAACCATCAGGCCTGCAGCATTGAGGCACTGCGTGCTGCAGGATGGGATTGCTTCTCTTCTTTCTAATTTACCTGCAAGCACACATCGCCCAGCTGCTCGTGACAACCTGCTCTTGCTTCCTTCCAGGCTGCTGCAGCCAACTGTATCTGGGTCTGAGTGACTGTTTTGGGGTCTGCTCTCCTCGGAGAACTCTCCGAGGGGTTTGTCATGAGTTTTCATGGAGAGCAGAACGAAGCTGTATGTGGAAAACCAATATTGACATTTCCTTGTTTAAATATCATACATCAGAGGGGGGTCACGGGAGCCAAGGCCACCAGAAAGGGTTCCCCCACAAGCTATTATTTCCTTTTAAAAAGCACCAGGGACCCAGCGGTCTCCTCTGGGCCTCACACCCGCATGTCTGCTCTTCTCGGCGAGCTGGCTGGCTGCTGCCGGTGCCACTTAGCAAATACAGATGTTCAGGTCTTTTTCTTTCACCACAGGTCTCACTCATCGCTGCGCAGAGGCCTGGTACTAAACGAATGCCTCGTTTAAGCCCTCTTTTCAAGGCTACGCGAAACACACACCCCGTTCACGCTCACCTCAGCCTTTGCTTGCAAAAATCTACGGCACTTTCCTATCAAATTTGAAACAAATGGCATTCAAACTTATTTTAAAAATTAATTGAACCAATACATCAACAACTTTCATGTTTTCAGAGCCTGCGTGGCCCTCGCCTGGGAAATTAGAGCTGTGGGAGGGTAATTCTGCATTTAAATCAATGGAGCTCTCTTTCCTGACAAGGTTGCCTTCACACTTTGTGAAGCCAAGCAATCCTACCGGGGTTCAGAAGTAGAGAGCCCCGTTAGGTGTCCTTGCACCTACAGCACACCTGATCTTCCCACCAGGGAGGGCTGTGAGGGTGTAACCCCCTCCATTAGCACCACCTAATGCAATGCCATTGGGGAGTACTTCTACACCCCAGTTCTCTTGTCCTCCCAGTCACCCAATCAGCCCCTTGCCTTATTCCGTACGTTTTTCCCCAGTTCCCCACGTGAGAGCACTTCACCCTGAGAGCGGGCAGGCTCTCAAGGCGAGACTGGATGCTGAAATAGGAAAAAAGGTGTTTGGGGACAGCTCAGAAAAAGGACCAGAGAAAGTGACAGAAGATGTGCCCCTTCCCAGGGAGGGAAAGGCTGCAGGATTTCTCTTTTTATCTAAACCCCTGAACGGATTTGCCGCTAAAAGAAAGATAATCCACATTATGTAGAAACAAAATTACATTCACATGAACACACGCGTACAAACGCACACTGTTCTCTTCTAACGGCAGGACACGGGCTTTAGGAGCAGTGGCCTCGGAGAGCCGTGGCAAAGGAACCCATGGCTGAAGCTGGGAGCTCGCCTGCCTCCCTGTACCACTGGCATCGCTCTCCTGGTCATCCAGCTTTGTAGTTTTTACAGTTTTGCTTCCCTTTTTTGGGCAGGCAGGAACAATCTGCCTTCTGTGCATACAGAGTGCCCCGCACACTAAAGCTGTTGTCAGGTAACACAATCTGGAAAGATAAAATACCACTGAAATTTAGTGTGCCTCAATCCCCCTGGTTATCTCTACGCATCCTGAGCCTTACCCTAGTCCCAAACTTCTCCCTGCTGTTTTGTGTTTAGGTGATAGCCACGGTACATTAGAGGTTGCAAGGCAGAGTCGTACCCCGAAAAGTTTACAAATCTAAACAGAGTCCAGACAGGCAGTGTAAACAGAGGCTATAAGAATACGAAGACATCATTTAAGTCGTCGCGTAGAGGTCTTTAACAGGTCTCAGCGCCAGGACTTTTGAAATAATTTTTCCCCTTCTTGGGAGTGTTCTGGAGGCAGCGAGATGTTATGAAACAGTGAAAAAGAGAGACGTTGCGACTTGGCAAACTGTTACCGGGCGAATGTCAAATGTGTAAGCTCGGATACAAGGGCTGCAGGCTGGCAGGGACAGGGTGCCTGAAGCCTGCTACTGCTGGCAGGAAAGGGATGGGGCTATGGAGGGAGCCTGGGACCCGCCTGTGCTCCAAACTGAAGCAGTTTCCATACCTTTCGGTGTCTCTGCCGACTACTCCAAGCCATCGGGGTTTGCCCCTTCTGCTTTAGTAGTGTTCTCCACTGCTTTGTTTCTGAGGCTTAACCATTGCCACGTAAGAGCACTTCCAAGGAGATTTTAAAATGCCTTCAGGGCAGCAAGGGACAGCAGCGGGAGGACTATCTGAACCACTTTGGTCTGAGACATTTGGACTTAGATCCATCCAGGCGTTAATTCAGTGAAAGCCAGACAGGATCAGGCTGAAACTGGCATTATGCGCTGTTGGAAGCAAATCCAATTCACATAGTTTTAAGCACACGCAAACCATTTTCTATGGGGACCTGGAGTGCTTTACAAGAGCGCTCGAGGGACCAGGTGACTTTTACCGTGGTGAATTTCAGCAGCATAAGCAAGGCTTAACGTTGTGGCCATAGCCCTCCCTGAAGTAGGGATGACTGAAAAGGCCAAGCCAACAAGTTGGAAAGGTTTGATTTTTTTCCTTTTCTAATGCTACTGTCTTTTTTTTTTCCAGCTTCTTGTTACTGCTTGAAAAGCTCTGTATCTTATCATCATGACACAAGCCTGTGTTTTTCTCTCCCTGCTAAAATGCTGGAGGTACCTAGTGAGAGAACAGCTCTGTGCAGGATCTAGTGGGAGGTATGGAGACCCCGGGGCCATTTTTGCCTACTGCTCTTCAGGTTGCTCAAAAGTTTCGGTCCTACCTTAAGTCAGTGAACAAGGCCCAGGGCTAGAGACAGCGGTGGAATATAATACCTGTGCAATCTCTCTTCTGTCACAAGGCAGGGACCTGTCAACTACACCCAAACCCCACCAGGCCTCTGGGAAATGGGTTCCAGCACTGGTTTGCCACAAACCTTGCCCCAAATACGGAAGAAGGACCTTGTCTCAAGCCAACCTGAAACAGTTGCATAGACACACACATATCCGCTGTTGTCTCGTTCTTGCACTCTTCCTTCAGGTGCTTCCTTG
Source organism: Gallinago undulata (assembly GCA_026546715.1). Lineage (NCBI taxonomy): Eukaryota > Metazoa > Chordata > Aves > Charadriiformes > Scolopacidae > Gallinago > Gallinago undulata. Next base: position 117,635,985 of record JAOTQQ010000001.1, on the reverse strand, counting down.
TCGTGGGAGGGGGTGTCCCCAAGCCCTCACTCACATGTACCTACAGGACTGTTTCCCAGCCACAGCTTATATTCAGCTTTCCCCAGACAAGAGTTACTCTGACATCTTCATGCACACACACATACAGACAGAGATCTTTCTGAAAGCCGTGTATGTGGTCTTTTGCTCTCCTGCTCCCCAGCAGACGGGGGCTCAGCCTGTCCAGACATGGGCAGCACACCTCACCCCTGTGCTCTGTCCAGGGTCCATCCCCATCTCCCGCTCCTTCCACAGTTCCAACACCAGCCACGTCCGCAGCACCAGAGGTGCAACAAGGGCACATGAGTCATTTCCCTCCTAGCCAGCCCTGTCTGCTATGCTCTGGCTGAAGTGACACAGTGGTCTTGCTCCTGGTTCTCAAGCGGCGTTCAAAGGTACAGGGCGGGTTATAGATTTTTTTTGCCCCTCTCTGGCTTTCGGGCTTCAGAGCGGTGCTTTGTACTCGACAAGGCTTTTCTGTCTGCTTGGCGGCACAGGCTGCTGCTGGCTCAGTGCTCTCCCCCTTCGCTTCCTCTGCTGACCCTGATCCATCAAAGCTCCTCCTGGCCAAGGGAGGAGTGGGGGGCGCACAGGGAGCAGGCGGGCTCCGTGGGGCACTGGGGCTGGTAATCTCCCCAGGGTGCTGGTGACAAGCATGAAAGTAGCCGGCCGGCTCTGCAAACACAGGGCAGCCGGGAGCAGGGGGGTGCAGGCAGGGAGGTGTCACTTGCATGACCCGGGACCGGGGCCACAACCGGGTCGGGGGGCAAACCACCCCGGCTGGCTCCCGTCGGGCTCCCGCGGGGCCGGGGCACGGCTCGCTGCAGGGCCAGACAGCGCTCCCTGCCCCACGCCGTCCTTCACGGCCTCCTTGGGGACCCGGGCACGGCTTATGGGGTCGCCTCCCAGCTCCGCAATCCTCCCGGAGAGCTGGCCCCGTGTGACACCGGGGGCAGCCCTGCCCCGCCTCTGCCGCCCCCAGCCCCGACGGCGCGGCCCGGCCCGGCCCGGCCCTGTCTCCCCCCAGGGCTGCGAGGTGGTGCTAGCCCCGGGCCGCGGGTGTTCCCTGCGCTGCGGGACGCGGCCTTGAATCGGCCCGAGTCACAACCCCGGCACGTCAACCGTGTCGTAGGGACAGCCCGCGACGTCCCGCCTGGCTGAGAGCGGAGGGGGGGGCGGGGGGGTGGCTCCAGAAAATACCGAGTGCGTGCTTGGACTGCATCAAAGGTATTTATTTTGATTGTCCCTTGGTTATAACTTCCATCGCTGCCCTTTGTTTTATAGCTGCTCAAGTTTACTCGCAGAATTAAGACAGATTTTGGGGGGAGGGGGAGGAAGGGGGTAGGAAGCCTTTGTTCTCCGGAGTGTGCTTGTCTTACTTTTGCATCATGTGGCCTGAGCGGCACCCCCTGCCCCCCTCCGCCCCGACCGTATTTACTCTATCTCGAGTGAGTCCTTTGAAGGAGAGGGCAGAGTCGTCGTTAACCCTCTGCGTGCCTGCCGGGCCCTCCGCCGGCAGAGCCCGCCTTCGGCGGGGGACGCCGCGGGTTCTGAATCCCACAGCCGCGGGTGTCGCGTCGACGGACGGCATCTGTGTCTCCTCCCCCACAAAAAAATAAATAAACCCCACGGCGTCCATCCCGCGGCCGGTCTCCTCGCCAGCCGTGCGCAGGGGGAGCCGCCGGCGGTGGGCCTCTCGGAGAGAGCCCGGGGATACCCCCTTGATCACTAGCAGAGCTCGCCTGCTTAACACGAGGTCGGAGATGCCTACAAACTCGAAACAGCTGCCGGGCTTTGCTCTGGCCTGCCTGCTAAAATACGCCGATCTCCTTTTAATCTGTTTCATATTCACAAATTAAGCACTTAGCCTAGGTAATAAATCATGAGGCAGTTTACGAGGCTAGCAGGAGACAAACAAGTGGAAAGGGAAAACAATCGCCTCAAAGTGCGTTCAGTGTAACTGGAAAGAGGCGCTCGGAAAACCCAACCCGCGCTCCCCGGGGCGGCGTGAGCACCCCGCGGCCCCGGGCCGAGCTCGGCCGCTGGTTTCGGGGGGCCCACACCCAGCACGGCAGCCCCCGCACTTGTCCACCCCGCGGGGCTCCGTTCGCAGCCCGAGCTTCTGCCTTTGTCTCTCCGGGTCCCCCGGGCCGCCCGCACCGGCTCCACCTGGGAGAGACTCTCCCGGCAGCCGGCCTGGAAATAATGAGTCGGGCTGGCGATAACCTTCCTTCGCACACACACACACCCCGGCTGGAAAAGAAATGCTGGGGAAAGAAAAAAAAAATAATAAAGTGCGGGCTCGCCTCACGCCGAAGCCGCTCGCAGTGCCCGCGGCGGGGGGGGGACACACGACGACACACGGACGTGGCGCTGCCGTGTCCCGGGGGAAGGCAGCCCGGAGAGATGCCAGGGGCTCCGGAGCGCACATGCCTGGCTGCTTCGCCCCGGTGCTGCCGGGAGGGGTGGGGGGGGGAGGCAGCCGGAAAGTAGCGCTTTGGCTACCGGAGTTGGCCCCCCCCGGCCCCTGTTGCGGGAGGGGGGAGCACCCCGGCTGGCGAGGGACACCCCCCCTCTCGGGCCACTGTCACGCTCACAACGCGCAGGGGGGGCAGGACGGGGGGCTCCGGAGGGCAGGGCTCACCCCGAGCCCCCGGGCTCCTGCGGCGGGAGAGAGGAACCGGGAGGCGGGCGAGCCGGGCGCTGTGGCAGCGGGGGAGTCCCCGGCGCCGTCCCTGGAGGATCTTCCCGGGAGAGCCGCCAGCCACCCCCGGGGGGAGGCAGGCGAAGGCCTCCAGACAAAAGACCCGGCGCTAAGACCCTTCCTGGCAAAGGCGCATCCTGCCCAAAGTATTTCAGCAGAGACTTTTCTCCCCTCCGGCGGGGCTCCGCGCCTTGCCGAGCCCTGCCGAGCCCTGGCAGCGGGGCCACAGCTCGCTGTGAGAGGGGGGGGGCGCACAGGGGAGGGCGTGCGGAGCCGGGGAGAGATGGGGGGGGGGGGGGGAGGAGAGGTCGGCCGCATCCCCCGGGAGAGGTG
>JAOTQQ010000001.1:117610141-117620604 GCA_026546715.1 Gallinago undulata | reverse complement strand
ACCCACGGCAGCAAATCGTCCTGTCTGGCGGAGAGAAACAGGAGGAGCCATACCGGGGCCGTCCCCGCCGGTGCCTCGGTGCGTGACACGCCAGCCCCGTGCCTCTTTCGGTGTAGAGAAACTTCCCGGCTGCTAGCGACGGGTGGCTGCGCCGCCGCAACGCATCCTCCGGTCCTGAGCTTCCCCCCCCCCGTAAACTCATCTCCCTCCTCCCCCCCCCCACGCACCCCCCGCGCTGCCGCCCCCTTCCCGTCACGATTTAATGCTTTTCATGTTCTTCGGCAACTGCGTTTCCGCAGAGAAACCCCGGCGCGCTCCCAGCTCGGCGGCTCAGCTGTATTGTGGCGAGCTCAGGCACAGCCGGAGTGAATCCATTACGCCTCGATCCTACAATACAGGTTTATGCGGATACCCTCTGATTTACATTTAAAACAGCGCGCGGGCATTGTCTGCTAGCCTGAAAAGAAAACACAGCCCTGTAACTTCAAATGACCTTCAAAGCAATGCAATTAACTCTCGTAATTATCAGTACACGCCTTTTTAGAAAAAGACACAGGTGCTCGCCTCGGTGCTGTTCCACCTGGTTAAGCAGCCTCGTCCTACCAGGGAATGACCCCCTCCCCCCCCCTCACCACACACCCCCACCCCCACCTTTGCAATCCCCAAATCTGGGACTCTCTCCGATGTTTCCTACATTTCGAAATCTCCCTTCGTCCTCTCCTTCCCCCGCCCGGGCTGAGGGACAGCTTGCTCAGCGCGGCGAGGCTTTGTCACACCGCCACACACACACACCACCACGTCGCTGGCTGGTGCCGGCGGCGGGCGGCGTGTTTGCTTTTCCCCGGCTCCCACAAAGCGCTCCCCTCCCGCCGGCCCCCAGACCGCGGGCCACGCAGAGCCGAAATTTAGGTTAATGGAATGGGCTTTGATCCGTGGTCCCCTTCGCCCTCCCCTCACCCCGAACGACATCGATCCGCCGCATTTACTCCCGCGCCCGCCGGCCTCCGGCGCGACCGGAGAGAACAAACAGATATCCCCGAAATACCCGGCCGGTGGCGGCCCCTGGCCCCGGCTCCCCCGGCCCCGGCTCCCCCGGCCCTGGAGGTGCGGACGGAGTGGCCGGTCCCCGGCGGCCGAATGTGCAGTGTTACGATGGCCCCCAGGGCCCGCCGGCAGCACCGGGGGCGGCGGGGACGCGGGCAGTTCGAGAAGGGGGGGGGCGTATGTGCTGCCGGCCCTGCAGGAACCGCTGCCCCCCCTTCCCCTTCTCCTCTCTTTTGCACACACACACACACACACAAAATAAATAAATAACGAGGCGGCTGGAGCCATCTGGGGTTGGATGGCTTCTCATCTCATTACAGAGCATTAGGAGAAACAGGCAAATATACAGCTATTAAAATTAATCGCCTCGCGCTGTCAGCTGAACATAATGGAAATTATTTATAGGCTGCCTACGATGCCTTTCTCGTCACGGAGGCTTGGTGCGGAGAGGCACACTCGCAGCTCCCAGCACGGAGAGGCGTGCGGGGGGCCCCGGGCTCGGCTCGGCTCGGCTCGGCTCGGCTCGGCCCGGCCTGGCCAGCGAAGTTTGGGAGCTTGGGGCGGCGGGGGGGGGGGGGGCGGGGGGAGGAGGGGTGAAAGGGAAGAGGAAAGGGAAAGCAAACGACAGAGGCGCCGCGTGTAGCGAGCGAAGGTGGCCGAGGCGCAAACAGGGCAAACCACGATGCTGGGGGCCTCCCCCGGGCTGCTCTGGAGGAGGGTCCCCAGGGCGCTGCGAGGCAGGGTCGGGGGCAGCCGACGGGCTGCTCTAGAAAGACACATTCCCCCTCACCCCACCCCCCACCCCCGTCGGAAAAGGGCGCCGAGTGCTTAGCAGCCGCCGTGCGATGCGGCGGGGCACGCCGCGGGAGGGGGGCGATGCGCTTCCCCAGGGATCTGCCTGCAGATCTCCGCTGCCAGATGAAATGTTAATTGCCAGCCCTTCCGCTTCTGCCTCTGGAGCGGGCTTTCGGGGCTGTGTGCTTCTGCTCCGGGGGGCGCGGGAGTCTCTTCCGCTTGGGGGGTGAGGGGGGGACACGACTAAACCGAATCGGCTATGCCGAGCAGAGCTGGCCTGTTTTTCCGACCGAGAGCGCCTTTGGGAAGCAGGAAAGCGCTGCCCGTATATTTCCCCAGCCTCCGTCCGGGGCTGTTTTAGCCAAGAGAACCGCTCCCGGGTCGGCCGGGGCCAGCCGCCTTCCCCCGGCAGCTGCGGGGCTCCCGGCCGGGCTCTGCTGGCGTGAGGACGGGAAGCCTCCTCCGCAGAGGCCGGAGGAGTCAAAGTACGGCTGCCAGAGGCAGCGGGAGGCGCCGGAGCAGCCCGGGTGGCACCGACTGGGATTGGGGGGAGGGAGGGGGAGGGGGGGGGGAGAAGGTGCGAGAAAGCCCGAGCGAGAGGCTGGAAGCGCCGCTGTGCCAGGCTTGAGAGGTTAATAAATACACCCGTCCCCTCTCCCCAGCCCGCCTGAGGCTACGACTCGCAGCTCAGCGGGTAATTGACAGTCTCAATCCAAAATTGAAACATGTGTTAACAACAACGCCACGCATCCTAGGAGCTACCCGGGAGATCGCCACCTCACGGTCTTTATATATTATTTGAATCCACCGGAGGAAAGTGTCACGAGGTTTTCCGAGCACGTTTCACCCCTACCTGTAAATCAGCTCTTATCAGCGCTGGCTGCTCAGACAGAGACAGCCTCGCCTTAACAGCGCAGGAGGAGGAGAGCCATTGCTCCCTGGCAGCGCCGTTTCCCTGCCTCCTCCACGGCGAAGCCCGCCGGCACCTCTCTCCCGACGGGGCCGCCTCCCGTGGGACTCCTCGCACGGGCTCGCCCGTGTCCGGGAGCGGGCGAGGACGGGCGGATCCGAGTTCCGGAGGCCGCCGGGGCTGCCCGGCTCCTTGGCGCTCCTGCATGCAGCGGCGGGGACGTGGCTCTCGGGGTGGGGGGAGCGCGGCCGCATCTCGCACCCGCCTCCCACAGGCGGCCCCGTCCCCCCTCCCCTCCCCGGACAAGCAGGACCCGTGTCCGTGTCGTGCCCCCCCGCTCCCGCCACCCTCCCCGAGCGAGAGTCACGCAGCCGCAAGCGGGAACCGGCGCCCGCCCCGGATCCCAACATCTTTCCCGTGGAGAAGCCCCTGTTTCTGGGATCCAGCGGAGCAGCAGCCGCCCCCCCCAACCCCCTCCCCCCGCGCCCAGCCGAGAGCCTTTCCCGGCGGTGCTCCAACAGCCGCAGCGGGGTCGCCTACTCTCTGCGGAGCCAGGGAAGCTGGGGATCCCCCCCACCCACCCCTAAATCCCTTTAGTCGAAACCCCTTTAAAGGCCTATGCTGTCTCCGGCAGGAGGGATCGGGCCGGGGCAGGGAAAGAGCGAGTTTGTGCCGAAGTAGTTGGACGTGCAGAGGCAGGACAACACTGGCAGGCTTCCCCGGGAAGGGCAGGTCTCCAGGGCCTCCCACCGCCAGCTCCATCCCTTTCCAGCCCCTCCACCCCCCCCGCCGCTGTGCCACCGTCCCCCTTCCACGCCGGCAGCCTGTGCGGGGGGCAGCCTGCCTTCCTCCGCCGGGGGGGCGGCGGCGGCGGCGGCTCCCGCTGCCCCTGCAGCCCGACCTCCGCTTAGCGCCTGCCAGCCCTGCGCGGAGGTCACGACCAGCGGAGCCGGCAGATGGAAAATCCCAGTTCCTGCCGCACATAAACAAGGTGGGGACGGGCAGAGCGGCCCTCGGCGCTGCGCGGGAGGGGAAGGGCGTGGGGTCCCTCCTCCATGGCCCGCTGCCCGGCCGGCTCTTGCCCCGGGAGCTCCCTCCCCCGGCGGGCGCCGGCCGCGCTGCAGTGCGCGGAGGCGGAGGGGCCCGGGGCGGGAGGGGGGCTCCGTCCGGTGAAGGAACGGGGCCGCCGGCCGGGAAGCGGCCTCCGCAGGCGGTCCCGGGAGCGGGGGGCCGCCCTGGCCGAGTAGGGCGCCGGTAGGGCAGCGGGGCAGAGTTTCTGCCCGGCGTCCTCGGCCCCGCGGCGCACCGGTCCCCCGCGCCACTCGGCAGCTCTCGCCCACGCGTGCACTCACACGCACGCAGGCTGAGTCACACCGGCACGCCGCCTCTCGCGCACCGTGTCACGCACACACGCTCCGTGTGGCACACACGGTCCCTTCTCGCGAGCGCCGTGTCACACACATAACCGATTCCCACGCACGTTCGCTGCCTCTCTCTCTCTCTCTCTCACGGGGCACTGCCTCCCTCGGGGAAGCGCGTCGGCTCACACCCACTCGGGACACAAGCCGGGGATCTCGCACCCACAGCCATGCGTTCCCTCTCTAACTCCCGGGCTCTGCCACGTAGCCACACGGGCTCCCGTTGACCACGCAGACGCCACCGCACGCGCTCAGGGTTCCCCACGCAGGCACACGAGCGCCGCTTCCCGCGCAGCACGCTCCCGGTCCCCCCACAGAGGAATCGTCTCGCCGGCACTCGCCACCGCAGACTTCCACACAGGGAGCCGCACGCCGTCCCCGGCTGCTCCCCGGGCACGTCGCCACCCGCACACGCCCACACACACACCACACACACCACACGCAGCCTCCACCGCTCACACCCGGGGGGGCGGGCGGCCCCGCGGCGGGGGCCGTGCCGTGCCCGGCCGGCCTCGCGTGTGCGCTTGCGGGAAACACGAGGACCTCGCCTGCGGCCCCGTTGGCAGCGCTCCGCCGCCACCGCCGGGCCAGCTGCGCGGCCCCCGTCCCCAACAGCTTGTGTTTGTTCCCACCAGACGCCCGGGGGGAGGAAGGGTCAGTGTGTGTCGTCGTGTTCCCCCCCCCGCCACCGGCGCCGCGCAGCCCCAGGGCAGGGGGCACCGCGGGGCAGTGGCGGGGGCTCCACCTGCCGCCGGGCATCTCCGCACGGGGGACGCCCCCGCCCCGCTCCTCCGTGGCTGCCACGCTTTATCCAACCCGTCCCCGTCTGACGCTGCGGGCCCCGGGCGTGTGGCCCCGGCGGAGGCCGCGCCGTGCGCTGGGCGGCTGCGGTGTGTCTGCGGCCGGAGCGAGCCGCGGAAAGGCCAACAGCGCCCGAGGCGCGGGCAGAGGTAGCGCTGGGCTGATCTCTTGGCAGATCTGAGAGCGATTTGGCCGCCACAGCCGGGAGGCCGGCCCGGATTATTCATCACGGGCGGACGAACACAATCTCCCCCGCTCCGCTCTCCCACCTCGCCCTCGCCCTCCCCCCCCGTCCCCCCAGCCCCCCGCGCTCCCCCTCCGCCAGCCCTGGATATTTTGTCCCGGCCGTGCAAACAATATTCAACTTGTGTCCTCTTCCGTGAAGGCACCGGGAAGCCGGTGGCTGCCAGGAACAGGCTCCCGTGCAGCGCACGGCAGCGGGATCCTGTTTCCCTCGCAGCCGGCGGAGAGCGGCAGCTCCGCGGGGAAACGGGCGCTTCCCGCCCGCCCCCTCCCCCTCCAACCCCCCGGCACACGGCCCTGCCAGCCGTCCGGTGTGTGTGTGGGGGTGTGGGAGGGATGGCAAAGGTGGTGGTGGGGGTTGGCCGTCGCCCGGGCTCCGGGCCGCAGGCGAGGCCCTCCCCCGGCGTGCAGCCGCTGCTTCGCAAACCGCACGATCGCAGCTCCGGGCGGGCGGGCGGCGCTGGCAGCCGGCCCTGCCTGCCCTTGCCAAGCCGCGGGCACAGCGGGGCTCAGCGGCCCCGGGCGCGGCGCTCCGCTCGCCAGCCAAAAGCCGAAATAACAGCCAAAGCTCCGCAAACGCCCGCCGGGGTTTGCCGGTTTCCCCCTTTCCCTCCCCGCAGCCGCCGGGGAAGGAAGGGAGGGCCTCTCCCCAGCGGGAGCCGCCGGCGCGGCGGGAGGGCCCCGGGTACGCGGGCTCCCCTCCGCCCCCCCTTCCCCGATCCCGCTCCCGCGGGGGGCTCCCGGCGCGGCGGCGGAGCAGGGCTTCCCTCGCCCCCTGTTGGGCACCGGGGCGCGGTGCGGAACCGCGGCGGCGAGGGGGGTCCGTCCCCGTCCCCCCCCCCCCCCCCAGCCGGGCCGCCGCCTCCGGGCGCAGGAAACGTCCCCGCCGCGCTGAGCGGCGAGCAGCGGTGACGGCGGGGCCCGGGTGCCTCGGGCGTCCTTCCTCCTCCTTTCCCCTTTCCATCCCTTCACATTTCCCCTTCCCTCTCCCCCCCCTCCCCTCCCCCCGCTCGGGGGCCACCCCGAGAGCGCACTCAGTCGAGTGCATCTCGCTCTTAAATCAAGCCTGGATATTTAAAGCTTAACTCCCGGTTTATTTTCGTCCTAGACCAAAGACGCTCGCTGCTGATTCGGGAAGCTATTTAAATGCCTCCCCCGACCTCCCCTCGAGGTTATGAACGTTTACTGCTGGAGAATTTCACAAGGGTATTTGGTCCCGTCGTCCCGGCTCACCAGGACACGCCGCGGGAGCCCGGGAGCGTTGCCGAGGGGAGCGGGGGGGGGGGGGGAAGGGGGAAATGTGTTTTGGGGAGCCGAAGGGAAAAGACCTCTTTTCATCCAGGCAATCGCGGTACTTCACGCTCACTTCGTGGTTTATTACTACAGGAGGAATCTGTTTATAGTCAAACCGTATTACATTGGGCCGTATCGATTTTCCGGCAGTACTCCCCACCGATTTAATTGTTTTTAGGAATGTCAATTGCAGCTCTCGTGTTCCCTGAATTCATCAGCGTTCAAATGATAAACCTCATCATCGCTCTAAATCACACGGCAATCTGCTCGTTGTTCGCTGTGTGTGTGTGTCTCCCCGCAAAGCCCCCCGCACTGACCGGACCGAACGTGTCTCAGACTGCGTTAAACTTCACGCAGGGCCCTAGCTGTCTGCTCCCACCTCTCTCCGATTCATAGCAAAACACCCCCCCCCTCCCCCTTTTAAGCTTTACTGTCTTAAAATGAATGCGCTGAAGAAATACACCCTGAAATTAGTCACGGTTCCTGGTTTCGGGTTCTAGGGCTCAAAATCCCCATTGCAGCGCGGAGCAGACAAAAGCAGAAAAAAAAATTCCAACCAACAAACAAAACAAAACAAAACAAAAGCACAAACCCAACAAAAACCACACAGAGAAGTCATCGAGTCTTTAAAAAATAATTAGGAAGAAAAACAAGCTGAAACTGCGGACAAGGCGCTGGAAACTCCACGCTGCTGCTGCTGGTGGTGGCTGCGCTAAATCCCTGCAGGCGAGGGCAAACCGATGCCTTGCCCGCCGCCCTGCCCTCTGCCTCCCCACCCGCCCGCCACGCCCGACGGCGCGCACACGCGTGGGCAGCCGCGGGGGATCCCGCCAGCCCCCGGCTAAGGTCACCGAGCTCCCAGTGGCGCTGCGGTTGCCCAAGGGACACCGGATGGCGTGGGGGGGGGGGGGGAGGGGGGGACGGGAAATGCGATGTAGACCTCCCGCGGCAGGGACGGGCTCCCGAGGGCGATCGTGGGCACCGTCCCGGGAGGGCCAGCGCAGCCCGCGGTGCCCGCGGAAGGCGTGGGTCGCGGCCAGTCCCCGCGGGAGGGGACGGGTTTCGGCGAGTGCCGCTCAGCCCAGTTATTTCGGCGTTTTTTCTTGCTGGTGCTGCCGGGGCTGCTCGGGATCCACTTTTTTTTCCCCCACACGGCGTGACCCGCGGACGGGCTCAGCCCCCACGGCGGTTTTCCCTCCGCGGCAAACCTTTAAGCGGGCTCTTTCCCTAATCCACTCGGCGAGTTAGTTCCCGGAAACACATCGAAGCGCCTTAATGGCCAGCGGTTTAATTTGTGCTCCAAAGCTGGCTGCTATCGCTTGGGGCGGCGACGGGCGGGGGTGTTGTTGCACGGGTGGGGGACGCCAGGCCGGCTGCGAGCCCCACGGCGCCCGCGTTTAGAGGGTTTGCGGTTTAGCGAGGGGCCCGCGGGGTGAGTTTGGAATCCTCTAGGACGTTTAAAGCGACGGCAGCGACCGCCCTGAAGGCAAGAGGTATCCTGCAAACTCAGGGAGGGGACACCCCCCCTGACCCCCGAAATTCCCCCTCCCCAAGATGTGCAGCATTCTCCCGCTCCTCCTTCGTGGGAAGGGCAGGGATACCCTTGCTACCAGCTCCGCAGGGCTTTGCAGCCCTCTCGGAGTGCTGCGGGGTCGTGCAGAGCCAGGAGCAACTTGGAAGCGGGGGACCGGGATGTACAGGGATATTTCACCTCCCCCCCTTCTCCTCCCCCACCCCGTTCCCCCTGGGGCCGGAGGGTTGCGGGTGGGAAAGTCGCGATGGGCTGCACGACGGGCATCCATCACCTTGCTCTGGCGTCTCCCGCGGGCAGCCCTCGGCTGCTGTTTATTTTGTTATCAAATCAATTAAGCTGCCGCTCTCGTATAAAACGAGGGCGGGAGGGGAAGGAGGAGGAGGGGGTTTGGAGTAAAACTGTGGCCACTCCTTTGACATCGTCTCACCAAAGCGAAGAGCTCCTCCTGTTGGAAAAATGTTTTCTTGCCGGATGGGAAAACCCCCAGCACTCAAGCGATTCCATTTTATTATTTTATTTTGTGTTATGTAGCTTTAGGTTATACTATGTTATTATTTTATTTTACTTCATCTGTCGACGGTCCCTGCACCAGCAAACAAGCCAGGCGCCTGGTTCAAATGCTCTCGTGTGGTCTCTTTCTCCATCACCATCATGTCTGGCCACCGACGTAATTGGGAGGCCTGATCAAACACTGACCCCAAAACGGTGGATGGCTTCCTGTGCCATCCTGAGCAGGGCCTCAGCCTCGGTGACACCGGCGGTGTCCTGACAATACTCAACACCTTGTAAGTAACATTTGGCAGCTGCAGGATTTCTTGGCTTGATTCAAAGTTTCCTGCAATCTGCAGAAATCAGCGTCCTGGGCCCTGGAAAGATTCATGATGGCTCTTGGAGGCAGCTCTAATGCAGGGTAATTTCTAACCTGTTCGCTACGAAGTTCATGTCCAGGGTTACCTTAAATTTATTTTTTTTAAGCTTATGGTTTCTGTTAAATGAGCTAAGCTGAACTGGGTAGCCAGTATAGTCACAACTGGTATCTTTTTGAGAGACCCTGGGAGAAAAAGCCAAGTATTTGATGAGCAAAGAGATTCTCTCGGAGTCCTGTGATTCGCTGGGAACTATTCGTCTGAACGCGGTGGCGTCTGGCTGGAAGCATTGATCTGGCTGCCGGAGGAGAGCGCCTGGCCAGCCTGCCCTGCAAGGAGTGGGGCTGCTGGATTTCAAGCAGCTTTCTGCTACTCGGATGGGAAAGCAGCTCCGAGGAAGAGCGGGATCGCAATGGGGGGAGCTTGGGGGAAGGTGGAGGTGCAGCAGGGCTGGGCATTGCAGAGCAAGGTGAGGCGATGGGACAGCTCCCAGTGGGCGTCAGATGGGTATTGCTCATTCCTGTATCGCACCGACTGGCTCCTAGTCATCAGGGGTCATGCACATCGTGAACTGTGATACCCCTGGGATAGCAATGCTCATTACAGATACTGACATCAGGAGAAAAATGGTGCTCTTGCTCCCTCCTCGTGTTGTAAGTACTCTGAAGAAAGAGTTTGGTGCGCTGGATATGTATCTTATGCTTTCAGAAACAGCCACTGATTATGAAAGCCTTCATTTTTGGGGCACTCAGCTACACCCTGTGTGCAAAAGCGGGTGCACTCACAATCACTGAAAAAAATAATCCTAGCTTAATTTTGGTTCATCATAAATGGACAAAAGAGCTAAGACATGCAGGCTAGGTGCAGTAGAACTGGAGGGTGGTGAAAACTGTGAGCAGTGGGTGCGCTTTAAGATATTTCCTACTGCTTCTGCATGGCGACTTTACCCATTTTAGAACAATTTACTTTGCTAAGTACAGTTGATTTCTGTTGTTTAACCAACGACTGCTCTCTCTCAGGCCATCTGCTCCTCCTACCCAATCCTGCAGCAGCTTGGAGCTTCATGAGGTGGTATGGCCGTGTCCTACCCACTGCATAGTGCAATGGCAAAAAAGCACTTTTATCTATTTGCACCAAAATGGGGAGAGAAGTGGGAGGGGGAAAAAAGTAGTGAAGCCGATAGTTGTGATCTTAAAGTGTCAACAAACCAACAATTTGGAAAGAATGACAACAAAATGTTGTTTTGTTATGATTCTGTGGTCACTCCTTACTGCTACTCTGGTCTTCTCTTAAAATTTAGAGAAAAGAGAAAAAAAAAAAGAAAAAAAAAAGTCTCACCTAAACCAGGCACTGCCAGAGGCGGATAAATAATCAATGACATTGCCAGTGTATAGTCCTCAGCCAGCCCTCGCAATCTTGTGAGCATGATTTCACCTTCTCCACATCATTACGTCAGCCGCACCCACCACCCGCAACCCACACGCCTCCTCCCCCCGTCCCCACACGGAACCCCCAGCTCAAGCCCTGCGGCGTGGTTTGCAAGAGGAGCTGCTCTCTGG
>JAOTQQ010000001.1:117563852-117610041 GCA_026546715.1 Gallinago undulata | reverse complement strand
GCCTCCTCCCCCCGTCCCCACACGGAACCCCCAGCTCAAGCCCTGCGGCGTGGTTTGCAAGAGGAGCTGCTCTCTGGATCGGTGGCGTCCCATGAAGCAGCTGGGGTTCAGGCCGGGTGATTTTAGCAGCTGGTGGAAGGGTGCTGTCCTTAAGAGGATCAGGGATGGTGCAAACCCATTCGTTTGCTTGTAAGCGCCGGTCGGTTGTAGGAAAGTTGAGGGTCTTGAGGAGTTGTCGGTGCTGGTGTGCGCGTCAGGCGGCGCAGCCGAGGAAGTGCGCTGCTGCATCTTGTTTCCTTGTCAGGGGAGGTTTTGCTCGCAGGGTTCAGGTTAAAGGTTTCGAGTGGGAAGGGAGGGAGGAAGCCTGCGGGTTCTAGAAGCCGGTGGGGTGATGTGCCGAAGGTGAAACTGCGGTTAAGGGCTTCAAAACCCGAGGGAAAGCTTGGCTAGGGACTTCATGGCTTTCTAATGTTTTCGTTGGTGGGATGTGCCATGAGCAACTTTAAGGGATTTTTAACAATATTTTTGGTTTGGTGGGATTTCTGTGCAAACATTGACAGATGGCATGGGTAGCTCATGTATTTTCGTCTCTGTTCCTCCAGTAGTGTCTTGCAAAGCCCTAAATCTTCACATATCACCTTGCTTTCTGTATGACCTCTTGACTTGATTCCTATTCTCTGTCTTCTTTTGCAGACCCTATTCTGGATTAATTTTGTGTTCCGTTGTTCCTAGAGCCCTGACTAACACTCTTCTTCTCTTTTCTGACTCTTTGGTCAGCTCTTTCACTGTTCTTTTGTACAGAATCACTGGAGATAGCCGTATGAGTTGATATATATGGGCAGAGAAAAAAAAATACAGGTGGCAAAGGAGCAGGAAAGGAGAAAAGGGATATGTATGGGACAGTAAGGAGAGGCAGCATGAGAAGAGATGGTGAAGATATTGAAATGTATATGAGGGCTTGTTGAAATGTGCTGTGAGGGTCTTCAGGACTGACAAGCTCCAAGGGAGATGGGAGAAAACCATCTCTGTAGCCAGTCTGGACCTGAGCAGGGAGAAACAGAGGAACTGCATTGCTGACAAAGCCTGGGCAGCTGCTCTCCCCTAAACATCTCTCATTTAAGCTCTCCCTTCCCTTCTGTGCTGCCCCACACAACCCTACCGCTGCAGCCGTGCTACATCCCCTCTGCCAGCCGAGCTGACTGTGGTGCAGCCCACCACTATGCTGGGAAGAGAGACCGAGGGAGCAGAAACAGGGTTGGGTTTCCAGGGGGTAAAAGACCAGAAGCCTGTACCCTCACAGGGGTAGCCCTCAGAGGGAGCCCCTCACTCTCGCCTCATCCTTGTGGTGCCGTCAGGGCTGGCGTGCACCAGCACCGAGATGCAGCTCCCTTGGCACCAGCTGAGCGCAGAAGGGTGGAAGGTGACATGGACGAGACATCGGCAAGGAGGGATGCTCAGGGTGCAGTACCTCAGGGCCACGGGGCCAGGCTTAGTCCTTTCCTCCTCTACTGCAGAGACAGACCGGGGCACTTGGGGCTTAGCAGGGCTTAACTGCTTACACACACCCAGCGCTCAGCCGCTTGCTCGTCACATCGTGTGTGCCCGCACACATGCATATCCCGCTCACGGCACTCCCCTGTTACCTTGAAAATCCACCTCCGTAATTGCTGCTATCAGGTAAGCAATGCGAGAGGTGGAAGGCCTTTACACCCACACTGCTAGCAAACCCAACTAGTCCTGTTGGATAAACTCAGCGTAACTTGGGTCTGGCACCCGGAGCAGGAGGAATGATTTGCGGCGCCCAAAATTTCCGAGGGACAAAGCAACAGAAACCTTGAGGTGCCATCACATCTTCTGTCTGTAAAGACTGGTATTTACAATTACTTAGAAATAAATGTGAAAGAAAATGAGCATCATATATAAATGAGTAGATAGGCTGGAAAACAATGTGTTAACCCCTCTCTGATTTATGCAAGAGCTGGTCTCTAAAATCTGGAGATTAAATTAAATCATGAAAGTTTGATATGGAGGCATTTGATTCCTGGTTTGGCTGCAAATTCCAAACTAGCTTTAACTATGGTCTCAATACTGACATCCTCCCTTTTATTTGATTTAGCACAGCTTATTTTAGCTTGTATGCATACCACCTTCCCCTAATATGAATCCCTGCCATAAAAAATCACTGACATCCCTTCAAAATGCAACAGAAAGGGTTTGGTCACTATTTGAGAGCAGAGAAGGCATTTCAAAGGGAGAACATGACTGAAAATTGGATGTGGAAAAGGAAGAATCTAATATTTAAACCAGGCTCTGAATCCCCCCGATTACAGAGGCACCAGGAGCGAGATTCGGCCCTTGCTTTGCACTCTCATAGGCACCGCAATTACCCTGCCTTTTTTTTTTTTTGTGGTGGAAGCCAGAAGAGGAACTGATCCAAGCTTTCAAGCAACAGGCTATAGCTATCAGCATCACAGGGTGGCTGGTTTGTTTATACAGCTCCTAATGGAGGTGATGGATTAGCCACTCTTTTTGCACCATGCTGACGCTAAAAATGTGCCTGGCCTCACCTTAAAGAAAGAAACTATATATTTGCCTCCATCTTCAGTGTTTTGAACCACATGGACAGAGCCAGACAAAACACAGGTGTAAGCCAAATTACAGTAATGTAAATATTTATGACAAATCATTGGGGTAACCTTTTTGCTTCGCTTTTGACAATGTTGCTATAGATCTTAGCCTGTAAGGGACAGGTAAGAAGGCTGGCACAGCTTCGTTAAGCATAATTTAAAATGCCAGATTGAAAAAAACAACGTGAAATTTCACCAGGTTGTGGAATACTGGGCTCTCCTTTGTCAGCGATTTTACTGAAGACAAACTTTAATGGTATTCATGTCTAAAAATACTTTAAAACCTGCTTCTTGGGAAAGAATATAGACTCCAGGTGCCTGACCACAACAGCAAATTGCTGTCAGTGACACAGCCTATGCATATTTAGGGGGCCCAGCTTTGCCCTCTCCCTGACAGGATAGTGGGTTGCCTTGGGGTTCATCTGCTCATATCACTGTCATCTGTCATGACATACTCATATGGGACCCAGCTGCTGAAGCTTACACTAAGAAAGAAAAAATGTAAAAAATAATTGGTTGATGTTTATGTGGTTCCTTAGGCTACACCTGCACAGTCCCTTTCAGGGCTTGCTATTTGAAGAATCATTAACCTTACATACATATGCTGTCCTATATCTTAAGTAATATGCCCTTCTACTGTTAACCTTTAAATAATGCAAGCGCAGAAAAAGCCTCGTCACTACTGAGCACCTCCCAGTAAAATCTGGCTGCAGTTTAATGTCAATACTAAAAGCATCATAACATTTTAGTAAACGTGTTTCTGAGGTGAGATTGATTCTCTTAGATTTGCTGGGAGATTAGGCATCTTTTCAACTCGAGAGTTTTGGAAACACTCATCACTGGAGCCAGCAGTCTGAACATGATGAAGGCTTTTGTACCGGGACCAAGCTTGTTCTGGGCCTGCCGCAAGCTAGCCAAGACAAAAAAAAGTCAAATTGTGTCCCATCACAGGCATCTCCCTCAGACTCACCCCCTGCAACAGGGGCATCTAGGATCTCCTGGAAATGCAGCTGTTGTCATGGTGGGCCCTGCCTCCTCCAGTGCTGAAGCTGGAGACAATACCCGGGTCTTGCCATGGCTCCCCATGAAGGAGCAGTCTAAGGGCTCAGACCTCAGTGAGGAGCAGTGAGGATGTTGGTGCTGCAGCCTGTATAGGAGTCATCACGGAGAAGAGAGGGGAGCACAGACCGGGTAAAGCATATGGCAGTGGCCATTTCCCTCTGAAGTGGTCTCCCAAAAGGATTTGGGGCGAACAATGCCAGATCATTGCGGTAACTGCAATAACAAAGCAATGATCATTGATCTGAGTGTCCCCAACACAGCAGTGGGTCTTAAATATTATCATTACCCTGGGTGATAGAGTTGTAGGGAAGATGAAGTGTGTACCCACCATTTTTCATTTAAGAGATCAATTAAACTGAAATGAGTAGCTGTGAAAAGAGGTGGAAGAGGATGCCTGTGTGCATGACAGGTAAGAGAAACCACGTGGACAGCTTCAGGGAAGTTGGCAAGCAAAGAGTAAGCACAGCACCACTCATAGCAGGACTGAGAAATGCTCAGAGAAAGTGCTCTGGGGTTGAAGTGCTTGAAGGAAAAAAAAAAAAGTCGAAGCTGTAGGTAAAGAAATTGCCTCCTCTTGGTTGATTCCTCCCGCCTTCTAGGAATCAAGCAGTTGCAAATAAGCAGGCCTCCACCAAAGAAATAACTCACTGTTTCCAATTTCTAGTAGAAACGAATGCTACATTTTAGCCATGCCACTCATCAAAAAGGGCAACTATGCATCGAAAAAGATGCAAAAACATAGACACATTTTCAAGGAATGAAAATCATCCATGTTTCTTTTTGGTACCTCGCAAGTTGCGTTTTCTATGATACTTCACCTCCTGTTCTGCGAGGAAAGAGTGGTAGAAAAATCTTCCAGGTTAGCGATGTAGCAAAACACCCTACTTTACGGTCTTGGAGGCTTGCAAACAGTGAGCTCCTGCCTGTTCTGGAGAAGTGGCCTCAGAGTACTGCTACCACCGGGTCACCCTGAGCCTGAGAAGAAAAACCTCCAGCACAGCGCTGCTGGCTGTGCCCAGCTCTGCCTTGGCTCCCATTGCTCCCAGTGGAGTTAGCACCGTCAGCAGCGTTGGCAGAGCCTCCGCTTGGGTTATGTGCTTAGGCGATACGCTCTGTATATAGCAATATGCTATATGTGTGTGGTATTTGCTTAGGCGGTATCTTACTAGTACTGGGAAAAGTTTAAGGTGGGGGGAGGGAAAAAGCGCGGCCCCTTAACATAGAGACTCACGCAGCAAAGGCTCTATAAAGGAAAGCCCCATATCCCCAAAACACAATTTCAGATCTATTGTTAGAGAGTAAAAAGGCAGTAATTATGATTGGAGACCAATTGTGCTCTATTGCTGGGGAAGATAATTCTCACCACAGATACACAGCTAGCTCTATTTTTATTCTATGATTTCTTTTTTCAGCATGCTGAAAAACCCAGAGAAGAACAAGTGACAAACCGAATTCAGAGGTGTCCAAGTAAAGTTACTTTTGAGCAGAACGTAATCCATCAGGATACCATTTACAGTGTCTATTTTAGTAAAAGTCCCCAAACTACAGTCCTTTAGAATTAAAATAAATATTGATATAATGCATAATATAGGCAGCTGGTTTCTGGATTGTACTGTGCTATATCATCTATCACCATAAGTAGTTTTTAATGTAAAAATGAAATATACATTCTGCTGCAGCTACTTACTTATGTTTTGTACTGGGTTGTTTGTTTGTTTTTAACCATCTTGTGTTAGATGGGGAACATGAACAGACTGTCAAAGGGTGATGTCATGTATATATCTTTTGCAACCGCTAGCCTGAGCGACTCCTCGTGTGAAGTTGTGCTAGATCAGACCGTATTGGGCTTGGTGCATATCACCAGCACCTACAGAGCCAAGGCAGGCCGTGGCCAGGCACTGGGACTTGCTGGAGTGTGGTGCCAGAGACTGCAGGGGTGATGGGGCCACTCGTGAGCCCTGGCCCATTTGTTACTGCGTGTTGACCAGTCATCTCCAGCGCAGTGCCTGCCTGATGGCCACACCAGTTCAGCCACGTGCTCAGGTTCTGTCCTGCATGTTACCCCAGCTCATGCATTAGTAAGCTCTTGGATTTACCTTGGCATACCTAGATTGAAACAAAACGCAGAACAGAGTCACTCTAAACGTATCCAAACATGGGGTTTGGCCCAAGTGAAAATGCTCACGGTCCAAAAAAGGAGCATCACAATGCAGAAAAGCTTAAGATGAGCTAGAAATATACTTGTTGCATGAGCTGGAACTTGTGTTTGTGTCATCTGAGCTATCATTTGTTTTAGAATATAATAACTCATGATCTCAGCTCAGAAATAAAGAACATCAAAGTTTGTGCTCTCCACGGTATATTTCTGTATATCCTGGCTGCTACCTGTAGCTTCCTATGGTAGAGCAGAGAAGAAAAAAAGACCTATTCAGAGGGAGCCCAGGTTTCCTCCAGAGTCTGGAGGACACAATGTGAGCAATGTAATGCTCACAATCAGGGTGAGCATTAGTGAGGCTCAGTGACATCTTCAGAGAGATGGGGGAACAGCTTCAGAGAGCTGCACAATCAGCAGGACATCTACAGAAAACTTTCCAAAACTGCACATGAGAAAGACTGGAGGCAGGTTTACATAGCTGGGTATACCCAGGAGCTGACAAGCATCTTAAAGGAGCCATCTGTGCTACCCTGCACAATGGAAAGCAAGCTTTCTTCAGTGTTTAGGACAATAATGGCAAGGACAACTTCACAAGTCTTCACCAAGTCCTGAAGATTGCTTTGTTTCTCTGGATTAGAGAAATAACAACAATTTTACTTCACTGGAATTTTTTTTTTTTTTTTTGAGAGGAGTGGAACATGTTTCTTCCTTTCCTGATGGGTAGAGAAAGACTGTTTTCTCTTCTAATCACTATTTGATTAAAAAAATGGAAGAGCAAATGACCTACGTTTTTCCACTGTGATGTTTCTTGCTTCCTTTTATACCAGAAAGGTATAGCAGGTACACTCTGAAAAGCATACATATCCCTCTGCCCACTATTTCCCAAGGTTTTCCTGGAGATCGTGTGTTATTGTGGGGATTAACGCACGGGAAACTTGAAAGCAGTTAGAGAAGCCTGCAGGCTCTGTCGGGTATGAGCGATGGGCTGTTATCCCTCACACCTCCTTGTTGCAAATCCCATTTGGTGGTGTGCTAGTGAGAAGAAAACCTGCCCTTTGCAAGTATTTGGATCATTCAGGGGAGAAAAGAGCCTGTGTCAGGGTTGTTTTTAGTAATAGAAGGGACTAACTTTGTTCCCACAAGAGGCAGCCCCTTCCTCTGGCCAGTGAGAGCCTTCCTGAGAGCTCTTACTGCCACTTTGTCCCGCTCATGGGCTTGGCTTTTCTATCCACAGCATCTTCCCTGCCAGGGAAGGGGCTTGGGCTGCTCCTGCTCCTTGATCCTGCTGCCTGGGGAGGTGGGAGCTGCGGGAGAGGAAGGTCTCAGCAGAGGTAGCTGTACCTGGGCGGAAAACCTGAATGCTGTAGAGAAGGAAACAGGCAGCTGTCCTGTGCTGTGAAAAACCTGCAACCTGCCTGTTGGGTCTTATCCTGCTTCTGCTGATATCAACAGGAGCTTGGCCTTTGATTTGAATGAGACTACTGTTTTCTGAACTCCTTCCATTACATTCAGGCTTGTTGGGAATAGTCCGATCCATCGTAATAGTCCATCCCTACTCACAGACTACACAGGAGCAGGTTTCCCTTTGTACATGCTTGTGATTTACAACTCTTCAAGTACCAATGCTCTCTAGCAAATTAATTTTTCTTCACAAGCCAGTCTCTAAGGGCATTTACTACTTGCTATTCACGCAGTATGTTTGGTCACTTTATCCCAAGGTATTGTCCCTGTTCCAGGACTGGCCCCACCTCAGCTCTATAAACCGGAACCCCCTCTCTGCTCACAGATTGTCCACAAACATATTGAATTGTTCCTTGGATCCATTGTACTCACTGGGGGGAAAAAAAAAAAAAGGAAGATTTCCAAAACAGCTGCAGAGCTGCTTCCGATACAGAGGCTCTCATGGGCACGGGGTTCTGCCAGTGCATTTTATTTCCTACAAGCACTCTGGGGAATAAAAAAAAAAAGATGTACCTGGGCACTGGTGAATAATATATATAAAACAAATATATATAAAAAAGAGATGGCAAATAGCAGCAAAACTAATGAGGCAGATGATTCCTGGGACTGAAGTGAAAGCTTTTCTTTAGCAGTCACCTTGCTGACATATATAGGACTGGAGAGTAATGCTAGAAACCAAACCTTCCCAGCCAGCACAAGCAGTTTAATAGTACGTTACACAGACTGCCTGAAATAGCTGCCCCCTGATTCCTCAGCCGCGCTTGGGGAGGGGGTGGGAGGGAGTATATATGGATGGTAAATGCCACCGCAGGCTCCCCTACGCAGGCACCCCCATCAATGCCAATTTTTGATCCAGCAGCACAGGGCGGATTAGCAGTGGAAGATTAATTCCTTCCTGTCATCTCCCCGGGGAGGTTAAATGATCTCAGGAGCAATTTCTCTTGCTAGGAACACTGTAATCCTGAAGCAGACTGCTAACTGTTACGGTTTATGTGGGGCTGTAATGATGGCAAGGAGGTTCCAAGTTTGGAGAAGGGTCATCGGCCAAAGAGATGTTTATTTAATTAAATGGTGATTTCTTGCAACCTTTCTCTCATGTGAAACTTGCAGCTCGAAGGAACTGTTTGAGTCATTTATAAAATGTCTGAAGGAGAAAAACCTTAATTAATTAAAAAGGGAGCCCTACCGAGTATGAGCAGTTGAACATGGTCCATGGACTTGGCCTTAGCGACACATGCTAGCCAGCTGCATCCTTGCCCTACTTACCCAGCACAGCTACTTGAAAACGAAACTCTGGTCTCAACTTTTTGACTCACTCGTACCGTCTCTCTGCACCCCCAGCTTCCCGTCAGCATGCTCCCTTGCAGCCTGCCGCACCAAACTACGCTGAGCCTGGTCTCCAACCCCTGCTAGAAGATGGCCCAGAGGAAAGTAGATCAGCTGAGAGTCACAGGCAGCTGTGTGGCACCTCTGCTCCTGTTCTCCCTTGCTCTCCATGCAAGGAGGAGGCTGCCTCAGTGGTGGGAAGAAGACAAGGGAGTATTTCTGACCACAGAATCAGGGATAATAGTTAAAAATTTGTCACAGTGCTGTCCTGTCTGCCATCAGATGACGAGGTGGCCTTTTCTTCAGGCCACTTCTGCATGGTGAGGAACGTGCCGTCACATCATTTCTGCAGCGCAGCTGAGTCCACGTGGGGCTCCCCTGCCCCAGAGCACGCACTTGCAGCCAAAAATAAAATGCGGGCCAAGAAGCGAACAGTAAGGAAGAGCTGAAGAGAGACAAGATGAGAGGAAGGCTTCTGGTAATCATGGGTTTGAAAGGGAGTCTCAAATAGAGACGGTTCTTGGCAGCAGGAAACAGAAGACAGCTCTAAGTGGGGGGAGCCGCGTGAGTGACATACAAATGGGAGCGTGGGAGCAGCCAGCTCCTGCGGCTGGAGCAGCAGCGGCGGTGGTGGCAAGGGGAGGGGGAGCCACAGGAAGGACGAGCGGAGCCCTCGGTGGGCTTTGGATATGCCTGGCACTGGAAGAAAAGAAAAGAAAAGAAGAAGGTGCCCACGGCGCTTTTATCACGAGATGTACCAGCGTGTGGATCCACAACACACCAGGCAGCCTAGTACGCTGCCGGCTCTCGCCCTGCAGGTGTATGAAGCAGGGCTGGGGGGAGCATCACACCCACTGCAGGCACCGCCGGCTCAGGGCGTTTGCAACCAGGCAAATTACCCCAACGCAGCCGATGCGCGGTAGCTCGTTACCCCCCAGCAGCCTGTTCCTCTGTCGGGTTTCTTATTTGAGGACCCAGCTTCAATTTGAGCCCGTCTCACAGGGGTTTAATGTGCACCTGCAAATTATTGGCTATTTAAGACTTGTCCCTGCACAGGATTTGTGTCGCTATTTTAAATCAGATAAAATAAACCCTGGAGACCTCTTTGTAGATACAGCATTCAAGTAGACCCCAGTGGTTTATTTTGCCCTGTGTGTTTTCAGGTGTAGCGTAAACTCATATACATACTTCAACCTGTATGTCCTTATTTGTGGAAATGGACTGTTCTAACTGAACCACCTCGCCATCCTGCCTTTGGAGAAATCGTGGCAGGGAACATCAGAACAAGAAGGATGGAGGAGTGGAAGGCAGGCAAGGATGTTTTGAAGTGAAAAGTCACAGAATCCCAGAATCGCATGGGGTTGGAAGGGACCTCTGGAGATCATCTAGTACAACTCTTCTGCCAAAGCAGGTCCACCTAAACCTGCTGTCAGGAGGTCAGATGGGATGGCGATTACAGAGATGAAAAGCAGACCACTAAAACCAAGGGTCTGATCCTGTCCCCTGCTAGGAATTAATAGCAATAGTTACATGTATCTTGTGTGTGGGTATGGAATTGAGTCTGTGTTGCAAGGGATGAATTTGGGGCAGCAGCAAAGCCAGTAGCTTGGAGGGCTTCTTTGCTGACCACTTCTTCAGTTCTAGTCACTTTATCCAGAAAGCAGTCAAATATATGGTTAGTTGTAAGCATGTGAGTAATTTCACTGATTGCGAAGGCACTACTCGGTTGTTTTAAAGGTAAGTGTGAGTGCTTTGCTTGCTTCATCAGGCTTTATAAGAGACTGGATACACAGCCTCTAAATCAGCACCTTAAATGATGCCGGAACACTGAAATACAGTCACTGAGAATTAGAAGAGAGGAAAATCAGGGACATGCAGGATGGATGTTTTTAAAATAAACTATGTATTAACAGTTTTACAGTTTACGTGTGGATTGCTCCCACGAAGTCACAAGATTGCTGCTATTCCGTTAACCTAAAAAATCACTAGTGGCACCCAGTGGCTAGAAGGGTTAATCAAAAATTTACCTTTCTCCCTCATGATTCCCCTTGCACAAAAGTTATCATTTAAATGCAAACAGCACTGTCTTGGTATTACACTTATTAAATCCAGACATAGCTATTCTTGAGCGAGGTTTCAGCTGGAAGGTATCTGCTGAGTAATGATTGCAATTTCTGTTCACGGAGGCATTTAGACTGCAAGGTAAAATGCTTAGGCTTCTAGTACAGCAGGCTACGAACCCGTTGCATTTTGGCATGGTTGCGGGATAGTTAATGCTTATTTATTCCGTGAGAGCACTAAACCTGCACAAATGAAAATTATGCCTGTTGTACGAGTTCCAGGACTTTCCTCTGGAGAACACTTTCCAAAATTTGCTGACTTTCAGTACTTATGGAATTTCAAGAGCCAAGTGATCCATAGGAAAGTTAAAACCCAGCTAGTAAATGAAACGAGCAATTAACCAAACTGATGAGAAGGAACGCCAAAACTCTATAGCTGTAGTTTCTGGATCTTTAGCCTCTACTTGGTGCATATATAATGAAAAAATGTGTCTTCTAAAAGACAAGTAAAAATGACCTGGCTTATTACTGAATGATACATCAAATGGGCTTAAATTTTGTGCCCAATCCTGCAGGCTGCGGTAGCGATTTCAGTGGGACAAATTGTGTGCTTGAGCTTGTAGGGGTTTATGGGTTACAAGGTTGGGGTGCAGGCAGCGGCAATGGTTGTTATCCCCATTTGCTCTGTGGGCTGTGCCCACAGAGCCCCTTCATACTGTATTGTGCTCCTCTGACACCCTCTCCTCTAGCCGATGGCTCGCAGCAGGTCAGAGCCACCTTGTCCTCAGCTGACATAGCTTCTGCTATCAGGCTGATTACAATATCTATCAAAACTCACAGCTCTGTCTCTACACCATTTTCTACTCCCCCATCTCCCTGGCTGTCAAAAGCTGGCGTAGCAAGAGAGGGAGAAGATGCTAATCTCATCCCTGCTCTGTTTTAGAGACAGGAATCCTGTGTGGTAGGAGGATAATGCCAGGAGCCTCAACTATTTGGTTTGCTGTGGCTCCCTGCAGTGCTGCGTGAGCATAGAGGGGCAGCAAAGCCATTTCTCCTGGGTCTTGAGGAATGGAGCAGCTGAGCAGGAACCGCATGCTCATACTCTGCCAAGTCCCCGTGTGGCATCCAAAGAAGGGCCATGGTGGGGAATAATGGGCTATGGCCAGAAGATTGCTTTAGCCTTGTTATTCCCAGCCATCAGAGCAGCCTTCTGGGGCCAAGGGACAGTCACACCCTAGCCCAAGCGGTCCTGCAGCAGCCACTTTTCAGAAGTTTACTACCAAATACAAGGTGAAGAGCAATGCTCCCTTCCTTCGGACACCAGACAGCTGGTTTCTGTTGGGGTCTGCTGGGTCAGTAACAGATGGTTTTGCCTTCAGCATGATGTTGTGTGGACTGCTGTGGCTTCAGGGAAGCACAAGTTTAATTCCCCGTGTTCTCCATTCAGGAGACCTCCAGAAAGCTTTACTTGTGGCATTCAGACCTTGCTGGACCAGGAATAATAAGGAAGTAGCAGTCTTCATTTCTGTTTCAGCCATTTGGTACATTCCCTGCTGTCACAAGGACCTAGACTAACTTTCCAGCTCCTTTTTATGGAATATAACACTTGTGGCTGCAGGTCACTTACTACAGTTTGCGATGGGTTGCAGGGAAGTGTTGGTGACCCTGGTGCACAGGGTGCATGTTTTGCAGATCCTTCATGTGTCTCTAATTCTTGGCTTTTCCAGTACTGCAAATAAGTAGAAATATAAGTCTTTGGACAAGAACCTCCTGACCCCCAGGGTCAGATCTCTGCAATCACAGGTGTCATCTATCTTTTCCTAACGTGCGTTGATTTCTCCTTGCAGAAGCTGTATAACCTCTCTGTGCCTCAGTGTCCCTGCCCATAAAATGGGTACATTGTTGGGAGTTTGATAGCAGGAGGGCTGTGCTGTGGGATTACATTGCTTGCCCAGCACTTCGTGATCCTCCACTGGGATGTACCAGGGAAGCGAGCACGAGCTTTTAAAAGTTACATACCCTTTGAAATGGTCTCCTCGAAAAGTTTTTATGTTACCGTCATCACTCACGTCTCTCAGCACATTCCTTAACTGAACCGTGTGGCGTTGCCTTCATTCATCCCCTTGTCCCCCCGCCCTTTCCTGCCTTCTGCCAAGGCGGGTGTGAAGTGTGTGCGCAGCAGAGCGCTCTGCTATGGTTCATTGCTTTCTCTTGTTGGTTGCTTTCTTTTCTTTGGTTGCTTTCTTTTCTTTCTTCCCACAGAAAGAAGTGAGTGGAAATGCAATAGGTGATGTAAAAATTGCAAGCCAAAGAGAGCATACATTCATTCCCAGGTGCACTGCTTAACAGGAGGCTGAAAACTCCTGGCTCCTCTTGTCCCTGCAAGAGAAGAGCTCCTCACCCAGCTGGTGAGTATGGAGTTTAAACCATGTGGGCATACTGGTATAACAGGGTTCGAGTGTCCTTTCTGGCGTGTCAGCACATCCTACCTCAGCCTCAATTATATACTTTCCAGCTTTTCATTAAGAAGTCACAGTTCTGTGTGATGTCATGTGTTTGGAGGTGGTTACGAAAAGCTGTTGGGCGCTGGCTGTTTTCTTAATACAGTAATCAAATGCAGAAGTGCTAAGGCATTAATTCTAGAGGGAATTGTGGTTTGTTTTTTGTTTTTTTTTTTAAACCCCAAGAGTATAAAATCCAAAGAAGACTTAATACAATTATTCCTAGGGGACGGTGTTCATAAGTGTTGTGACCATCTGGGCATACAGCTGGCTAAACATAGCCTCTGCTGCCATATCCTCCAGGAGGGATCCTTGGAAGGGGTGGAAAAGGGCTAAAACATTACAAAAGCCGACCCCCTTTCAGTAAGAGCATCCTCCCTGTTTTGGAAGTGTTGATTGTTTGGCCTCCCCCAGCCACGGAGGCTGCTTTATTGTGTATTTATTACTCAGATGAAGGCTGGAGCCAGGGTTCCTTGGCCCGTTTATAAAGCAATTTAAATGAGATGGCTGCTCTGGGCGTCAGTGCTCGGGACCAGGCTGAGCCGCCGCAGCAGGCATGCCAGCGGGAACTGCCCTCAGCCTCAGGAGCAGGGATTTACGGTTCATGTGCAGTTCAAGCACGGCTCCCGCCCTGGGATTATGTATGTGGCCAGCGCTGGGGCATGCGAGATGGGCTGCTGGGTAGTCCTGAATCCTGCAGCCAGGGAGGGGGGGGCAGGTTGCACCAGGTTTCTGCATGTCCAGGGACCTTGCTGCCTGTGCTCCCTGGCTCTGGGGCAGCAGGGAGCCCTGAGACCTGGGAGGTACCACTCCACCTCCTTGATCCTCGGCTCCCCCTGCTTCAGCCCTGCTGGCTGCCTGGGCTGGCAGGGATGACTGACCCCCTGCAGTCTCGGTGGGGAGGGAGTGCTTTTTCGGAAGAGGTTCGTTAGTTGAGTGGCGTGAAGGGACTTGCATCTTCCTCCAAGATGCTGCTCTTGTGCCAGAGTCAGGTGATGCCTGCTTCTTGGGCAGCTGCCCCTCAACCTGGGGTTTCACTGCTGCAGCGCACAGGTGGGGAAGAAGCCCTGATGGGACCACTGCTCCTCCTCTCCACGATCCCAGCCCCAGATCAGGCAACAGCTCCATCCCACCCACCCATGCCAAACTGCACGGTCGTCGCACCTCGGCTGCAATGTTTCAGCACAGGGCCTTCAGCCTCTGGCTGTGGCTGCGTGAGAAATGGCTGTATTCCAGCAAATCCCACAGCCTGCCAGGCTTCACCGCAAGCTCAACATGGCCCTGGGGAGAAGTATAACTTAAGCCATAAACACGTTAGTAAGGAAGAAAAGGATATGTGAGTGAACCATCAGTGGGTCTAAACCATCAGCTGAAACTAATTTACACCACAGAAAGATTGACATATATGTTCAAGCCAGGAAAGCACAGTCATTTGAAAAAAAAAATAAATCCAATCTGTTTCTGCTTACAGGAACACCTTTTTTATCAGGGCAATCCTTCAAAATCTAGCAATCACCAGCAAAGCCTGAATTCACTATCGATCCACCTTTAGCTCTCACATACCTTCTGCACCAATGTCATGCTGCCTTCAAAGCCCCCAGACCTTCTCTTCCCCAGCCTTCCTTTCAGCATCTGCAGCCTGGTGTGAAGCCCGACCTCCTGGGCACTCTGGTCTCCACTGGCATGGCCAGGCAGGCAGCCTCCTGGCACACAGGTTTGCAGTGGTACTGTCACCATGTTTAACCCAGGTAGGAGCTTAGGAAATGTCACAGCTTTCCAATGCAATTAAAAAGCACTTGGGTAGGCACCTTGTGTGTTGTAACATGCCTAAACAGAGAGGGATTAGGTTTTACAAATAACATATCAGAAGGAAGACCCGCTGTGTTAGGTCGAATCAAAGATCCATCTAAACCCATCACCTTGTCTCCAACAGCAGCTGGCCACAGCTGCACAGGGAGGAGTACAAGCACAGGACATGCACATGGTGATTCCACTGTCAGAAATGTCCTCTCAGCCTCAGCAAACTTTGACTCAACAGCTCCTGTGCCACAGCATTGTCTTGGCATATTTGATTTTCAGCTCCATAAGAGAGGGATGTTGTGGATAACAGAGGATGAGGATCAGGGACCCGTTACAGAACAAAAAGGTCAGATTTGCATTAAACAAAGGAGCCCGATGGTAGCCAACTTCACCTCCATCACAGAGGCTGCTGCTAAGGATGCCAGAGCAAAGTGGGCCATGGTTACACATCAGAGGAGTCCGAATTTCCTGGTCATGCTTCTACACCCACGGTTTTGGGGCATTTAGGCCAAGATTGGTTTCAGACACACTCCACCATGCTCTATGTACATAAGGTGGCTTTCATATCTTTTTGTAATAAAGCCTGGTTATTCTCACCATACTTTAGAGCCCTGTTTCCCCCTTTCTCTTTCTTCTTCCTTTTCCCTTCCCTTCCCTTCCCTTCCCTTCCCTTCCCTTCCCTTCCCTTCCCTTCCCTTCCCTTCCCTTCCCACACTGTCAACAGAGTCGTTAGGCCCACAAAATTAACTTGCAAACTTTAAGCCAGGAAAAGCAAGAGTTAAGTCTCCAGGTCTATGTTATCTTGGCCAAGGGGCACACCTGTAGTGCTTTCCCATTTACACCTTTTTGGATCTGAAGCTCTCCAGACTGCCCCAGCATCCCTCTAAGCTCCTGCACAGGGCAGGGCAGAGGGCAGCACCCCACAGGTGCTGTTTGCCTTTGAAAGCACTCCTATTTCCACACGTTTCTGTTGATATCAGTAGCAGAAAAGATATGCGACACCCAAATGAATGTTTGTTTCATTTTATCGGTAGCCTAACCTTTTACAGCTATGCCATCTTAAAATTTCTGTTTAGTGTCTTTAATTTGTTGCTTGTTAGTACCAGAGGGAGAGAAGAGGGGAAAAAAATCCCCTTTATTTCTTGAGGAGAGTTACCTTGGAAGCAACTGAGTGCTGCCCTGTGGATCTTACCTGGCAGGCAGTGACCAGGAAAAGTGTCCCTGTCCCCCTCACATCCCTCACAGCTCTCCTGTTTGGCAACATTGCTCTGCAGCACTGGGTTAGCAGGGCAATGGCATGCCTGTCTGCAGTGAAGCAGCTCAATTTCTCTCATGGAACAAGACAAAAACCCTCCTCACCTTTTTTTTTTTTTAAATTAAAAAGAAGGAGGTAAAAAGCTTCAAGTTCAGAGAATATCTATGAATAGCACTGACAGAGCAACACATAAGGTTTTTTGTTGTTTTTTTTTTTTTTTTTCCCCTTCTGCATACATTTTATTTTCCTTTGCCGGGAAGGAAGTAGTCTTATTTGCGTTTTTTCCCCTTCCCTTCCCCTGAGGCAGTGAGGACCACGGAGAGTTACAGAAGTTTCTTGCTTTGTTTTGCTGAGAGAATTGCAATGCCTCCCAGGTAAATTGTCTTATCATCAGTCAGGCTGAGCAGAGGAGTTTGTTATTAACACAAAAATGTGGGGAAAGTAATTTTTCATTTTTACTGAACCTAGAAGTGGTTGAACAAGATCCCTTCATATTTTTCCTTTCAAACTTTGCTGAAATACAATGTTTAAATGCCAGTATAAAAGTGCCATGTTGAAGAAAGTTAGACACGCTGGAAAAGAATAGCTATAATGGAAACAGCAGCCTGAACAGTCGAGACAAGTAGGATAAATCTTCCAGTCCATGGATGATTTGTTAAGCATTTTGCACATATATATACATATTGCAGGTATATGTTGTGTGTATGTGTGGGTGTAATCAATAAAGTGTATGTACGGCAGATGGATGGATTAGACAGATAATTATATGATTGCGGGCCCCCCGTTATATTTATGTTCCCCCATTAAAGCCACTTGTGAGTTATCCCTCCCCTCCTCACTCCTGGAGATAAAGGTCATTAATGCCATCAGCTGTCAGCTACGCTTCGCACCCAGCGCAGCCACAGAGGCAGCCAGCCGGAGATCCTGACGCCTGCTTTGGCAGCATGGTGCAACTCAGTTCCCTTCGTTTATGAGGAAAATGTAAGATAGAAAAAAAATGTTCAATTTTTTTTCACTGCCCGCTGCAGCAGGCTGAAGGTGGGATAGTTATTAGTTGTGCTAGGTGAGGAAGCGGAAAGGTGTCTGCATCCATGTCCTGATTTGAGGGACACAGGATTAATTTCTCTTTCAACAATTTTACTTTTTTGGTAAGGTCTCATCTAATGTTATGGAAAACCGCATTTTTAGAAGACTCTAGTGTCTGAATTTGTGAAAATATTTACTTTATAGCCAGCTATGCTATGTGGGTTTCAAGGTCTCACTGTTTTCAAGCCAGCCAGATGCAGGGATGAGGAGGAGCGAGACCTGGGCATTTGACCCAGGCTGGCCAACAGGAATATTTCATACCATCAACATCATATTCAGTATAAATTAGAAAAGTTTGCTGCGTAGCTCTCTCTCCCTTGATGGCAGCGGGTCCAGACACCTCCCTGCCCCGGTGCCGGACCCCCGAGGCCTTCCCTTCCTCCTGAAGCCATTGCGCTGGCAGTGTCCGCCATTTGCTGTCCCTGCTGGGAGTGCACAGCTTCCTGCTGAGAGAACTGGCTGAGTATAACTCTTGTATATTTTATATTGGTATTGGGATTAATACTAGTTCTTTAGTATTATTAATGTTAATTATCTAGTCTTATTCTGTTAAATCTGTCTACATTTCAGCCCTTGGATTTCCTTGTTTTTCCTGATTCCCCTTCCTCAGCGGAGGAGTCATTGGGTGATAGAACAATTGTCTAAACACCAATTAATCGTTATGGGTTCTTCAAACTGTAACAGAGGGTGACAGTGTGCGGAGGGGCAGGATGCACACCCACATGGCTGGGCTGTGCCAGTGGGTGCGGAGCTGGTCCCAGGGCTGCACCGCCGGGTGAGCCCGCAGCCTGGGGCTGAGCCAGGAGCTGCTCCTCCTCTACTGGTGGCCTTAGCCCAGCAAATGCTGGGAGGGTCCTTGGTGGACTTGGATGGAAAGCCTGGAGAAGGCACAAGAAACCCCCACCCCCCCGCTGTGATATGTCAGCTGGCTGCCCACCACCTGGCAGGGGACTGCCTGCCTTACCCTGTCCCGGCTGCACCAGCTTCCTCGGAGCCCGGCTGACTCACCGGGATGAGGATTTCAGTCCACACCCATTTAGTCACCTGGCGTCTGAGTTGGAAGTCTCTTACTGTAATTAGGGGTTGGACGTAATGTAACCCAGATAGGCTGCATTCCTGCCGCCCCAGCCTTCCCTGCTCAATTACCTCCAGTCCACGCAGCAGGCTGAGGATCCAGCAGCGATGGGGACAACCCTCTGCTGGGTCTAAGCCAGGAATGCAGACAATATCCTGGCCCGTACCTGCACCAGCCAGCCACACTGCTCCAGCTGGCTTCCCTTACACAGCTCACCTGGGACTGAGGGGATGGAGGGGGAGACTTCCCTGTCTTCAGAGCCAGTGTCACCAGCTCCCTGCCACCAGCCCCCTGCCCCAGGACTGTCTGGACAGGCACAAGGCACTAAGAAAGAGTGGAGAGGGACCACCAAGCCTCAGTGGTGTACTGATCCCTTGATCTAACACTTCTATTTGGCTCTTTTAAAGCTATTTCTGGATCTGGCTGTGCCCCTGCCTGACCTCAGATTAAGGGAAGCAGAAGTGGGTCACAGAGTAATCAATGTTTTCTGAATTCTAAAGAGGACCTTACTTCCAAAAAAAAATAAATATCATGGACCATCTTGTTTTCTATTTCACAAACAGAGAGAGCATGGAAGATAACTCCAGTACTCAGCACTGCAGTAAATAAACTGGTAAGGTGGGTCCAATCCAAAGTCTCCAGTCGTTTTGCCTAGTTAGAATCATGCATTTTAGATGTAGACTGGACTTAAGATTTCTAATTAATGGGTTTTGAGTTCAAATAGTGAAAATAAAATACATGACCTCGGGTTTACATCCTGCTACACCACCACAGGAAGAGATGGATTTGGGAACCAGCAGTGGCTTTGCTGGCCACAGTCATACGAAGTCATGTGCAACAGACGAGACAACATCAGCCAAAGTCATTTTACCTCCTGCCTCTCTGCAAGCTGCAGCTCAGCTGAGCCCATGGGTATACCCCCCCGCAACCTGTCCTCCAAAGAAAATACAAAGGTTGTTGATCTCTCTGCCCCTGGTCTATTGATGGACACAAATGGCCAGTTTAGCACTTTCATTTCCACTTTGGGAACAGAGGGATTAAAATGCCACTATCTCCTGATTGTAATGCTTTTTATGCAGGCCCTAGGTAAACACTGCACTAGTCAACAAACCACTGTTAATAAAAATTGCTAATTAAATGAGGGCCAGTGGTTTGCTTTATTGACATAAGTATTTATAGGCTTTTTCTGCTTTCTTGTATTTTCCAAGGCACTGTATGCTTTGCATTTGCTTTTGCTCTCTGCTCCTGCTTGTCCTTCTAATTATTGCTTTATAGGGTTTTTGTTGTTCTTGCTTTAACCACCATGAGTCAGACTTAAGACTCATATTAAATCCGTTCTTTTCTTGAAAGAACTTCTCTAACACAACACAACACAACCGAACCCAACCCAACCCAACACAATATTTTGGAGTTTATAAGAAATAACACACATTTCTTAAATCTAGCTTTTGTGATGTGCTACTAGCCAAGATAGCTTATAGTTTGGGATAAGCTTTCTTTGGGATAACTTTGGCTTTTTAGTACACATTTGTCTATCTCCTCAAGAAACAGAGCCTTAAACCCTGCATGAAAGGACGTTTTATTCAGCTGAGCTTATCTGTGTTAATTCAGGATATGCAGTTGACTACCAGATAAAGGCAGGCACCCAAACTGCAGTTCAGCAAGGGACTCCAATGTATTTAGTCATTCTTCTGCACAACATGCAGACCATCATCCTTTAATTAGATGTTTCCACAGAATTAATAGTACATGCTAAGTACTACTAATTCTGTGGAAACCCACACTGGACACAGCACACGGGAATGAAAAAGCACACAAAAGCAGAAGGATGACGATGTCAGCTGGAGTGCCGCACTGCTTTATCCCTCAGAAGACTCCTGTGTGATAGTGAGGTCTGAGCATCGCGTCAGCAGAAGAAGTTTCCTTGGCAGAACATACCCCAAGGACGTGACACTGCTGCTGGTTGCCGTGGAAGCTAGACTTGCACTAAATCAACTTTCCCAGGTCTCCCATATGCTATGTGCTATCCAGACTGCCTTTCTGCTCAGATAGATACACTTAGAGGTTGACACATACCATTGCTCCTGCCAGTGCAAGGTTTTATTCTAGAAGGCACCAAAGCCAAGTACCACCTTCATATCATGGCCTTTTATGGACTACAAATGGAAAACCCAAGTTGTCATCAGAAGATGCGGTTTGCAGACTGATCTTGAATAAGGACTGGCCGGGAATACAGAGATATCGGTGAGCCAACACTGTTGAGTACATAAGCAAAATTCAATGGAAGCGAATACGATGTAGAGCTTGTGTCCTTCAAAGCTAATTTAAGCTCTCTTGGCTCTGGTTAAGTTTTAAACATTTCTGGTGGGATAAGGGAGACAAGCAGCTGCAGTACAAAAGATAAAGGCTGGAGCCTGATTAATATTGGTGTTTTGAGGGAAGAGTTTTCATAGCCCATCTGGGAGTGATTTATCCCCTCCTGGAAAGACCACCAAACACAGAACCATTCAAGAAATGAGCAGTCCAAAAATGATAGTCCACAAACTGGAGTGAAGAGGAGGGCAAGCACTAAGGATATTCTGAAACAATCACTCCAGTCAGCAGGTGAATAACAAGAAATGACAGTTAATAAAAAATAGCAGGAACTGCAATTCTGACTGGATCCTTAAATAACAATAAAAGGGTATTAAAAAGAGGTAAACAGGATCTGAGTGCTAGGCAGAAAGCCTGGCACACTCCAAAACATTGCAGGGCACCTTTCAGTCCCAAGGGAGATCACGGGTTTGAGCACATGAAGAACTTCTTCTGGGTAACAAATTATCAGGTGTCTGCTGTTTCATGGCAACTGTCCCTGCTGATTCGCACGGTAGCTTATGTAGGATAATTTGAGATCTCTGCATCCTCTGTGGAAGATGAGAAAGGTCTATGCTAATATGAATGACCTCACATTTGCTGCACCCTAAGAGCAGTCATGTAGACAGCTGTCTTCTACTAGTTGACTAGTGGAAACTGGTTCTCCTGGGGTTTCTAGTTTCTGTGGCTGGATGAGTGTGTCACTGCCTGTATTTTGGCCATTTAGGCATTTTGTACTGTGATGCAATTCTTTCCTCCCTCCTCAGGTAATCAAGTCAGTGAGCCCAGTGTTGATCCCCAATAATGAGACTGTACAAAGAACAAAGGGATAAGCAGACCATCCTGTGGTGAAAAGTGATTTGGGGACCTTCTGATAAATAACCTCCATGGTTTTGACATTACTGTGACATCCTTCTAAAATGTAGGAGCCATGTGGCCACTGATTTACCTTCTATCTAAGGCTCTATTCGGTCTGCAGGGCTTGAGCATATCTCTTTATTGAAAACAAGGTGGTGAAGAACATTTGTTATAAAAACAGGAACTGCACAAAACTAATATGCATTTAGATTTCATTACAAACATGGAACCTGGCAAAGATTAATTGAAACATTTGCCAAGGGCTGATCTAAAGTTCGATGAAATCAAAGGGGGACTTTAAACTGACTTTAATGGTTTTGGGGTCAAGTTGTAAGGCAAATTGGACAAGTTTGAAGGTCCCTAGGTCAATGGATATATTTTTTTTTAATCTAAACCATGCCATACTATTAGTTTAAAAGACATTTCAGCTATCAGTCATAGAAATCACTTGGTACCAGTTCAACAGGAACTGGATCAGCTCCTGTAGACCATGTTCGGAAATGCCTGGTTCCTTGGGCATTACATCGCCGTGGTCGAAAATGCCTGTCTCTCTGGCAAGAGGGTAAAGAAGAAGCCAGGCACCAGGTATTGCTGGGTCTGAAAACCCCAGGTCTCATATGGGGTGACCCATGGCAGGGGTCTCTCAAGAGACAGCCCTCACTGATGGATGTTTCCACCACAGAAGGCAGCAGCCTGCAGACCTACAGAGCACAACAAGAAACGGGTCATCTCTTCCTCTATGTATTTGCTTGAGGGAATGGGTGGGTGGCTTGTTTATCTTGTGGAGAGGAGCCTTTTCCTTTCGACTCTTGGGAAAAAAGGAACCGCTTTGTGTATGTTTACTGAAAGTTTGGTGTGTTCCCTGAGACACGAAGATAGGGCACATCCGTATAAACCAGGGTGGAGAAAAAATAAAACCAGAAAGAAATTGACTGGGAGAGCTGCAGAGACAGTGTGTGTGCATGTGTGCGCTCAGCCAGCAAGGGAATGACACTGACACTGTTTCAAAGGAAGGTCATCGCATAGACCATAAATCTCAAACACTTAGAATTTGCTTCATTCATCTTCGTTAACTCTTCTTTACAAGAAGTTCAGCAACTATCAGAAAATTTTGAAATTATTATTTATTTATGTGGCCCTGCAGCTGTTCATGGCTAGTGATTTAAAGTTTGATGTGGCCAAACACAGCATGACTGGCCTGATCCTGCCCGTGAGGGACCTGTCCTTAGCAGGGTTGCCGGTGCCTGCAGTGGTCGCGTGAGTGAGGGCCAGGGTGCACATGCAATATGAACAGCATGGGGCAACACTGGTGCGAGCGTTCCCTTCGCCTGGGCATAGCCAGGTGCCACGGGCAGGCAGAGGAGGAGGAGAGTCTTCTGGGAGAGAGCAGACCTTTGCCATGGACTGACACCCACCCCCAGGCCTCCACTTTTGGGCGCTTTGGAGGGAACGGGCTTCTGCTTTGAGGTGGTGGAGCCATTCTTAGGTCTGCTGCTTTGACTCTTCAGGTTACCTTTGGGCCCATAAGGATTTGCTGAGCACCAGATATGGTTCATGAGTCAAGTTCTCCAAAAACTCTTTTGCTCAAGAGAAGGGGAGGGAGGGGAAAGTTTCTTCTAATTGATCACAATTAATGTAATTAGTACTATGCAGTTTTTCCTATTCATGTCTCTTTACCTTCGAGACCTTCATTCATCTTAACACCTATTGCCATTCTTAATTACTTTCAGTGAGCCCACAGCGAAAAAGAGATACGTCATTCTCTTTTGTGATCGACTGCATGAATATATTAGAAAGACACAATCTGACCAGATTCAACATTTAGTTAAATTCTAGCTCTGCCATTAACTTACACGGTGGCCATGGGAAGTAATTTCACTTTTCTCTGGGATGTTTTATTTATATAGAAAATGGAAATAGCAAACTGATCTATGTAAAAAGTCTAATCCAGCCCCAACTAAGATAATAGAAGCTCGGCTTTTGAAAAATTCCTATTAATCACACAGGGAAAAGCCATTGTGTTTTTTAAATAAGCAAACTGAACTGAGGAAAAGAACTGTAGCCTCCTCAACTATTAAGAAATAAATTCTTTAGGCCCATGTTTATAACATGCAGAGCATCCTGGTCTCAGCATGTTTTCCACCACTGCCTCTGTTTCCAGAGGAGCATTAGACTGCTTCCTTCAGAAAGTCCAGGTCCACCAGAGGTCAGAGAGGACCTTGTTTTATAAGAAGTTTTAGTTTGCAGTCCAAGAGCTCCCTTCCAAGCAGCTGGACACTTTTTATCAGCCCTTGCTTGCTAACTAGGAGGATTAATGACCACTTTCCAATTCCATCTTCTGCTACCCACCACCGGCTGTCATGCGTGACTGCCTTCGCTTCCAAGACCAGGGGGTTAGAGACATCTAATGGCAACTACATGCATAGCAGAGCATCTTCTCCCACTGTAGCAGGCTGTCCTGTAGGACAAGAGTTCCAATATTTAACTCTTTCAGTACCTCAGAAGCGTATGCGCTAAAGACCAATGAAATGCACACGTCTGTGTGGGTGTATGACATCATGGCATCCCACTACAAGGAAAAATAAGTGATGCAAATGACTCTGGGGCAGAAAAGGGACAGTAGTCTGTGAATGCATTCAAAATTGATTCAGGTGCCTGCATATTGCTGGGCTCAGTCTTGGTTCTGTTCTCCTCTTTCTTGAAGGGTGGAAGAAGGATTTAAGACAGGAGAGATGCATGGATGAGGTACTACAGCATTCTTGATGGTATCCTCACACTGGAAAAACATCACATGGAACAAAACATATGGTCTTCAGTGGTAGAGAAAGGGAATAAGAGAACAAAGCCCTGAAGATGCAGGAATGGAAAAAAGACTAGGTCGAATGGACAAATGCCCTTTGTTCTGCCTTCAGGGTGCTCTGTGCCCTGAGTGAAATGGGCACATGACATGAAAGCTGCAAATTCCTGAGTGTATGCTCAGGAAATGTAATATTTCCTGTCTTCACCGAGCAGAGAGAAATGGGTACTGTTGAGCAATTCAGTACAGAAAAATACACAATAACAAGTATATCTTCAAGAAGATGCTCAGTAGCTGGGTGGTTTATGGCTGTGCCTGGGAGGATCCCCCAGGAATGACACAGTTGGTGACTCAGCCAGCATGAGAGATTCAGCATGGGATTTAGAGGAGAGCCTTTGCTTAGCAAAGCCAGTGATTTATATACTGGCATGACATGTATGTCCAGAAGCCTATTTTTTGTGCAAAAAAAACACCCCAAACAACTTCAAAACAGGCTAGATAAATAAATGGAGATCAAACAAGGGCACAATTCTGAAGTACTGAAGGCCTCTACCTTTTACAAAGACATCCCCTTGTTTGTAAGGATCTAAATCCTGACTACAGAGAGCATGTGAAATGCCTGGGGATTTCCAGACATGCTGCAAGTGCTCAGCTCTTCTGCAGACATGGCCCCTTGCTTGCAGAGGTGGGACAGGACCTGGAATGGGGCACTGCAGAGTCTGGGCCTGACCATGACACTGGCCCCTTTCGCTGCAACATTCCTGTTCATAAAACCAGGACGGAGATACTCCACGTAGTCCCCAAGGGGGCTGTGGGACTCACCATGGCCATTGACTCTTCTGACTGCTGTGAGGCTCCATCCTTTCCCTCCCTGTGTGTCTAGTAGTGGTGTCCTTGCTGGAAGCACAAGGACTACATGCACTATTTCCTCCAGACAAGGTATTTAAGAAAGTTGTAACTGTCATAACTAGCCATGACAGTTAAACAACTACTGCCCAGAACATCTGGATTAGCAGAGGAGTTACAGCCCAGTTCTTCCTGACACCTAACACAGAGTCTTTTCCTCTAAGACTGGTCAAAAACTAAATTGTTTTGCAATGACTTACCATTGGTTAAATTTTATTTCTGATACCCAGTTATATGCTGTCTGAAGGGAGTTTCATGGCTTGTCCAAGGCCCATTTAATTCAGTGGCTTTGTGTCAACTTCATTGAGTGCTGGATCCTACTTGGGCTGTGAATGGGCCTTTTAGTAGGTACAGCTGTAAAAACATATTAGCTACTTCTCTGTAGGCCCTTTTTTTTCTGTAAAACAAATACAGTGTATTTGCAGAACAATGGAGTTTCAGATCAAAGGAAGCCATTTTCCATTTCAAGTTGAATTTGAGAAATAGTGATGACCTAATTAAAAAAAAAAAAAGAAGTAGGAATGTTGAAATTTTGGCATATCTAAACGATCTTGCTATTTTTTGGGGAGTGGCATTTGGCCCATTGTGGCTCAAGGGATAAAGCACAATCCCAGAGTGTGGGACACTCAGGTATACAAGCCTTATCTGCTTATTTTGGAATAAAAATTATAACGAAGCTCTTCTCCCTGCCAGGCACATCTCCTAGCCACCAAGTGGTCCAGAGGGATGTGCTCTCCATGTCCTGGCAGAGCTATTGCACTCAGCAGAAAGAGGCACTTGATCATCCATTTTAACTGGAGAAAGAAAAGGACTTTGTAAGTCAGTAATTAAGACACTCATTTGTTGGTCGAAGTGCTGGAGACCTCAAGCGTTGGCTCAGTACGTTTTAGGCTACTGTGGATAGTGCTCGTGGGGTTTGAATCAGGAGACAGACAGACAAATGGCTTTCTGCAGTGCGGATGATCAGACTAAGGTGAAGAGAGAAGGACAGCTTTTCCTCTATAGTTTTATGAGCAGTGTCTAAGCTAATGTCTAAGACTTGTGATTGAGTCTTTTGTTTCTGATCTCTTCCATTTGTATTTAAAACATCCCAAAAGAATCTTTTGCTCTCTAAAAAAATGACTACGTCAATCTTGATTATTTTTCCTTCAGTTTTTGAGCTCTAACACCGTACCGAAAAAGTGACTTTTATTGCAAGCCGAGTCCCACATTTTCTTGCTAAGAGGTGTGCATGGTGCTTCAATACTAAACTGTCAAATTCCGGGGGACCTTACTACTCTCTGCTTACTTTCTATTGATTTTGAAGCTGGGAACTGCTGTATGAAACTGATAGGCTGACTGGGTGTTATCTTGGGTCTTGAGGTAATTCAAGGGTGAAATGATCTAATGCGACAATATGTGAGAACTCAGTATTCAGGGTATTAATGTTCTTGACTAATTGCCAGAGCCATGAAACTGGCCTTCTGTCGATCACAGCTAAGGAGAAGGCTGACATGGTATTTCAATACGCACACAACTACATAATCTGTAGCTTGCAGTAGACTTAATGACCATAAAGAAGATTTCAGAAAGAAAAAACAAGGCAGCGCCTATGAAAAAGGATAGATAATAGCTGATTCAACCAGGCTTCATTAGTGGAGAAAGATGGCTAGCGATGGGATGAAAAGAGGCTCTGATATTTTCTTGAGCTGGAGTCCTTTTGATCTTAAGCATGTCTTGAGATTTTGGGATGCTTTCTTAATCTTAAAATGATTTAATAAAAAAAAATAAATACTCTTTTTAGAAACAGGCTGCCCTGGTCTGTGCCCTTCTTCCTGCACCTGGACAGTGGACAAAGATGTTACGGCTTTCAGGAAACAGCACGTTTGTCAGCGTGCAGCCCCCAGCCGAACAAAGGGCTGGATTCATGAATGCAATATCAACCATGGAAATGTTCCACCCCTGCCCCTCCCCGGCTTCTGACTCAATCTGATGGAACAAAAAATGAATTGTCATTGGATTTTGCAGCCTTTGAGGTTCCTCAGCAGATCAATACATTATGGACGTGTTTGCTGGCCCCTCATTTGAATGAAACTACACAAGATTCACAAGAATTTGAACTTAGATTGTGCTCTGCTTTTTGGGGGGTTGTTTCTAATAAGGGGAAGTCATACAAAACTGCTACCAAAGAAGAGATGAGAGGCAGTCTCTGTAGCAAGGAAAGGTAAGCGTGCAGTGAGCTACAGTCAGATCTGACTTCGCTCCCACACAGCAGCACCACTTCAAAATTTCCCTCGCCCTGGTGAAGCAGGGTACCCTTTTGACAGGAACTTGGTGTTCGTTAACGGTGTTTGCTCTGCCTGACATGACATTTAAAAGCTATGGGCCTGTATCGCATTTATTCAGCATTGTCATATTCAGCAAAACATTTAAGCAGTTACTCAGCTTGAAGCACCTAAGTAGTCCCACCGTCAACAACAGGACTTCTCAAATGCTTAAATTTATGCACGTGTTGGAATACCTTGCTGAATCAGGACTTCAAACCCTAATAGCTTGCTGAACCAAAGTAATGATTCCAGTTTTTCCCCCCCAAGCCTTACAAACACCCCCAGCACGCAACGTACAAAACTAATTTTAGTTAATTGGATAAAATTGTATACGTACACTCAGTGACCTCTGAGAGTTTTGAAAACTAATTATGCCGGTGTCACCCTGAATACCTATTTCTATGATTAGCCACTTCCACCTGTAGGAAATGTGGCACTGTCATCTGATATGCTCTGTGATCTGCCCTAAAGGCTGGCACATCTCCAGCTCCGGGTGGGTTTCTTCCACAGTTGTCACGCAGTGCGGTGTAGCTACCTGTGATAACTGATGAGCAGACAGACATCTTTTGCGCTGCCATTTTTAATGTGTTTCACTACATACCCCTTTCAAAGACTAATAATTTCCGCCGGGCAAGAATACTGTCAGCCTGGCATCAGATAAGTTCTCAGGCAGAGAGCTGTACCCTGCATTGCCTATTTTATCTAATAAAGACTTTTCCATCTCTGGTCTACTGCTTATAATTTAGCCTTCATAAATTGACTTGCTAACA
This sequence comes from Gallinago undulata, assembly GCA_026546715.1. Taxonomy (NCBI): domain Eukaryota; kingdom Metazoa; phylum Chordata; class Aves; order Charadriiformes; family Scolopacidae; genus Gallinago; species Gallinago undulata. Next base: position 117,581,644 of record JAOTQQ010000001.1, on the reverse strand, counting down.
CAGTCGGTTGGACAGAAAAAAAAGTAAGATGCTGAGGTATCTTCAGACTCCTTTCAACTGACATAAAATACCCATTGTCAAAATAGGGTAAAAGTAGTGGGAAAAACATTTTGACAATTAGAAACTGAATTTCAATTTACCGTCTTCCTGCCCTTCCAGTAGTGTGACAAGAAGTAACAGTTTGGTCATTCATATGCTGAGACAAGATAACATTTTGAGACTGGAACTGAAATGAAGTTTGAGATTAATCTTTTTTTTTTTTTTTTTTTTCTCCTCAGAATGGGAATAATTGCCTAACCTACCTAATGAAGAACTTTAAACTAAAACAGGGCTGTGAACAGCACAGGTGGCATCAGAAATATCGTCATCCGTTTCCTCACGTGTAAGGACAGCTTTGCAGAGGTGCAATTTATTGCCCCTCCCCTTTGCTCCTTTCTTCAGCTCTGGTTGGGGCCACTGGCTTGGTCCCCCCTGTCAATGGAGCCACCAGCGCCTTCCCAGGCAGGCTGCAGCAGCCACTGCTCATGCACAGCTGGCAAGGTAAAATAGCCCCCAGATGTTTGAAAAGTACACAGTGAACATCCTTCCTGAAGACAATACTGGCAGCAATATCAGGAGGTAACTGGGCACATCTGAACCTTCCCTGTGCCTGGTACATGGTCGGTCGCAGGCAGGGAGAGCAGGAGGACACCTTTCATCTGCACATTTGGCAGTTTGTGCTTTCCACATCGCCTTAATTCAAAGGAGCATTAATACCTGTGTTGCTAATGAGATAAAGAGTCCAACTGACCACTGTGCTGGCCCAGGGAATGAGCACGGCTTTTACCACTCCAGCTCTCCTGGTGCTGAGCTAAGGGGATGTCTGCCCCAACACAGGCAGCCCTGTGGAGATGTTTGCTCCCCTTCTGCCTGTTGTCTTCGCCTGCCAGTACACCTGAGGTAAGCGGTGCTTTCCCTCTGTCAAACCATTGTGTGCCAACAGCCCAAATCCTGCAGACACTTGTGCACACACCACAGAAGAAAGTCAGCAGGGTCCTGGGAACAAAGGTGTTCATGGACATGTCTACACAACCGAGACCCAGGGTTCTGGTAATTTGGGGAAAAATAAGCACCAGCTCCTGGCCGTGCAATAAAAGTGCACTGTACCCTCACCCTGCTACATGTGTTCTTCATGCTTTGATAATTGTCTCTAAAATTAAGTTTAATAACAGCTAAAATGTTTCAAGAGTTTCCTTGGCAGTAGTTTATAGAAGGTGTTACCCTGGAAAAGAACATAAAATTATACCATCAAACCTCTGGGAGAAATAACGTCTTCTATTTGTTAATTTTGGACAAAGTCTAAATTTTTCTGCTGGCACAGTTTTAAACTATAGTCCTATAATGCTTCTCCTCATACTTTTAGGGCAACGATAAGAAAATTGGCTAAAAAACATTAATGCCTCTTTTGGATCCCAATGAATCTTCTGAGTCTCATTTGTTTAGTTCAATGAAAAAATAAAGTTAGAATGGCCATATTCCAGCCCCAGTAACGATATTCTGTGTTGGGATAATGAACGATTGTGGCAGGGACAGGTGGAGCGCCTCCACAGCAGGACAGAACCAGCAGCTGCTCAACAGCCCACAGCAAAGCACGACTCTTCCCAGCTTCTGCCCATTGGGGATAAAAAAAGCATGCAAACAAGGTGGAACTGGGTCCTCAGGACCTCCTCAGGTGGCCTGAGGGTGCAGTGGGACACTGAGCATGCATGGATCACCAGGACAGATGTGTGCAGGCTGGCTGGTACCTTGGAAGGCAGCACGCTCTCAGGTGGCTGTTCCCACCTCCTTAACTCTTGCCACACTGGAAAGCCAAAGGCAGAAAATAGACTGTTTTACAGAATTTTGTAGCCACCAGAAAACAGCTTTTAACCCTAAAATTTGAAGAGTTAAACTGACAGCTGAGTTGAAATTTCTTCAGCACATGACACAGGCAGCAGAGAAAGCAGAGATGTTCAAGTAAAAGTAAATAAATACTTTTTGTTTCTTAATCATAGCATGTTTGCCAGGTATTTGACAACTGGGTTGAGCCTTTGAAGTCATAACATGTTACCTGAAGATGTGGCTTGATTACAGTCTAGACAGGAATGTATAATACCAGTTTTCAAGGGGCCAATTAGATTCAGTATTTCATGTAACTCTTCCATAAAGGGTGAAATTATGCCAGTGAATATTGTATATTGATAATTTTGGTTTTTTAGAAGTTATTTTGTAGTCTGATGACAGTAGCTTTCAGAGTTAAGAATGTTATCTACAGAGACTGCCCCCCAACTTGGGGTATGGCTAAAATCCTGAAAGCTGTACTGATTTAATTACCACTATTCAAAGGGAGTGAAAGATTTTATTCAGACGTTCCTGAGATGGAAAAGAAGGGGGTAATGGAAATTCTTTTATCATCCCAACTGCAGGGGTTGTGACCGAGAGCACGCTCTCATTTACTGTCTATGCAGCTGTAATTAAATCACTCCAGCTTTCAGCATTTTAACCATACCCCAAGTTGGGATAAGAATTCCCAGTGAAAGAGATGCGCTAACACCACATGAAAGCAGTCAATACAAATAACTCGGTGCAGGGGCAAATGAGTTTACTTTCTTCCCGGGAATTCAAGAGCAAAGCAGGACACAAGGCACGCCGCGCTGCTCCGGCGCTGTCGGCACGGGTCCAGCCGTGTCTTACAGCCACCCACAGCAACGCTATCTAGAGGATCGCGGCACTGCTGCCGTGTCCTACCAGGCACATCTGCTCGTTAATAAAACAGAAGCCCAATGCCATCCGTGACCAAAACTTGAGAAAAGAGTTTGGAAAATCTCCATTTTCCCAGGGAATCTAGAAATCTTTCTTGCTGAGTGCTCTGAAGAACATAAGCTCATTTTAATTGAAAAAAAAAAAACCCAAACAAACCAACCGCTCCGCAATGGCAGGAAATCAGCAAACTATTTATGGAAATTAAAAAAAAAAAAAAAGTGAAGCTAAACCTCAGAGCAAGGCTTTGCTATAAATGGATGCATTGATCAAATCCTGTATGTGTTTGGAGGCAGACTCATTGCAGCCTTTACCTGCTGTGCTCCTGGCCAAGAATTCCTGCTGGGAAATTAGGTGTGGTTTAAGGCAGGATGGAAACGACAGGAGCAGTATGAGAGATGGCTGTCTCCTAATTCAGCAGGACTTGGTCAAGCAGGCTCTGTGCACCCCAAAGAGTGGTGACTACCCAAAGTAGGATGTCAGAACAGGCAAGAGCAGGGTTCTGGCCCCACTGCAATAAACCAGTAGCCCAACTCCTGCCCCACCAGGTGGGCTCAGATTTGGGTGTGAGTACAGCTTCTTCCCCAGCCTGTGAACCTTGGATACCCCCAGCTTCCTGGCCTCACACAGTGCCAGGGTGCAGGTGGATGTTCAAGGTTTGGGGGCAGAGAATGCTATTGTTGCTGCCGCCAACCCCATAAAAGGCACCAAAGATGATGCCTTAGCACATGGGAGAACAGAGGGGAGAACATTCTTAGGGATATAGAGTTTTGTTAGCTCCATAGGCCAAGGACAAGTAGAAGACAAGAGAAGTTAGCCTGGGAAAGGATCTGAATCAGGATATTGACACATTTTGCCTTGCTTGAGGCTAACCAGTCTTTGGTAAATATGTTGAACACTGCCCTCCCACCCCATCCTGTGCACCTCCACGATGTCAGGTACCACACAATCCTGCACATCCTGTTATGGCTTTGCAACAAACCCATCAATAGACTTAGGCAAGGAGAAAAGCCCCTAAACACAATCTGTGATAATAACAGAGAGAGTAAGTGCTCCCAGCATTATCGTATCCTTAAATCCTACTTGGGGAGTTCCTCCCTGGGTATTCGTGTTTACTGTAAATGGCTAGGGGCTGACTCTTTCAACATAAGGAGAAACACCATATAGACAAGGTACTACATAATGTATAAGATATAGGATATAGCCGGGTTATGAAGCATAGGTATATGAGAAAAAAAGAAAATATTTGCAGCATGCGGCCTCCAGGGTAACTGCAGCCCTTCCCATCCCTCTTTACAGGGCAGCATCTTGACTGTAATATCTGGCCCCTGTTAGAGCTGGACATACCTCTGAGTCCCAGGTAGCACTGGCCTGTGTCACTTCAGTTGCTTGATCCTGCTGTTCTTGAGCAAAACTCCTATTGAACTGCATGGCCATTCTGCCTCACTCACAGTAGGATTCACAATTTGACCTTTTGGAGGCCGGGTTGAGAAACAGTGGGGAAGAAAACAAGGGTCACACTCTATACCTGCTAATGCACCAGACACTATCAGTTCTACAGCCTGGCAGAGCTTAATTTCTCATCTGTCAAAGTGACAGTGAAATCCCCATGATAGATCATATAATTATTAATTCTGTTCCCAGGTGACATGCCCAATTTGGAAGTTTTCTGAATGTAAGGTAGTAAGAAAAAAACCCAAACTGCCCCATATTTCCACTCCACTAAAAAGTCAAAGATAAACAATAGAAGTTACATCAAAAAGATACTGCACAAACCAAAATATTCCTCACTGCAGGTGAGGTGCCTGTTGTAGAGACACCAAATGCAAATTGACCCAGACAAAGACTAATTAAAAAGTGTTGCAGATGTTTGTGTCCTCTGTAACTAGTTTTGCTTATAATTGTTGGAGTTTAAACTGCAAATAGTTTAATTTCTCTCTTTTTATGAAAAGTTCCCCACTTTTCAGAGGTTTAGCTTCTGGCTGATATTACGACATGCTCAGAAGATAGGTGATTTTAGTCTAGAGCAATGTCACTCACATGACTTTCTATTTTTAACTATTTTAACTATTTTTAACTATCTTTTAACTATTCTCCAGCTAAATGGAAAAGCTCAACACTTTTCTTACCATTACAAAAGTGGCCTAATGACCTATTTCCAACCTGGTTTCTGAAAGCTGGGTGAACTTTAGCAGAAACTTGGCAAGAAAGCGTAGGACTAGTCATATGTTGCAGTTTGGGAGGTGGTGAGAATTCAGAGATATGTGACAGGAAGAAATCCCCTGCTGAGCATCTTCACTGGGCACCACTTTCTACACTTTCTATGACAAAACCAGCAAAAGTGATACAGGGCAGGAAAATACCTCCTCTGCAAACTTGCAGATACTTTCACATGAGCTCTTGCAAGACTTGTGTTTTCCACCAACTTTCTGGCAAATGAAGTGGTATGACTTGTGCAAATACTGGTGAAAAACAGCTAGAGGCAAATCTTAGGGGTTTCTCCGAATGAATGTTCACAGATAATGTTTTGGAGAATGTTTGGCTGGAACAAAATCTATTTAGTCAGAATTTCCAGCACAGCTAGGAACACTAGACTAAAACAGCAGATGAGTTGGAAAAAACACACCCTACATACAGAAATGTCATGGGGACCTTCCATGACCCTCCTAGTGATAATGTAGCAGAAATAGCTAAGCACATAAACCTGTAAACATCCATACTGGGAATCCTCTCTCCTTGAGCTATTCCTTGAAAGTGTTCACACAGGATATTGCTGCAAACCGGGCAGCGCTAATGCATTCATTGATCAGACAGGGTGTATGCACTTAATACTGCAGTGCGGGCTTTCCATTTGTTTACCCTTTCCTACGTTTCAGTGATATTTTCATTTTAAGCAAATTTCAGCATAATCACCATATTTCCTCAAACCTGCACATGTGCAACAAAGCCGTTCCTAGCTCATCTGCTCTGGCAGCCTCTGTCATGTAAAATAGACACCTGTCCGTCTGTCCGTGCTGGAAGGAGAAGGAGGGATCCCCCGCCACACGAGCAAGCGAGGACAGAGGGACAGAGGCACTGGGGGATTGTTACTACCAGACGCTAAGAGCCATGTGCTTCGGAGCCAAGGTTTTACACCCCTCACACATGCATATGTATTTTACCTCATTATTGGCTTCAGCTGTACTTATTGTTACCAATTTGTGTCCCGATGCTATTTTTCTAGGCAGCCTCGGTGGGAGAGACTTGTGTGCGGAGCAATATTTGCATTTCTGCAAGCTTTTACGGGTATACATATTGCTAATACGCACATAAACAGGATGCCATTCATATTTAAACAGTGCTTTTGGAGTCGGATGGCATCACAGCTGAGGGAATGGAAACGTTCTGATTTGTATCACTTATCTCAGTGGAGGTTGCTTCCTTCACATATTCTGACTTCTGCAGAGCCGCTGTAATAAGGTAGTTATATTCGCATAGGATGAGACACTAGGCATTTAATAACCCCCGCTTCCTCCCCCAAAAGCCTAATAAGCTTGCTTTGCCAGTTGATCTTTACAGTCACTCACCCCTCCGTTTTTCCCAGACTACTGTGCTTCCTTTATACTTCAGCTCTTTTTTTCATTTTCATTTGCATATATTCAAGGCCCTAAAGAAAAACAGCTCTGCATTAAAAGGCTATTACAGAAATATATGCTATTTAAGTAACAATAGAACATGTTTTTCATTGGGAAGGAAAAAAAAAAAAGAGGATATTTTAGTTCCAAATAAGATTTAAAAGGATGTCACGTGATGTTCAGGGTACTTTGGCTCACAGAATTTTGTCCGGCAGTTTGTTGCGGCTTCTGCTTTAGACAGTTCATCTCTTTCACAGAAATAGCACTGCAAGAGGACTGTCTGTGTTCAGACGTGCCACCTCCCTCTTCATCCGAGGCTTTCCCCAAGCTCAGAGGACCCGGTGCTTCACTGCGCTGCAGTCTCTGCTGCTGTTAGCTCTTGCTCTCAGGGGGTGCAAAACGGCGCCGCTGGCACTGGGCAGCATCTCACGCTGCCTTCAGCAGGCTGCAGGGAGTCTGGCTCAGCAGGGCTCATCCAGGCATCAGGTCCAAAAGCTTTTTGTTCCTAGAAGTCACGGCTGTGTCCGGCGGGATGCTTCTCCACAGCCTTTATGAGATAAAGTGCCCAAGGTGTGTGTGTTCATAAAAACATGCGGTGAAAAAAATTTTGGTTCCACAAACACTCCCCCACAAACCTTGTTGGTTCTTATGTGCGTGCCTGGGGGGTCTGTCTCCTCACCCCTGATGGGTTTAATGGCCAGGACTGAGGCAGTTCTTGTCCCAGCTCACCACTGTGGTCTTCTGCTGGCAGTCACCATCACTCAGGGGAACCTGATGGGTGTCCCCTCCACAACTTTCTCAAGGCACAGCCCTGCAATTGGTCTAAAGATGACTTTCCCACCCAAAAGGATAATGCCACTTTCCTCCAGCCCACCTGTGTGTTCTCAGTGCCCCCCTCTCCTCCCCTTGCCCCGCCAATGCTGTGGCTGACCCTGCAGCCATACAGGCGGTGGGAAATGGGCACTTATGGAGCTGAAAGCTCACCAGGTAACAGGAGTAAAAGATCCTTTTTCAGCAGTCAGCAAGGTGACCTGTCCCACCCTGAGATGAGATTGCAGAAGCACATGGCCGGGACAAGTGGGCAGTCTCCCTTTTGTTAGTCCATGTAGTCATTAGTTCAGCTAAGCTGACAGCAAAGTCACATTTTGAGCTTACAGCTCGAGCACTAATTTCAGCTGCTGTCAATTTTTGGTTTGACTTTGGCAGCCAGGGCTGGCAGTGCCGCAGCGACTTGTCAGTGCCTCTACTAGGGGACAAGGTGCTCCACCAGAGACCCAGAAGGGCAGGGGTGGCAGCAGTATCTCCACCTGCTGCAAATCCATCTTCTCGCTTCTTGCTATTTTTAACTGGATCAACCTCAGTGACCCAAGACACCAAAGTGCAGCTCCACAAACAGTTGCATCAGCGCAAACAATGTGGAAGCAAGCTGTAAGGATGCAGGAACAGGGAAGTCCCCTTAGGCCAGACTCACCACAGGAGCCACCGCACCATGAGGGTGTCACCATGGACAACACAGGGGCTCTGGAGAGGTTCGGGAGGGAAGGGGCTTCCCTCTCCCATTTAGGCATACAAATGTGGTGTTACCCATTCCCTGCTGGCTTTCAGGCAGGAGCTTTGCTTTTGCCTAGGCTCTGTGAAGGATTGAGCAGGATACATGAAAAATCTCAGCCTTTTCCCCAGTGACAGAGGAACTAGTGCTCTAAAAGGAAAAACAGTTTGGCTATATTTTCAGCATATATATATTTTTTTCCAGTGAGTGAAGAGGTAGATTCTTCATAGGTGTGAAAACAAGAGGCAAAGGACAACAAGCTCTTGCTTCCATCCCTGTATTTTAGAAAGCATCAGACAAAAGGTCCTCCAAACAGAAATGCTCAGGGTCATGACTTTTCACTGGTATTCCAACGAGGGAACAGAGAGGATTAAAAAAAAAAAAAGAATCCCTAACACCTCAATAACATATTTACTAAACTTGTGTGTGAAATAGCAGGAGCAACTAATTTCTCCATCTTTATACAAGGATTTCTGTAGACCATTTTTACTGGTTATCCAGGGCAGACTCATGGATAACTGCACTTCATCATTCCACCAGGAAGCTCATTCAGACTGAAAGTTGGACTATTGGTTTTTAATTTTAATGCAGTTTTTCATTTTGATAGCTCTTCTGCTTGACATGGAATTTCCACGGTGCAAATTGAATACAATAAAATTGCTAATCAGCCCATTAGAATATGGTGATGGTATAACATCTATTAGTTGTTGAATAATGTCTTCCTCCAATGTATTTTGAATTAAGTCTGCATGATAACAAAATTAATCCAGATATGCATACCTACCCATAAACACAGCATACACCAGCAAATGCAGCCTTCTCCTGGAAATTCATACAACTTTTTAACATGCTGACAATCCTAAAAACAGTGAAAGAAAATGTGTCTTCAAGTAGGGAAATAAGCAATTAAATACAAAGAAATTAACCACGAAATAAGACAGGCTACAGGTGTTTGCTCTGAGCATGTCTTTCATGGGAACACAAAACCTAGTACAGACTCCAATCTCACATCACAGTGAATTTCTCTGACTTCAAGTCCTTCTTATCCCAGGAATACCTCCCACATTTTCCCTCCCCAACAATTAAAACAAGCCATTCTCCTGCATCAACACCTTCTTACCCCATTTTCTCCTGCTTTTTTCCACGCTCTTGCTTGACAAATTCTTAGGTCCTTAATTCTAATACCCAGAGGCCATAAATTTTCTCTGCACCCCAAGGAAAAGAGCCCTTAGCCTGTTTCTTTTAAGGTCTCATTTAATTTCTCTACCCCAGTGCAAGTCTTCCCTTACACTACTATTGCAAAGACCCACAACACAAACTTCTTTTCTTGGCTGTCTCTTCTTGGGGAAAGATAATTTCCTATACTGGCAATTTCCCCTGTCAACATCCTCTGGTACTACGTTCCACGTGGCTGAAAGCTGCCATGCCAAGAATGCCTTTGTCTGAAGCTGAAAATAGATGGAAAGTAGCAGTGAATCAAAAATTTCTCTTATTTGATTAATATGCTCTGTCAAAAGCTTCTAATCATTATGAAATCAGGATTGTTGAAGTTGTTAAGAGGAAACACCCCTGTCCACGCAGGTACTTTATATCCAGTAGATTCAACCTTTATGGTAACCTTCTAAAAGAAATAATCTTTAAGGTAATATTCTAAAATCATCTTGTAAATTCCCTATAATTTGGGGGAGTTTATTTTCTGATAGGAATCTTGGGATTTTAAATGGGTCAAAATCCAGACTTGCCCTGCAATACTTAATAAGAATGCAACATTATAGAAACTTCCTCATAAAATGATACAGCCCAACATGAGAGCAACTATGGTCAAAATCTTACTGATGGTTTAATTTTTGTATACTGGAAATGATAGTCCAGGAGGATTTGTAACTTTGGGCATCTGAGAAAAACATCCCTAGCCATCTCTGCATCTTTATGTGTCTAAATAACTGCAAGGATCAGGTTCTCAGTGCACCTAAAGCTCGTACAAACCAGCATCCGTGTCACTTATGGCATGGGTTTGAGAGTAATCTACTTGCAAGAGATGTTAGTACTCTGCCATAGGCAGATAAGAAAAGGAACAATACAGTTGAAATGGGCAAAGATGATTCAGTTCAATCTGAGGAGTGTTGCTTTGTATTCCCAGTCAGTTTAATAATCCTTTCATCTTTCAAGGAAATTATAACTGTGATTCATTGGGACAAAGTTAGCAACTTCTCCTTTTATCTAAGTCCTATTATTGGTGCTTGTCACAGCCATTCAAGGACCTCCTAGGAATCAAAATGGACAATTGCATCCTCCTCTCTCTGCCAGCAAGAGACTGGGTATCATTAACAATGCTTAAATTAATAGCGAATTTTGGAGGGAGTAAATGTACCCCTGCAGGAAACCACGGATGAAGAGACAGGATATGCATTTCAGTTCAAAGTCCTGCCTGTGAGTGGAGGTCTGTGACATTTTCCCGTTCAAAATTAGACATTCATAAGTTCGCTGTAGCAGGGTGCACATTATTGTTTTGGTCTATGGAATCAATAGCTGTGAGGAAGGGGGTGGAAGGTGGCTTTTTGAAAAAGGGAGTGTTTTTCACAATAGAAAGAAATCCATAATGTGTAATAAGTGGCTGTAGGTGGTTCCCTGCCCTTGCTCTTTTTTGTGCAATATAGGTCTCAGGGCTCTGAAAGGAACTGGAACGCAGGGTGAGGTCTTTTATCAAACTTTGTATTGCCGTGGTTAACGTAGCATCCAAATTTTGCCAGATTATGTGAGCAAAGGAGACAGGTAGAAGCGAAATACATTGAGCTTAGTCTAGGTGAGGCCAAAGTGGGGCTGATAAGTGGAGGGGAAGCTTGGCTTGTGGCCAGCTGCAGCCCACCAAATCTTTGTGTGCTGCCAGGCAGAGGGACCTCATATCTGGCGGCCTAGAGCCAGCTGATTTTGGAGGCTGCAGTGATTCTGCCTGGCAGCAGCAGACATGGGGCTACACTGGGATGAGTGTCCTGGCACTCCAGGGTTGGAGCAACGAGATGGATCAAGCTGAACGCAGCCCCACCTCTGGAGTTACCAGAGCTCAGAGCATCCTGCCAGCAGTGTGTTCTTGCTCCTCGCTGCTCCTCCATCATACCGGGTAGATTTTATCTGCTAGTAAGAAATCATTGCAGGGCTTGCTTCATGGATGCTGCACCACTGAGACTTAGAGGACTCCACTTTCACGGGGGATGGCAGGAGCAGGAGCTGTACAGCCCAACAGCCCCTCGTAAGGACCACAGGGGGATGAATTGTCCCAAGGGCTGGGGCATCTGGTGGTCACAGGGCTTTTCCTGTGAGTAGCAGCACATGTCAGACTGAGGTAGTGTTCACCCCCCAGGCTGAACTCTGATCCAGAACAAACACAGAAATTTTCTGAATTTATGCTGTTGCCACTGCATCAGATAGACACAGAAGTGCTTACTGCACTGCACTGCCCCCAGCCCCCAAAAATGCCCCTTCTACTAAACAAACCAAACTCTGGGAACGATTGATCTGCCAGGGTTATCCCTGCATCTCGTAGAATGGATGTGCATCCACTCTGTGGGGTATGATGGTGGCCTCAACCAGAACCCACCACTGCTATGAGACTGAAGGCAGCAGTAGCAGTACTTAATGCTGTACTTAATGCCAGTACTAAGGCTGGTCAAAGTTGCTATATAAATTCCTTTCTAAAGTGGACCAGACTGCTATAATGTACATGTTTGTAATTTGGAGGCTACGTAACTGTAACACAGTCCGTCTAGTTTCAAGATCATAAACTGAGATAAAAGAGAATATTAGATAATCTACTCCATCTTCCACCCCTTGCAGCATCTTTCCTGCTTAAGTTCCACTAGTGCTTTGGTGTATATGTTTTAAGTGTCCCAAATGATAGAACTCTTACTCTTCAGAGACTATCTTGAAACTTAGTAGGACTCTCCAGAGGGATTTTTTTTTGTTGTTGTTGCTAGTTAGTCTTACATTTTGTCTTCTTAGAATTAACTCAGAGTTCCCGTTTCACCCTAAAATTGTTATTTTTTTAACTTCGGTTCCTTTCACAAGAATCAATGAATTCTTATTAGCATCTTCAGAAGAAGCTGAGAGTGACCTCAGCCAGGATGAACCTAAGAAGGACTAAGCATAGGAATGTGCATTGCTCTAAGTACCTGCCCCTTTCCTTCTTGCTGGTCTGGAAGTGTCTAGCACATCCTGCTACTGCTGCCAGCAAGCAAGCTAGCTGAACATTTACAATCCAGATGAAATGGTGGTGTATTACGTCAGGTCCTCTTTTAAGGAAATTCACAATGAATCTTTTGAGCACATACCTGAATAAAACTTATTGCCAGGCCTCAGAATCTGGAATGGCAGCGATCCATCCAGTTTGTGACTACCTGAGCAGTAGCAAACCCCTTCCCACCCTGCCCCGCTCATCAGCCATCTCAGTGGCACCAGCAGGAAGTACTTGCTAGTAAACTGGTGCTTTTCTAGTTCCCCCATGTTATCCTTCACTAGAACATCTTGCACTATGCTGGATTCACCTCTTTCCAGTAGTATTCACATATTTCAGAAGTGTGTTATTGGTTATTTTGTCACCTTCCTAGCTGTCACTTTGTTGAAATTTACATTTTTCTATTGTCTGCTGCCATCCCAGCTAAACTGAGTGTGATTTGAGTGACCTTCAGCAGATATCATTGTAATCGTGCCCTTCTCTTCCTGACCCTCTTTTCACACATTTTATCACAGACTAACAACATTTACCCTTTCTTTAGCAGCTGAACAATCTGATGAGCTCAAAGTGTGAAAACAGAGGGTCTTCTCAGTGTACCTCAGTGAGAGGGGGGGCCTTGGAGGTAATAAGAAGGATGTAATAATGTATGGCTTTGCCCTCTCTCTGAAGAAAAAGCTAATTGAAAAACAGTTGTTTTCACGCTGTCAAAGAAACTCAATCAGTAACAGAGAATCCTCTTATCTAACAGGTCAAATAATAATATGTCATCAAGGTGCTTTTAACTTCATTAAAATTTGTCCCTTGATAAGTGACATTTTAATTATGTGATCAGGTAATAAAATAATACATGCCTGAAAACTTATGTCCATTCCACATATCATTAATGGTCCTAAATTAAGGCTGGATGATAAGGTAGAAGTTAATCTTAGATAGCAAATACTCTACTGGACATTTTTCACATGCCTGTTTTGGAGTTTTGAACTGATGGTTCAATTTGGCAAAATAACTGACATAGTGGCATTATTCTAGCTCATAAAATTAACTATAAAGGTAACAAATGCTTTTTAATCTGCACCATAATGGTACCATAATCCAACAAAATGTCAGGAATTTGAGGATTGAATTTGAGAATTAGAATTTTATATTGCTTTAGCACAAGTATTTCCCCACTAGGGTCCCAAAGTGGTGTATGTCTCTCATGAACAGAGTGAGATAGCCACTCTCCTAAATGGAAGCACCCTTTTTTTCAAGACCACATGAATTTATCTATCTGGTTCTGATTTCTGGTCCAGGGCTAGCCAGGCAGCTTTTCCGCTTTCTTTGTTATTGAAGAAAAGGCAAGTTGTTTGTGTTTTTTTTTTTTTTCTTTCCTGAGCCACAGTGTTGCACGGGGGTTTCTCCCTTACCGCTGCCTGCAGTGCGTGTGGTTCCTTGGAAATCACCGTGCCCCTCACACCGAGCTCTGCACCACCGTGAAGCTGGAGCACAGCAGCCCCCCACACCACGCTGCATGTAGAGAGCTGCAACACCTTCCCTGTTGGAGAAGACACTATAAAACCCAGGGAAGCTGCCTTCCCAGGGGAGAGTCTAACGCAAAAGGAAGACACTCACTTCCCAGTAAAAATGAAGTCATGGGTGGGGTGGGGGTTGACCCAGAAACAAGGCCTTAAAATCCAGAGCCAAGACCTATTAGCAGAGCTAATTAGCTCTATGAGAAAGCAAAGCCAGCCCGGGAGGTGTGAATGCTTTGCTTGGGGAAAACTACAGCTGCAGCAGTTTCTCTCCTTGGAAGACTAGTGCTCACCTGGCTCTCCTTCCATCTGCTGGTAGCCTGGAACAGGGAGATCTCAGATATCAGAACTTTTAGAAAAGAGGGAAGCCTGGGTGTTGGTTGGAGAGGGATTTGTTTCACCTCCAGCAAGCCTGCCGCACCGCTGACTGGATGGATTTTCAGCCCCATGGGAGAAAAGGTGCAAGACGTCCTCAGGGAGGTAACAAACACCCTTTTAAGCTTCAGTACAGTTGGATGAAAGTTGGCCTGGGGAATATGTTTCAAAGGTCTGGACTTCAGTTATAAACTTGCTGCTAATTTGTGAAAAAAACAAAACAGGAGCATTTTTTTTTAAGCATTGCTATGAAACAGAGTTGTAGGTTATATAGGCTTAGGGATGAAGAGACCAATCAATAGACAGTGCTTGTGCACTTCAACTTGCGTATCAAATATTTGAATATGCCTGTCTGATAGAAAAGTGATCTTAGCTGATCTGAATTTTTATTTAGTGACCTGTAGAAATAAAAATTAAAAAAAAGCATTTAGGAAATAAAACCAATCTGTGCAACAAAGTCTTAATCTGTGAACTTTTAAGACTGCTTGCTTTTAGAGCTATTTGTTGGAGCAAAATCCCTGAGAAAAAAAAAAGACTGAACTGTGCTGGTCAGAAAACTCGGTGCAAGCCATTAACTCCAAAGGCATAGCTCCAGAATTCAACCCCTGTGTCCTAAATAACACAAGTCTCATCTAATGCATAAATGTCTCCAAAGCATTTATCACTCCAGTATCTGGGCTGTGCACATAGATTTTTGGATATAGTGGGATCTGTCTAGAACTGATGATCAATTTCTCATTCATCTTCTGTGCTGCCGTTTGGCTTCACCATTACATTTAAAATAATGGAAGTTACTCTGTGATCACAAGCATGTAATTCACAAATGTGGCGTCCTGATGTGATTTTGATGCCAGCATTCAGGTAAGATTTACTGGGGTTTAGATTTGCTTTTCTGCAGCTCCCCAAACTCTTTCCCAAGAATAGAACCTCCGGCTACATTGCTCCATTCAGGCCCTGCTGCTCCCAGAGATCAAATCTGGGTATGAGCATCCCCAGAAGTAAAACCAAATTGGGATGACATGGGTATACTATTTAAAAAAAAAGTCCACGTGCATCTGTCACCTATTTTATCCTGGAAAATGGGAAGCTATGATGAGCTTTGATGTTCTGTGGGGAGACAGTGATGGGACTGGCCTGGCCTGGCCTGGGGGTTGTTCTCTTTTATGCCTAAATGGAGTATAAAAATCTCCATACCACCTGGGAACCAGCAGAACTTGCTTACTTTCAGCTTCCCCAACCCCTAGTATTTCCTCTAATAGCCTGTCTCTGATGTTGGCTGTAAGAAAATGCAATGTCCAAATGCTGAAAGATATTGAAGTTACCCCTAAAATGTACTGTTCACCCTCAAATGGCAACCTGCAGGTGCAAGAAGCGAGATAAACCTATGCATTAGAAAGACGGGTGCCCAAGTCCCCAGGTGCCACTCTTGTGTCAGTGCTCCTTCAAAAATAAAGCAAGCAAGCAGCGAGAATCAGAATGGTTCTGAAGTGCAAAGCATATAATATAAAGTGTTATTTATTAATAGCGCTGCTGGAAACTCCCTGGGAACCGTATCTGCCAGCAGTGATATCTGCATGTCAGTCTAACAACCTCTTTTTATTTTGTAGCAAAAACCTGCATTATTGCTCTTGCTGCTATGATCCCTTCTCAGGCTGCTCTTATATGTCCCTCCTTTTGGGATAAATCCCCTCCCACGCCATCTGTCTTACTCTCCAGTTCCTCCTCAGCATCCCTCTCTGCTTCCCACAGCCTGAACCAGAAGCTCCATAGTACCTTGCCTAAGCCTGCGATGATAAGCCCCATGCTGAGGGAGGTTTTGGAGGTCACCAACACTTCTGTTGGCCCAGAGGACCTAAGTGAAGTGGTTGAGATAGAGAGGGACACTGATGAAGTGTGTCCATGTCATCCCTGGGGGCACAGGCTTCATGAAACATAAGAGTGTATCACGGGTTTCCTCTCCTCCATGCAGACCTTGCTTGTTCAGGACAGTGTGCTCATGAACACTGGTGTGGGATGTATCAGGAGGGTGCCAGGCAATGACAGGACCTGGTGTTTACTTCACACCATACCCTGTGTTTGCTCCCTACTGTTTTTGAGGATGCTGCTCACCGTTGAGCTAACAAGACCACTCTGATCTCAGAGGACTGGAAGAAGGACTGGAAGAAAAAGGTTTCATTACAGAGAGTGGCTGCAGCGTGGTGGCATGCTTAGCAGGATGAAGGAACATTGAACTGTCTCCACAACCATTTGGATGCCCACACAGCTAAAGCAAACAAGTTTATGGGGCTAACATCTTGTCAGAACTCTTATAGAGTAGGAGCCACCGTATTTCCAGTCAGCATCACCTAGCTGGTGGAAGGCCAACTTACTGCCCAGCTTATTTCCCCGTGCTTGAAATTTTTTGCTAGACCTTCCAGGTGCTCTCATCCAAACACTGCTTTTGGATGCCTTTCCCCAAATCAAGTTTCACTCTCAGCTCTCCCCAGATATTAACTCGCAATCTGGTGTGCTCCTGCAGCCAAGGGGCAGCGCAGGGGAAAAGGGGTTTCCACCAGAGCCTGTATGACGAGAGCTGGATGCTGTGGGAAAGGAGCAGACCTCTTGGAAAGCAGGCTCAGGGCACCTCCAATGCACAAAAGCCAGCAGGTTGCTCCCAGCAGAAGGGATGCAAGTAGGTAACGGAAAGGAGTAGGAAGCATGAGCCTGGGCTGGTGGTGAGACACACCACCACCGGAGAACAGCTGTAACTGCAGATGCTGCCCAGGTCTGGGCAGCGGGATCCTGTGGGTGAGGGGCACAGCACAAATGGAAGCCTGTCTGATCTGGTCTCCTTTCAGGGGGCAGCTCTTTGTAAAAGCCTGCCTACACTCGGGCTGTGTTTGGCAGGGTGTCCAGCGGGGAGCCAGCGCCTCGTCACACACTCTGCCTTGGCAGGAGGTAGCCAGGCAGACGGCACAGTCACCAATTAATAGCAGACAGCAATATTTAAACTAATCATTACGGGGATCAGCATAAAACAAAACTCTTATTAAAATTAACAACATTGCCACTAAAACTGATGCTGTTTCAAGCTATTCATTATAGCTAACAACCGAATCTAGCCAACGGCACTTGACACGGGGTTGGTGTCGGTTTTAGTTTTGCGTCTTTGGGAGACAAGGCTTACCCAATTTCAAATGCTCTGTGGGCACATCGACATAACCAACTGGCGTCACACTAAGCAGGAAGGACTAGTTCATTTTGCTGCCTCCCATTATGGTTCCAAACCCACACATTCACATCACATCTTTACCAGACATGAAATCTGTGCCAGCGCAGTCTGTGGTGCAGCGCACCACACAGATTCAGAGCACTAACAGCTGGCACATCTTCTGTCTACTCGGCAAGTGGAGCACCCTGGGTGCTCCAGGTGGGGTCCAGCAATTGGGAAATAGTCCTGATCTGGTCACTGCTGTGATCAGACGGGTACCTGAGTGCAATTGCGAGGCTAAAAGGACATGAATTTATACATCTTTATTGCACCTCTCCTATGAGGACAGGCTGAGAGAGCTGGGGCTGTTCAGCCTGAAGAAGAGAAGACTCTGGGGAGATCTTATAACAACCTTCCAATACCTGAAGGGAGCCTACAGGAGAGCTGGCGAGGGACTCTTTGTCAGGAAGTATAGTGACAGGACAAGGGGCAACGGTTTTAAATTGGAAGAGGGGAGATTTAGATTAGAAATTCTTTACTGTGAGGG
>JAOTQQ010000001.1:117551534-117563752 GCA_026546715.1 Gallinago undulata | reverse complement strand
TATAGTGACAGGACAAGGGGCAACGGTTTTAAATTGGAAGAGGGGAGATTTAGATTAGAAATTCTTTACTGTGAGGGCGGTGAGGCACTGGAACAGGTTGCCCAGAGAAACTGTGGATGCCCCATCCCTGGAGGTGTTCAAGGCCAAGCTGGATGAGGCTTTGAGCAACCTGGTCTGGTGGGAGGTGTCTCTGCCCATGGCAGGGGGTTGGAACTAGATCATCTTTAAGGTCCCTTCCAACTCAAACGATTCTATGATTCTATAATTCTATACCAAGAACTCCTTCATCACACTAAATTGCTAAGGTAGACACCTGTTCCTAATAACTTTTAAGCACTTTGACAAGGCATGAAAGGCTTTACAGTTAAACAGACTCCAAAATCTGTATGTAAAGGGGCAGATAGACAGAGCCTTACTAATGTCCCCAGTCCCCACTGAAGGAAATTTGCACCTCTTCTGGGAGGAGTGAATGCACACATGAGAGCACACTCAAAAAAAAGCTGACCTGAGTCATCAAATTAGCACAGCCCCGTCCCTGGAAACATTCAAGGTCAGGTTGGACGGGGCTCTGAACAACATAATCTAGTTGAAGATGTCCCTGCTTATTGCAGGGGTGTTGGACTAGATAATCTTTAAATATCCCTTCCAACCCCAACTATTCTATGATTCTATAAGAAATGTTTGGCCACTAAAAAAGGGGGTTCCTGCCTCTCAGCTGACGTGTTACGAACCTCTGAAGTGTACTCTCCTGGTCCACTGAAAATACACAGTGAAACATTTGCTTAAAATGCTTTTATAATTTACCTCATATTTGCAACGGTCTAGAAGTGCACGAACCATTGTTCACCGTGTCTCTTAAGGGGGAAAACCCGCTCAAATGTGATTTTCAAGAGACCAAGTTGGTATGACAGCAGAAGTTAAACTGGCAAAGCCATCAGACTTTTTTTTTTAACCTTTGTATCGGTCTATCTATACCCTTCATTTGACTTCCCAATCTCCCTCCTGTACCCCCTTAGACTTTCCACTTTTTAGTCCTAACAAGGTTGAACTTTTGCTTGGTGGCTTCAGATCCGGCACTCTCCCTGCTGACCTCCAGCCAGCTAATTGTTCCACTCCTTCACCTTCCCAAGGTCGCAGGATGTGTCATCTCCCTCCTGACCTCCAGGGCACTTTCCATCTCTTATGAGTTGAAGCCAGCAGTCATCTCGGTCTAAAACCTCCTCCTCCTCATCTGTACTGCAGTACCATCGGGAGGACCCAGCAAGGATCAAGGCCCCATTGTGCTCAGATCTGCATAAACACCCAGTGAGAGACAGCTCCTGCCCTCCTGAGGTTATGGGCTGAAAGGGAAAGCAGGCAGAGGGAAGGCGAGTGAGAGACATGTAAGTGGAGTATTCATGGTGATGCTAGTCACATCGCTTGTTAGTCCTTCTCTCTCTTTTTTTTTTTTTCCTCCCCCCGAAATGAAAATAAAATAAGTTGTTGGCTTGTTTTGGGGAGTGTTGTAAATTACGGTTTGCAAAAGCCATCGTCTGTTTCCGTCCACCCTGGTTCTGTGCCAACGCTGTTCCGGGCTGCGCTTCCTGAAGAGGTCCTGCGGCGCTGCAGGAATAGCACAGCACGGAAGCACCAGAAGATGAAGGAAAAACACCCACCCCATCAGAGATGGCTGTAGTCTAGCAATAAGCCCACCAACAGCAAGCCAAATGCAAAGTAGCTCAGTGTGCCCTGTCAGCCACCAGCCTAGGGCTGGAGTGGAGGGTGGGAAGTGTCCTGCTCTGGAGACGTTCAAAACCCTCCTGGACACGTTCCTGTGCAACCTCATCTAGGTGGACCTGCTTTGGCAGGGGGGTTGGGCTAGATGATCTCCAGAGGTCCCTTCCAGCCCCATATCATTCTGTGATTCTGTGGATACGTCCCTTCACTTACCCCTCACTATGACACAAAAGGGAGGGAGCATCCCAGCCAGTTCACAGAACATACACCTGCCAGGGGAGAAGGCAAGTTTTGAGTACTGGAAAAATTGCTCTGAAATTAAGTACAATATCACTTCAGCCTAACCTTAAGGAGAATAAATTATTCTCCTCTTTCTTGGGCAGCAGAAGTGTACCAGCCTCATAGAACTGCAAGGACGAAGGACAGCCTGTCCTGTCCTGATGCAAAAAAGTCCTACCCTTAAAGTCAGGCTTCAGAACGGTGTGTGTGAGTTTGATTTGCATCCAGAGTGGAAACATGCTTGCCAGCCATCAGGCTGATGTGATTTGAAGCAGCTGAGATATTAAATGCACTAAACCAGAATGTATAATAGCCATGCTGGCAGACCTTTAATTATTGTCGTGCTTGTGGGCGCTGATATCATTCAAATTAAAAGCTTTCCCCACTACTTGCATTTTTTTTTAATACGTTGATGTACTCTGCACTGATGGATTGTCCTCTCTTGTCCTTCTCTCACAAAATGCTTGGCACAATTTGCTTCAGTGCAGAAATAAAAATTATTGGCACTCACTCGCCACAGTTTTGGTGCACTTTTTGTTTTGTTTTAAAGCATGGACCCCCTAACTAGAAAAAAGGTTTCTTGAGTTTGGAGGGGCTGTGTTAATGGCTCAGTCACCAATCCTCCTTCTCAGGAAAAACACATTATTAAAAGCAAGACTGAAACACCAGTGCAAGCTTCCCTAGAGCAGTGCCTTTGGTAGTGCTGGCTGATGACATAGCAAAGCTTCCTTGCTGTGTGCTGCACAGATGCTCTAATTTTCCTCTCTCAGCTGGTCCAGAGACAGATATGTTGTCCAGTGCTCAGATACAGCAGCGGAAAGCTGGAGAAGCTCCTCTGAAGCAGCTTCTCTGTTTGCACTGTTGTCACTGATACCAGAATCAGGCTTCTTGTCTAGTACCTTGATAAGGCTGCTCGCTTGCTTGGTGTAACTTTGGAACGAGTGGAACTATTTAAGTAGAACGAGCAAAGTACCAGCTCAAAACATTTATCAAAAATGTTGTTCACAGCCTCTCCTGAGATAGAAAAACCATGGCATAGGCAGAGGAATATTCTTATTTATTCCCCTGGATGACAGGATAGTACGTCATATCTCCATTCTATGGAGGCCCATTTGCAGGGGACGCAGCACTCATGTCTTCTGCACTGCTTCCAAATTACAGCCCCTGGTTCACTACAGCTGCCACAAAACTCCTTTCAGCTCTTGCTGCTTTCTGCAGCTCCCTTTGCTGTGCACATTATGAAGCTGGCTTTCACTTTGGGGCGGTGATGGAGCACAGTTAGAAAGGGACTGGAACAGAAACCAGGAATGAAAAAGGGTCTGCCTGGCAGTGCTTGCCCCTAATTCACCTCTTTCTAGCTCTGAGCTTCAGCCTCACTGCAGATCCCAGAGCAACCCTGTTGCTTCCAGGGGAAGATCATGCCTGTAGCCTTTTTTATCCATTGGAGACTTGGTCTAGTTGCCTGCACATAGAACCAGAAAACTCCTGCATTTATATACACACTTGACTGCAGCACTAAATCTTTCACTGGCCTTGAGCAATTCACTTCACTTCTCTGCCTTAGTTTCCCCATGTGTAAAAGTGAGATAAAGCTTACTTTCCTCCCAGGGATTTTGCAAGGATTAATTAGTTAACTGAGTTTGCTTGAAAGGTGAAAAGCATTTTACATGTGTTAAGTATTATTGTTTCTTTGGGACAAAACCAAACCCCCTCCTTCCACTCTGCAGAAGTGATTTTAAAAGCTCAAAGCCAAAGAAAAGAAAAGCTGAGGATACTGACTCACTCAAAACAAGCAGGATCTGGGAATGCTGAGGAAGGGAGATCATCGTAACATGGAAAGGTTTGCAAACATGAAACCTTTCAGCCCTTTGGAAGCCAGATAAGGTGAAAATGTGCAGCAGGTAGTGGACAAGTAGGATCCCTTCCTTGGTTCCTGACCGGAGCCCAACAGAGGCAGCATTCAGCTATCCTGGCTGTCTTGTAGCCTCTGAATCCAGCCAGTCTAGCAGCAGGCATAGGATAGACCTTACTGGAAAACATTGGGCTTGCAGAAGAACAAACAAGTTCAGTGCTGCCTCAGGTGTGCTTCTGAGAGAGATCAAGGAAAGCAAGGAAATTTGCACTTTCCCTTCCCAGGCTAGATCTAGCCTTTGGGATTAAAGGTAGGATCACGCAACTATTCCTCCTGCTTCTCACCAGCATTAAATTAAATTAAAAGGATTCAAAAGTAAATGCCCACAAAACAAAAGAAGCTGCTGTCACAAAGACAATGAGAATCTGCTCAGGTGATTAGGATGAGAAGCAGCACTAGTTCCTGACAGAAAAAAAAGGAGGGAGGAAGTAAATGAAAAGCATCAGCTCTCCTAAGGTGCCATTTTAAAGAGGTAAAATTAGCAGGACAAAACCCTTGGAAGTGCTGCTCTGCAACTTTTCAAGATGTTATAGTTGCTTGGGCATAAAGGCAGCATTAACAGTGTTTCTACAGCAACAACCAGTCAGTCTCTTCTGCATGTAGATGTCTCTGGGAGGCATCCTTACCCTCAGGTGTGCCTCCCCATCAAAGTGTGGTCTTTCCAGATGTGTTGAAGGAGTAGCCCATGTGTAGACTTTCTATCCTGCAGCAGGAGAGGTCAGGCATAAACAGACTGAGCTGCCTACTCATTTCACCTAAAGTAAACGGGGGAAGTTTATGCAAGCTGTTTTTCTGCCAGACCTGCCAAGAAGGGATTTAAAGTCTATCAGCTGGGTGCTAAAAAGGACTTGCTGACTGACACAACTGGATCCAAAAGATGGTGTCTGCTTATAGCCTGAGTGATGGGAGAGCTAGCAAAGGTGAGGCTATGTCATCAATGACTGGCAAAAGAGGAGATGCGGGTGTTGCAGTGCTTCTGCTGTTTTCTACATGGCATAGCCCCTCGCACAGCTGTCTCTCAGCTGGCTCGTGTCTGCCCCATCCTCCTTGTCTCCTTTCCTGTATTGGTAGCCACTGTGCCTAGATGTATTTGCACCTGAATTGCTGCACACACATCTTGGATCTCAACGTGCTTAGTGGTCCTGTATCTTCCTGGTTTTATGTCAGCATAAGCCAGGAGTAATCCTAAGGGAGATTCACAAGGGCAAAACCAGAGAAAAATGAGCGGAATCAAAAGGAGGTCCAATTTACAGAGGCTGAAAGCTGATTTTCTTTAGAATGGAGGCTTAGCCAATCAAATGTAAGAAGGACTTCTAAGAAAGGAAGTTTTTAGATGTAAAGAACCCATCAGTCCTGGCTGTCACAGACAGTGTAGATGATGAAAGCAATGGATGTATTGACTGGCTCCAGCTGAGGATCTGGCCAGGTGGAATTAACACTGTTCTAAAGAACAACCCTGCTTGAGTTTACAGGCAGAGAAAAGTCCATGTGACAAGCCTTGGTGTAACCTTCCAGGGGAAGCGTGAGCCTGAGATGTACTCCACAGACAGGAAGGGCAGATGGGAACTGGCTGTGAGGCATCTGCATGATGTTCTCCCCATTCTAGTTTAGCCTAACAAATATAAATGTTTGTGGACCCCTGTCTCACTGATATTAGCAAACAGTTCTTACTATTGCTCAGCATGAGAGAAGAGGGGGAAGTTAAGGAGAAAAAAAAAAAAGAAAAAAAGAATATACATAGTATTAAGACACTGCTGGAGCCTGAAGTCAATATTGCCTGCTGTTCACAGGGTTGCTGCTTCTGTTTGAAGGACCCTGCACCTCTCTTCCTTTGTCACATTTGCAATTAGCTTTCCATACACATCTGCTCCAGACTTTAAACTATAGGAAAATGGTTTTGTAGAGAAATTGCTTCCAGAATCACAGTTCTTTTCTCATGTTTTGGTGGCTTTGGCAGGCAGTCTCGTACATCCCAGCTTACTCCAGAAAGAATCTGTGCCTTGCTGAGTATCACATTTTGTGGCCAAGATTTTGAAGAAAGCAAATGGGACCAAGCACCAAGCCCATATATAGGCACTTGTGTAAATGCCCCTTTTTCAGCAGTGCATAGTGCATAGTAGTTCCAGCTGACTTCTTGTTGTTCTGCTCCTCTTTTTCACACCAAGTCCCAACATAACCACAGTGTTTTGATACAATGACAGGAGTCTATGCTGCCTGGTAGACTCGGGTCTCGGGTATTACTGTTTCCTGTGATGGTATTTCTCTGGAAAGGCTGAAGGGCTGAAGTGAATTTCACTGGATCTTATGGCCATTTAACACAAACAGAAAGCCAGAGCCAAACCAGAATATTTCCATGGCATTGAATGATTTGTTTTACTCCCTCCAGAGAGGCTTGCATTCACTCCTAATTACATTCCACTGAAATTCTCAAAAAAAGGGCTGCGAAGGGGACTCGTGTAATGCAAAGGGCTCTTGCTGGCATAGAGAAGTATTTTGCCAAGTAACAACTGGATCTTGATATGTCCTAGCACAGAGTTGACCTTTTAGTCTTGTTTACTGGATTTTTTTTCACCCGGGTTTGTTCAGCAGCTGCCCTGGTGTCCGGGTGCCCTTGGTGGCTGCAGGGGAACCCCTGCTGCTCCCCCAGTGCCCCACCAAGAAAGCCAGAGCTGCTGGAGGCAGTGAGGAACGTGCAGCCAGGAGGGAGCCACTCAACACAGGCACAGAGACAGAGGACTCAGAAAAAAAAAGGCTGGGAAGATGGAAAATATGGATTTAGGTTATTTGAAGGAAAGAGAAACTACAAAACACTGACAGCAGAAGACACACTGGACGACAGAAATTCTTCCCTGATGTAACTTTTATTTCAGTTGGTTACCCAAGAGCCGGATTTGGCCTGCCTGGCAGAAATTGTTTGGTTTAGCCAGCAATGTTAATTGGAAAAAGTGAGCAGTATTACTTTAATTGCGCAAAAGAGAGGGAGGACAGATCCCATTTCAAATTTCAGAATAAGGCCTTTTTTAAGGGGGGGATAAATATTAATACTGAGGCTGTGTTGATGAGCTTTAGGGGGGTTGCTAAGCAACACGGCCCTTTGTCTATAGCCCAGGCGATGCTCAGGAGGGGATCGTGTAGGAATAAAATTCATATGGCTTCTATAGAAACATATTTTTGTAGCTTGTTTTAAATAAACAGAAACCCAAATCTGTCTCTTTTACTTTCTTTTTTTTTTTCTTTTTTTTTTTTTTTCTCCCCCACCAGAAAGACTATCTGCTGAAAATGTAGTTATGGCTGCACTTTGAGAGCACGTATTTGAAGGATGTTGTGAGCCCAACAGCAGAGTTGGGGCAATGTGCACACGTTTTTAGCACAACACCAATATTCACTCAATGTATCTCTAAATGGCATGTATTTTTATAAACTCTCAAATTCAGATCTGTGCACTAATTTGCTGTTTATGGCACCAGCCATTACATTTTAGTCCATTATATTGTTTTTTCCAGGTTACCTTGAAGAATTTCGTAAATGTATCCCAGTCTAGCACAGAAATGAAATAGCTAATAACATATGGTTACGTAACTGATAAAATAAAACTACCCATTTTCAGATATTAAAATCATGTATGTGTTGGTCTAAGCCTTGTAGTAAAATTCAGCTCCACAATCCTTCAAATTCAATATGTTCATTTTTATTTAAAACTTAGAGCTCAGGATTACAGGGCAAAGGAACAGCTTTTGATTTGAGACTCGCAGAGAGAAAATTATATTTTATTAAGTTAGTGAAAATGCTGACTGCAGAGAAATTTTAAATAATTTATTTAAAAAAATGAAAGTACTCTTATGTTCTGATATGAAAGAAAAGCTAAAGCTTTGCTGTTTATATAAGGGAGCAGAGGTGAAAAGTGGTAAACCCAGTGAACTGCTAACAGTCAGTGCCTTTCTTCTATGATTTGTCCTGGAAATGCCTCCTCAAAACATATACGCCACACATTTTTAACTACTGAAGCCACATTATTGCAGAAAAATATAAGGTGGACTGGAAGAGCCAACTGTGCCAGCAGAGAGGCTGTGGATTTGATATTCACTACATACAGCATATACCATATACCATTCTACACGTGTTCTACACATGAACAGAGGGTCATGGGGCAAGAAGATGTCCTTACCCAGAGCAATAGGCTTGGGAAAAAAAAACCACTGTTCTGCTTTTACCTGAGCCTCATAAAAAAATGATGGTTTTGAAAGAAAGGGAGCATGCACCATTGCCTGTCTCAAAGAGCCAGCAGAGGACCTTGCCAAAGGCCCAACAGGAGCCAGCTACGGATCCCAGCTTCTTCCCTCACATTCTGGCTCCCCAAAATCACAGGCATCCATGC
This sequence comes from Gallinago undulata, assembly GCA_026546715.1. Taxonomy (NCBI): domain Eukaryota; kingdom Metazoa; phylum Chordata; class Aves; order Charadriiformes; family Scolopacidae; genus Gallinago; species Gallinago undulata. Next base: position 117,555,470 of record JAOTQQ010000001.1, on the reverse strand, counting down.
TGCCTTGAAAGAGACAGGGGCCAAGGAAACAGCTTGGAGCTGTTACTTTGCTGGCCACTGAGTGCTCCAGCTCCTTCCCTATTTATGGGTCAAGTTCTGGCCTGTATCACAGCCCCACATTTGCCCCTAAGGATTCTCTTGTGGTGGAGGCAGAGCGAGCATCTCACCTAGGCTTATTAGGGTAGCATGCAAAGAATATTATTTCTTTCCAAAACCACAGAGATTTGTAAGAACCTGCTGCATTTACAAGTAGAAGATGGCAGCAACAGAGTAAGACATGCAAACCCTAAAAGAGTTATTATTTCATAGGCAATTACTAAAACACATAGTGAAATACAGAAAAAGAAAACATTTTTCTGTTGATGTGGGTTTTGCCATTATCCAAAGGCAACCATAAGGAAGTTCTTCAGAGAATCATTGACCAATCACATGCCTATTGCTCAGCACAACAGCTAATTTCAGAAGATGCAAGGTGAGTCCATGACTGAGCATGTAGAAAACACTGGAGATATTAGTGCTTGTCAATTGGGTTTTGTTTTCAAAAAATGAGAAGTTTTCCTTTACAACAAGATGATCTCCTCTGTGGATGGGCCCGCTGTGAAAGTGTGATATCAAAAAATTGAACAAGGTACTACTGGACTACCAACAAGGACACGGATAGCATATCCCTGTGCTTGCAGAGAATTTTGACTACAGACCAGTACCAAAGTTCTGATTTTTTCAGGGTCCACCAGACGTTGTTTTTTTATTAATATATTTTTATGAACACTCCATGTAAAACCATGGTAACAGGCATGTATGTGGTTGTGCACGGTCTCATAAACAGCAATAGCCTTTCTACCTCAGTTTAGGGGATCATGGACTTATATCAAAGCTGCTGGTATCTGAGACAAATTCTCGTGATATATGTCCAATACCTCCTTCATGAGAATTCAGCCTCCTTCCTGCATATGTAACTTTCCTGGCTTCACTTTCTTCCTTTCCCAGCTCCCTCTTCTGCTGTAGGCTGCAGCAGTATCAGAGAAGTCATATGAGGCTTTTGAAACCCGTAAGAACATTTTTAAATTCATTGAGCTGGCGGAGGTGGGAGACTCGACCATGAAGCAGGTAATAATGTGAAGCCAGATCCTGAGGAATAGCATTCCCAGAGGCCTGATGGCCTGTAGCCCCTACACAGAAGAGGCACGAGGCAGTGGACAGGGAACATTTTGGAACATTTTGTCTTAAGATCCATCTCCAATACACAGCACCCAATAGTGAGCCAGACCCAGGCTGTCAGAGCCTAGCTTGGAACCCCTGCCAAAAAAAGCCAGCCATGCTGTTCTCCTAGATCAGCCTACAAATTGTAACAAAAAAGGGCTAGGGCTTGATCTGAGGATTGTCTGCTCAGGCAGGCAAGCAATTGGCCCAGAGAGAACAACACTGGGTAACTATTCCCAGTGAGCTGAGAACAAGAAAGAACACATTTTCCAAGTACTTTTCAAAAGGAAGTAGACCTGGCATCTGCTTTTCACTCTTACCTAGCAGGTATCTGCATCACTCAGGCTTCTGCCCCAGCATGGGACTTTGGAGGTGGTTCAGAGCATGTCTGCGAACACTTTTTCCAGCACCCTTTTGTGTGTAACCAGCCTCCTCTGAATTCTTTTTGACATGCATTCAGACCAAGCCAGTCAGTCTGCTCTGGTCGTGAATCATCTCTGCTTTCTTTGAGATGTACAGTTCTTCAGCTCAGGGGCGAGGGGGATGCCTGCAGATGCCGCACCTAAGATGAAATAAGCAGTCTCTGTACAACCCACAGAATACCCTGTATGCAAATATTAATTCTGTTTATCTTTTCTTACCTTTATGACTACATTCATATATGTTAGCTATAGACAGCATTGTTGCATCATCAGAAATGGCTTAACAGACTGAGCTGTGTTCTGCTGGTTGGTGAGGAAGAGGACGGTACCAGTGCCTGTTACGGTAGCTGCTGGGGCCATATTGTCATTTGGATTATAAATCAATGAGACTAGTTGTCAAGGTACATTATGATTGGTCCTGAGTTTAGAGGTGGCTGGTTGCCAAGCATGTTTTGGTTGCCCAGTGGTCCCAGTTGCAAAGTTTGTCAGTAGAGTGTGACTTTCAGGGGAATGGAGTCAGGACACCCTGACTACAAACACCAAATAGCCAAGCACTAGTGTAAGTGCTACGGTTAGATCCCCCCTTCAAGGATCATAGTGGGCCTGGGGCAAGCCTTGTCTCCACAGGAGGCCAGTTGCATTTTCCCACCAGTGAGAATCTGTGGGATTCCTCTCTGGTTCTACATCCTGGTAGCTGGTGGGTGTCCTGGTTTCAGCTGAGATAGAGTTAACTTTCTCACTAGCAGCTGGTATAGTGCTATCTTTTGGGTTTAGGATGAGAATAATGGTGATAACACACTAATATTTCAGTTGGTGCTAAGAAAGTCAAAGCCTTTTCTGTTCCTCACACCGCCCTGCCAGCAAGCAGACTGGGAGTGCGCAAAAAGTTGGGAGGAGAAAGAGCTGGGAAGCTGACCTCAACTGACCAAAGGAATATTCCATGCCATATGATGTCATGCTCAGCATATAAAGTTGGGGGAAGAAGGAAGAAGGAAGCTGCCAGCTGGGGTTAAACCATGACAGTGGGACAAAAGGGTCTGCTCATGGCATAGGGGAACTGGAGGTCCTGTGTGCATTGCAGAGCTCTTGAAAAGGTGTACTGCAGATTGGGGAAGGATAACATGTGTCACATGGTAGCCCATGTTGGGCTTACAGGTCCTGTAGATGAACATTAGGGGCATCCTACAAGATCTGGGTAGCCCAAACATTTTGCTCTTGGCATTATCCTGTTTCTGAGGGTGCCTAAGATATCACTCATGGCCAGAGGCTGAGAAGATACTGAGAGCATCATCAAGGTGCTTTTAACTTCACAGAGTAGGTCCATCCAGCAAGCATGAAACAGACATAATATCTCAAAAGGCCATGTGTGTCTTCATGTTGCTGTATTGTTTTCCTCTTTATCACCTGGCCTAGTGGGAGGTGTTCCTGCCCATGGCAGGGTGGTTGGAACTCAATGATCTTTAAGGTCCCTTCCAACTCTAAACATTCTATGGTTCTACGATTCTATGATTTATCCTTTCCACACACTGGTAATCTTATTTTACCATACCCAAATGGTAAGGTAATATAAACTAACATGGACTTCTGCTAACAACAACTCTTTGCTGTTACATAAGTCTCATTTAAGGTTGCCTAAACCAGCCCTGAAAACTGGACTTACTAGGACCTGTCCACACAAGGATGGGTACAGACACAGCTAGAACCCATCTTGTACATAGATAGGATGGGAAAGAAAAAAATTATTTTTGCACTGTGTGTGGCTAGTATAAAATCAGAGCTCTTCCATAGCAACATTATGGAATTTTACATCATGGTAAGTTATATGCAGAATCTGTGCATGCCAGAATTAGATTTTGTACATATAAGGTTTTGAATTCAACTTACCTCAGGCAGAAGGGACTTCATTTTCCAGCAGAGCTCAGGGTGTGTTGTGTATATCTATTGCAATGCACAACTCAAAACTGTGATAGATAAATGACAGGTGAAGAGCCAAAATATAAAGTATTTTTCCCAACGAAGATGTATCATGTCCTTTTCTTCCACCTATATATTATCTGCTCTACAAACAACTCAAGAGCCTTGATTATATCAGTTCAGATCATTTCCTTTCTTGCAGCAAAGACACTTGTTCAGAGAGGCACATCTCTCCTCATCTTCCTTTTGACTTGTCTCAAAGGAGTTTTCTGCTTATGTTGTAGTACTTCTGGGCCTGTCCAATGGCAAGTGGACAGATGGTCTAAGTGGGAATCTTCCTCAGCAACCCTCATCTAGAACACTAGCAGCTACCCGCTAAGTGACTTCCTACTAGTCAATG
>JAOTQQ010000001.1:117485752-117551434 GCA_026546715.1 Gallinago undulata | reverse complement strand
TGAAGAGCCAAAATATAAAGTATTTTTCCCAACGAAGATGTATCATGTCCTTTTCTTCCACCTATATATTATCTGCTGTACAAACAACTCAAGAGCCTTGATTATATCAGTTCAGATCATTTCCTTTCTTGCAGCAAAGACACTTGTTCCTTTTGACTTGTCTCAAAAGAGTTTTCTGCTTATGTTGTAGTACTTCTGGGCCTGTCCAATGGCAAGTGGACAGATGGTGTAAGTGGGAATCTTCCTCAGCAACCCTCATCTAGAACACTAGCAGCTACCCGCTAAGTGACTTCCTACTAGTCAATGTGAAGAACTGTCCATGCTCTAAAGCCCACCCAGGAGGAGGTATAAAACAACCTGCAAATGGGCTGCTAGGAGTGGGAAAGCTGAAGCAAAAAGACTTTGGAGTGAAGAGGTGAGCCATTTTGTCTGTATCCTGCCAGCCTCTGACATCACTTTACTGATGAGGAATCCTTTTTCAGTACATTTGATCAATGTTAAGAGGGAGAACTAAAGGTTTCTAGATGCAAATACAGCAGATTTTCATAATAAAAGCACATTTATTACCTTCTGCTCTTGTCTTAAATACCTAGAGCAGATGCAGAATATTGTTGATTCATACTACCCACTTAAGCAATAACAACTGAGTCACAGGGCATTTCCTAGGAATTTATGAGTAGCTGGGAAAGCTGATGGCCCGAAGCAAACTGGAGGGCCATTAACCCCAGCCAGCCATTAATTCCCTGGGAAATGCCCTATGCCTCAACTGTTATTTGCTGCTATGACCTCCATCCCCTTCTTTATACTGTTATACAGAGGAAAAGTAGATCTTCAGCAGCAACAATGCTAGATGCTGCTCCTGCTGGAGATGAATATTTCTCAGCCCAGAGAATTCCTGGCCAGGACAGGAGACACTAGCAGCACGCTGTGCTCAGTTGTGTTCATGTGCTGCAGCTGCCAATCAAGAAATATTTCCCTAGATCTTCGCTGAAAAGGTGCTTGTCTGTCCAAAAAACACAGATAGCAATGGAGTAAATTCTTCTGTTTTGAAAGATAAGTTTAGGAGCTACAAGGAGTGCAATGGTCAGTGCTCTAAGAGTTGGGCAAGGACTACAGAGCCCACCTCATCAGAAGTGCAACAAGCTTTGCAGAAGAGAGCCATTAGAATTAGTTCTTGTTTCTCCTTCTTGGAGGTGATTTAGATGTCCCTCATGTCTGGAGTCTCAGAAAGAGCAAGGAGATGGGGACATCTTCCCACCCCAAAGCTGAATGCAGCAGCAATGGTAGTAGAAGAGATGCATAGCACCTTCCCTGCTGCATGATATGGAATACATGCCATGCTAGGTAATACTAGCTGGAAGACAACTGCTCCTATAGGGCAGTTAATGCTATGGATCTCGTGGCAACCTGCTGCATGTAAGTCTTTATTCAGACCAGAGCAATTTCTGCCCCCCTTTCCCCTTTAGGCCACATCCTCCCCTTGGACATCACCCTGGAACAGCAAAAGGTCAAAAATCTCCCAGAGCAGCTGTGGCCGGTTCCCTTTCCCTGTAAGTGCTGGAACTCAGAATACCCTCCTCCTTCTGGAAAACAAGGTTTCCAGCTCATTTCAATGCAGTTTGCTGTTTTTCAGAGAACAAACATCGTGCCAATTCACAACGTGCATAACTTGAGTTAAATTAGTGGGGCTATCCAGAACAGAAGGCACCGCCTTTTCTACCCTCCCTGGTAGCTGACATTGAGGACAAAATCCCCAGTGGCTTAAAACCTAAACAATATTACATGAAATAAACATTTTAAAATACACTTATTTAAATTAAATGTGAAATTAAAACAATTCCTATGAAGGCCTAAAATGATATAATTTATTAAAATAACATCCAGCAACATATTGCTACTGCTGAAGTTCTGGTCAGATGAGTTAGTTGGGTTCCTGGGGAGAAACATCTGCTGAGGTAGAAAACCAGATTTGGAAGCAGTAGCTTCTTCGCATGTACAGAATACAATTAGTTCCATTCAATAAGTTCACTTTAAGTTGAAAAACCATAAATAAGTTTAAAAAAAAAAGAGGAACAATTGTTTTTCATTCTCCAATCTATGAATAAAAACTTGTGCAACGTTCTTGGCTATGACTTACTTCAGTGACTGAAAAGTTACTTAATTATTAATAATAACGAACTGGTTAGTTACTTTTAAACTCAGAAAAGAATGTCTGGGTTTTTTTTTATTTTATTTTCTTAGAAGATACTACATAAGGTAGTTTATTTAAGTAACAAAGAGAGTATTAGGCTATTTTGGGAAATTTTTATTGAATTCTAGTTTTCATTCAAACAGATTCACAAAAACAAGAAAAAAATGAAAATAAATGAACCATCCTTCATTTTCCAATTAAAAATACGGCAAAATTAAGAATCTGCTAAAGTGATTCTTAATTTGTCATCATAATAAATGTGTATAGATAAATACTTCTGGTTAACAAGAAGAAAGACCTCACTGAGTACTATCTCTTGTTATAAATCAAGCTGTTCTAATGGTTACCAACCATGAAAGCTAACTTTTCTTTCAAAAAATAACTAGCATAACTTACAAGTGCAAAAAGAGATAAAATTTATTATTTAAACCAAGATTTCTTGTGTGGTGATATAACACTTGATTTAAATCAGTTCACTGTGGGTGTTGGAGTTGGCTTACAGCCTTCTAATAATTGTAGGGAAGAAAGGAAACTCTGCAGAAACATATGCTATAAATGTAATATTTGCTGGCATTTGAGACTTCAGTGACGTCTTTACATTCAGAACCTCTGGGTTATCAGCGTTAGAAGACTGGATAATCCCTCTGAATTGCACTAAATTAAATGACTGAGGCTATGGAAAGCCACAGCTATCACTACTTGACTGTTTTAACATTGACCTAAAATGGTGAATTTTGGAGACTGTTTAACAACCAATCTGTTGGTCAGTTACCTTCCAAATTCATCTTGCAGGGTAGGACAGATCCTATAAAGCCAAAGTTTCATGGGCAACAGATGTAACCTCCAAATCATGGGACCAGCACCCATTAAAATTACTGCAGGACAGGAAGAACAAAAGAAGAGAAGCAGAACCATACACCACACGAGAAAAGTATGGCTGCAGGCACGGACAACTAGAGCAACCTGCAAAATGACAGTTCATAAAGCATATATATAAAGACTGAAAACTGGCACTGGTAAGGTGCTGTAATCTGTGCCTTACCATTTTCTTCAGTTCCTGGTGAGCTGACTTCAAAAGAATAGTATTTTCTTCTCTCTTGGCTATGCCAGCAGTCTCCAAATCCACACAGACAGCAACATGGCTACAGCTGGTGTATATGCTCAGAAACAGCTTCTCAGTTTATCCAGTTGCTCGAGTGCTTAGCCTGAATATTTGGATGGTTGGTGCTACATCCTGCGTCTGTATTGGTCTGTTTTTTAAAAGCATCATGTCTTACTGTGGTTCCCAAACAAATCTTTGTTAGTGGTGTAAAAAAGTCAAACGTTGGCTTTTCTATCCAGTAAAGGCACTTTCAAATCCAATCCAAGAATGGCTGGTGTCCAGTTAACTTACGCCAGCAATCACCGAGATAAAAAAAATTATAACTACGAATAGTTTTAAAACCAACTTAAAGGTTCACCTGCACTTATTTTCAAGTGGTATAAGACCAGTTGTGGTTTACCAGTTGCATGGGTTTAAAAGGGATACAACATCAATACTACCTGGTGCAGTGCTTAATCTCAATCTCGTGATGGAGAAAGGCTTCACCACTGTGCAATGCTTCCCCTTGCTTCCCATTTCCCCCCAGTTAATGTAAGAGACCTGCAAAGCTCTACATTCTCCTTACTGGGGATACAGTTGTGTTGATATCCAGATGCGGTTCATTCTGGTAGAAACTTATGCCACTTATTATTTACATTTAACAACATCTACAATGGTATTTTTTTACAACACTGGTGAAGTCACCCTCACAACTGGCATAGTTACTTGTGCACAACTTTTCAGCTCTGACAAGGGCAAAGAATGACCGCATCCGGTCAAATACTATACAAGTACGGTGCTTGAAGTGCAGTTTGTGAGCAAGCAGTCAATAACACCTAGGGAATATGGTATCTGCCAGAGAACACTCCTTCTCATAAAACTAAATCTGCTTTTCTCAAAATCAGATGGGAATCTGACTGTGGCTGTACCGAATGCCAGGCATATAGCAACATTCACATTACTCCATTCACCATGGAAGGAGAGATAAACTCTTTCAGCCTTGCCTTTAGATTGAAGCTTTGACAACTGTGGTAGAGAAGTGATAGGGTTTTTTTTGTGTGCAAAGAACTGGAGTATTTGTTGATACACAGCTTAATCAAGAAAAGTGCATTCTTTCTTTTTAAAGATTCTGTACTGCTTGCAGACACTTTATCAGTTGCACAAAACCGTTCTCTGATGTAAGGAAATATTATCTGTTTTACAAATGGGCATGCTGTGATACAGGAGACTCAGTCACACAGTTGCTGATGCTAGATGACCTATAAAACACTTCAGTTTTGACACATGGGTATTATTGTAACCGTTTGACAAGGCTGCCATTTAGGAGTGCAGAGGTACATTTGCAAAGGGTTTTGAAAATACAGCACTCATTTGACATCACAGATGAAGTCAATGGGATTTCTTTAAGGTCATTAAACCCCAGAGCACCTCACAGGCTGCAGTCCATATTCATTGCTCCAGAGCTCCTCAGAATGGCAGATGGACTGTGCATGAGAAACAGATCTTCTCACTCTTCAGGTTTGCAGGAGGACCCAGTGGAATGCCCAAACATGTCACTATCTGATGGGATCCACTTGGCTGGAAAAGACTTCCTTTTCCCAAAGGCTTCTCTTCATAGCAATCTGCCTTGGCTGTGAAGGTCTGGAGGAGGTTTTCTATGGAGCTTATCTACACTGCTTCTTGACTGCTTCACAGTAAAGTAGGCTTTCCAAGCCTTAGAGAAACATGCTGGGAAAAAAAGTCCTTTACCTGACAGAGCCCAGGTGACAGTGCTAACCCTTCTGGGCCAGCTCTACAGTTTATGCGTTATTAAATTTCAGTCCTCCTTTACTTGTTATAAAATAGAAGTCAGAGGGTGGATACACAATGAGCATTTTTGAGAGCCCTACTTGTGTGATAGTTTAGTCTGTGGTGGCTTAAGTACAGACCAGAATGAATGCTTAAATCAAAGTACAAACTTCTTTGGCCTCAGGGCAAGAAAAGAATTTTAAACATCGTTGGCCTCAAGGTACAAAAACAAATATTTGCTAAACTTCCAGACTTCAGAGAGTTGGCTTTTCTAAGGCTATTCCTTGTTGCTGTTTCTCCGGGAAGCTTTTCCCTTTCTCTGCTTCCCACCCTTTGGGAAGAGCATAGGCAAGAACTAGGAGTGCAGTCTCTATCTCCAGTTCCCTCTGCTCCTGTGGGATGATCACCTCGGTTCCACATGTCAGCCAACACTGAGAAGCAAAAGGAAAGCAAGATGAGAGAAATACAATCCTCTGCAGATGGTTTAGAGATGGCTTTCATTGTTCTCATGTACTCAGTTCACTACACAGACGTCAAGGAAACACATCTCATTACATATAACACAGGATCAGAAAGGTTGCTGGTAATATATGTATGCTTTTCTGTGCCCAGCATAGGACACCTTCTCACTTGGTGGGAGGGGATGTGTCTTGCAAGGTATGAATAATGTAAAAATATGACTAAATAGAGACCAGCACCTCTCTCATCTCCTAGGTCCAATCAAAACACGGAATGGGATTAGGCACAACATAGAAGTTGTCATTTACTTATTTGTCGTCATCTTTTAGAGCCTTTCCAAAGTGTGAGCTTGATCATCCAGCCATGGGGGGAGAGAGCGAGCGGCTGCATGGCGCTTAATTGGTGCCTGGGATTAAACCAGACTGAGATTAATGTCACTGTGAATTTAGTGGCAATGGGTGCCCTTCCTTCACCAAGTGCAAACCAAGCATTTCAGACCAGGAATCTCCCAACTTTTTGATAGGATTTTTTGAAATTCAACACTTCAAATTTACGTATTTTACGACATTCTGTCTCACTGAGAAATTAATTTTAGGTCAGTTTTCATCCTGAGTCCAAGAAAGCAGATTTTAAACATCTGAATAAAACTCTTTATTCAGAGGAAAAACTCTTATTTTCAGTGAAGTAAGGATTACATTTATACCAAGTATAAATGACAATAGGGATAAGCAGGGTTTGCACAATATATGATGCATGAAGAGGATGAAAATCCAAGGATCAAATAGATATTATTTTTACACAAATCTTCTGAAAATGTAATAAAATAACATTGCAAAATATACAACATTTAATAATTGCTATACAATATAATACATCATCATACCATATTGTCATACAATAGCAGACATTGTACACATAACAACTTAAAAATTTCACATCTAGAATCATAGAATCACAGAATGGTCTGGGTTGAAGGGACCTTAAAGACCATTGAGTTCCAACCCCCCTGCCATGGGCAGGGACACCTCCCACTGGACCAGGTTGCTCAAAGGCCCACCTGACCTGGCCTTGAACACTTCCAGGGATGGGGCATCCACAGCTCCTCCTGGCAACCTTTTCCTGCATATAAAATAGTCATTACTTGCTCCTCTGATACTTCAGTATAATTCTAGTATTATTTTTATCATAAACACTCTGAAGTAGCTTTAGGGGAAGACTCCAGAATATAAGAAATGTTGAAGAAATAACTAAATTTCAAGAAAAGTGTATATAAAGGGATGAGTTCTGTCCCTGGAATGTAAAAAAAGGAATTTGTTAATTTGGTCTTTTTAAAATGCTTTTTAAACAGCCAAGTAGATTAGAATTTTATTGCCAGTGACATAAAGTCTCAAGTATTTTATAAAAACCAGAAATAACTCCACCAAAAGAAAGACTTTCTTCTTTCTGTAACATATCTTGTCATTGTCTTGATCAAACATTTATTACTCACAGATACAAATATTTTGCATAGGAAGTATTAGTGCTGTACAAGGAATTCCAATAAATCCATATGACCCCCCATAAAGATACAGTCATTATGCCACAAACATACACTGAAGAGTCATCAAGGTATTGGGGAAAAGTGAGAAAAATAGAAGTTACAGCACATGAGAAGAAGCTGAGAAGAATTTCTGAATTAATTACGGATTTGCAGCAACTAGAGCTGAGGAAAAGACCACAAGAGTTCTATACTTGGACCAGGAGGCAAAATTACAAACATTTCTGAAATGTTTGTTTATTCTCTCTTGAAGACATACCTCCTTAAGTAACCTACTATAGAGCTTGCTATTCTGCCCTCCTACCATGAGGCTGGGGGCAAGTCTCTTCTGCTAAAATGTAAAACCTTTGCATCTTGCCCACCCTAGTCCGGGTTCAGTGAACAAACTATTCCTTTTTCTCTTTTCAACAGACTTTTCCACAGGGTTCAGGGAGCCATTAAAAGTTGGAAAGAAGGAAGCTATCACACAGAGAAAAAAGTTTAAACAGGACAGACCTTTGGGGGCAGAATAGCTGAAAGTTATGTACCCAAAATAAACAAAATGACCTTTGAGGAAAAGCATTGTGAGTTACTGGAGAAATGAGTGGGGGATATTCTATGATTCTATGATACTATTCAGCACAGAGTCAGATGAAATAAGATCTGAGTTATCATGGAGCATTATCTTAAAAATTGATTGTGAGGGCAGGTGAAGCAAGCACTTTCTGAGCAAGAACAGGGGCATGATGGCACACTGAAGCTTTCGCTGGAAGTAATTAATTTTTTTTTTTAAACATTAATGATTTTTTCTCTTTGGCATGCCTAGAATAAAAACTCCTCAGATAACACGCACAGCACCTGCTTCGCCCCATTGTGCTCAGATGCAAAGGGAGAGTAAACATTAACCAAACTCGAGAGGCAAACATTCACCTTAAAAAGCATCTGTCTGTGGGCCTGGATTTGGAAATATCTGCACTTACTAGATCTGTAGGAATGACTCATTTTTATGGTAACTACTCAGCGATGTTCACTGGACAGCTTCTTGTCTAAAACACACGTGCCTAGAAAAATGCTTTTTAATCAAAAAGCCTGCTTTAGCGGAGCCTGCAATGGGTAGGACTGCGATGAACTAAGTTAATAGCATACAGCCCCAGTAATAAATACTGGCTTATGAAGAAGATGCCGTACGTCTTATCTCTCAAGCTCTCTGAATTATGGATTTGTCTGTACTGTTCAGGGAACTTCTGGAAACTGATCCGTGCACGGAAAAGACAATGTGAGGAACCCACATGGTACAGGTTTTTCACTCAAAGTCTTTTGCACTGGGAGGATAATCCTTGCAGACTCTGAAGCTCAATAATCAATGGCTTGCCACTGTTATTACCACCTTTTTGTGATCTGCTCTGGGGAAAATAGTGGTTCCTGCAGCACAGCTCCAGTGGGACCCAAGTTCACCTGTATACAGGGCCATGGAGTCAAATGCAGAGACCGAACCCTGTCCAGGTCTCAGGACTGATATTTTGAGATGTCCATTCACAGAGGCATCTAATTCTCACAGAAGCTACAAAAACTGAACTTGAGAAAACTACACCTCCACATTTGCCTGGATTTCCTCCTCTCTTCCTCCCCGTGGGCGTCACAAAAGGCTTAAAATAGCTTGTGAGTTGCGGCACTTTTCCTGTACTATCTATTGCAGGTATTTGAAAAGGGTGGAGGGAGGGAGGCTAAGACCTGGGCTAGTATTTATAAGACTATGGAAGTCATTATAATGATGCTAACCTAATTCAGGACCAGCTGCCTCTTGGTCAGGGGGTTAATTCCACATCATCTCCTGATTTTGCTGTTTCAGAAATCTGCATCGTGTTAAGAAATTAGGAAGCTGTGTCTCCTTTTGTCTCAATGAATTTGGCTTTGTTCACCATTCTGGCAATCCTCTGTGCCCTTCAAAGAAAAACAACCTTCTTGTACCTGCTGCTATTTTTAGTGTGTGTTTTTGAAGAAATAACTCTGTCTACATCGAACAGATCCCTGAAGACAATTTCCAGTGCAGACACATAGTGACATGGGAAAATTAATGTAATGCTCTGAACATTGTGCCTCTGATTCTTAGGCCAGTTCTGCAAATCTACCACAATTTGTGATTCATGTAAGTTTACCTTGTCCTTAGACACAGAATACTAATTTCATCATTCCTGCATCAACCAACTGAAACACTAATTCTTAAGGAATGTAACATTGTCCATTTGCTGATGTAAAAGGCTCCTAGTATGAAAAAAGCAGCTTTTCCTCTAACACCCTACAGTGGGAAGCAGACTTTGCACAGCAGGGTGATGTATTATTATAACCAGCAAAATCCACAAAATTCCTTTATGAGATTGAAATAAATTCTGTTTTGTTTGTAACTGTGTTTGCTCTTTTTGTTAAACTGCCCCCTCTCAGGTCCTATCCCAAGAAGAAATCCTGTCAAGAAGGATTATTTTTGGCCAATTCTCCTTCAAAGAGTCACAATCAATAATCTCTCTTATAGAAGGCAACCTTCGGGAACACAGTAAAGGATGTTAATGGTAGTTCCTATGGACATCTCACTTTCTCTAAAGGCAACAAATGAAATATTAAAAACTAAGTAGCATTTAAACAAGTCACTCACCATGAAGACTGTCTCAAAGCACAAACAGTAATCAAAACCAGAGCAACACAAGGGACCCTGGCTTTATAAAAATAATCTTTCCTCCTATATCATCAATTTCATAAAAGGCCTTCAAAATCCACAAGAGTAAAACTGTTTCTCACTTAGAGAGAAAAAAAAAAAAAAAGAGTGTGTGAGCATTTCAGGCTTTTTAAAGGAAGTAATGTGGCAAATTGTAGCCATGTGTAATTCCATTTAAGTAAGCCAAGTTAAATACAGATGGCCTACAAGGTTGTGGGGTGGGAATATGGTAGGCTCTAGAAATTCAGAAACATTACAGTCTTCTTACTATCACCTGTAAGTGGGATATCACTCCATATTTTTTCAGCACTAAGTGGCTTATCGATACAGACTCTCAAAGAGAAGCTTCAGATTTTATTACATACCCTGAAAACCTTCACTTTGAAACAATGCGTGCTGTTTATCAGGCAGCACCATAACTATATATACAAATATATATATATATACTTTTGTCAAGAAAGCATAAACTAAAACACCCCATAATATCTTTCCTGCCAATATCTGCCTATAAAATGATTAGGAACTCTGTACAAATGTGTGTAGGTCTGTGATCTATCATGTATCAGAAGCAATAGTTGGGGTCATTTGCCTCTGCAGCTGTAAGCAGTTGCAGAAGGAGGTGCTGGAGATGCTAGTTCTCAATAGTTAAGCCATGTATGAGACACGCTACAGCAAACTGCTTTTTACTCTCCTCATTCCCTTTCTCACCCCAGAGCCAAAATATAGAGCTTCTCTGAGTCAGGAACAGGCCTGCCTCTTCATTGCGGGAGCCAAGGCAAGATCTTTCCTGTTATAGTGGGTGCAACACTGGCAGCCACACAACGAAGATCAACCAGAGACAAATCTTCTCTCTTGCTAGGCAGTGAGGTACCACAGATCCACCTCTCTTTTACCTCAAAGAGATGGCAATGACTTTTCCTTCTCCCTCTTCTCCTTTGCTCCTGGCTGCCCTGTGCGGGTTTCTCTGCATATAACATCTGTCTAATCCATGCTGTGTTGAGCTCACTTAAACTGCAGGCAGAAAAGCAAAGGACTACTCAAACAAGCACAAGGGATGTCAGCCCCCAGTGAGAGTCCCTCCTGTGCAGCGCATCAAGTGCATCATGTGCTGGAGAGTCAGCGTCGCACTGCATTCGTCATCCAGAAAAGGACTTTAAATACTCCAGACAGCTTAACTCAGACTACAGCTAGCTACAGTTCCACTATAATGAGTGTTTTTTATATATATATATCCTGCAGTCCCATAGTTGTGGAAGTCATTCCCATGCAACTGTGTTCTGGCATCTCCATTTAGCTTCTAATTGTGCTTCCGGCCTTTTCACTATGAGGACAACCTAAAACCCATCAGCTGAATACAAAATGAGATAGCATCACTGCCAGAACCTGCAGGAAAACACAGTCTGCAAGGCCTGACCTGTCCTGCTCCCCTCCTGGGGGGCTATACGACTGTAGTCCTTGGTGGCTGCCTCCAAGTGCAGCCATGAGCACGGCTTGCTCTCCCAGATCCTGGCTCTCGTTGCGTGCGGCTGCTTCACTGGTGAACCACAAAAGATGTGGAGAGCTCTGTAGGCAGCCCAAAGGCAGCCTGTTCCTGTGTGTGCACTGGGGGGTACCAGGCCTCCAGAGGTGCCTGGAGATACAGGTACTGTGGGGCACCCTCCCACCCCTCCGGAGGCTATGCTTCCAGCATCACCCTCAGCGCTAACAGGTAAATCTGACCACGTCAGTCTGCACAGGGTCCCTTTCAAGAGGCAGCAAAGATATACCCAGTGAGTCCAGAGGCCATGCAGTGGGCACCATCCCCAGTTTGGCCCAGAGCTTGCCATCCTGCTGGACCTCACTGCTGGGGCTCTCTCTTTCCCTGCCCTGCCAGGTCCTTCCCACAGCTCCATCTCTATTTGCAGCACCTGCACTGCAAGACTGCAGCCTCAAAAAAAAGAGCTGGAGTCCACTTTGTCACAAAGATCAAGAGGAGTCAAAAGCACCGGATGACAAACTTTCTTGCTTTGAGGTTACTGCAGCAGTTCTTTGCCACCTGGAGGGCAGGGGAGATATTTCCTAAAGAATGCTATAAGCTTTCCACTTTCCCAGCGTATGTGAGGAACACAGTGGAGAACACTGAGGAGCCCAAACCTGAAAGATGCATTGCTGAGAACAGGTACGTATTCTCCCTTTTCAAGGCATGGGGGTCTTCAGACGGGCGCAGAGAATGAGTCCTCATCCTCTCTACTATTCCCGAAGGAGCGAAAAGGAAGTTTCTGCCCACTCCAGCAAACAAATTAATTTACTGGACTCCTGTGTCACCTGTTGGAATTAGGAAAGAATTATTTGCCTGGAACATTTGATGGCAGAACTTATATCCCTTTTAATCCTAAGCATGAAAATGTTGTGTTAATCTTCAAAGCAAAACTTACCACCAGCAAATTCTTTGATGTCAGCTCCTCACTGACAAACTCTGGACAAAGAATTATTCACAGGAATCCTTCCGTTGGGACATTTTCAACAGAAACACATTGTATTTGACTATTTGACTTGAATGGAAACAGATCTCATCCTTTCCATCCAACTAATTAAACACATCAAGAATATAACAATCATATCAAGAACATGGGCACAAGGTTGAGGTTTTTAAAATTATTTTAAATAAACTCATCACTAGTAAGGGAATGGAAACAGAATGTTCTGTTATCACGAACATCAGACATCAGAAGGAAATGCAAAATTAACACACACAAATATTCTGGTATAGCTTTCCAGACCCAACTCGACTGAGGTTGGAGACAATACCAAATGGGCCATGTCCACCAAGTATTTGCATATGTTCAAACAGTAAAGATAGCAAGCAATTTAACTATGTAATCTTTGCTGATACTACACAAACTGATCAATCATGGTTAAAACTCATTCATAATCAGAGATGTGAGTTGGTCTCAAGTCACTGCAGAGAAGTGTATGGCTCTTAAAGCATGTGTTGACCTTACCACATACCTAACATTATTCACATTCTTAACTTTAAGCATGGGAATAATTCCTTTAATATGAAGTATTTCTGTGAGTATTTGCAGGACTGGATCCTAGCTCTGAGCTGTTCTTCACAAAGATATTCCAGAAAATTAATCCAAATTAACTAAAGGCTTAATTTAAAGCAGATTAGTTTAAATGCATTTAACCCTGTAAAGACTTTTCAAAATTAAAGTAGTCTTAATTCAGCTTTGTATAAAGCTTAATCCATTTAAAATTTATATTTTAAGTGAATTTGGACTAATTAAGATGAATGCCCTATGTAAATGAGCCTGAGGTCCCAATTCAGAACTGTCTTCAAACACAGTTATAAAACTATCTGTATTCAGAAAAGCATATCCTTGAAATCAGCTGTTTTCAATAAGATGCATACAGGTACTTAAATATTTTCCCAAATCACACTCTTAACTATTTTATATTCTTAAGCCATTTGAGAATTATAGTTTGATGGCAGGGAAAAATCATAGCCCAAAGGGCTGAAAGGCAGATAAATGTATTTCCTTTACTGTCCTCCAGATGATACCAGTTTCTCCAGTGTATATACAAGAAATCTTCAATCATTGTTTTCTGTAGGAAATCTCTGATTGACACATAATTAAAAACTGGTTCTTCAGGCTGGAATTATTTTTTCATTAGAAGTGGGAAAAGATGATGATTAACCCTTCATTTTCTGGGAAGACTTGATAAAAGAGTGTTTTCTTCACCCAAACTGGTAAAGCACCCTATCCATTCTCAATGGAAAATGAATTTCAGCAACTGTATTTATCTAGGATTTTATATCTCAGATTTGTCAACTCTTCTTTCAAAGCTCCCTTCCACGGAAGCGTACTCAAAGTGTTTGGGTCTAGACTATTTTCTTGCTGTGTATGCAGAAAGAAACGGAGAAAAACCCAATCTTTATAACAAGGTCTGAATAAGCACCCCACTTCATATCTAAGTTTAAATATGTGCTTAACTACTTCACTGATGAGAAGTAAAACTGTACATTAGTATTATTGCTAGTGATGTAGCATCAAAGGCATATTAAGTGGCAAGTTATCTGCTGGCTACCTAAAGTGAACTAAGAAAAAACATTGCCTCCAGAATAAAATTTGCCAACTAAATTAGGCATGAAGCCTGAAAGGCTATTTACAGAGGCATGGAGCCTCGGCAGACATCCCATGTCAGCTTACTCAGAGTGGGTTGGAGAAGTCACCTCACACATGACACAGCTCAGCTCCTGATCCATCCAACCTACTGTCCAAATACAAATTCCTTCATCTCCCCCTGGTACTTTGGATAGTCATATTCACACAGCACAACAGAGCATCTATAGGACAGCAGTCTCCAAGGTGTTAAAGACCTGAGATGTTATGATGTATATATGATGTCCTGTATCCTAACTTAGAGAACCAGTACAGTTGCATTTTCATGGCACTGTGCTCAAGCAAATGCTCTTCACCTCTCAGCAAGACAGTACAGCTTCTGGACACAAGCTGGCACAGATACAACTAACTCATGCATCTTCACCTGATCTTCCTCTACTAGAATAGGTATGGGTGGAAGCAGATTATGTCTGCACTACCACGTACCCACAGTCCACCCAATGCAATGATGCAGTTATGAGTGACACTCATCTGATGGCCACAACAAATCTGAGATTTGAGCTCTGTACATCAAATTACCAAGTGTCTGTATTTTGGTTAGTCTTCCCCAAAGCGAAGAGTCCAAAGAGATGATTTCTTCATCTTTTTCTAGTTCATGCAGTGAAAGAGAGAGAATTTTATCCTATGTAAGTTCTTCAGACGTGCTTATCGCTATGTTAGCTGAGCACTGTCCAGAAAGAGGAAGAGGAGGTATTGCAAAGACATCCAAGGGCAATTACTACCATCCTGCTCAATGACTACCTAACATTCCTGCTGCCAAGATCAGCAGCTTGTTTGACCCTCCTTTCTTCTGCTGCCTTTCCTTATGTTATTTTTCTACTGTCTGATGAAGTTACCACTACCATCTTTCCCACTTTGCTGGAAAAGGTGAAGAGAAAAGATATTCACAAGAATATAGACACAGTTACCTTCAATAGCCCTTTGCGGAATAGCTGTGTTGTGAATATGGCAGTCACTGGCATGATGTGGAGGGGACATTGCTTGTAAATGGGGCTTCTTTTAAATTTCACTATCATCATTTCCAGAATTTCCATGGCTCACTTCTAGTTGAAGCGGTGTTTCTGCCACATTGAACTCAAAGAGCTTTTCAGATGTGCTTGAATGCTGTTAGCCACCATCACATGCCAGCCATTCTCTCCTCGTGTTCTGTAGCTGCTTCACATCAAGCACCTAGTGATCTCTGCACTTGCTGCTATCTCCTCTTGAACCAAAAGCTTTTACTATTCCTCAGTTTACAGATGAGGTACAGATGAGGACCAGTGACTAGCTGATGTGTGTACAGCTGATCACTCCAGACACAGAAAAGCAACTTCTCCCATGCACACATTAAGCTGGCAGCATTTAACTGGCACCTAGATAATAAGGACATCTACTTCACTGCAAAACATGGTCAGGAGTCGCAGCCATGAAATGGACTTGATAGCCTTTAAATTCTGTTTTACTGTGCTGGCTTACAGAGCTGGCTTGGAGCTGATGTGGCAGCTCATTAACACTCAGTTAACACTTCTCTATATAGCACAGCACTGACTTTCAAATTTTCTTATTTGCAGGGGAGCAATGAATGTGAAATTGAAGGGAGGGGTAATAGCTTAACACACACAAAATATTATGAACAAATCAGTTTTAAAAACATTGAAATAAAAAAGCTACAACGTACTGAAAATGTCACTTGTGAACAGAGTCCAGGAGAAGCATTATTTTTATCTCACCAAGTTTCCAATGCCCGTGATTTCTGAGTCCCAGCTTTGGGCACCAAAGAGAGACAGAGGAGCAGTTCTTTATCTGGGGGAGCATGCATCTAAATCAGCTTCTGGTTTCAACCTTACAGCAGCATCTGTTTTATTTTAAAAAACTTATAACCCACTTTTAACCATTAGGCTGCAATACCAGGGAGAGTGCAACTCACTGTTTGATGCTGGCGCCTTCAGCTCTGAAAGCCAGAATGTTGGCTTCTTGCAAATAAAGAAGTAAATGGGGAAGTTAAAATGTCAGGCTGCGCTTGATTGCCAGAAAACTGTTTCCCATAATAAAAGCCAGTAATCCCCACATGAAATGGGGTCTTGTCTACTAGTGGTCTCAGACCTCAGACAGCGCAGTGAGAGCATGCACGAGAGTTTAACTGGCAGATCATCTTCCAGCTCTCCCCGCTGCAACATCTGTCTGGTTAACATCTGTCAGCCAGTGCCTTTGTGCAGAATGTGCTGAAGTCCCACTTAGGTTGCTCTCCATCAGCATGAATTTCAGCCTAGCAGGCATCCAGAGTTTAACAAAGGATTGGCAGACACCAACCTGCAAAGCGACTAATGCTAGCCAAGGAGGAGGAGGGCATGCCGAGGGTGGCCAGTAGATACACTGACAGCCTAAACAGTTCTCCAGGGAAATCCCCTCTCCCCACCTCAATGACTTTGACCAGACAGCCTCTCCTGGAGTGCTCAGCAGAAACAAAAGCTGCTTCTCTCTGTACGGGACCTTAGCAGGTGGCTTTTCCACTCTTCCCCCCTAGGTTGAGACTGACAGGAGAGAACTGAACTTTTCTGACAGAAGGAGGTACCCCTCACGCTCCCCACCACCTCCAGGAGGTCATGAGTCTTTCAAAGGTCCCTCTCCTGTTAATCCAGGCACTCTGTGGACACCGGGGGGACCTGAGTGTGCTGCACAACACCCTGCCCTGAAGAGCTACCAAATTGCTTTTAAGAGACATAGCATGGTAGTAGGGGCAGTATGGCTGCATTACTGCAAAGTTCCACCTGGCCCAATTACCCCCACTGGAAACCACTTTGGGTGTCTCCATGTGGCCTTGTTCTGTGCCAAGTAAACAAATACGTACAGGACATTTGCAAGGACAGCCTTTACAATGACACCAGAAACGTTCCATGCACAGATTGAGCCATGAAGCAGATTTCAGCTGGTTGGCTGTGCATGAGCCCTGGTGTTTCGCACGTGGAAGATGGCAGGCAACAACTGAAGAAGCAGTTCCTGGCCTCTCATGGCGGATCCCATCTCACAATGAAGAATCAGTCCTACCTGTTGAAGCTAAAAGGCACTGAGCTCTCTTTTGGAAATGTGATTGTCAACGGAGATGGAAAGAAGCAGAAGAAGCAGAGAGATGATACGTTCAGGTAGCAATCTCTACAACGTCCAAGAGGAGCACCTCCATGGAATGCAACAAATTCCTCTTGGGTTAGGGGACAGATGGGACAAAGGCAAACCTGATGTAACCTAGGGGTTTGCTGATATTTGCCAACGAAGCAACTGCAGTGTAAAGAGGACTTTTAATGACCTCTGCTCTTCCCTTTTCCTTTTTGCCCGGATGGCCTCACAAACATTCAGCAGCAGTCATCTTTCTAGTTGATCAGTGAATACTATGTCTCCTGAACATTTTCTTTCCAGGTATTTGATAAACTGTAGTTCATCATAATAACATCTTTGATTTTATTTTTTCAGATCTAATTCACACACTAATTCAGTGGGGTATATTCCTTCCTTGAAAAGTGGTAAAATCCATTGTATTTTTAATCAATAAATATTAAATGACAACTTATTTTCAACTACTACCTGACTAACATATTCAAACACTGATTCCAAGTATTGATCCTGATGTAAAATTAAAAATTTGACGTCTCCATGTTCTACATTCTCCTCTAATTCACACCTGCCTTATGTTCTGGACACTGGGGATGCAGAATTTCCAGCAGGAAGAAAAAACATTTTACTTCTCCCAACCACAGAAAAAGCAAAGTAATTTCACAGAACTTTTAGCATCATTAAAAATTCAGCTTTGCATCTCCTTTCACACTCCAGAACACCCTAGATCAGAAATACAAAAGATTTAGGGGCTCCTAAATTGGACAAATTTGACTCTTTGTTACAGCAAAATAAAAAAAGTGCACCCTGCCACAGGAAGGATCTCCCCTATTTATTACTGTGTCCCTGCTATGGATGCATAGATGCACTGAATTTCTTATATAAACTGAACATAAGCTGTTTGACACAGAAAAGTTTTATAGCCAGTCTCATTTTGAAAGTGGCTAAAGTATCTTGTATGAAACCTCATCATCCCTGTCTCCCTCCCGCAAAAAATTGTAATCAACTTGGGGTATGTGGAATAGAAAACTGCAACCCCAACAGTTAAAGTTTGGTAAAAAGTCTGAAAAAAGAGTTACAGTGGGAAGCGTTGGGTGAGCTTAAGTGATAGAGTTACTACCTGCTTCACCTGTAATGTCTTCATTATTGGGGCCTTGGATATTATGATGATAGCTGCTACTAAAACACTTCAGACTAATATCCCTGCATTAATCTCTTTTGGTGATATTGGAAAAATGCCTGTAAGCTAATAAGTGCTCAGCACATGGGAAGATCAGATTTGATATAAGTGAACTATTTTTTCTGGGGCTTTGGCACTTAGCTAGATACGTAAGAAGCAGTAAATAGGATAAAGCCAGCAAACTAATATGAAAGCACATGATGGTGGTTTATTAAAAGACCTACAGCTGAAGAACATGAATGCCCCCTTTTTGTCTCTACACTTGATATACCAGTCCCTCTCCCGTAGCTCTTTCAAGGCAGAGAATCCAGAAGTAACAGCTGAATTCTCAAATCAAAAAGCCAATAAGCTGGAATATTCCCCTTGAAAGAGATGATGGTGGCTTTATTGAAATGACTCTTCAAGAAGTGGCTGGCTCCCAGAGTGTGGTGGGGGAGCCAGCCATCTTTTGGAACAGATTTGGCGTAAATGAAAAATAATCCAAAGCAGCATCCATGCCAGGCCTCTTGTCATCAGACGATGGCACTGGTGGAATGTTTTGTCTCAGGACCCCTGGCTCCAGGAACACAAGCTCCCCTTCAGCCAGCGGTTTCACTGGTCTCATTCAGAATAAGGAATCAGCAGTAGCACAACCACGAGTTTCAAGAAGGTACTTGGTGGCACATAATCAGAGGGAGCCTGAGCCTCAGGGAAGACACTACAAGGCAGCATTGCCAACTAATGCTGCTAGAAACAAAGCTCTCGTGATAGCATCTCCTCTGCGTGGAATGAGCATGAATACCAGCCAAGCTTACATTCCAGCAGACTGCGGGGGTATTTGAGTAAAAAAGCCATCAGATATACCCTGAATGGAAGATCGCCTTGCTCTTGACAATCTGCCCAATGTAGGTGAGCTGCTATATTTACAAACGCATTGGTTTACAGAAAAAAACAGCGCCGCATTTACCCAGTATAAAAAAAAACTCATAACAAACACATCTTGCACACAAACTGTTGGAGTTCTTTACTGTGCAGTATTGTGGCCGAAGACCTTGTAGAACAAAAGAAAACAGAGCACTTAAAGGATAGTATGTTTGTTTCACTAAACAGTACATATAACACAAACTTTGCATCCAAATTCAGCCATAAGTCTTTATTGCTTTCCATTGTGCAAATTGCCAAGTTGCAGATCAACAATTGCCTTAGTTTCAGAGAAAGTTGCACATAAGAGGTGGAATTATTTGCAAAATAAGATGAGGTGTTGATGATCGTGTCTTCACCATATGATAAAAGGATATTTCACTGAGCTTCAGGATGCAGAGTAACAGCATGGTCCCTTCTGTGATCTCACTCAGGGAAAGGTCAGCTAGCTAGAGAAATTATATTTACTTTTGGAGGATTCAGCTACATAAGCTACCAGCTGGGAAAAAAGTGTCGAGTGACTCAGAGGGAGATGATTCTACAGCCCCAACATGAATTGAAGTTATGAAGGGTTAACAATGAGAAATGGTGGAAGATGGTTCAATCAACTGATGTGTGCCCACTGTTCCAAACAGAAAGCCCAAATGTTCCTAAAGTAGGGAGGATTCTCCAAAGCATTTAAAGCCGTTCTCTCTTTCACAGATGAAAAGGCGCGTACACATCCATGTTACCATGGAGAAAACTACATCTTTGCTCTCCCCTATTTGCAGATTTCAGGCTTTGAACTTTAGATTAATACAGGTCATTTTTTACCTTTACCTACCCTTCACCACAACACAGATGGTCCTGAAACTGAAAAGTAAAACCATTTACTAATGGACCTATAGGGTTAGATTCCCAAACCCCAAACATTACATTAAAACTCTAAAACCTTTGGCATATTTAAACTTAGCACTGCATTTTGTGTGGTACCTATTTTTCTAACGCATTGGATCAAATTCTGAAGCTTGATGACTCGGGCCAGATTTCACTGGGCTACCTTTCACAATGAGTAGCATTTTTTTCCTTGAAAGCTCCAAACTAATAGAGTTTGTATGGAGAGAGAAAGGACTGTGACACTTTCTAGCATTCAAAATCTGGATAGAAATTAATATTTTACAGGTTGGGTCTAGCCCACAATCCAACTAATTTGGCAACACTTTTTCTTCTAATTGAGATATATAGTTCAGCATGAATGAAATACTTCCACAGTTAAAGACGACACTAAAAAGCCTTTTTCCAACAGTTAATTGAAATTAATTTTAAAGTAGTAAAAGTCTGATTATAGAATGATGTCATTTGCATGGACTAACTTCATTCTAACATTAAGCTAAGTCAAACGAACAAAGCTAATGAAGGTAAGAAGAGTACTAGGGGTTTTAGCTGAAATTAATACTTTCAGCACTGTATGCTAAAACAGGTAATATTCTCCTAATCTTTACTCTGATATGTGCTTTATTTCCATGTACACATTAGTGTCAGGACATTGGTTAATTAGTAAAATGAAAAGGAAGATCTCTTAGGCAATATTAATATTTAAAAATTCAAACATCATTGTTCCTTAGGAGGTTCTCTTTAATCTTAAGCTTTGCTCTTGGAAACTGCACCTAACTTCTCCAATGCATATATTGCTCAGGGCCCCCTGATGCTAATCTGACTGCTGTTCTATCTGGGTTTCAAAAAAGTGAGAACACTTCAAGTATAAAAGCAGAACAGAAAACAGACAATGCAAAAATGGTACTTTTTCCTTCCTCATGCACCAAAACAGCAGGGCAAGGCAGCTTCATGGCTGAAGTGCACACTCTGATTCATTCCCCAGCTTCTCCCAAGGGACCTCTTGGAGAGCACCATGAATTCATCCCTGCCCTGTTGCCCATGGAATCCAGGGCTCATGCAGGGCTCGGGGAGGGAGGTGAGTTTCCGTATCTCCCCTCCACATGTAGTCAAGCCATCACCAGGGTGCTTATTCAGAGCCAGAATTTCAGGACTTGCCCTTGGATCCCATGCTTTAGACGTAGCCTGTATCTCTCCACGTTCTAGAGAAGAGCAGCTGCTCACCACCGCACCCCCATCCCACTTGAGAAAACTCTGATCTGAGAAAATCAGCTGCCTTCTATCCTGAGTCTTTCTTTATCAATTACATTTTCTGTTAATAACATTGAAGCAGAAAAGATCTCATGAGTCATTGAATTTGAGGGCCTTTATCATAGAAACTACATCAAAAAATCTCTTTCATAAAATTTCCAAACATAGTCTAATAATAAGCTAAACGTTTTCCACCACCACTCTTCCTGGGACATTTTTCCAGAACCTTGCTATTTGGATGACTAGAAAGCTACTTTTATTTTCTAGCTTTAATTTATATACCCCTGGGGATTTTTACTACGAGTAATGATAAGCAAGCCAAAAAGAGCTTAGTTTAATTCTCAAAACCAGCATGAGCAAAGAAGAAAAGTCATTAGGAGAAAGTACCTCTTGGGAAGTAAGCAAGTTAAAATTTGAAGGTATAAGAGAAAATAAGCATCCACTGTTCTCATATTCACCACTGACAGGCCTTAATTGAATTTTCTGGACCTACATAAACCTTTATCTGGTTTGGTTTTATTACCAGGAACATGGCCCTATTATTTAGAACCAGGGGAAGCTGTACCTCCAACCCTCCTCTCAGCATCTAGCCAAGAACATGCACTTCAGATTTATGGATACCAAATAATTGAATGATGTTTCTGAGGACCATTAGCAATGACAGAAAATTGTAGATATGATCCAGCCTAGAAAATGTACTGATTAAAAATGTTTGTTATTTATTTACAATAGAAAGGGGCATATGCTTTCACAGATGAAAACCTCCATTTTCTAGCCAATTCTAGTTGCGAGCAGGAAAGGGTATAAAATCTTGAATTTAAGTTTAATTTCTGAGTTTACAAGTGACTCAGCCTGTGCTCTCACACCAGTCCCTTATCCTCTTTCTGTCTCCATTTCCTCATCTTTAAAATATGGGTAATAATACTTCTGTATCCCTTGAGTGTATCTTAAGCTTAATTAATTCAATGCTTTACAAAGTGCTTTCTGATCCAGAGATGGGAGTGCTACACATATCCAAAGGGTTCTATTTTAGACCATTTGTAAATAAATAAAACTGTACTTTCTAGATCTTATTTTTAATACCAAATTGGAATGACCTGGCCTCAAGCGATCTTCTCTCATGGAAAAGGCATTGGAAGCCAGGTCTGCAGCCAGCACTTTCTCCCAGGTCAGTAGTCCTCCCTTGCCTGGGGAACGCGAGAACGTGGCTGCAGGCCAGGTCTCCCGTGCAGGGAGGGAGGGAATTGGAGCACCAGGCCTCTGGCCAGCACTTGCCAACCAAAAGCTGCACTTTTCTCATAGAAAGCTGATGGGAAAATGCATGTGCGCGCCAAGGGGTCTCGCTGGGCTGAGAGCTCTGCAGCTGTCCTGCTAGGAAATGGACGTGACACAGGGGCAGCGAGTTGTACAACAGCTCAGAGGCCCCTTGTACCTTGAAGGAAGGGGAAGTGGAGGTCAAAAGCTCTGGCCGGTCTCCTACTTCATTAGGACTACGGCTCCGCAAATCAGATTGCTCAAGGTAGGACACAATTTTTGGAGCTGATGCTCCACTGTAAGGCCGAAGATGGGAAGCCCAAGAAGAGACCGAGGTTTTTCAACTAGGGTTAAAGTGTTTATATGTATTCAGCTGCAAATGTGTAGGGGGTAGGGAAGGAACAAGAATTATTGGCCTATTACTTCTTAGTCAGAAAGGGTCTATTACTCTCTAAACTGGAAGTAACCAGGGCAACTAGGATGTTTTTCCTGCAATACATCTGTTAAAGTTGGGTTTGCTCCTACACATTATGGTGAAAATTAATCAGAAGGTGGCTTCTGGCTAGCTGTGATGTTTCTTTAAAATGAAAGACTGGTTTATCATGGAAAAAGCATGGTCAAGTGGTTAAACAGCAAGTTCAGACTCAGGAAGCCCTGGGTTCATCCCTCATCCTACCAGAGGCATGAGAGTGGTTCTTGTATTTTCTGCAGAACTCCTCATTGGGAATGCAAAGTGCTTCGCACTATTTTAAGTCACCCCATCTCTGTGTCCCAGTCCCATATGTGTAAAATGGGAAACAATAGCAAAGAAGTCTCACAGGGACTGTGAGATGCTCAGATGCTAAAGAAAGAGAGCCCATATGTGTTCCTAAAATAAGTAACAGCATGGATAGGGCTATTTTGGGACAATAGAGCTGTGCTAGCTTTGCATGCAACTGCCTCCACCACAGCAGAAACGAAATCTATAGGAGTTTTAAAAAACATGTATACACATATACACACTCCTGTATGTTATGTTTCTGAAGGAAATGATTTGGGGTTTTAGCCTGCTCAGGTGATAGCATTCAGAAAACTCCACTTTTAAGAGGTGTAGATAATGCTGTGAGCTAGTGTCAGGTAGCAATAAGAGTTAAGGCATTACTGGTCGGTAGTTTTAAGGGTGATGTCCAGGGAAGGGGACAGTGGTTTGGTGACTGTCTGGGGTACCTGGTGTACCCTGGCTGCCCACACAGGCGGGGAGAGTGAGGTGAACGCCAGTGCCACGTGCAGGACCAGAGTGGTGTGATGAAGAAACAATGATGGTGTTAATGCTCTCTCATTTCAATAAGTTTCTGGCTGAGGCTCTAAATATCAGCATTAATCACCTAATGTGCCTAGTGGTGGCTTACGCCCTTATGCCAGTCTAACATTTATACCTACCTCTGAATGATAAAAGATAAAAGCTTTGAAATATATGCCTATAAAACAAAGAGCATGTGGGGCACATATATAGCTTATGGCTGTTTGCCATAATTAAGGTCTTCACAAATTTCCTTTTCTGTGTCAGGTAGAGTTGTGCCCCAGACCATGCCATAATCCAAGTAGCAGGGACAAAAAAGGACATCAGACAGGATCGCTGGAACTTGTAATCAGACTTTCAGCAACTGGAGATGAGAGCAGGTCACAAGAGTTGTGGAATGTACGTTTGGCACCCAGGTACCCCATTACCCAGAAAAGGTTTAGGTATTTACTTAGACATGGACCTAGCAATTTGGCTTGTGTTCAATATAGAGATTCAAGTCTGATTTCATCAAACATACCGGAGTTTCACCTTATTTACTGGTCCTTTATATGTGCATATTAACACATATACCCATATGACACATTTCTCATTGTTGTCTAAATTAGAAATGTCTCAGTGATGTTCACTGCCTTTTAAATCCATGAACAGATGCAACACCTACAGAATTGTGAAAAATTAATTTTGAAAATTAGCCATGTTTTCCCAAATCTCAAAAATACTCACATTTGTGTTAAGCTGTTTTACATATTCTAATTTATTTGGTCTTATCTATGGGTAGTTCCCAGGCTTCTTTGCCAGCAAATAGGTATGTATACATGCAAGATAAATTATTAGACTGAATTGCTACGATCATTGTGATTTTCACTCAGGGCTGAGCTCCGAAATGTGCTGAGCACCATAGCCAGATGCACTTGAAGTCTAGAGAATGAATGTGCTCACAGAGATCAGTGTAATATACATTAAAGATAGAGATAATTGGAATGACTCACATTATTGGGCACAATCGCAAGGTTTTGGTAGGAGAAGGGGCCACAGGGGTGACCTGTGTAGGAGGAGATGAGGGGCTGCCCTGTGCCAGTCACAGCCGTTTCCAGCTGGCTCCACAATGGACAAGACTGACCCACTTGTGTGCCAAGACCAAACCAGTGAGAGGAGAATTTTCTTTTTCCTCTACAAAAACATATTTAAGAAAGGTGGTAAGCACTAAAGAAGAGACACCAGAGAAAGAGGGATGCCAGAGCAGGCACACAACAAGAAGAGGTGCCCAAGCAGAGGCAAGAGAGACACCAGCACAGGGGAGATGCTGGAGAAAAAAGGAGGGATAAGAGGAGTCCAATCCAGGGCAAAGCAGGGGCAAAGCAAGAGAAGAGGATTGAGCAGGGTGAGGAGTCTCTGAAGCAGATACGCCTTTGAGGGGACTGTGGCCCATGGAGGAACGTCAGCAGAGTATTTAAGTAAGGAACAAGGAGCAGTGAAAGAAGAGGAAAAACCACACACTGACCATCTTCTGCTGGGATGCCCGTTGCCTCATCAAAGGGACGAAGCATGACGTGTAGTGAGTGGACTGGGGATGAGGAAGGGGAGGAGAGGTCTCACAGAAGGAAGTGGTATTTTCCCAAAGTGTTTATCTTCTTTATTTCGCAATACTGGAATAAAGAATTAAAAGTTTACGTTGATCGCAATAAGCTAAAATCTGTGAAATTCCCCAACTCTGACTGCGCTTTTGTCTGTGACACTTGGATAACAGAAGAATCAACCAAAACCTTTATGCCAAACCTGAAATAACTACCTACAGTTTAGCAAAACCAAGAACCTTTCCCCTCTGCTGTCTTTCTTCATGTTTTCACCATATTTACTCCAGACCCAAACAGGCCTGCATTTTATGAAATTGGACAATGCCCAATAACTATAGGAATTAAAAGATAATAATGTGCTAAAACACTGGCTGCCAGAGCTAGACAGACACAAGGGACAAGAAGAAATGTTTTTTCCTGACTATCCAGCTGCTTTGAATTCAGCTGAAACGCAGTCTCTCTCTGAGAAACCCAGCGAAAATGGCTCGCACTGCGCGAAGCCGACCCGCCTGCTCACTCGGGAGGGACTCGGCCAACCCAGGACATGGAAGAAGTGACACGAGCTTTCTGAGGAGGGGGCCAGATTAATCCCCATGCCAAGATAATGCTGACCCCAGGAGAAAGGATGGGATGCTAGGGAGCCTGTGCTGATTCTCGGATGATGCTGGCTCTCGTCCAGGCTCTCTCATCAGGGGGCCCTTAAACTTGCGAGAACTGGACAGGATTCCCTGCAGGGCTGCAGCCAGAGAAGCACCAGGAGAGCAGAGTTTCTCCCCCCTCTCCAGCTCCATTTCCCTTGGCGTGTTGAGAATTCCCCACTGCCAGGCTGACCAGCCCAAAAGCGAGGAGGAGTTTGAGAATGAGCCCTGATTGTTGTTTAGCACTCACAGCAGCTAGAGAGACCTTGGAGTTTCCCACTTTTTC
The DNA here is from genome assembly GCA_026546715.1 of Gallinago undulata. Classification (NCBI taxonomy): domain Eukaryota; kingdom Metazoa; phylum Chordata; class Aves; order Charadriiformes; family Scolopacidae; genus Gallinago; species Gallinago undulata. The sequence goes on along the minus strand of JAOTQQ010000001.1, from coordinate 117,525,204 downwards.
CATCCTAAATGCAGGAGTACTGCAAATGTAAAAGTTAAGGTAAATTCGTATTTTAACCACAGCCCCTACGGTTCTTCCCCACATACCCCATTTCTACTAAACAAGTTAAAACTTAAGTATTTTGTGGAGAGAAGCTGAAAAGGGTCAGGAACTTTGCAGAAATCTCCTATGGATGATTTATAGGCAAACCATTGCTAATTCATAAAGGATGTCCAATTTTTAAGTATGATTGACTTTTCAGTCACTCCACACAGCTCCAGACAGAACAAAGGCTGGGATTCGCACTTTAGGGAATGTATAATCAACAATCAGTGAGTCTGAGGTATGCAGACACTATTTATCTCAATGAAACTCTTTTTACGTTATGATGACCTGAATTTAATTACATCAGCTTCATCCATCAGCTGACATGCAGTTTCTCCAGTTAGATTGTCTCTCAGAGCATTGAACTTGCAGCACAACCAAGAAGACATCAGCCTTTAAATCATCTTCTCTAAAGCACGGAAACACACGAGTTCTTTTAGGTAACAAAATACATTTTTTTTTCCTGCAGTAGGGCCTCTTTGTTAGGCATGTTGAGTCTAGTATACCCCTGTCCTGTGAAACTTTACTGGCTTATTTGTTTTGTGCAAAGTAGCACAACACAGCTGCTCTTTATGGACTGAAACTTTTACCTGGCACTGAAACGATCCTTGGCTTTATTTTATAAAGCTGTGGAAAACCTCAACCTGTGATTATTTTGTTAGGTTTAAAAATTACTTTTGTTTTCACATGCCTTTAGTACTCTCTAATTGTGCTAGGGAGTTAGCTGCATAATTTCCCTGTGTTGATTTGGAAACTATTCTTTCTGCCATAAGATCCATGTGTGTGTTTGTAGCATGGAAAGTTCCAGTTTGTGATTCAAAAGCTGCCATTCAATTAGATATGGACATTTCAACTTCAGTCTGGCAAAAACACTACAGTGATTTCCCAACATCACAGATGCTTTATCTGCACACAAACCCTCCAGATGCTCATGCTGTCACATACATACCATTGAAGGCTGTCCAAACAATGCTCCAAGATCCTAAAAGCATTTTCAAAATCAAGCTCAACTGCACTCACCAATGGAGAAATCACACTGAAGTGTGATGAGAGTGAGGACATTGCAACGAAAGCAATGACCACAATGGGCAGGCACCGGCAGGAGCTGAGCAACTCTGGACAATTAGCTCAGGGTGGAAAGGGACCCCAAAAGTCCCAGTTGTTTTGTTCTTAATTTGACAGCCAATCCTTCACTTGATTTTAAAGACAGACAGGAACAGGTTCAAAGCATTTAGAGCCTGAGTCAAAGCCTCCCTGTAATCAGAAAGAAAATACCATTGCTATAGGGGTTGGTGTTGGTGGTGTAGGTCTGTGATGTGTCTTTGAGAAAACATCAGTTGAAATACTATAAAACACAACAAATTGCCCAATTGCAGGTGGAAAACGGCTTTATTTTTCGTATGAGTTTTAATTTTGCTTGTTGTCCTTTCTATTTGTTTGAAATTTTGCTGCTTCTATCCATGACCTAGACCCTGGAGAATGGAGCATCATTACCCTCAGCTGCAAGGAAGATCCATCACAGACAAGCCCTCAGCATTGCCCAAATTCAACTCTATGTTTCTTAGGCCCCTCAGAGAAAGACCACAGCCTCTCCCTCATAAGTAAAGAGGAAAAAACACTTGCCGTAATGACAGTTCAGAGCAAGGTAAGAGGAAGAAAAAAAAGAATTGTTGCCTGAACCCATCCATGGGGAACACGCAGTTTCTGCTGGGGCTTCTCTGCAAGGAAGGTCACCACCACTACAGGGATATCCCCTGCAGCAAAAGAAATAACCTCCAATTCTCCCTGTTGAGACTGCACTTCTGTTAAAGGCATCTCCCTGTGGAAGAATGGAGCAGCTCATTGCCCCGGCTCAATACCAGCTAGAGGGAGAGAAGAATTGTCACTCATTATTATCTAAGTTCTGTTTCCATCAGGGAAAAGGGCTCTGGAGCATTCTCCAAGCCATCAGTAAAGGAGGGTGGGGTTTGCTGTGAAAAGGAAGTGATAAGCAATCAAAATCAGTCAAATAATGTGAAAACAGTGTTTGGAGGAGTTTGGGGAATTATGAGGGGCTTGTCTCAAAATTCCTTTCAATGCAATGTGTTGAAAGGGAAATAATATCTGACGGAAACACCAATTCAGCAAAACATTAAGAGGGTACTTAAAGTTAAATATAAAATAAAAATTAATTGAAGGCAAGTATAATCCACAAACTTCCCATGAGTCCTTTCAGCTAATTCTTTGCATGTACTTAATGCTTACTTGACCCAAGAAACCACCATAATCAATCTATGCCCATTTTTCCCTTCTAGGAATGGGCCAAAATCCTTTTTTTCCCTTCCCCCAAAAATTACTTTAGTAAAAAAAGAAATGTTCCCCATCTCCTTGCTCATGGAGAAGATGTTTTGGGGTTATACCATGGACTTCAACAGATGCTCATAATTACACAAGTGTTTTCCTGAATCAGAGTTTGGAAGAGAAAATGGTATATAGCAGTAGAATGCTAATTATAACCTACTGAAGTCACTGGAGAAGGCTTGGCACTCCCATGGTTGAATTGGTTGGGCATGCACATATGTCAAGAGTTTGTTTTAAAAGCACAGGATTACAGAATGTCAAAAGGACAAAATTAGTATACTCTAGACATATTCTTGTCTCAGAATGCTGTGCACAGGTTCTGCACTAATGAGTTTGATAAAATCTCTCAGGTTCATCTGTGCCATCCTGTACTCTTTAGAGGCACAGGAAAAAAATATTTTCCAAAGCCAAAGCAAGAGTAATAAATTTTGGATCTGAAAAATATTTAGCTCCCAGGACAGTAGCTATGCATCCAGATATAAAGGAGAACTGAGAAACATGTTAATCTGACCAACTTCTCCTCAGCCTAAGGGTGGGAAAGCTTTTCCTTGTTGACGGTCAGAGAGCCATCTAGTCTTCTTACCACTCACCTAATCTAAAGATGAAAAGAATCCCACAACATGAAATTAAGTCACAGGTCACAGCCAGCCAACAGCCAATATTTCCCATCCTTGCCCTAGATGAAGCTTTGTGGAGTATGAACCTTATCTTCTTGTCTGTAGCTGTAAAGCCTAATGCACATATATATATCACACAATGTGCAATTTCCATAGTGCAACACAAAAGGTTCTGAAACGGCCCACATTTTTATAAGTACTCTTCTGTTCATAGCCTTGTTTATGGAATGTAATGTCTAAAGACTTTTTGCAGACTTAGGAAAAAAAAGAAAGAGCATGACTTAAAGATTTAACTAGCATACAGATTTCAGAATGAGACTAGAGCCCTTCCAATCTTCCTGATGTAATTCCTTTATTTGCCTGATCTACAAAATAAGAAAATTGATGCTCACTCTTCCTTTATACTCACTAGGCTGCTATGAAGCCCATACATACAGTACACTGAATATGCAAAGTAGCATTTAACTGTGATATTTGATCTTGCATTCAGTAATCGGAAAAACATGTTCCTTTAAATTCCATCTAGTTTATTGGAAAATTATTTGCTTGAGAAAATTTGTTTCTGGCACTTTCAAAAACTGTATTGTGTGATAACTTTGTTTTATTCTCATCATTTATTGGCTTGTTAAGCCATTTCATTTAGTGTTAATGATGCAAACCATCTTGTTTAATGCTTTGATACTGCCCAACACATTATTGCTTTGGTCTGCATAATAGGGCACTTTTAATACCTCTCTTTTAAAAAACATTATCATTTTTAAATTTTTATTACATAAGTTTTGCAAAAATGCCATCTCAGAACAAGTAATTTATAGATTAACTAATACCACACCAGCTTTTAAAAATCACTGCAGTGTTCCAGAGCATTGGCCTAAGACCTCATAGCAAGAATTTTATGAGCTCTTGTGTTTGGGACAAGTACTGTGATTTATCCACACTACAATGTCCCTTTTTAACAGCCAAATGCAGTACAGTGCAATGCAGTGTCACTGCAGCATCACTTCGCTGGAATGCTGTGTTTATTGACACAAGAATGTTCTAGGCAGAAGTTTTCCGATGAAAGAGACAGCGTAGCTTTGGGGGCAACCTTTACCTGAACAAAGTTCCTTGTTCTGTGTCAAGAGAATGTGGCTTTTCTGATTCTTAAGAGACTGTTGACAGTAAAAACACAGGCTGGAGCAAGCAGCAGTGGCAAGCTGAGCTGCTTCAGGGAAATACTGCAAACCTCTTTTATGACTGCTACCAACCTGCTGGTGGGGCATCAGCAGGGCTATACTGAGATTCAGCAACAGAGTCAACAAAAAATACGGGCCTCTGTTTGTTACTAGAGGTAAGACCAAGCCTTTGCAACCCTATATGGGAGAAAGAAATGGGAACAGGTTGAAAAGCCAGAATTCTTGCATGGTGGCATAGAAACACAGAAGAGGTACTCAGGAGAGGTCTGTACTCAGGCTGCAGCCACCCCTCACAACAGCACCACTATCTACATGTTAACTTCAGCTAGAAATTTCTTGTTACTTGAGTAGTTCTTCAACTTCAGCAGGTAAATATAAAGCCTCTTTGGCACCAGAATCGCTGTGACATGCTTTAGACTCGTTGTTCTGACCTCACTTATTCCTTTCAGGCAGCCTTTGTCGGAGACATCACAGACTGTCAGCCCTGGCTTAATGTTGCTGCTGACATTTCTACCCTCTTCCTAATAGATGTAGAATTTGTTTGGGCTTCATTTATGTTTTGAATACTTTATAAGGAGGTAAATATTTTTAAAGTGCTCCAAGAACAGACAACATAGATATTCAAGAAAAAAAAGACACTGAATTCTGCAAATGTGCAACAGACATTCTCTGTTACATGATTAGTATACATTAAAAATAGTATACAGTGTCTGTGCAGTAGGGTCCCCCAAAAATTAACTTTCTGTCAGCAAGGTCCTTGTTTTCATAGTTCTTACTGTGGTTGGTTTTTTGGGTTTTTTTTTAAGAACTAGAATAAACAAAATTTAATCAGAGGAGTCGGTCTACAGCATCTTTTACCCACCCTCAAAGTAGGTTGTACTTTTTTTGGTGGTGGTGTTGTGGTTTTTTTTAATCCCTTTGCCCAGTATTCCAGGTTACAACAGTTTATTTTCCATTCCAGTTGTTCCAGTAACCGAATTGTTTAATTCAAGGCTCTGTTTCTTCCTGCATGATTCTCAGCTTCTGTTGCACCATTATATGAAAGACATTTTTGTTTGGCATTCCATAGAGGCTTATGAGAATAATACACTTCATGCATCACCTTTGTATTTCATTTCAATCCACTAAAAGGTAAACTTCATTCAACCCCATTGAAGTTATCTGTCTTATCCCAAGTCCATGGTGGCTAGGAGAGCTCTTTCACACAACTGCTCAGGCAAAGCCCTGCATTTTCCATTGCTAAGGCTGCCTCCTCACCCACAGCTCATGGCCCTTTTGACCAGTTTCTCTCTTTCACTATATGAAGAGATTTTTTTCTTTCTTTTTTAAACACAGGGGACCCCCACAATGGTTATTTCAAATCTGACAACAGCTCTCCAATAACCCAATGACAGACAGAAAACCTTGAGATGGAAATCAGCTGAACAAGTCTATAATCAGTTTGTGAAACGACTAGGCAAAATACTCAAAGCAAGCATCAAAACTTACTTAGAGAAATTTTTAAACGAGACAAAGATATTGCAAGCTTGAAAAGCCTTTCTGTGGCTTAGAGTTGAAATGCTGAATCCTTCTTTACCCTCCCAAATATGTAAGAATTTTGGTTTCAAATTCCATGAGGTAAGATGCAACGGGAAAAAGGTCATTTTCTCATATGGTATATTACCGAAAACATTCTCACTACATCCCTTAAGTTCACTGTTTGGCCTTACAGATGTTAACTATTATACTGCCATCCCTTCAGCTCTGAAGCATGCTATCTCCTCCCACAAGAAGTATCAGTAACAAATGAGACCCAGGACACAGCGCAACCGTGTACGAGTAGAACTGGCCTGGTTTTCCCAAACATGAAGTCACTACTAAAGAAAGCGTGATTAACAGGAGAATGGTCAGCATGCTTGTATTTAGGTGTCTCATTTGGAAGCCTGATTTGATGGGCTCGGAAAAGAAAAATCTGTCTTAAAGCTATGGATACATAGCCACTTAATTCAGGTATGAATCTGCACTGGTGCTGAGACGGTCCCACCTCCAGCCAAGTGGCTCCTGCCTCACTGCTTGCAGCAATGCTGATGTTTGTACGGCCACACCATGACCTGGCTCACAGAGCTGATCTCACCGAGGAGTGACCCACTCCAGAGGAAGAAAAGCTGGCTCAGCTTGAGCTTTATGATGATGGAAACAGCACAAACAAGGGGAAGGAACTGGGAATTTTTCTGGCAAAAGCAGCAACTGGATTAAAATGGCTGTTTAATCATAGTCTCTGACCCTAGATGTAAGGCTGAGAGGCACAATGCAGCTTGCTCTAATCAATTGCTATCAGGGCACTGAAACACGGAGGGACCCTGCTTTCCCTGCTCCTAACCACACACTGCTGCCTCTTCCCTTGCCCTAACTTTGATACTCATCTTCCTCTCAACAGGTCAGTTCAGCTTCCTGAAGTTTAAGAAAACCAACCCCACAAAAGACCTGGGTCAGAATAACCCACAGTAAACCGAGAGACCCAGAGCCAATAGGATGCAGAGCAGGGGATAACCAAACCTGAGGGAGAATAGAAACATCACCCCTTTCAAAAGCAAGAAGCTATAAGCTTGGCTCAGCAATCTTCACACTAATGATTGCAATGATTACCTTCAAAATATAGGACATATCCAAAGCACCTGGACTTTTCAACAGGAGCTTCTATTGAGCTTGGGATAGAGATAACATAAAGCTTAATGACAACAAATTATATTTTAAGTCTTAACTACTCCATTGTTAACCATTTTAGGAGAAAGAGCAAGCTAAGGTGTTTATCTGCTGGTAGTGACTTCTCCCTTGGGTGAATTTCAATTAAACTTCTTCAAGCATAAGGGGAAGAATGTTAAATTTAACTCTCTCTTTCTTACCACATCCTAAATCTTCTCAAATGGGAAGAAGAGGTGCACTTCCAGAATGGCTGAGTAGTCACAATAGGATATTAGGTTCGTGGGGCTGCAAAACACAAGAGGTGAGAGCAGAGGCCTCATTAACCAAAAGTAGAAAAGACTACATTTGTCCCTCTAAGTTGGAAAAGAGATGAACGTGTATTTCAGAAGCCAAATCTTCAGAAGCCAAACCTACCAGCTATGGAGAAAGCATAAAATAGGTTTACTCTTTGCTGAAAGGGGGCCAAAGCATCCTGCCCTGCTGTCACAGCTGTAGGTACTGCTGAGTACCTTCAGCTGACCTGCCGGAGAGTCATCCCCAACTTACTATGTGGCAAGTGGCTGACATGCTTAGACCTAGAAGCTCAGGTTGGGGTTTGATGTTAATATTAAGCAGCTGTGCCAGAGAAGGGATAATGCTTTTGGTACATTGTGTATATTCCGCATTTAGGACAGGAAGGAGGAATGCCATTTCACAGCACCTAACCAGTCACCCAATGCCCCGGTGTCTCCTCTCTATCTGGTTAGCTTCTAGGGTTTTCTTGGAAATTGGGGGAAAATTGTAGAAACAAAATCAAATATCAAAGTTGCAGGTGGGAGACCAGGTAGAGAAAGAACTGGATTAGAACAGAGGATTTGGGGGAGAAGAGGTTTAGTAGTGTTTGCCTACTGTATATGACCAAGGCCTCTCCTACTTTACGGGTTTTTCTCTTGAGAGCTCAGAACCACGATTGAAAGGATGTGGGAAGGATTTAAGGTCTTTCTAGAAGGTGCTCAGGACCTGTATGAATGGCTGCATGACAAATAAATACACGGTCTAATTTATTCTTTTAGCTTTTGGATGACTAAGGTACCAGCTTCAGTCTTTAATGAGAATTAGGAACAGAGATGCTTTAAGCATTGTCAGCTAAAATGTGTGAAGCTCCCCGCGGTGCAACTTATGAGATTTTGCAGATTGTCAGTAAAATTTAGCCTGGCACTACTGAAGGCAAGTTCCCCCTAATAAGCTAATGAATTGTTGTGAATGACCTTCTTACCTCTTATTAAGCCATGTAAGCTCAAACAAGTGGGACAGAGTAACTTAGATTCTCCACTGACCCGGAAGGAAACAGTGAATGCTGATTTCACCCAAGTTCCCACCAAAGGTTTTGTGTTTCCTTGTTCTGGCTTACTTTCTGTCATCCACTTCAGCGATGCTCTTAGCCACTGTTTACTAGAAAGGCTGGGCAGTGGGACAGAACAGGAACCTGTGGAGGGGACACCAAACGAAGAACCCCCGAGAGGCTGCGGTTCATTGAACTTCTGGTTGGAGTTCGAGAGCACAAAGCCAGCGAGGCTGCAGCCATATTTTCGACCACCAGATGGTGCCAAAAGGCTCACGAGCTAGGGATGCTCATTCAAAATACCTACCAAGGGCTGCTGGCAAAGCTTTGCTTTGCTTAAGTCCTTACTGCTAAAATTATTAAGAAAAGTTGAGTGAAAACGTAATGAACAAATCAACCATAATTCATAGGCATCGCAGACCTTCGTTTCTCTCCACAATTTCAGGAAAAGACTGGGTTTCTTTCTCCCGAGTTCCCTTCCTCATTAGTGCGGCAACCTCAACATACAGAAACTGTGAACTTCTAATTATATCCAATATCCTCAAATCCATACTCTCCCCCTACAATCAAAGAAATTAAAATAGCACTTTAAAAATGTGTTTTGATTAGGCTGACTTAATTAAAAGATAGTGATTGATGTGACTTCGAAACTTCTAAAACTAAGTAATCTCTTCTGTGTGAATTACAGATGACCATCTTCCTCAGAACTGTTACATCAAAAATATATTCTTAGTGACTGCAGTGTTGTATACAGGAACAAGATGTTTGTAAAATACATTTCTAAAAACCAGCTACGATCACTGAAGGCTGAGAGATCCCTCAGGGGCCAAGAGGGCAGCACAGGCTGGAGCACAGGCAAGAAGGGCAAGGTCCTCCTCATCCTTCCACTGATCTGCTGTAGGAGCTCAGGTGAGTCTGTCACTTCATCAATACACTGTTCCAGCCACTACTGCTCTTCAGACTGCAAACTCCATGGGACGGGGACTGCCTTCTGCGATACATGTCTACGGTAGCACTCTTGTCTCCAATGGGCCCATAGGTGCTGGCAAAGTCATAAAGAAGGCTGTGGAGAGACCTGTTAGAAAACATCAAGAGTCTACAGGAGCTGCATCGCAAGATCACGAATCTGACATTGCGACATTTGTACTGATACACAAAAAAGAGGCATAGTTCTCTTTATATGATGTGCTTATAGAATCTAGCAAAAAGAACCCAAAAATGTGCTTCTCATGCATATTTGGAGGCCTTAACTGTAGCTCGGTCCCACAGATGAGAAAGCTGGCAATCTTCAAGTCCACAAAGTTTTCCATTGACTGACAGAAGTAAAAGAGAAAGGCATTTTTTCCTCCTTTCACAAAGAGGCATGGAAGACACCACCTTTCAGAGAAGCCAGCACTTCCATTTTGCTTATGATTTGAGTTTTCATGAAATTGGCTCTTTTTTCCTTTTATTTTTTCCTTCTTTTCTTCTTGGTTTTAGTTTTTTTTCCAGTAATTTAGAAATTATTTGAGCTGTCTTTGATAATTTAGCCTTGGTGTCCACAGGACAACTGTTTCAGCTTACACAGATAGAGTCTGCAAACAGGGACAGGAGAGCTGAGACCACAAAGCAATTCAGCGCTAAGGACTAACAACTTCTCACATGAGATCTGTCTGTCAGTTGCAACCAGTGTAAATCACCAAGCCAGGCACAACTGCCTCCAGTCTCTCACCTTCCACTCTCCCAGTATGTCAGGAGCCCCAAAACTAACTGCCCAACACAGAGTCTTTCAAACTTGTCCCTTTCCCCCACCACACGAGGACAGAGGTTGTCCAACTAACCGTACTGTGTTAGCATGTCCAGGTCAGCATCACAGAAAACAGTGTTTTATCTTGTCAATTATATTTTAAAAGCTTACACTTAGCTTCTGTACATACATTTTCTTTGAGACTGTAAAGTCTAGAACCAAAGGGGATATTGCTCACTCCATGTGCTTCTGGACCTGGCAACTCCAAATAGTACCTGCCACTGGGAATTCATTCTTTCCTGTAGGAAATTCCCTTGTGTTTGCAGCAGCGAAGCAAATACTCTCCAGTTAAAGCACCATTTTGGAAATAATGGTTAAGACAATTAACTCCTGCTAGCAACTGCTACTAAATTTAGTAGCGATACAATGAAACCAAGCGATAACACACAAGTCCAGTACAAATGGCTGGCTCTTTGACTTCGCCTTTTCCTCATATTCCCTCTTCTACCATCGTTTCATCCACAACGCTGTTAGTACAGGCAGGGCTATGGGCAAAGGCAGCATCCCAACACCACATGAGCAATTCCGGCCGAAGACATTTTTGCACAGCATACTGTTAAAAGAGCCAGTGAATACTGGTATTTTGCCTACAGCTGGCACTTTGATTTTGTGACTGCTACTAGCAGTATATGGCCTTAGAAAAAATTATTTCTGACCTAATGTGCATGTTGTCTCATTTTTTTTTACTTGCCCTGAGTGGAAGTTCAGAATGAAATCGGTTTAATACAAAAATTTTACTGCGTGTAGATTTTGTCACAAGTGTTGCTTACAGGATTACAAAACTCACTCTCTTCAAAGCACAGCTGGGAGCTAAATTAAGCCTAGAGAAAATAGCTAGAACTCTGCCAGCCTGTAAAGTGATGGTATTATTCTCTTACACTGGGCTTCACTGACATACAGATATACCCAGTGGGCACTGAAAACCAGCATACAGAGTTAGTGAGACTTGACTGTTTCATAATAAAATTTATTGCTTCTATTTATTATTTTCCCAAAGAAGAAACCAAGATGAGAACAGGAAAACATAAGATAGAAAAGAGAATTCTTCACAAACCATATTTCTATTGTTATTTCAAGAAGAAAAGCAATTCAAGCAGACAAGGAATATAAGAATATCCAAATGTATAACTCTGATTCCTCTTCTATTTCTAGAATTAAATTATAGTATTGCCAGCACCAACAGCTCAGAAAAAAAAGGGGGAATGTGAACCCTAAAGTCTCAAAAATACAATTCCTTTTGCAAATATGAAAAAATAAGATGACACTCTTTGGTTGCAGCATGACTTCCAGAGTGAATACTTCATGGGAAACAGCATCAAGATAATCATAACTAAGTTTGAAACGACTGCTATCACACATGGATATGAAACATAGAGATAGTAACAGATATAAGAGAAACAACTCATTTAAAACAGTCTTATTCACCCGGACCCCTTCTTTTACACATCACATTTATAAGAAATCCATGATTTAGACAAAGGGAGAGACTTCTTCCCTCACACACACCTTTCCTTGCTCTGCACTTTCTGCTACTTTCCAGTCTAAAAACCACCACCACATCCCCCTAATGCCCTCTAGTAGTTTCACAAACACATTGCCTTGAGCCGCCCTTCTTGTCTTATTTCTACATGCATTTTTGGGTGTAGACCCAATCTGTATGGAGGGGAGGCGGAGGTTGAGGATGACAATGCAGCTTTACAGCTGCTACTGTGACAAGGCAATGCAGTGTATACCCATATTTGATGTCCTATGATCACCTTCTTCAGACTACAAACATCTTGGTGCAGGAACCATATCTTCCCAGATAGGTAAAACTTTGTGACATGTCACTAAAATATACACAATAAATAACACACTATGCTTGCAAAGTCAGGCTCCCAAGAGCCAGTAAATGCCAAAATTATGGTAACCCACAGAATCTTAATCCAGAACCCATGGGCATATGTGTTGTAGTATTATTGTCAGCTTACAAGACAGGATAGTATTTTTTTAATGTTGTCCTGCCTTGCTCAGTGCACAAACAGGCTGGGCTCATTGAAAAAGCAATCATTCAATATCTTTGTTGTTCAGTAATCCAGGCCTTCTCTCTTGTATGCTCTCCTAATCCTGTTCTGAAGGCAGAAAAGCCGATAAGGAAACAACTATTCTGATCATACTCTGCTACAGTATCCAGGTAATCTCACAAACCTTTATTTGCATTTATTTTACAAAAGCTGTTATGTGGTGCTGGTTTTGTGATGCACAATACAGAGCAAAGAATGAGCATTCATTTGAAGTGCTCATACCTTGCCTGGCTGCTGAATTTCAGAGTACTTTACACATTTGGCATGGTTTTCATATTCAAAGAATAGTTTCCACCTGATAACAGTGGGAGCAGCATCTCCTCTTCATTTATGCAAATCATATCACAGACAAGGAACAGACTATTATTGCCACCTATGAAAAGCTGTGTTTAAGTGATTTGCCCATTATCACACACTATCACATGGCAGATGCAAAGATATAACTCTCTTAAATAACGTTCCGATTGTTGTACACACACTTTCATTTCACTACCTGCCATTCCCCAACTCATTCACTGATTCTCCTAGACACAGTCCTCTTTTGGTACAGAAATGTTGCTCAAGCAGATTTTCAGAGTATTTCTGTAGTTGGCTGGAATTTCTAAATACATAGCAGAATAGCAGTGGTCAGATAGCTTTATGGCTAGTAATCTCTAGCATGTTTGGCATGGTTTGCAGTCTTACCATGTGGATATGACACAGTTGCTGTGTTCCAGCAAAGCAGAGAAAATACTCTCTAGCACTGCTGGATTTCTTATGAACGTATGCACATTGTTTTATGAGGAATCCAGACAGAAATATGACCACTTTATTTACAGGATGTTCTTCACTATGGTACATGGCAATTCACCCTCCAAACCCAGTTTTCTGTCTCAACTTGCAGAGAGTACCCTCAAGATCCCTGAGCCTCAAAATGTACAAAGACCCCAAGAAACACTTGCAACTGAATTGTTCATGGTGTATTAACAGGAACACTACACATACACTGAACAGCATGCACCCAGCTGCCTGCTTCTATTACAAGCAAGAACAGCTGAAGTGAGATAAGCATGGCTAGGACAGGGAGTATGTAAGTTACTGTAATGGATCTCAACAGCAAACCTTCAGGGAAGTGGGCAGGGATTTTCCAGACAAACACTTCATCTTGGCCCCTCTCCTCCATCAGCTTAGTAAACTGTTACAAGCCTAACGGACCCAGTCAAGGCCTTGAAGGCTGCTTCCCCCATACATACCCAAACCACAAACTATTCGACAGAGCCCAACTCACTAATTCAGCTCCTTTGCATGCCTTTTCGGCAGGTGAAGGCATAAACACACTAATTTAGGATTATTTTTTTTCTTCACTATTTCAAACCCCATCAAAGAGAGAAACAAAAAAATGAAAACCAACAACCACCACCCTTCCCTCCTGAAATAAACCCCCTCAGCAAAGGGAGAATTCCTCCGTTAACATGGATTCTTCTCCTCCCCTCTGTGCCTCCTCAGGTACACTGCCAGAGGGGGAGAACTAGAATACCAAGCACAGCCACTGCAGCTGAGGGTGGAGGCCAGGGCCTACCCTCAAAGCCAAAGCCAAAGCCTCACAGCCAGAGGGCCGCGCGCTACAGAAGTGGAAAGAGAGTGCACCCAGGGCCCTTGCTCTCTGAATGGTGCATTTAACTGTCAATCAGACCTCTTTCCCGCCCACCACCTCCCCGCCGCGGCTGCCCGAGCCAACCGCACCTCCCACCACGCTCATGCTGACGAGCGGCGGGAGGGGCAAGGTCCCGCTACCTCGCAATCCGATTGGCCCAATCAGCCGTCAACTCACGCCGGCGAGGCTCCGCCTCCTCACCGCTCCTGTCTTGGATCTACGGTGCGGCGAGGAAAATGGTGCAGAGGTCTCTCACGATCCGATTGGTCAGGAGGAAACGCCAGTCAAGCTAGAACCCCGCCCTCCCGGCGAGACGGCGTCTCAGCTGACCGGTCAGCCCCGTGACCGGGGAGGGGTGGGCCTCGCTGGAGAATGGTCGGTTCCGTCAGTCACTCCTGCAGCGTCCCGCCCAGCCGCCCTGAATCTCAGCTGCCGATTGGCTGCGACGGTTGTCCGTCAGCGCTGCCTGGTGGGCGGGACGCTCGGGGTTCTCTGTCCGACGGTGCGGCCCGGCCTGGCTCGTCTCGGTGTCTTGTCAGGCGGGCGTCTCAGCAGCGCGGCGGCCTGGCCGGTGGTACGGTGGAGATGGGGCGGCACGGCGGGGCTCCCTGGGCCCTGGAGGTGGCGGTGCTGCTGGTGACATCGGCTTGCTTTGTCGGTGAGATAACCTGGGGCGGGGGGAGGAGAACGCTGCCGCAGGGGGCGGACGGGGGTGCGTTGGGCGCCTCAGCAGGCCCGGCCGCAACGGTTGGAGAGGGGCGCGCGAGCGATTGCGGGTGAGGGGGAGAAGGAGGCGAGTCTGGCGGGGGGTGGTGTTGGTGTTGTGTAGATACACGTCGTTTTGTTACCTGGTACGCATTTTGCCGTGGCTGGGGGTTTTCTGTCAGCCGTTGTCAGCCAGGCCCCTGCTCTGCACTGCCAGGCGGCCAGGCCCCGTAAGTAGTTTTCAGTCAGCCTTATCTCGGTTCTTTGGTCTAGGCCCGCGAAAGCTTTTGAGAGCCGAAGCTCTCCCGAGATACCACTTCGTTAACGTAGGAGTGGGGTTAAGTTTTTTCTGTAGGTGGGTGGACAGCCGTACGCAGGATGAATTGCATCTCGGGATTGACTCTCTGGACTTCACGGAACCTGTGGCCCCGTTGGGGTATCGTGGTCAAGCAGTTACTGCGTGTCTGAGGGAAAGGCTTATGTTCCCAAGTCCAAATTCAGTTTTGCTTATTGAGAACTTGCAAGGCAAATTCAGTAAAAAAGGGTAATGATCTAATTTTCTAATTCACCTGAGCAACTGTGCCCCAGGTAAGCCAACTTGTCATAAATAACATCTGTGGCTGCCTTGTAAGCCTTGTGGAAAATTAAAGGAGCTTGTGAGATCCTATGGATTGAGCAAAAACATTTACAGCAATTTTATAAATTCCTTTCTAAGCAAATTGGTCTGGAAACATTTCCATTCTTCCATATGTGGGTTGATACGCTTAAAATTGATAGCAGGCTATCCAATGAACATATGCCAATTTAAAAGAAAAAACTCTTCAATCTCCATATAGATCTTTTGGTTTGGCCCGTTTCCTTCCTTTTGCCACCCTTCCCTGACCTGCGTCTCAGTACTTTGTTCCTTTAGTATGTTTATCATAATATAGCTCAGGTTTACTGTCAACATTTGTATGCGTGATCATGATCCAGGCTTTAAAACAGCATCTTCAAGGTCAGATTGGTTAAATTAATGTTAGGGAAGATTATAACTGCACAACACATCAGTTTACTATTGCATTGTTTTTGTAAATAGCCTTTAGATTTGCAGATGCCCTGGAAAACTGTTTTATATAGCTGCTTAAATTGATAACTAATTTTCAGTGATCATATGAGTAAATACTTCTTTTGTTGTTGTTTTTTTAGAGGATTGTCTTATTCATGTAATTTTGGAGTATGTAGTCAGACTGATTATATAATTAGAACCTTAACTCAGATGGCCTGTAAATATTTATTGTTCTCCTACTTAATTTTCTCGAGTCTTGTATGAGATTAGTTTTCTTGTAGAAACATACACAGATTGCACATTGGGGTGGGTTTGTCTGAAGTTTTGCATTATGCGTATTACTGCTTCTATTCAGCAAATACATATTCAAATTTATTTAGGTAATTGTGCACATAGTATTGCAGTTATGCTTAAGTGACTTAAGAGATGGGCTTATTTCAATCTAGCTTCCTATTTTTATTTCATGGAGTCCTCTCTGACTCTATTACACAATAAATTGCTGTTGTCATAATACAGATTAGAAATAATGCTTTTAGTCAACTTTGCTATTCAAGGTAATGAGGAAGAGAAGTAAAGGAGAATGGCAAATAAGTGAAAACTCAAGAAGTGTTACAGACTGTGGCTTCACACTATCAGCTTAGGTCTGGTACAGCATCTGAGGAAGAAAAACGTCTCACGATGTCATGTGGTTGAGAAGGCAGAGCAGAGACACCGGAGCTGCTCTGCAGAAGCCAGATTGTTCCTGGCAGTACTCTGTTTAAGCCAGCACCAACTCTGCTGATCCTCCTGACTCTGGGTTCAGTAGCTCAGGCTGTTGCTTGCATGAAAAGAGGTGTCATGGCAAGCAATTCTGGAAGCAAACAGAACCATGTTGGTGCAGAGCTGCTTGTGACCTAACAGGATTTTGGAGTCTGCCTGGCTCTACTGAGAGCTTTCCTAGGTCTGAACTGGAACACTGCTTACATCCTGCTAGTGAGTATGCAGCAGAGTACTGTGCTGTTGCTTGAATAATTGTCCTGCTTTTGTTAATTTGGATTTGTCCATCCCTAGTCATTGCTGTATAGAAACTTTATGTTGTATTCCAGAACATTAAAATGATTGTTTCTCATTACTTGTATTACATAAATTGATAGGTGTGAGAGGGAGGAATAAGGAATCTTACAAAGCTCTAATACGCTCTTTTTCTGTGATGTAAAAGAAAGATAGGGAAAACTCTGACAGCTTTTTTTGTTTGTTTTTAGGTGTGTGCGGTGATGAATTTAGCGTCTTACGATCACCTCAATCAGTTGTTTTTCGAGATGGAAGTTGGCCCATTCCTGGCGAGCGGATCCCAGATGTAGCTGCGTTATCCATGGGCTTTTCCGTTGAAGATGTATGTTTTGGGTCTTGATTTTAAACTGCCTCTAAAACTATAGACCTGCTCACTTAACATGCAAATCTTCCTGTCATGTGCTGGAATTTATAAAATACCATTCTGTTTGTCTTGAGGAATGCATGACTTGTCAGAATGTGGTTTCCAATCATAGACCTATATCAGTCATATGAGCAGCAAAAGGCTGTGCTAGCTGGCTAATTTGAATCATCAGCTAGAGGAGGAAGCAAGGCAGCCCATGGAGTTTTTACTGTGATACTCTTCAGTTCCTGACACCCAACTACATGGTATATCCCCCCCATCTGCAGTCACATACGGAGATTCTGTAGAAACCACTGTCATTTTTTGCCTATGAGCTATATCTGTAGGGCTCTGCTCTTGGTTACTCTGAAGATTGTAAGAAATGGCTTGGCTAGGCAGGTATTTTGTCAGGTCAGCAAGCTTGTCTGCTGAGCGTAGTTAATAAGAACAAATAAACTGAATAGTTAAGAAGTAATCCAAAGACTTGAAAACCTAATTTGTGGTAGTCTTTCCCAAATTAGGTTTTTGAACATAGCTTTAGTGATGTTTAAAGCGGGGCACATGAGTAGGAACCCCTTTGATTGATTCCATCATGTGTACTGAATTTTTTGGTGGGCTTTAGCAGGGATGAGCGGCTGTTGAAGCAGTTCATGAAAGCTTAATAGCCAGGTGTCTCTAGCAGTGTCTGTGTGTGGTCAGATACTTAAAGCTACAAACTGGCATATTCTTACAATGCTGATGAGGGATACCAGTTCCCATTTCTTCCATACTGCACTTAACCAAGAGGTTTGGTTTGAATGCAGGTCCATTTAGCTTGTGTTTTGGAATTTGTCTGAAAACATCTGGGTATCAATTAATTATGTTGTTTTGTCATTAAACTAGTAACAGAAATTCTAATGAGTAGTACTCCTAAGAAGTATATTTTGATTAATTTATCAAGGAAAAAGCAATACATCAGATGGTATTGTGCACACTGCATGTAAAGACACCCAGTGAAACAGTGATTTTTGGGCCCATTTTGAATGCTAGATTTTTGGCATACTGGTCACCTGGAGGTATAACGTGGTTATCATGGAAAAAAGTGTTTCAGTATTCACTTTGTGCCTTTGCCAAAGTTGGGGATTCATTTGTTGTGATGGATCCATAGCATCCTTTAAAAACAGTTACCTATTAGTGCTAATTCAAATCCTAGAAGCAGAGAGGGAAGAAAGTGTTTAAATTACTTTTATTCAGTTAAGCCCTTAAACTGAAAGTTATCAACATTGTCACCAAGGCAGAGATCACCATGTAGGCAGCTTCTAGCCCTGGTGAGGTGAATACTGCAGGGCCCAAACACTCATTTTGCAGTTTACATCAAAGCTGTAGTCTAGGAACTTAAAACTGACAGTGCAGTATGTGTACAGTAGACAATTAAAAATTCTTACTTTATTGCTTTGGGGATTCTCAGAAACGATCATTCAGTAGTCCTCCCCTGTTAAGGCAAGATAATACAGAAGCTCCTTTTTCATCCCTGTTGATGCTTTAAAAGGTTTTTCTTTTGTTTCTTTGAGGTGATACAGATCATAATATCAATGGCATTTAATTCTAAAATCCAAATAAAATTGTTTCATAAAACTTACATAAGCAGTTATGTCTTTTACACAAATTGAGAAATCTGTTTGAATTCATTCCAAATAGATGAATTTGTATTTTGTGCATGAATAAACCAGCCAGGTGGCTTTCACTGAGCTCTTACTGATACGTAACTGTAGTAAGCTACTAAGTAACTTTTTGTGTTTCTGTGCAAAGTTCTAAGTTTTAGATGAGTAGGCTGTTGGTATGATTGACACTCTCCCATCTCTTCCTCCGCCCTAACCTGCCCCCATTTCTTTCTGGTACTGAAAATATCAAAATGTTAAGTATCTTAATGTGCCTAAATCTGTTTCTGTGGTGTTTTGTGAAAGGCAGGGGGGTTGTTTGGGGTTTTAATTTTATTTTTAAATTCAGCTTTCACTTGTTAAATACAGATTATGATATTTCTAATTTAATTATAGGAAATAAGTCTTGATATATCCAATATGTATAAAGCTTTCTCAATGTAGACTTTGCTATGAAGTTACTTGGAGCTTTTAAACTAACAGTTTCTTGAGACAGCATTATTCAACATGAAAACATTCTAGTATTAACTTACTTTGCCATGAAATTTCCAATAGGAAACCAAAAAGAGATATTAACAGTGAGTTATTTTGCTGTAATGGTAGGGGAGGGCTCTTCTCTTTCTCCTTGTGAAATACAAGCTTTTTTACTGTTTTGTAATAGGATCTTTCCTGGCCTGGGCTTGCAGTGGGTGATCTGTTTCACAGACCACGAGCTACTGTGCTGGTAACAGTGAAAGGAGTAGACAAGCTGGCATTGCCTGTGAAAGGGATTTCCTATCCTATTGAGAATGTGAGTATCCATATTTGGAACTGGCACATGATTTCTGTGACTCTGGTGATCTAATGAGAAGTAGATGACTCTGTACCGTAGCCCTTCTTGTTCTCTTACTTTTTACTTTGCTTGAGGTTCACATATTCCCATAGAATGATGGATCAGGCTGTAAAGATAAATAATCCAGTCAGACTCCTGTAGAAGGTGAGAGGCCTCTAAGCTCAGCTAAGCAGAGTATCCACTGCTTCACATGTTAACTTGGTGATTCACAGTCAGAAACATTTGCTTTTTTTGCTTTTGCTGAGTGTGTGATAGCATTTTATATGATGATGATTCTTTGATGTACTGTATTGCCCTCTAAGCAGTTTTCCTCAAGTACTTGAATATGAAATATAGCAGTTTGAGACACAATTTGATTATACTGTATCAAAAAGAAAACAACCAACAACATTACATTTACCTGCCTCTGTCTGTTTTTGCTGAGATGCTTTTCTCACACTTGTCACGTCATGACAGAATCATTTAGGTTGGAAAGGACCCCATGAAATCATCTAGTCCAATTCCCTGAACAAGCAGGGCCAGCTAGAGCAGGCTGTCCAGAACTGTGTCCTGTTGGGTTTTGAGTATCTCCACAGATGGAGACTGTACAACCTCTCTGAGCAACCTGTGGCAGTATTTGACCACCCTTACTAAAAACTGTGTTCAGATAGAGTTTCCTATTTTTAAATTTATGCCCGTTGCCTTTCGTCATGTCATATGATTTTGTCCACACACATTTTAACAGGAACACAGTAACTTTAAAAATATTGGTAACTGTACACTGTCTGGTCCTCCTTTATAAATGCATCATCTGCTTTCATCTGTTTTGCTGCAGTATTGGACCAGTTCTTCATGTTGAGCTGTTGTCAACAGCTCAGCTGTTGACCCTGAGCCCAGAAACCCTTTTCAAATAAGTTGATTTTCAGGTTATTTCTAGTTAGTTAATTCTCCTTCTGCCTGTGTTGGAAAACTTTGTTTTGTACTAGTTTACCATGCTTTTTGGTTCTGTGCAACTGCTGTGCTCCAGTTTAGAATTATTATTTATCATTTTGTTATTTCAGTCAAACTGTGGAATCATCAGTGACAGTGTTGAATAGAGTTTTGTTTAATATTGACACCCTGTTGCACACCCCAAGAAGAGGTGATAAAATGACTTTTGCAGCTATTAGGCAGGCTTTTAATCTGTTTTAAAATATCAGCATTTAGTTGGAACGTTACGTGCCTTTACATTGAACTTGGGTCAAGCTGAGCTTAACACAGATCTGCTTTCACATCATCACTAGTTCAGGCACAGCTACGTGTTGGCATTGCTGAAATGGTATCTGGACCAAAACTGTTTTAGGATTGTCTGCACTTGAGTGTGTAGGCATTGCTAATTTGCAGAAACCTTAAATATACTTGAAGAAGTCTTCAGTCATATTTGCGCTTGTAACTTTGATAAAGTTTTGATGTGTGCATAATATGTATTGTCTTAATTTTCCCATTAATAGAAATTAATATTCCTAAACTTTGATTGGCTCTGTTAACTGCTGCTGTGTCTTCAAATGAGCTGCCCAAAATGTATGCTGTCAAAGTATTGGTTCTTCGATATTCAAGAATAGTTTCAAATGATCATCAATGAGTCCATGTTCAGGACTGCTCTGTACAAGTTATTCTAGCTTACAGGCTTACTAAAATTTATGAAAAAAAATATTTTTATGCTCTTTAACTAGTGAACAGAAATGTACCTCTTTTTAGATGAAACCAAGAAATAAATGTTTAGAAAAACTAACATTTTATTAGTTGCCAGTAATATATACGGCGCTAGAATTTATTTTATTCTGAGCAATTTTTTATATGGCTCTCTTCTTTGGTGTTTCAGCAGTTGATCTTTCTACTGGTGTGTTTTCATTCATTGGTTTTCTGTGGTTCAGAAGTTTCCATTAGCACTAAGATTGGTTTTTCCTTTTGTATTGCTTCTATATTTGTTGGTCTGTCTTTACTGATAAAAAAGGCTATACTCCTAGCTTAAGTAAGCCTCTTAATTACACAATCGTGGCCACTTGGAGTTCTTAAAAAACATATTGTGTCCACCATCTATACAAATAAATTGCTTGTTTATTGATACACAGTTGATGTTTTGTTTTGCATATTGGCTCCAATTATTTGTTGTTATCTCTTGAGAAATATTTGTACTCTTTGCTCAAAAAGAGGTTGTCCTTTTTTTTTTCCAGACTTCTGTAGTTAAGCAAATTATCTCCTTTTATATCATTAGGCACTGTTTTACCCAAAAATCTAACTCGATTTTGTCTTGTAGGCTGTGCCTTTCAGTCTTGACAGTGTTGCGAATGCTATTCATACTTTGTTCTCTGAGGAAACGCCTGTGGTCTTACAGCTGGCCCCCAGTGAGGAAGTGAGTATTGCTGCACTGCTGATTCCAGATGTTCTAAAGAGCAAACCTCTTGCCACTTATGTGGCTGGAGTAAGCCCAAATGATGATATGAAATATTTTGCATTGGAGAGAGATTGCAAGTATGATTGATTACTAATGTGTGTCTGAAAAAAATAGAAATGAACCTCTGTTGTTGTTAAACCATGGCTGTTCCTGCAGAGAGTGTACATGGTGGGCAAGGCAAACTCTGTATTTGAAGATCTTTCTGTCACACTGCGCCAACTGCGAAACCGCTTATTTCAGGACAATTCCATTCTCAGCTCCCTTCCTCTCAACTCCCTCAGCAGAAACAATGAGGTAAAAAACTTTAATCAGTGGGAGCTTTTATGTTTTTTTTCCCTAATATTCTTAGTTAGCTTGTCCTTTTGCTTTTTTTGTTGTTGTTTTTTTCCCCCCTTGCTTTACCCAGGAGAGTCCACTCTATTTTTTTCTGACTGAATTCTAGGAACTAAGTTTTAAGGTTTTTTGTAAGTAACTTTATTGAAAGCGTAATTTCTTTCTTGCGTGTTTTGATGCTGTAACAGACATTACCTGTTATAAAATACTGAGACTTGAAACAAAATGAGACTTCCCTAACTTTGGTTTCATCACAGGAAATATCTGTCTCTTTCTGTCTCTTCCCCTAGGTTGACTTGCTTTTTCTGTCAGAACTACAAGTCCTACATGATATCGCAAGCCTGGTAAGATTTTTTGAAACACTTTCCCCATCTTGTGTCACAAATCTTCAGAGATCTCCTTAATAGTAGAGAAGCCCTAGCCAACATACTTGACAACTGGTGATATATATATATATAAAAAAAAAAATATATATATATGTATATCTCCAAATGTGTCACCAGTTGGTTGCATCAGTTTAAATACAAATAGCTTGAGAATGAATCAGCCCCGTCACTGGCAGAATAAAATAAGAACCTTAATCATCTGTAGTTTCTTTTGTGTTTGAGAACAAAGGGAATTCTGAGTTGCTATTTCTCCATACCCAAAGACTTAATGAAGAATTTGCCAGGGCTTTCCTTGTTTTCTTACTTGAGAAGTATATTGGAGTTGAAAACATGTTATTTGCTCTGTTCACCGTTTTACTTCAAAATATCGCCATAACGTTTTATCTGAAATGACTGCAGTGACTTTTGTAGCATGAATAGTGATGGTGATAGGAAGGTTCCAATGGAGGGGTGAGCTTGTAATTCTTATGATCTTTACTGAGAAGCTACTGCCTTGTTGATGTAGTTTAGGTTTTGTTTTGGGTGTGGGTGTTTTTTTTTTCCTGCCTTTGAACTGCAGCCCCCAGCTACTTAAAGTAAAAGTAACAGTCATGGAAAAGTTCCCATTAGGTGAAGGGCTAGTAGAGAAATGAGGCTTTTGAGAAAATGAGGTAAAACAACTTGTTTTTGTCTTGCAAACTAGAAATGCTAAGCTTAAAGTAGATGGGACGATAGGAACTGATTAAATTCCTTGCTTTCAGAGACCGTTCTTTTGCGCAGGAAATGCGAGTGCTGCAGCTTCACACCTGTAGAAGTGCAAGAATATCACTACTCCCCTTTGAGATAATTTGGATTATATTGGTTGGATGTTATGACAATGGGATAATACTCCTTAAGTAAACGACTTTTGTACACAGGCAGCAGCAGGGTAGAAGTTGCAACCTACTTGGTTTCTCAAGGGCCAGCTTCAGTGAAGGGAATAGTAGTATCCAGGTATTGTAGTTATGTAGTATTTTTTCCCTCCAAGTTTTATTTTTGTGACAGGTATATAGCAAAGATTCTGATGTGAATAATTATAATGTTTGTTTTTAGTAGAGCTCTATATTACATGTATATAACATCATGTTAGGAAAAGGTGCTACATGATGCTCATCTGATTTCTTCTGTAGAATAAGAAAAGACACAATTGTGGATGTCTTCTAGTTAAATTGGCAAGAAATACCACTTCCTAATTAATATGGAATATGACTGTGGAAAATGAGGCTGGATTAGTCCCAGCAAACTGATTTTGTGAAATGTATTTTTAAAGTAACCTGTGTGTGAATTAATTTCTTTCTGCCCTCAATGGTGTGCCAAAGCTGTCTCGGCACAAGCACTTAGCCAAAGATCACTCTCCAGACCTGTATTCTCTGGAACTGGCTGGTTTGGAAGAGGTTGGAAAACATTATGGGGAAGACTCTCAGCAGTTCAAGGATGCTTCTCAAATTCTTGTAGACTCTTTGCAAAAGGTACAGTTTCTACTTAATAAATAATCTTTAGTGTTAACTATAAAGGAGTTAGTTTATTGACTGTCTTCTGCTTTGAATTGTCACTTCATTAGTGATGGCTTAACTGATGCTTGGTTTTGTTGTTTGGTTTTTAAAATGTCGTTGTTCCATTATAAAATTAAACATTACAATTTGTCACTCTGGAAAGTATTGACATGATTCTACAATGTGTTAGGTATTTTGTGTAAAGGAGTATGGGTATATTGAAACTGCATATCAGCATGATTCAATATGTTTGTTTTTCCTAAATTGATATCTTGCATTTAAAACTGCCAGTAAGTCTCTCAAAAACTGACTCTTGGAAATTCGGAAATATCTTTATCCCAGGGTACATTGGTTAGTTTCCCCTTGCCCACGAAGTTGTACAAATCTAAATTTCCAAGAACCTAAAATAACTAGTGTTCATCTATCAATAAGCTCAAGAAAGTAATTCTTTATCAAGTCTTACGTAATCATTAGATAAAATCTTAAAGGCCAGTCATTTTGCAGAGTTCCAAAAGCATGATGGAAAAGTCTTAAAAGCATGAATTTGCTAAGCAAAATAACTGTTTTCTTTAAACAATACTCTTTGGCCTCTTTGCAGTTAAGCAAATATATTTAAATAATAGACACATTGGTCTTCGGACCAGATTAAAGTATTCAGGTTCATAATTTCCTATTGAAAGGCTGAGAGCCTAAGTATTTTGATGAAACCGAGAGACGTACAATTGGAAACTACATGGTGATGAGTTTTTTGTAAAAGGAGCAAAAGAATGAGTTTCAGCCCAGAAAGCAGTCATAAGCTACAGTCTGCTGTACAGTGTTTGAGAGGTTTTAAAGAGATATTGTAAACCAGGTGAAAGTTGGCACTTTCTTAGTGAAATTCTAAAATAGTGTAAAGTTTTGCAACTTTCCGTAAGCTTCTTATTCCTGAAGCTGTCATCCTATGGTTTAGTGCATCTTGCTAACAAAACTCTACTTAATTCCTAGCTACAGTGTAGGTTTTAAATTAAATCACTTTTCCTTTCCAGTTTGCAGATGAGATGTTTAATCTGTATAGCGGGAATGCAGTAGTAGAAGTGGTGGCTGTAAAGGCATTTAATTCTCCCCTCACAAGGAAGACTCGCTCCATTCTCCAGTCTTCAGAGGTAGTAGACGTATATTTTTATATATAATTTATTAGAAGTGATCCATTGCTTCTTTGCTTGAGAGTAACTTTTTTTTAAGGACTGACTATGATTTAGGCATGTGTGGGAAGTTGTCAGTTTACCTGTCTTGATCTTTTAATCATATAGTAATTTCGGTTGAATACAGCCTCTGGAGATCATCTAGTCCAACCTACTGCTCAAAGCAGGATAAATTTAGGAGTTAGATCAGGCTGCTTAAATTCTTGTCCAGCCAAGTTCTTGAAAAGTCCATGGCTGGAAGTCCCACAGCCTCTCTGGACAGCTTGTTCCAAAGACTTAATCACTTCTACTGTGAAAACTTTTTCCCTTGTGTCATTAGAATTTGCACTTTTGCCATTTTCTCCCTAGTAAAATAGTGCATGTGAGTCTTGCCTCCTGTTGGGGAAAAATTATTTTCCTTGACTTGCTGCCTACACTCCAGATGCAGTCCAGGATGCAGTTGCCTTGTGTCATTGCAGGGGCACGCTGCTAACTCCTGTTCACCTTGTCTACCAGGACCTCCAGGTCACTCTCTGCAGAGCTGCTGCCCAGTTGTTCCGTCCCCAGCCTGTGGGGTTGTTCGGTCCCAGGTGCAGGGATTTGCATTCATCCTAACTGAATTTAATGAGGCTTCTGTCAGCCCATTCTTATGGATTCCATTAATGCCAGTCACATAATCACTTTTGCATTTTGTGCCCTAGCACCAGAATTGTCTAGACAAAAACGTATCTTTCTCTCAGATTTTTAATGTACTCAGAATGTGTTTTGTATGCAAGCTAACTTTAAAGTAATACTTTTTTTTTTTTATTACAGAGCAAAACAGAAAATCCATATAACCTTGCCTATCCATATAACTATAACTACTCTGTAATCTTCAACATTATTCTGTGGATGATGATAGGTCTTGCTTTAGCTGTGATAGTTATCTCCTACAACCTCTGGAACATGGATCCTGGGTATGACAGCATTATTTATAGGATGACAAATCAGAAGATAAGAATGGATTGAACTGCACTGTATTTTGGCGCAAGGAAATGATGAAGACTAAGGTCTCCTTTAAACTGTATGGAAAACAAATATTCTGATATGGTTAATTGTGGATTTTTTTAAAGGTGTATTTATTTCTAAGGTCTTTTTTTCTTCCCTCTCAAACCTATTTTAAATGTTAGTAGTAGCACCAGATGGGATTTAGAAATTGAAATTTGCTTGTTTAAAAAATAAAAAGCAATCTCCAAATAATTGTTATTAAAGTAATATCATTCCATTTTTTTTATCATGTAACATGAGTTTTTGAAATGCCCTGTACTGCCTGTGACTGTGTGCAAAACAGATAAATTGAAATTATGATAGCAACATGTTGTTTGAAACTTTTACACTGGAAGATTAGAAATTATAGCTCAATTGTTGTGTTGTATATTATGAACCAGTTGTAAATGTTTGATGTAAATATTTATAATGGCTATATGTAACTTCAGAGAGGATAGTAATTATTCTTTAGTAAAATACTAAATATAGAAATATTTCTACAAGACCACGATTCTAGTGGCACAAATGGCATTTTGATCTCATGTTGATGGCTCAGATGTGAGCTGTAGACAGAAGGATCCTTTACATAGAACTTCAATAATTTGGAGGTAAATAACACTAGTGTGGCTGGTCTGTACAGTGGAGAGTCTATAAATATTGAAGTAGCACCAGTCTGATCATGGTCTAACGTCACGTACAGTTGAAAGTTCCTATTATGATGCTTCATGTTCCTTCCATTTGTGTTGATGTTATTATTAAAAAAAAATAATTTCTTTTTGATGATAAAAGTGGACCAACACTTGATTTAAATATACCTGGATTATAGTCCTGCTTCAACTATTCAATAAATCAAAGAACAGTTGTTCTTGAATGCATTTATTCTTTGTGGGTTCATAGATGTGGCTACTTCTACCCAGTAGTAGCTCAGCTGAATAGAGTAGGTGCTGGCAGCCTCCTGTATGTGACAGTGGGCCTAAGTCTGTAACAGTTTAGTTTTAACTGTCTTTCAGATGCAAATGTTGAAAGATCACCTTGTATGGATTAATTTTCCTAAACCAAATAGTGAGTGTAAACAAGCGGTTAATCTCTGACTTGAATCTCTTTTTAGAACTACCTACTTTTCAGGAACTCGTTTGCTCTTCTGGTAAAAGGAATTCTTCCAGACTACAGCAACATGAATGGAAACTACTTTTATTTTTATCTTGTTGTACTGTAATGTGCTTAACTTCCTCTATTGTTAGGAGAGATTTTTTTCCACTTTGAGAAAGGATCTGCTCATTGAATTAATTTGTCTCATTTATTGGGAATGTCAGATTTGAGGGGTTGAAAATGTTCATGTCTTGGAGATCTTGGACAGTGCTTCATGTTGAATTGAGTAACCTGCTGCAGCTTTACCCAAGTCCAGGAAACCTTGTGTAGTATATGTTACAATCATTTGAAATTACCTTTAATTGCACTTAATCTGTGTGATTAAGATCAATAGATGGAAGAGTTGCATTGCCAGTTTCTCTGACTGGAGTGTGTAATCAAATTCTTGAACATTCTGTAACACATTTGCAGTGTTTTGATGATAATCAAACCCATTGGGTGAAGCTGTACAACTTTATTATGAAAACACTTAAAATACAGGTCTGTCATTCTGTTTGATGGGCACGAACTGTATTTTTTTTAGGTAAACTACTGTATGATGGACTATATGTTGGTTTATATTTGACTGTTTTGAGACGGCCCAATAGGGAAGACAATACCCCAGAACTTCAGCGGGAAGCATGATCTAGGGTAAGAAATGGGGTAGTACATTAATAGTGGAATCTTTCCAACTAAACTATACCTTAAAAAAAATTATATATGTGGCAGGAAGAAGAATGACCATTGTCAGACTGCAGGGACCAGTTGCAGTGACAGGCTAACAAACACAAAGGTAAGGCAAGGGTAGATGGTTGGGAGTATTTAGAAGCCTGTGTTGCTTTCAGCTGTCCTGGACATAAAGCGATTGAAATACAGTAAGGCACTTTATGGGATTCTGCTTGTCCTAAACCATACTAAGAGGTTTAAAACGTTAAAATACTCTTTAAAAAACAGTGTTACACTAGGTTCTCTGATACTTTAAATCACTTTTTGAAACTTCTAATTGCCCATTTACAGTTGTTAAGTCTTTTTATATCAATTCCGTTATTCCTTAAGGAGATGCTTAAGCTCCCTTTCTGAGACTTGTTGCATGAACTTTCTGGTCAATTGCAACATCTTTGCTACAATGTGCAGCTATCACAAAATGTGCTAAGGTGATCCTATCTACTATTAGAAATGAGAAGCTCAGCTCTGCAGCAAGAGTGAAGCTGCCGTAATTCATTTAAAGTAAATGGAAAGCATTATTGGGACAGACATGCTCTGAAGAACTTCTTGGAGAGGTTCTGTCATATGGAAGATCAATATCTGGGGTAAAAATACACTACACTGTGATCCGGATGCGCTAAGCACTGCAGTATGAGAAAGTTTGAGAGAGCTCACTTGCTTTTAACAGCAATAAGTAACTCAAATTGCAGCTTTGTAGAGAGTGAGTGTTTCAGCAAGGCCTTTTAAGGAGGGGAAAAAACCAGCAGATAAAACATGTACATCTACTGTCTAGTACTAGGACTCCCAGTGCTTCTGCATGATTAGACTCTCTGGAGCATGTGAAGTGCCAATTGCCTGGTAATTAGCCATGCTATGGACTTCTTGGTGAGGATTTACTTCAACTTCCTACTGGTCTATATTGAATTAACACATTCCTAGTTTGCTTAATTCAGAGGTTCAATCAGATTATAGTCCACTTCAGATACTGGTGCAGAGTGTTACAGGAGCTAGTTGTTTAAAGTGTCTGTGTATAAGTCCTTAACATCTGCATGCCAGGTATACCTAGGTAGCTATATTGTAATCGGTCTGAAGTTGGCAGTATAGAGTTTGTTTAAGCACATGACCTGGTGTTGAGATGGTTGTCCTGTCAGCTCTCTTCCTCTGCTTCCTGCTGCTGTAGGCTCCAGTTTTCTAAGACCAACTTTCTAAAGCTGGTTTTAGACAACTTTGAAGGGCAGATTTGATTTCCCACTTCTGTTAGTACCACATTGGTTCGTTCTCATGGCTGCAGGCCCCCAGCTACTACTGATGGTGCTTTTGAGCACTCTAATGTGTGCTGTTTCTTAAATACCAGTTGCTTTGTGCAGCACAGGCTACTTTTAAAAACACTCCAAAGCCAATGTGCTTTAGTTTGAGCTAGCCATGTTATATTGTACAGCAGTACTGGCCCTTAACTGCTTATCAAATAGAGAATTGCAATAGTGATCCCCGAGCCAGGAATAGTCTTTTCATATTTAGAATTCAGTTAATTAGAATGAAAGTGCTGTCAACACCATTAGACCTGCTATTGGTTATTCTCTTTATATTTTTGGGAAGATTAAATTTAAATTGTAGAAAGACTTACATGATGTAGCACTGTACACAGAACCTCCAATTTCTGCCACTAGGAAAGCCATGAAACTGTTACGTGAAGCTCTGGGAAGGAAGACAACAGAAGCCCAAGCATTTGTTTTGTTTTTTTTTTACCAAAGGGAAGTTATCAGTGTTCTTTTGAGGCACTCCTGTGAGGCCAAGGGAGGGAGAGGGATGCGAGGACAATGTAGTCTGCATTGGGATTGTGTCTGCTCAAAGTGAGAAGGTCAGGAGGATCATCGTGCAATATTCAGCAGCAAGCATCTTTCAGCTGGGCCGGGAAAGGCTTGGAACGGTGCTGCCTGTAGGATTGAGACGAAACTACTACAGGGAGTGGTGCTCTGGTCACTAAAGAGAGTTTTTCTGTGGGGAGCTTGGCCTCTGGCAAAAAGGGTGAGATGTATTTGATTGTGTTTGCTTCAGAGCTCAGTTATATATTGTCCAGTGCTTGGATTGGGGAATGCCTAGAGCTCATGTATCTATTCGTACGAAGTGCAGACATTTCTGGAAAGGGAGAGAGTTCCGCGTCAGAATTGAAGCCTGAACTTGATATTTAGATGGAAAAGAGAAAATAAGCCATAAAAGAAAGGGTTCTTATAAGAGCCAGTATGCTGCTTTTCCTTAATAATTCCCCGGAGTCTAAACTTGGCAGAAGGGAGGTATAATCAAGACTTTACGATTGCCTCAACTCTCCAGCCGTCTCTGTGGCAGGCATGGCTACTTTCAGAGGTCTCCCAGCCAACGTGCTGCTGTCGCAACATACAGGCAAGGGAGGCCTGAAACAGATCTTCAGTGTGTAAACGTTACGTTTTAGTCTTTAAAAGGAAGTGGAAATGAAGAAGCTATGTTGAAATGCAAACGTTGAGCAACTTGCGAGTGATTGCTGGGATTAATAAGTCAGCCTTAATGGAGGTCACAAGGACGCTGTCAGAGCCTAGTAAGGAGAGAAGCATTTGTCTCAAAACAAAGCAAATCAAAACCACTGCAAACACCATAACCTCTGGAATCCTATTTTTGACTATGGTGAAATGTGTTTTAGCTTTGAGCTAAAATTCACAAATATTCTCTAAGAAAAAAAATAGATTTCTTGTTTTAGCAAGGGGCTGGAGCTTTCCTGCATTTAGTTTTGGCTTCTGCACAACCTGAACTATATTCTTACGACTTTCATCTTTGTAGACTCAGGAGAGGGATCCACACAAGAATATTTAGAATGCTTCCTAGGGGAAACAAAATTTGTGGTCGCACCAAATGTTTTTGTACGGCCAGTCAAATTACACTTTAATTATGTTCCAGTGCATGGGTTTCAGAAGACAAATTTACATGCCCTTAATCTGTTGAGCATATGCTTTTTCATTAGACAACGGGGACAGAAGCAATATGGCTACGATAAATTCGTAGTAATTTAGCTGGTAGCTTATAGCCAACACTGCAAGGTCATTGACTTGAAAGACTTCAACGCTGCCTACCTACTTACCTGCTCGACCCCCTTATTTTAAATGTCACAGTACCCCAGGAGTTGATAAAGAGAAAAAAAAAAGTCTATTGCAATACCTGTGTAATCAATTACAGCTTTCAGAACACAGCAGAGTTAAATGGGAGCTCTAACTACACCCTACGGTAGGTCATCAATCGAAATCTTGATTAATGTACAGCCTCAGCTAGGAAAGAAAAAACCTTTTAAGTGATCAGACAGCTCTCAACTCCTAATAATCTATTTCTGTCACTCTTAGCCTCTGATGCAGCAAAAAAAGAAAAAAAAAAAAGAGGAAAAAATACATAAAACCAGATGCACCAATTATTTCCATTCGACCTATCAATCATCTCAGATGTTTCAGCTAGTTGACAGAGTCCAGAGGAGGCAGCTGGACTCCACTACCAGTGCTCCCCATAGCAGGGCTGCCATTTCCACAGCTGCTGGAGCACCTCTAACTGGGGGCAACCGACACCGAAAAAGCCATCAGCTTTGCAAACAGGTGAGTTGGTGTAACCTAAGCCGTGTCGGTGAATGTGCAGCTCTGCCACCTGGAGATCTTCAGGGAGGTGAGCCCTGGCTTGTTATCTGTATGTATCCTTAGGAGCAGGGAGGCTCCGTTTCATGGCTAAACGTGGTCTTATTTCCAAGGGAAATACTGGTCTTTACAAATGAAAAGCTGGAAGAAGAGAATTCCTCCCCCTATTTAAAAAGTGGAAATATTTTTACATTCTTTCCATATTATAAAGGAGAATTAAAGCAAAACAAAAAATTTCTCAATAATTTGTAAAAAATGAGGATTTATAAACTCAGAACGCTCACAGGAATACATGCACCTAGAAAGATGTCCAGTAAAAACATCTGCAGGAAAACTGTGCCCGTACCACTAACATCCCAAAGATGATGCTGACTGCCAAAAACTGGCTTTGATGGGTTTTATTTTTGGAGAAAAAACAAAATAAGCCTACCAAAAATAGGCGCAAGTGAATCAGGAAAGTAAGTTTGCTGGGGCACAGATGTCACAGTTGAAGCATAATGGCCTCAGTGTCAACCTGCAGCACTTGTGGTCATTTTAATTTTGCCTTTGTCCCCCAACTACTGCTTTTTTATCCAAGGGAATGGAAGAGTCGGTACTAAAGGGAACGCAGCCCGGCACAAAACCGAAAGCAATGGTATCTCCTGCAGGCAGCTGCTGGTGCCATGGGACACGTGCCAAGCCTGTGGCCACCAGCCCCCTCTGTCCTCTTTCCTGACATTCAGGGACTCCAGCAGCACAAGCTGGGGACACAAGCCCCCCCACAGGGACCCCACACAGCTGGGCACAGGGAGCCCCCAGCCTGCTGCCCCCTCCCCCTGCTTCCCCACTGCCCTGCGAGAAGCAGCTTGTCCCAACAGCAGTGGAAAGCCTGAAACTTTAGAAAGACATTTCAGGGCAGCACTCCCTCAAAGTCTGTCTTCCCTGGAATCTCAGGACAGAGCTGGAGCCTCCAGTACTCCCAGTGAGGAGCTAGCTGCTGGGACATGCTGCTCCAGCCCAGGAAGCTTGCTGGGGAAAGCACCCTCTGACATGTCACAGTAGGAGTCATGATCATCCTCATGAGGCTGACTCCCTTGTCTTGAAGGGACAGTCTAGATTTGAACATCACAGCCAACCGGTCTGCATTTTAGTTCCTCCTCTGCTTCCCCCCACCCCTCCTTTTTTTTTTTCCTTTCTGTTAACCCAGAATTTCCCAGGAGTTCATCCACACAGGAATCACCTTTATTTCTTCTTTCCACCCCAGACCTGATTCTTAACAAATTCCACCGCTGCTGAAATATTCAGGTTTTTGGCAATGGTAAAAGTCGTCCCCGGTTGCTACCATTTCTAGCACTGTGTAGGAGGCATTAGTTGCTGTAGCCTAAATTAACTATTTGGCAGAGGGAGGAAGAAACTAATCTTAAGACCCTTTAAGCCCTATTGCCTGCCAAATTCCTTTATGAATTTCCCTCTAACACTCAACATAATCTCAGCTAGAAAATAAATACATCTATATTCTTACCTTCATTTTTTTCCCTCCTCGACCTCTTCTCCGGTCTGTGTTTAAATTTGGATTCTATTTTTCAAAGCATCGTAGCCTCTGCACTCCTTCCCTTCCAGGAGTTCTTCATCATCTGCATCTCTCGCAAGTGCAGGAGCAGCACAAATAGACAAAAATATTCTAATGGAATGAGGTATTACCCCACAAAGTGCCTCATTTTTCTGATATCTGATGTGTAACGTGAACCTGTGTGTTACCTAGTCAGAAATAAACATTTCTGATCTTGGCCTCTCCCATGAGCTTCAAAAAGATAACAGTGGTTAAATTATTTTAAAAGCACAAGCTTCAAATCAGTCAGGATCTAGAAAAGACCAAGCTGCAGGAAACACCTGGAACAAACAGGTTACGGGGCTGGCAGGTTGTTTAACATCTCCCAGTGTTAAAAACCACCCAGGCTGTGACCGGCCAGCTTCGGGGACTTCACCATCTTTCCTGTGAAAGCGGGGGCTCCGTGAGATGCAGGACACTGATATGAAAGACCCGGGTGTTTCCCAGCCCAGCGATGTCAGAGCAGCCTCACAACGACACCGCTTTGCTGCGGGCTGAACCCAGCCGCCCCTGGCACAGGTCATTCATCATCTCTCCTTGTAATTTACACCCGAAATCAAATGTACCGTTGCACACGGAGCCCACCCCCACCCCCCTCAACCAGAGAAGGGGGGCACTATCTCGGCTTCCCTTGCTCCATTTTCAGCTGTGTCTCCTGGCACCCGACCCAGGCTGGCCTGAGCCCTCCCTGGCAGCTCCCTCACCTGCCTGGGCACGCAGGGAAGGTGGGCGAAAGGAGAAAGAGAAAATCAGTCTGCAGCCCCACAATCGCATTGTCCTGGGAAGCAGCGAGGCTGCTGGGGACACCAGCTCCGAGGAACACCCGCTCGGACCTGGGAAACCTACGGCTGCCCTGAGAAACTCCCGCTACCAGGGCCATTCCTGGGAGCAGCGATGAGCTTACGCCATGCGTACGTGTTGGGGGGCAGTGCTGGACCACATCTCCATGCTCCACGAGTGCTTGAGCAGAAAGAGACAAAAAAATTTCTGTCACGTCCAACAGCAAAAAAAACACCAGAATGATTTTGGTGCTGAGAGTATGGGGCAAAAAAAAATAACTTTCCCTGTCAGAAACAAATTTATGAAGATAATCCATGAAGTAAAACAAAGGTTCTGGGAGTAATGTCTCTGAAATGCCAGATTTTTGGCAATGGAGCACTGATGGGACAGGGGAGGGATGGAGGAAGGGGACCCTGCACAGGGTGGGCACTGTCCCTCAAAGTGGACAAGGAGGACAGAAGCAGAAACTCCCTCCAATACACAAATCTTGGTTTATGAAATGCTGAAAATATTCCATCTGAAGGGGTGCTTCTGTGTCCTTATCCAGTGTACAACAGAGTCAGATAATAAGTAATGATGATATATCAAATAGTTAAAGGAAAAAATATTAATTTTCATTTTCTTATGGATTCAGGTATATCCCACATAACCAAGAGGTTAAAAGTACTCATATAAATTGAAAGCCTATTACAAATCTTAGGAAAAATATGCGAAACCAGAGAAAGTCAGGCTAGATGATGTTTTTCCCCAGAAAAATCAACACTTCATTTAAAAAAACGTTTCCACTGTCATTATAAGAATTGCTGTTTAAAGCAACAACAGGAAAAAAACCCAACAAAAAATACCCCACTTGCTAAAGGTAAAATTAGATTTGTTCTATCAAATCATCTGTGACGACAGAAGAGTGGAGGAGGAGGAAAGCCACATTTGCTAAAAGCTTTATTTTAACTCCTCATCTATGGAGGAAAACAACCAAGAGCAGTGCAGGGGGGAGGGGTGGAGGAAGCTGGAAGCCAGGCAATAGCAGAGACTGTCAAAATCAGGGTCTTATTTAGAGCAGGAAAATGGGATTCTGACAGCACCCTTCTTCTAAGTGCATATCCAAAATTAAAGGTCAGAAATTACTGACGTGGGCAGCGGTTCACAACTGAACCCCAGCTATTAGTTGCTTTTTGTTCCTAAAGCTCCCGTGTCAGCTTCTGACTGAGAACTTCAAGACAAAAGAATGAAACAGAGGTGCTACAGGAGAAAAAAAAAAAAAAAAGAGCCTATTTCTCTGTATAAAACATTATCAAAACAGTCAGCCAAATATGGGACAACACTGCGAGGTCCAGGGGGTGGATTCACCGAAAGTAAAAATAAGAGCGTACGTGCATATGTTAAGCATCCTCCCACAGCTGGAAACTAAAGGGTCTAGCACATCTTCCTTTCAACCTAGGTTCAGAACTATATTTTTATTAAAAAAGAAAAAAAAAGTTTTTCCCACAGCCAAAGTGTTTATGGAGTTCAAAAGGACTCTTGGGCAGTCCTGGGTCCAGACCTGTTCTTGCTGAGGAAGGTGTCCACCGGTGTGCTCCTGCGGGTGCCAGCCAGAAGCAGGCTCCTCAGGACACCTCTCGCTCAAGAGGAGGATATGAATTAATTCTCCGTGGCTGGCCTGCTCCAGCACAGCTGGCATGATCTTTGTTTTGTCAGCTTTAACCTGCGCTCTGCCAATCCCCCACCCAGCCTAATCCTGCGTGTTTTAGCAAGCGGAGGCACCTGGGGAAAGTTTGGGATGGGATGGAGAGGGCTCCTTTGATTTATTTGTGTATTTAAATGTCTGTGCAACCCAAATGAGGAAGAAAATTTGGGAAATCAAAGAAAATCAAGGTAAGATTTTGATGTCTTTCCTTAAAACCTAAGGTATGAAAAGCACTGAAGTAGAACAATGATAGAGGCTGGTCAGCCTCACTTTCTGTTTGTTGTTGTTGATTAGCACAACGTTGCTATATTCGGATTTGCAATAACAGAATGATGTTCACCTTGGAAAAAAACCCCAAACAATAAAATCCAACCCCAGAACTCAGTACCTCATCTCAGCTACCTCCACTGGAATTAGACTTTGTCTAAGAGACTAATTTCTTAATAACCCCATTGTAAACTTTTAAAATGTTTAAAAAACTTTAAATGTCTTAACATTTTCTCATGGTGTTAAATCAAACTATGTGGATGCAAATAGGCTCTCAAATAATTACATTTACTTCAAACCCCAATAATGATGTGTTGACTGTGTTATTTTTTTAAACCATTTCCTTCTATAAGCCTTGCTAAGTCCTCCAGAGTCATAGTGTGACTGCAGGCAGAAAAGCTCCAAGGAACAGTGGGGAAAAAAGCAGAGAAAGATAAATTCATAGAATCATAGAAAGGTTAGAATTGCAAGGGACCATAAAGATCATCTAGATCCAACCCCCCAGCTACGAGCAGGGACATCTTGCATGAGACTAGGCTGCTCAAATTCCTTTTAAAGTTCTTTTTTTTTTAATTTATTTTGGTTAGTTTGGTAAACCAAGGAGCCCTGCTGCTGGCAGAGGCAGGTAAGAAGCGCCTGAGAGCTCTGAGTAACTGCGCCGAGGAGCAAGGCAGCAGCTCACAAATGCCAGCAAGAGAGGCAGAGGCGAATGAAAAATCACCAAGCTGGACTAGAACAAGAGAGTTGTGAGAAGATGGAGAACATTTCTCTTACCCTTTGGATGGACTCCAAGTTTGTCACATGGCAATCTAAAAATCTGCCTTTGCTTGTGCAGGCCTTCACCAGCAAATGCTTTGTTTAAGGTCAAACAAGGAGTCCTACAGAGTGATCTGCCTGCTGCTTTCCTAAAACTAACCTCTCTAAAATGATAAACTGAGTTCAACAAGGAGGGCTGAAGTACCCTCTCAGACAGCCTCTCCTGCTCTTCTAGATCTCTTAAGTCTCTCATTTATTAATTCCTGCTCTATTTCATTTACTTGCACAGAGATCAAGCAACCTCACATCTCTTCTTGCAATCCACCTCATGGATTTGCTGCCTCCTGCCTATGGACAACCCAACCTGATGATCTGAAGGGAAGAACAGAAAAGGCAACACCAGCAGAGGAGAGGGAGGGGACCCCCTTCTCACTGGGATCCCCTGGGAGCTCCCTTTTTTTTTTTTTTTTTTTTCAGTTTCTGACAAATTCCCCCTTTAGCCTCTGCTGCCCAAAAGGGAATCATAGGAGGAGTAAAACCACTCAATGGCAAGCCTAAAATCACGCTTTTGCACCCCCAGGAGAGCCCTATTTCACAGCACAGAGACCATTTTCCCTGCAGCACTCGCTTATGCCGGTCGCTCCCAGCAAAGCGCGAGGGGACGGTCTTGCTTTGGGGGGGCTCTGCCTCCTCGGATCCCTCCAAACTCCTTTTCTTGGGGCAGGAATTCAAGCCGGGCCAGGTTTAAGCTGCCACAGCCCTGCGCAGCCCCCGACCAACACCGACCCCCGTTTGAGCCCCTTCCTCCCTCAGCATCTCTTCCCTTTGGGAGCAGCAGCCGGGCATTTCCTGTAAAACCTATTATGCGGGGTCATTTACCAAACAAGTTAATTACTGCTCTGGAGGAACATGAGGAGTACACGGGGAGAGAGTCACTCAGGGAAGGGGCAGCACAGCCCTGCTTCCCAGGCCTGTGATGCTCCCGGAGGAAAAGTTAAGTCTTAAAAAGATTCCTGGAAAATTATGATCTACTCACTGTATGTCAAACCACCAGCAGCTGTTGGCCCATCTTCGGAAAAACCCTGCAATATTGGAAGTCAATGTCACTTAATCGAAATGTGAAACTCTCAATTACAGTGCTATTACGGGGCCACGCAGCAGTCGCAGCTTTCTGACTACAGTCTAGATGCTACCTACGGTTAATATGTTTCAATTACACAATAACTTATTGAAAAAGATTCTTACCTTAAAGACATTTGAAATTCTGTGGTACGTGGAAAATTTGAGCCAGGGGAACAATTATAACCATTTGAGC
The DNA here is from genome assembly GCA_026546715.1 of Gallinago undulata. Classification (NCBI taxonomy): domain Eukaryota; kingdom Metazoa; phylum Chordata; class Aves; order Charadriiformes; family Scolopacidae; genus Gallinago; species Gallinago undulata. Next base: position 117,487,198 of record JAOTQQ010000001.1, on the reverse strand, counting down.
TGAAATAACCAGTATAGTACAACTTCTGAAGTGACATCTTCAACAGTTTCATCACAACTCTGAATAAAGTGACCCAAATATCCTCCTAGCAGTCTAACTACCATTTTTCATACAGAAGATTTTGCTTTAAAATGCCCGCTAACTACAGTAACTTTCAACTAATAGTGGAAACTGTACACAGGAAATTTAGAGAGAAACTAAAGCACTTGAAAGAAAAACAGCTACTAGTTTTATGGAGCTTTGTTTTGTCTCAGCTACTTACTATCAGCACTTGTTTCCTGCAGTCTTTGTAAACTCAGTTAAAACACCTGCAGTCTCAAAGGCAACCCTGCAGGACACTCAAGGACAGCGACTAATTTAAACTTTGTTTCAAGCAAAAAACCTTCCAGAACCTCAGCTCGATTTAGCTCCGTGTCAGTATTTGCAGGGCTCAAAAAAGCCGCTCTCCCATTTTCTATACTAAGAAAAATCTCTAATGCAACTTGATCAATATTTGTTATCTGGAAAGGCACGGTCTATTGCTGTCATCAGAGATGGCTTTTTGGGTAGTTAAGAAATTGCCTGTTCCCACCTGACACTGGCTGATGTTGCTGTGCCAGATCCGTGGATCAGTTCTCACATGTGTCCCCACAGGTGGGTTTATCAGGAACACTCTATGGGTACACTGTGGATGTGGAGCCACTGCGGTATTTTTTGTGAAATTAATGGATAGCCAAATCTCTGATAACAATTAAAAGCTACAAATAGTCCAAATGTAGCAGGAGGATACAACATTTGGCTACCAGAAAGCTACACTGAACGCATGAAAAATGAAACTTAAAATTGCACTTGTAAACACACAAGTCATTTCTTTGAAAGGAATGAGTGTCACTGGTCAGTGGGAAATGTTTCCTTTCACTAGTAGCATTTTCCCTGAGAATTTAACTATTCAGGATCGCAGAATGGTTAGAGTTGGAAGCGACCTTAAAAACCTTCAAGTTCCAACCCCCCTGCCATGGGCAGGGACACCTCCCACCAGGCCAGGTTGCTCAAAGCCCCATCCAGCCTGGCCTTGAACATTTACAGGGATGGGGCATCCACAGCTTCTCTGGGCAGCCTGTTCCAGTGCCTCACCACCCTCCAGCAAAGAATTTCTTTCTGGTGTCTAATATTAATCTCCCCTCTTCCAATTTAAAACCATGTAAAACCCCTTGTCCTGTCACTATACTTCCTGACAAAGAGTTCCTCTCCAGCTCTCCTATAGGCCCCCCTCAGATAGTGGTAGGCTGCTATAAGGTCACCCTGATTCCTTCTCTTCTCCAGGCTGAACAACCCCAGCTCTCTCAGCCTGTCCTCAAAGGAGAGGTGCTCCAGCCCTCTGATCATCTTTGTGGCCCTCTGCTGGACCTGTTCCAACAGGTCCATGTCCTTCCTGTGTTGAGGACTCCAGAGCTGGACACAGTGCTC
>JAOTQQ010000001.1:117458463-117485652 GCA_026546715.1 Gallinago undulata | reverse complement strand
TGGCCACACTTCTCTTGATGCAGCCCAGGATGCAGTTGGCTTTCTGGGCTGCCAGTGCACATTGCCAGCTCATGTTGGGCTTCTCATCCACGAGCACTCCCAAGTCCTTATCCTCAGGGCTGCTCTCCAGCAGAACAGAGGCTTAAAATGTGGTGTTAAGAGACCTGTGGGGAGACCTTCTCTCTGACCTGGGGGGAGACCTTCTCCCCCTCCCCCCTTGCGCACCGGCGCACTCACCTGCCCCATAGCACAAAGATCAGCAGACACTTCTCTGCATATCAGAAAGCTGCTTTTAGGCACAGGTGTGTTCAGACCTTGAATCCAGACGAGTAGCCACCATAATAGCCAGTCTTCTTCAGACATGCTTGTATCGCCTCTCAGTTTTAAAACATTGGTTTAGTTGTGGAAAAAATAGAAATACAACATCTTTCCAACTGAGTAGCAGCAGCAGCAGCAACATTTAAAGATTGCCAGGGTTTTCACTCCAGTGGATGAGTTTTGTACTTCAGAAGCAGAAACTGTATATGCCGTTAATTTCAGAGAGTGCTGTTAGTTAGAAGAGTTTTAACTGAAAAGTAAAATTACTGAACAGAAAATTGGTTCTGTTTTACCTCAAACCAGGACACCATCTGTTAGATACACAGAGGTCAGAGAACTACGGATACAGTAATACCCAAAAACACAGGTTCAAGGCTGAAATCTGAAGTGGACACCAACCAACAGATTATTTCTAATGGCAAGAGCTTTGAAAGAGGCTCATTCATTCATAGGGAAAGAAGGGTTGCAACAGTTGCAGGGGCAATGGGCAGCCTTCAAGCCAGCCAGGCAGGCTAGAATGCATCCACCAAAAGATTTTGAAAACCAGTTTAAAACATCCTTCAGCTGAGCAGGGAGCTCTGCCAAGGGAGTAAGGCAGCACAGCAGAGAGCTCCTCTTGTAATAAGTCAGGAAACCAACCTGAATTCAACAAAAATTTGAGAAGACTGATCCATGAGGACAAATGGTTAAGTGACAGAGTAATTCCTAAGGATGGAAATTTTATTCTATTACAAGAGCCTTCGGTCATCACTGACAAAGTTATCTTCATACACTCAGTTCAGAAAGTTAAATGTGAGGTTGTCTCTTTTATGGATCAGCCTCTCCAATGGTACACAGTTCAAGCTTCTCCCTTACCTGCCTTTACAATAAGGCAAATAAGAGTCTATTATTACAGAAGTGCCTATAACTCCAAACTCCATGACAGATGAAAAAAAAATGCTTTCGTCCAATAAACTTTGCTTTTGAGACAAAACAGATGTAGTTCCTTATGACTGTAAGAAACAAAGCATTGTTTAAAGTAATTACAGTTCTTTTTCATGATTGTATAAATAACCAAATTCTTTTTCCTATGACTTGGAAAAAAATCACATGCACAGAATAAATAAATAAGGCTTTTTGGTTTTGTTTTGTTTTTTAAAGTTAGCAGCACAGGTACGTGTGCGGAAACAAGATCATATACAGAGATAGCCAAGTAAGTGTGAATACAAGAAATCTGGCCAGTGGCTACAGTAGAAAGGAATAAAGTTTAAGATTATACAACATCCAGTTTAAGATTTTTTTAATCCAGTTTATTAAATATTGCTTTTTGGGGACATGTTTACAACAAGCCCAAATAAATTGTTTAAGGATTCAAAGCAGTCATATTAAAATACAGCTTCAATATAAAGTTTGTCACAGTTTTACAGTATTCAAAAATGACAGACCTGCCTTAAAAAAGGACTATTACACCAAAACATAAGAAAAACAGAAAAACAAACAAGTTTGGCATTTTCATAATCTTTATAGTATAAAACAGAATATTAAATCTATTACCAGCAAGCTGATACTTCAATCTATTACCTAGTCTGAAGTGTCTCCCATTAAAACACACTATACAACAGCACTATACAAAAGTCGTGGTGATACTCATTTGATGAAAGTGCATCCCTGAAAGTTTGCCAGTTTATTAGAGTTAGCTCTTAATAAAAAGGTAAAATTAAAACGTCCTCTTTTAACCGAAGGCTTTGCTATTTTTTTTTTTTTTTTGCTGTTTTGTCTCACTTTCAGCCTTCTTTTAAAAGTGTCTACGGACGCCCACCAGGGGGCAGCGTAAGATTAACCATCAAATCACGAACGGCTGCAAATATTGTGCATTCACCTGGAACAGGGAAAAGAGACAGGTTAGCATCACCTCACAGACAGGATGTCACTCTAACAACCTCGCGAGGCAGCGTGCTACGGCTTGGCTACTGCCCGCTACGGGCAGGGGGGGACCACAGACGGTGGCTGCGACTCACAAATCCCAGCCACCTCCAAGGACGTTGGGATTTGTCGCTATTTTAACTGAAGTAACTCTGGCTCTCCCAGCAGGACCGCTCTCGTTGGTCACGAAATTGCAAGAAGCTCTTAAGTTTTAATAGCTTTGGAACGTCAGGTTCAATCTATACTAAAATTTGCCGTATGTGGCACTGCGATCCAAATTTTTCTGGATGCTACTATTTAAAAGCTCTACATCTTATATAAAAAAACCCCATACTTTTCTTGAGGTCTATGTGTATTGATTACGCGCAGAAACTAAACATTTCAGAAGACTTGAGGCTGAAACAGCTGGAAGATGTTTTCTGCCTTAAGCCTAGTCTTGGAAACATTTCTAATTCCAAGACCGGGCAAAAGTCAGAAATCTGTTTCTTTCAACCAAATTGCTCTGGCTCTACCCTCAACATCTAAACTGCAAAATAAAATACAGAGCAAGTGGACTTTTGTTTCAAACAGCTGAGGTCTAATACAGAGAGGAAAAAACAGTCAACAGCTGTCTCAAGTTCTGCATACCAGCATTTTTTGACAAGAAACATACACACATTCTGAAATAGCTTTAAAAAACAAGTTAAAACTGATAGAACCAGAAGAGTTTAATTAGAACAACAAAAGGTGAAGCATTAAGCAGCTGTGACTTTCAACTACTATTTCCTGATAAGAGAATACAGTTAATAACCACTATCACACCCTTGTCACTGCAGGCTGAATTTTTCGTGCACATTTCAAGAAACCTCCATTAGAAGACACTGAATTTTGTTGCTAGAGGAGCAACAGTGTGAGCAAAGAGATAAGAGCACAGCCTGTTGGGATGCATTAATCCTAACTGCCAAACCAGGAATTCCCAAGAATATTCTGGGCAGGTTATTATCGTATCAAAGCTACAAATCTGGACTAAATACCATCCACTGGATCACTGAAAATCAAATACTGAAAAATGCTTAAGTCATGAGGTACTTTAAGAAATATCACGAGTCCCCTGAGCTCCTCTCTAAGGGTCACCTCCAATATCTGTAGGGACATGTTATTTCCTTGCCAGATTCACGTCCACTACATATTGCAGGCTATACACTTACAGCTCAGGTTTAACCCTATTATTCCAGGGCATTGATTCCATCTCAGTTCATGTAATTATTTCCCCAAAATACATTTTTTCCATGGAGGCATAGGTAAAATGATTTCAGAAAGACAGTGTACTCACAATGAGTCAATGTTTTACTACTAAATACAGCAGAATGTGTTTGCCCACAGATCTGAAAAGAAAACTCTTCCAAAAGAACTTACTTTTCAGGCACTACCATTTTATTAAGAGGAAAGTTAAACTGAATACAAAATACTTTCTCACAAAGAGAGAAAGGTAAAAAAGATACAGCCAAAACAAGGCAACACTGATTATGGGTTACAATGAAAGTGCCAGTGGTATCATACGTGCATGATGGGAAGCCCTGGTCTTTTCTGACTGAAACAGTGAAAAATTCACTTAATCAAGCAATTGCAATTAGTGCAGCAGAAAAGCTAACACAGGTAGGAAAATCCTGGGTACAGCACAATAGCACCACAAGGGAAAGGATATGCATCTGGGATCTCCCATGTACCGCTCTTGTAAAATAAGTCTTCCAACTATCTACTTCCATCTGTCGGCTCTCCTATGACCTTTCACCAGAAAAGAAAAGAAGGTATCTTGTTCTCTTTTTTCAGATATAATAATGTAAGTTTTGACAATAAGAACAAAGGAAATTGCATTTTAAGTGTTCTCAGAGAAGACCCTACTTTATTTCCACCACCACCACCCAGCTAAATAAATAAATAAACAAATCCATACAGACTCATTTTTTCTTTTAGAAGTCAGAGGAAAGACTACTAGAAATGTCCTCTGCTCAGTTAGCTACATTCTTCTTTGCCTAAATAAGGTCCTGCTTGGGACCACAAACTCTTTTTTTTCTCTGTCTGTATTTTTTCTCTGTCTATACTCTGCTCCTTGTACTGCCCCTCCCACACTACTTCAAAACCCGTGTGACAAACAAAAATTGTCAATCCTGGTCTAATGATCATCAGAAGACATCTCACCTGCGATACTCAAGAGCAGCCTTGACAATTACTCCCTACACAGGGGTATTTTGTGGAGGGTTTACCTTCAAACACAACTCAGTGCAATAACAAACAGCAAAACAAGTATCTATCCTTCCCCACACTATGGGAACTCAGTGGGGAAGCACCTTCCAAAAGAAACACCTGCAGTTTAGTTAACATATCTTGAAATAAACATGCTACACAAACAATGGTTCTGTACCAGATACAGAACTCTCCCACACGCCCTCAAGGCTATTCTTTCTCCTATTTACCTACGCTATAACCATATCTTAACCAGAGAATGCATATTAATTTAATCTCATCACAATTTTCAGAAATGTATGCATATCCACACCAATTTAAGATAAACATTGCTCATGTTCTAGCAATTGAAATAAACCATCAAGCATAGTTAAAATTACCGCATAACAACAAGATGAATAATTATACATAAGAGAAGTGGAATTCAACCTCTGGATTCACAACTTCAACCTATTTTCACTGGGTTATTGGAAAAAGGCTTTGTTCTTCAGCATGTAATTACAGCAGAACTGAAAGTTATTATTCTTATGAGCCATCTGTGTATTAGAATCCCAAACCACTACTTACAGATAACATGCTGCCCAAAGAACCTGCTACTGTTGTTCTGTTTCAGATATTAAAAAAAAATAAATAAAAAGCATGACAAACGAGGGAAAGCAAAGCACAACCTTGCTCACAGTGCACTACCTACAGGCCAATGAACAATCAGAACAACCTATTTAGCTCAAGCACTTCACAGCACGTTTGGTGGACAGAACTGTATGCACCTTTGTTAGTGCACACACTAATCACTCCAATTACTTTTTAATAATTCACAGCACGTGGACAAGTCGTGATAACTATTTTAACATCCCTTTATATTCTACTGTTAAACTTGATAACTTCATAATTAACCATGAAAACTGACATTTAAGCATAGTATATTTCTTGTGACTCCTTCTGGGCCCATTTATTAAAAAAGTAGGACTCTTACTGTGCAGTAAAAGTTGGGCCAACAAGAGCTGTATTCTATCACTTTGGCAGAACAGCAAAATCCAGCCTGAATCATCAATACCTGGCATAAATGTCTGCTGTGTTGCCAGTACTTGCTATTAACTTATCTATTGCCTATCACGTCAGGAGTTTGTAATCGCTAAAGAAGTGTAATAGAAACCAGAAATCAGACTTAAGAGAGATTTAGTTTTACACTGGAGATTTGTCACAGAAGCCTGGGTGAAGAGAATATATCTACTGGACATGTACAGTACCTGGTCGCGGTGAATTCAGTTCAGCAAACCTCTTTAGAATATTGCTAACCATCATTGGACCAGCAACAGAAGAGTTCTGCTGCCTGGGAATGTCAGCCTGTTGTGTCGTACCCGAAGCCATATCATAAATAATTGGGACAATAATACTAACAGCTTCCTGTGGGACTGTTGTTTTCTGTGTTAGCTGGAGCTGCAAGAAAAACAAGAACGTGTGTTAAATTAAACGACCACGTAGTTCAGTGCAACTTCCACTACAGTTAAACACTCTAGATCTCCAGACAGCATGCACTTCCACTCTGTCAGTTTTCAGACATCAATTCTGTAACAGAGAAGTTATCAATCAGGTATAGACTATTTTATTCCCAAAAGCACCCTACAGTATGCATTGCCTCAGAGACAACACTTAGGTAGATCTGTGCTAAACATCTAATTCTCTCGACCCTTTCCCAGCACCATTAATGTGCTCATTACTTAATCTAGGCAGTTTGTATCTCAGAGAAGAACAAAACACCCAGAAGTTGAGCATTCAAAGACACCCACAACCCAAGGGAACTGAACTTTAGGATACATCGTCAACATCTCTCTAAGAACACAAAACACAAACAGTTGCTGTGTTTTTGCAGAAGGGAGAACAAGGAATACCATCTGAACTCATTAAAAGAGATGTACATAAATCTAGGCTTCCAAACGGCAGAACATTTTTAGCTATTATGGTTGTCAGATATAGCATGCTTATGTTTTGCTACTAACTGGTGATGATTTCAAAGACATGCAGCCCACAACATTTTAAAACAGATAGCTCTACTTACAAAAAACAACATTTTGGATTTCAGCACAACAGCAGGTGTTCCTGGAGGCGCAATTGGCGGTGCACTGGGAGGAATTGTTAAACAAAACTGCACATTCCATTTCAGCTGACTTGCCTGATCAGGGAACTGTTTAGAAAGAGCAGCACAGAGAAAGAACAGCAAAGATCTCACATCAGTGACATACATAGCTATGAACTAGGGAAGCATTAGAAAGTAGGATGTGCTTCTCTAGCTACACTTGCAGATGCTGCCAGGCTTAGCACAAGTCAGAATAACTCTGAAAGAATTGAGCATGTGGTAAACAAGAATACAAACAGAAAGATTCCAGCCAGTTTATGCAGGGGCCCATTGTACAGTAACATGCCTGCCATTTCTCAAAATCATCAGTTTAGAAGAGAATTTTTGGGAGTTTCCAGGAGAGCTAACAGTAAACTGAAACTTCCATTATCAACACTAAGTAACATTTATATAAATTTATAAATTAGGTGTTTCTAGATAAAGATACCACACTTTTTTTTTTTCTTAAAAAATAACTGAAGTTGGGTGAACTAAATAGAATGGTTAACTTACCAGCTCAAGTTTCATGATGTGTACGCAGTCCCTGAGGATATGCGTTGGAGCCCCTAGTAATTTTGTGAAGGCTATTAGAGTGTTTGCTTTAAAAGGCGGTCCTGCAACCTAAAGAAAGACACTATTTAGTACTGCCTATTTAGATAATAGCTGTATTATTTAATGTGATAACCAGCATGCACAGCTGTTACTTTTTCTTTTTTTTTTTTAATCTTTTGCAGCCCTTACACATGCCAAGTGAAGTCAGCAGAACCACTTAAAACACCAACAGAGATTAAAAGCAATGCACAAAAATGTAAACTTTAATGATTTGAGTACATACTCTTGTTTCAAAGAACTTCTCCAAAACTTGTAACTCCTCCGATTTCCACTGTCCTGTATTTTCAGGTGTTACTTTCAGTTGCAAGGTCTGGTTGGTTTTGGGATTGAGAGCAACCCTGCACTTCAGTGCCTCCGTCTTAAACATAATTACACCTGGTTCATTGGAGTTTATTAATTGTAACTGCATAAAAAAAAGAAGTATCACATTCAAACAGCCATTCATTAAATATCATGAACGCACACATGCACTCCCAAGACTCTAGTGATCAATCTGCCCTCTTTCCAGAAAGAAACTTGATATTTATATACAGGTAAAAATGCCTTGAGAATGAAGCTTATGCAAGATTTGGCTTCTTTCTCTGTCACTGAATCAATGCCAAAGAAGTGAAGAAGTAGATGTTGTCTGTCCCAAACCCTAAAGTAACATTCATGACTGAATAGTTCAGTTATTCTCAATTGGTAACTAATTTCTTGGGCGCTGCTGCCAAGTTAGTGGAATCCATAGTAACCCTGAGGCTGTTGTAGGTAATTCCCAACAGTCATAGTACAGCCATGATCATATCAGTTATCATATTTCACCTCGCCAAACAGGTTTTCCAGTTGCAATTTGTATGGAAAAGAAGCAGAACTAATCGCTTTCTCTAAATTTTGTCCCTTTAGATGGCAAGATTCGGAACTATAGCACAAGTCCAACAGCAAATACTTAATGTATTCCAGTTCGTGCCTGATTTCAAAGACATTTCAAAGACAAATACAGAAGCATGAAAGAAAAGCTGTGAAGTCACACTCACGGGTCAATATTAAAACAACCTAAACCATACCGTTTCCTGTTGTATGATCCTCTGAAGATGCCGCCTCATAATAACTGATCCAAGGAATCGCTCAAGAGGGGAGCAAAGATAGCTGCCAGCTAGTCCCGGCACAAGTCCAGGGGTAGGAGAGGGCAATAGCAGAATATTCAAGGCACTGTGGGTGAGGATTGTAGGTATGGATGCAGCCCAAGAGCGCTGAGGTAGTTTACGAGGTGGAGGCATGCTAGTTGGCATTGCTTGGGAACCTATTGAAACAGAAAAAGTACTTGCAGTGAGGAAGGATTTTAACTGAAACATAAGGTATCTGTTCACTTTTATTGTTGTCACTCTACAAGGAACGAGTTCTCTGGACCAAAGCTTAATCTTTCTTATTAAAGAATTTGGCTGCCTAGTGATAGGCAGCAGATAGACAAAGTCACAGAATTAGAGTTTTCGACCCTCTACCCATGCAAAGAGTTTCAGTAACACTAAAATCTTATTCCCCTTTCCTCTTTCTGCAGCATGCCAGCAGACAGCAGGTTTGTACAACAAACTCAATGAGATGTAAAAACAGCTAAATCAGTCATGCAAGAGCAGCATTACAACTCTATGATGTGAAAAGTTAGTATTTGGGTAGGCAAATATGCCCATTGTTGCTTTCATTCTGAAGAATTTTCTCTTAGTATGGAACTCAACAGTTTAAGACTAACTTATGCAGTGCAACCTCAAACCAGGAGAGTTATCAATCCTGCTGAAGTTTATGCTGTATGATTTAACTCATTTTCCAATTTGTCACAGAAGACTTGAGCGAGGACAGAATAAAGGCTTCATTTTCTTAGATATTTTACTGCACAAGAGCAGTAAAGACTGTTACGCTGATATGCAAAACTAACAAAAAAACCCCAGAACTAGAAATGTTAAACATGAGTGTTTCACAGTCATAACACTGATAAAGAAACCTACTTGTTCCAGCTCGTGGGGAATGAGAGGCATCTGGGACAGGTGAATGAAGGGAAGGATTGGCTGGTGACATTCCAGGCATTCGTGCTGCTGGTGACGGACCAGAGACCTGGGGAGATCCTGGCCAGTTCCCTGCACGCTGACTGGGTGACATCATGGTGTATGGTGAACTTGGGTCTATGGTACCTACAGATGTTACAAGACTGTTATTTTTTTTTTTTTTTAAAGTCAAGATTTTCTAACCTAGAAGTCTGAAAAAAGGCTTAGCAAAATCTGTAAAGCATGAAAGTGTCTACAAGCTTTTAGACTAGATTTTACAACCATATAAAAAAAATAATGAGGGGAGGGGAAAAAAAATTAAAAAAAAAAATCAAGATACAGATTCAAGGGTTCTTAAAAGATAAAATTAAATTGAAAGTTAAGGCAAATCAGTAATGGGGTCTAAACTAAAAAAGAGCTCTTGCCTATATGCTTGAACTTCTCCTGCTCCTTCACAAATGAAAGCCTCAGCTAGACTGTCACTTATCTATTCGGTATCTTGCAGTCATCTCTACAAGAGTCCTTGTTTTTATACACCACTATAAAGACTGTCCAGAACAAGCTTCTTAAAACTGTCTGTTGTATATCTACATCACTTTGTTCATCTTGACATTTAAATTGGTGTGCTAAAGTTACAATCTGAACTGTTCATTTATTGTGATCTATGGAATGGTTTCCAATGCACTGTGATTACAACAAACAATTATTTTGGCAGCTTTCCAAAAAAAACTCTTAATACAGGAAACAACCAAAAGGCATGCTACTTATATATAAGTATGTCAAACCAGCAAGACTCTGTCAACGTTGTCAAATTGCAAGTATTTGAATTTCTAACCTGTTCCAGTTATTTTTCCAGGAAGTGTAAGCAGTGAAAATACATTAACTAAACTAGCAAGAGCCAATGCTCATTAAAAGCTGCAGCCATTGTTCTGCTACAAGACCACATGGAATTTCCCCACATTAGTAAGCAGGAGTGACTGATAGCCAATCTTTAAAATGTTAGAAACACCTCAACGTGCCATGCAGCTACTTTTGACTACTGTTAAGAGTTACACCCACTTGTATGAAAACAGCTCCTTAAACTACAAAACACAATTTTTTTCTCAATTAAGTTAAGTCTGCTTTGGAAGACTTAATTTCAAGACGCAAATGTGCTCTCCCTGTCAGTATACATAAACCTGCCAGTAAAGAACTCACCATGCGGGCTGGCAAAATTAGCTGTTTGTCCCATTGTGATTCCAAGAGAGGAAGGTGAAGGAGTTGGACCAAAGGATGCTGGTGATGGTGCTCTTAAAGCTCCACTAGGTGAGCTCGCAGCATGCAGATTACCTAATCAAAGACAACATGTCACTCCACATACACATCTCCCATTTTTCTGTTATAATTTTTCCTATCAACTGCGACAGTTATCTACTTTCTACAGAGCCAGCAAACAAGACTCATGAAAATTTGTTTTTGCACTCAGAGGCTTTATTTTGTATATGCACGAGCATTAAATTTTCCAGATTGATTCACCACAGAAAGGAAACTTTCCAAGATACTTGGCTTGAAGAATGGCTTTCCCCCCCGGTCCAACCCTTCCCCAAATTTAAGTATTTTCAGCTGTTGCACTATAACAGCTGAAGCAGAAAGAAGAGCTTTGGTGATGAAAAGCTTTTCGGAAGAAGCAGGTATTTAAAAATCAACAGATTTTGATCCAAGCAAGTTTTAAGACGTAAGAATGAAAGAGTCCCATACATACATAGCTAAAAATGACAGTTTCACAGAATGGGGTGTTTTTTTTTCAGCTTCAAAATGTACTTTCCAAAGCATGAATAGCAGGACTTTTCTCTGCTATTCTTCCACAATATAAGGTGCATTCTCCTGGCTAACTTGGAGCTAAACGCTGCTCAAATCATAGAAAAAACACAAAAAGCTGTGTGTATACTACCAGCACATGATCAGCACACAAACTCTTACCTGGTGACTGTGTGTGCATCATAGATGGAGATGGCGTCACTGTGTTGTGATAGGAGGTGGGGGGTGAAGTAAGAGGATATGCTCCAGATGCTCCTGCCTGTTTTGCAAATGGCTGAAATTGTCAACACAGGACAATGAAAATTTTTTACCATTTTGTACTAGAACTAAAGTTGAGTATGTGCAGGAGAATACTAATGAGAGTTTGGTCGCCATCTGTGGAATCTTACAGGTTCATCAACACAGTTGATTGATTCTTTATATCACCTTATTCAGTACTATTTTTTTTCAGTGACTTTTTGTAGTTCCTCCTCAAGACATAATACCTCTGGCACCTCCTTTCTTTTTATCTGCCAGCCTATAACAGCAAAGCTTCTTGACTGCCCTCCCCATATTTTAATCTTAAATAGTTATTTTCCCTCCCTCAGTCCTCCCCTTCTAAGGCAACAAGTCTCATGTGACCTTCCAAAGCCACTGTTCATATGCTATGGGCTGTTTACACTGCAATGAGAAACTGCCAAATAAATGAATACATTTTGCCCCCAGGGGAATTCCACAGCAGAGCAGTTTTATAGTCTCCCTTTCCATTTTTTACTGCTAATCCTTTTAGAACATAAGTTCTGAGAAACCTCCAGTTGTGGAAGACAATAAACATTTCTTATTTTGCCTGAAGGGTACCTGTTGTTGTGGTTGCTGTGGCGGCTGCTGGGGTTGAAGCTGTGATATCAAAGAATCCATCATGTCTCCTCCAATAGGAGAAGGTGGGTTATCATCTTCATTTACAGATCTTCTGCGTGCATCCTGATTGCTGTCAACAAACATGTTCAAGAATGTCTGTGGAAAAATCAGTTTTGTTAGAAATTTCTCCATTTAAATTTTATTACATAAATGAGCACGGTATTTGCCAAGCTTTAATACTATGTTTATCAGCTACAGCACATAAGAAACAGGCAGGTCTCTAGAATTAAATACTAGTGGGCATTCATTATATACAGTATGAATAGTTTGCAAAAATCTATCAATTCATAAACAAGAGCTTCTCAGTGGATATTTAAACTTAATTCCCTTTTCCTTTTGAAAAAGGGGTCTTAACACCCCCACCAAACAAGATGCCTTGCTCACTGACATGAAATATCTCTAGTTAACTGAAACACCAACATTCTTCTTTTTTTCCTTAAAAATAAGGGAAAACCTACACCTGGATAAAGATGCTCCAGAGCAACTCATCAGTATATAGAACCTATTGGTCTGTCATATCATACCTACCACTGCCCTGTTTGGGTGAGAATGCCCAGGTCACCTCCTCCACAGTATTCTATTGTACTTGGAGGAATTTGCCAGCCCTCTCTACCTTCCCAATTTCATTCTCTTACACTTTGCACTGGTATCTACAATCCCCTTCCTCTTCCCATTAGCCTGCCACTTGGAATTTGTGAAAGAGGTAGATGTTTAGGATCAGCTAAATGCAGTACCAGAGAATCAGTGTCTGGTTGCAACTGTCAGAAGAAAAAGCTAGCAAACTATCCCGTTTCACAACGGGTGCCACTTTCCACTATTTCAGTAGGACTAGTACCAGTACAAGTTGCCCTCAGCTAAGGTATTCTGTCAGTGTGCACCGATTCATTTGTCAGGAAAAGCAAACTCAACACTGTATTCAGAATCAAAGCCACAGGCTCCTGTCACACTCAGATGGAAACTATTTTAAAAGATAAATTTTTGTCCAGAATCATCTAACATGGAGCATTTCCTCACCTGCAACATAAGAGCACTGTCCTGTCACACAACTTAGTTTGTGAGCAGCAGATGTTGTTAATCCTGGAATACATCTAGCCTAGTCACAAAGCTTCAGTAAGTTTTAACAAAAGGATGCCTGAACTAGCCTCTACATTATCTTATTACATAGATAAGGAAAAAAACCCCTGACACTTGATGCTAGTTTTCTTAAAGGAAATGTTTTAATTCAAACTAATTAACAAATCTACTGACAAATCAGAAAATTCCTTCTGTACTCAGAACATTGGAAGGACTGCAGCTCTTCACAAAAAAAAAAACCCAACACCTTTGTAATACTCTTCACGTCACAACCATACTTAAAGTAAGCAGCTCATTTATTTACAACATGCCAGAAAACACAGAAACAGTCACCTTTAATCCAGGAGCAGGGTAAAAACCTTCAACTATTTTACTGTTGTCAAAGAGACTGTACGCCCCATCACGTATTGCTACAACACCACGACTCCGGCAGTAGATGTCAATGCAGTACATATTCCTAAAAGCCAGCCTGATATGCGTGGGTGACTGTGGCAGAATTGAGAAGCACTGATAGGCAGTGTTGGTGCGTTGAGTCAGACCCAGCATGGGCACAGTTGGAAGTTTGTTGATGGCATTTAATGGAGCCTGAGTGTCAAACAAAACCTGAGAGAGAACAGATATTGAATCAGGTAGCTTAGCTTTAAGCAAAGGTAAGGGAAAAGGGGGCATAAGTGGGATATCATCTTCCCCATGCCACCCTCTGCCAATGAGATCCATAAACAATCATAACCACGTATAATTTTGAAGAGAACAGTTTCATCAGAATTCAGCTCTTAATTATCTTGCACTTTTCTTGAGAAAAATCTTTAAAATGTTACCTGTAGCAACTGCACCACATTTGGTGTTTTATTAAACATCTCCTGGAGCTGGTGCAGAATTGTGTTGTGACAGTTACTGCAACCTGAGTTTGGGCCAACAGTTCCCAGTGAAATGTGGAACTTCTGAAGTATGGAGTTCCACTGAATGCTGATCTGCAACGTCAAGAACATAAAATGGTCTTGGAAAGTAGAATAACTGCAAGATTATAACAAGAAATCTGGTCTGCTTCAATTTTTCTCCCCATTTTTCCTCAAACTTCAACAGATTGCTCACTCACTTTCCTCAAAAGTTGCTGAGGTTGGGGGAAAAGAAAGCTTTAAGCATTAGCTTTAACATCCATTTAGCTAACTGGATTGTTGGCAACCACAAAACTGGGGAATTATTTTAGCAAGTCAACCAGAAAGAAAAAAAAAAAAAGCCTTTTCTGCCAAAGGTGAGATAGGGAAAATTAAACTCAAAGGATTCATGCTGCAGAGAACTGATTCATGAGTTGTGGAGGTGGACTGTTTTTCTCAGTCATATCACACAAAAATGGGAGCTGGACTGCTAATACGTAAGGAAGTGACATGTAAAATCCACACTGCTCCTCTTGCTACTTAGGAACTGTCCCAATAAAATGCACATAGTAATACTCTTAAAAATTCAGCTTACAACACAAACACAAAAACCTTCCAGGAAGCAAATTTGAAGTGTATCAGCTGCTTTGCAACAGTTGCACACAAAAACATATTCTTAGTCTGTAATAAGTGTGCGTGTATTTCCTCCTGTACCTTGCATTTATGGCAAGGGTGTGAGCAAGTGCTCAGTTATCAAAGTAATTAATAAGATGTAAATTCAAATACTACAGAGTAAGATAGAGTTCTGAACAAGGGAACAGCACTGCTACAAAATAATTAAAGACCACCTCATTTGAAGCATAGTACTGCATTTAAAACTTTGTTAGAGCCCTTTCTTCTAAGGCAGCAGTGACTAGTAGCAGTGACTTACCATAAGTTTGTTAGAAAAAGGCTGCCACACTAGCTTTCATCAAAAAGGAGCATACAACTATCCTTCCTACAATTTTAAGCAGTCTCAAAAATTCTGAACACCTAGTAATCTAACAAATTAGCAATGTGGCACCCTCTATTTCTGTCTTTTCTACATTCATCAATATTATTTCCACAATAATGTAATACAAGGAAATATTTTGTAGCACAATTCTGAGAACTCTAAGCTTATCCAGTCTGTTTTCAAACACACATTTAAAGTACACTTAGGAGTTACTTACTGAGCTCCCCTTGGTAGTTCCATAACAAAGGATAAGTTTTCGGTAATTGTAGATACGAACTTCTGAAAAAATGTTTAAGTGGTTGGGTATGTCTTTGAAGAGAGAAAGGAACAGAGTTAGACTGAGAAAACCATATTAAACTGTAAACACACCATTTTAATGAAAAGGAGGTGATTTCTGTACCTGGTAAGGATCGTGCAAACTCCAGGACACATTCATACAGCCGAGCGATACTGTTCCAGTCATTAAGGAACATCTCAACAACTTTGCGACCTCCAACTGGTTCAGATAACTGGTTTTCATACGTCAGGTAAACATGACGGGTTGGTCCTGCAGTGTTAGGAGATGGTGAATACTGATTAAACTACTGGTTCCTAAACCATGGTTTACAGACTAGAAGTGAACTGTCGCAAGTGACCAGGAAACATATTTAAATAATAGAAGTGCATTAACTCAGCAATCAAAATTTTTATTTAGGTACACTGTGGTTAATTACAAATCTTAAGAGCAGCCAGTTGTCCAGTAACACCAGAACATTAGAGCTATTGGAACAGACAATGTAAACCTCAAAGAAACAAGATGTACCAGTCTTCCTAAATAAAACTTACCTTGCTCCCTGGATGAAGTGCTATTTAGTGGACAGTTCGCAAACACCAGCTCAGCCACCCATGTGCGATTATTTCTACCTTGTAATCGGAAAGTGCAATCAAGAAGAGATCGGTCCAGAGCCTTCTGCGTTTCCTCGTTTACACCTTTACAGGGAGGAATTCTATTCATGATAAAAAAATAAATAAATCACAATCTCAATTATACACAACACAGCTCCAAAACAAAAAAATACCACCTTCTACAATTTCCTGAAGGACATCCAAGTCTGGACATGAAAGAATGAACAAATCAGCAGCAAAGACAGCTGGACTGCACAGCAAGATATCCTATTCCTCTTCAAGGACTTTAATAAGTGTGTTACAAAAGCACTCTGAGTTAAGACCAATTTTTGCATGGATTCAACACCTGCAAGTTACAGACTGCTAAGGGATATGTTGAATTGCCCTGATCCCCTGGTGAAGAAAGAGCATACAAATATAAACCTTTTCTACAGAGAAACAAGCCAAAAAAGATGAAAATAAGTATGTTCTGTGGCAACCTGAATTCATGAATCAGCTTGCCTTCTAGAACAAGCTCACTCTAAATGCAATGATCAACTTCACAGTTATCTTAGTACCCACTAATTTATTCATATCCCAATGTGAGAACTGAGCTCAGGGGACAGACTAAATAAAGCGTAAGTAAAAACATATCAAACTTTTTCAAATCCCTTGAGACTCTATCCAGAAATTTCATGGCCCACCCTTAACTTCAGAGCACAAGTTCTCAGTACTTCTATGCTCACATGTAAAGTTAAGAAGGTGCATTTAGATAGAGACTGCTGCTTTTATATCACTCTGCATTTCGGCAACATTTAAAGAAGTCAAGAAGGTTTTACTTGAGAAGGCATCCTTAGGTTTGAGGGCTTTTTGTTTAAAATTGATATAACCTGGTTTACTTTATAACACAAACTAAAGTTTAATTAGCAAGGCTTGAAGTAGGCTTCAAGAAGTGTGAAAAACTGGCTGAACTGACAGGTAGAAAACACTGTGGTCAACAGCTGTGTGTCCAATTACTGGCTGTGATTCCTCAGGGTTAATGCAGAGGCCAATACCATTTATCAATTTCAATGACATATGCGATACAAAGGAATAGCAAGTTTGCAGATGATGCCAAACTAAAGGGAGCACTTAACATGCTGGAGGACAGGGCTGCCATTCAGAGATACCTCACACGACTGGAGGAACAAGTTAAGCTCAATGAAAAGAAATGATAAGTCCTGCACTTAGGCCTAAATAACCTCAAGCAATAGCACAGAGTGTGGACTGACCAGCTGGTTAGCAGCTCTGCAGAAAAAAATCTTGGGAACCTTGGAGACAGACTGAACAACAATCAGCAGTGTGCCCTTGCAGCAATGACAGACCATTGCATCCTGGGCTGTATTAGCCAGGCAATCAAGTGACTACCCCCCTTCTAGTCAGCATTTGAGATAGCTATGCCCAGGGAGGGGACAAAACCCCTTGGAGACTGGAAAAATGCACCTGATGAACCCTGCTTTAAGCAGAGAGTTGGATCAGATGACCTCCACAGGTTCCTTCTACTCTTAAATTACTGTAGGGGTCTCAGATGTTTCCTTCAAAAGTTTTTTACTATGCAATTGTCTTTTCTGGCATTCCTTGCCTTTTCCTCTGCAGTATCAGGTACTGATAATTGTCAAATAACAGATGGAGTATGTAGGCCTCTGATCTGATCTAAAATTGCAATTGCATATTCATCAATCATCACCATAGCTTCCTTAGCACTGCTTGGATTGTAAGACTGATGACCGTCAGACTGTTTTCAGAGTTCCCCAATTTAGGATAATGAAGGAAACAAATTAGAGTTGGCTCTGTGTCTACTCTTATTTTCCTCTTTCTCCAGCATTGCTTTACTGAAGAGTGCAAGATACACAACTGAAATAATTTTAAAAAAACAAACAAAAAACCCAAACCCAGAAATCACCCCCGCCCAGATATTTTTAGTGCTACTCTCCAAACAATCCTTTTTTTCTCTCAAGTGTATGTACAGTAATAAAATTAAAAAACAGGAGCATATCCTCTTACTTTAATAAACGTATTGCATGGCTGAAGCCATCTCCTTCCACTTGTACTCCTTGGTGAGGAATGTCCATGTTAGATAACTAGGAATGAACAACAAAATGTTATCCCAAGCAAAAAGTCAAGAAAAATAACTGCAACTTTTTCAAGGATTTTTTTTTTTCCCCTAAGGGTGACAGATGTTTCACATCCTCAAATGCTGGAAAGCCAAAAAACAGTCTGTGCAAATCTGGTAAAAAGTTGTCTCCCACCCCCTCCCAGAAATGTGTCTTTCATCCTCTCATTTTCCTTTGTCCCCCAACTTTTCAAGCTTTTTGCAGTGCTTGGTATTAGAGAACCAGCTCTAACAAGCCTGGAGCAACCCAGTGTAGAACATCAGTCACCAAGGCTCAGCTGGTGGGGGAACTCCAAAGTAAACACATGACCACAGGTCTGCCGAACTGTTGCATCTAAACAAGAGAATCCAGAGTAGTAGAGAGGAAGAAGGAAACAAAATATTTTTTAATACATACCTCTATACGAAGTCCTATAAATGGCATATTTGTATCACACATGGCTACAATATGAGCTAGCACTTTATTGAAGGCACACATTTCTCCCGACCGTTTTGGCTTCTTAGGTTCTATGGAACATGGATCACCAGATAACTAGAATTAAAATAAAGACAAATGTACTAGCACATTTGGAGTAAACATTTTCAAAAGATGTCAGAGAATACTCTCATTCATCCACGTTTTAAATTAATCACACCCTGAGCACAAGCTCCTGAAAGGATCTGGTCCATTTCAGGACTGAAACAATTCAGTTTAAGTCATTTTATAATCACCTTCTTCCCTGAAATAGCATTTACATATTGCTAAACCATGTCAGCCTGACCCCAAGAAGTAACCCTTATCAGACCCTGCGAGTCTTTCAAAGACTACACCTACATGGGACAAAGCATGTCACACAGACACCAGTGCTCTGTGTATACAAGCTACTCTCGCTACCTCAGCAGAGTGCTCTGCTGTGGCTCTTCAGAATAGCTGAGGAGGCCTGGCATGAATTAAAAGGCAACAGCTGCAAAATAGTTTCCCAACATCTCCCTAGGGAAGCAGTCCAGGGAACGAAGTCCCAACACAATTAAGATGTCAACCATACAAACTTTTGAAACAACACTACTAAAGCTGGTATTGATGCTCAGAACATGTGTTTAGCTTTCACGCTCTATAACTAGCCCAATGGCTTTTGAAGTACATACCTTGCGTTTTACACCACTTTTCATTTGTTTCCCACTTTTTGTGTCTAGTACCAACTCTTCAATGTTTGGTTTGAACTGCTGCAGTAAAAGTGCAGTAGCAGGGCTGTCATCTCCTTCGGCATAGCTCACAGAGAGAAAATGGTACTTGTACTCTAGTTCTGTGGGGTTGCCAGGAACATCAAACATCTCTACAACCTATATTTAAACAAAACAACAAATTTAGAAGACCCTCAAGCTAAGAATGTGTCTACATCAGTTCCCACCCTCTCCCCCTCAAGAAAAAAACATTAGTCTTTTTCAGTATATTAATACTGTGGCTAAGAAAGGGATCCAAGAGAAGGAAATCTGAACTTCTGAGAATCAAAAGGTTGCTGAAAAATAAAACTTTCTGTCCCCCCTCTTCTCTCTCTAAGGCTGAGTGCTTAAAAAAAACACTGAATAAAAGAAGGGAGGGAGGGGGGAGAGTCAAGGTTTGCATCATCACTTGGTTCCAAGTGTTAAGAGTTAACAGTACAACAGACAAACTGTCTGGTATCTCCATGACTGGGAGCAAAAGACAGAAGCATTTTTCAGTTACTTACAATGTAGTACTGTGGAAGGCGAGTGAGTTTGATAAACAGTTTGTGTTTGGAAAGGTTTCCCACTGGATGGCTAGCATAATTAGCTAGTTGAAGAGTTTCACTGCTCACTGTAGGCAGATGTTTTATAGACTGTTTGCAACGCTGCTGTCCGAGCCAGAACCTTGCATTGAAATAAAGATATTAGTACCCTGAGACTGTTTTACATTATTCTAGTATACTGCTCTTTAGAGCATTACAGTCAAGAGTTAGTCATATTCTAAGTCAACATCTAGTAGTGCTTACAAGTTATATACAGAAAATCACATAGAAAAGTTAATGAGTTTATATTTTCTTGTTACTACCTTTACATATTGTCTTCAGCTTGAGTAACAGACAGCTGTTAATTTAAGAAGAAAAGCCCTGAAATTATTCACTGAATGAATACATAAATATTTCCCCCCCCACACACAATATGAAATTACAATATAAAAAAGAAGGGACAAAATAAAAAAAGTGCAGATTACAGTTATTTTATAATTTGGAATCTCTGATTTTTTTTTTGGTATAGAAAAGAAAATCTTTGCTCCCATATGCTGGTAAGCAATACAGCAAAAAAAAAAATGTCACCAAAGCTGGACATCACTCTGAATTATGGTATAAACAAACTTATTCACTTAAGTAAGTTTGGACATGAAGAAGCACATGCAAGACATCAAATCTATTCCAATGTTTGGAATTAAACTTTGTCCTACTCTAATGGATTTTGGTTATAGCGACAAGGCCAGAAAGCCTAGCTAGGCCTGAAAGGGGCTCAGAAATGTGTGGCTTGGTTTTTTAATAAAAATTCCTCTGAAAACAGCAGTGAAAAGTGTGGCTGCTCAGCATCTCTCCATCATAACACACCACATTTATTCTCGTAGATACATATTAGATATAGCTGTCCTAAAAGACATTTTGTGGAACTGCCTAGTTTCCTCAGCACTGCTCAAGCCATTATCTCAAGTACATTATTTATAACAAAGGGAGGTTGATTGGTTTCTCCAGGGTGCCAGCACTTCATGCGTCATCATGCTTCTTTTAGAAGCAAAATTCCTCAAATAGAGGTTTCACCCTGCAATTAGCTCAGAGTACTGGGAATTTCCAAAATGACAGAGCAGGTGGAACTTAGTCTTCATGCAGATGCAAACTGTATTTTTATTATTTGCTACAACCACTTATGGGAGCCAAATGTATTTTGTGCTTAAATCTCACGGCTTTATGGAAGAAAGATTAGAGGTTTAACCCAGCAAGGGCTGAAATGTTAGAAGATAAACAGATATTATTTAAATCATCCTAGGCCATTTTCTGTTTTTTCCTCTGCACTGTGAGAAGAGAGATCGTTCTTGCTGAGAAACAAGCAGAGTTCTTCTGTAGAAACAGAGTAGCATAAAGGATATAGAAAACGAACATGAACACAAAATGAGATCCTCAGGAAGCAAGTGGTCTGCTACTGACTTAAAATGAAAAGACTTCATGTGGAGTGTGCACATAGCAATGCATGAGGCTATGTGTAAAGGAACAAACTAAAGGAGGACTATGGAATCAGCTCCAAGCAAAAGTGGAATTTCCCCCACCCATTTAGAGAAGATGGCAAATACTCAAGGTAGCTTAAAACAGTCAGAAGGTATATCCCTTACAGTGGTAAAACACAAAGCCACGCGAGTATGATCATCTACTATATAGATATGCCAATCCATTCTATACAAATGAATCATTCAAGTCCCTTACTTGAGCTGCTGAAGCCAAGGAATGATACGCTTCATATCATCATTAACAGACTTCTCTATGTCATCGAGTGTCAGTTGATCTGCAAGAACATTAGTTGAGTGAATGGTCTTAGCAGCTGCTCTTCAAACAAAATTTTGACCTTTTAATGAAAGTGTCTTATCTAATTTAACAAATAATTATAGAACAGACCACATTGGAAGGGACCTCAAAAGATGACCTGGCCCAATCCTTCGTGGGAAAGGGAGCCTAGATGAGATTATCTAACACCTTGTCCAATTGCATCTTGAAAATCTCCAGTGACAGGGACCTCACCATGTCCCTGTGGAAGGGGTTGTTTCAGTGATTGACTGTTTTCACTGCAAAAAAATTTCTCTTATATTGAGATGAAGCCTTCCTTGGTGCAACTTGTAATTGTTGCCCCTTGTCTTCTCCATGTGGCTCATTGTGAAGAGAGAGATTAAAATACACAATAAGTGTTCCATAACGCTTGTAAAATCACAGCAGTATGTTATTAGGCAAATAAACTAGAAGAACTCCCTTCCCTCCTTTTCTTAAATAATCTGAAACCTGAAGTTAAGCTTTGAAAAGTAAGTCAAGATTTACAAGGTCATATAACACAATATTCAATAAAGGCCATATGAAATGGCCACATCCAGTAGCAGCATAACCCAGGAATCATGAGTGATAAAGAATATGCATTGCAATGATGCCTAACAGTATTTAGTCTGTTCTCCACTTAAAATATACCTAACTGAACTGTGACCATGAAGCATGAAGACCCACTTTTCTATTCCTCAAATTCAAATACTTAGATGATGACCCAAGTGCAGTGTTCATTTGCGCTACCCTTATTTACTTACAGAACTTCACAGATTGGACAGAACTGTTCACACAAAATTACCTCATAATGCAGGATTCTTGCAAGATATTAAATATGTGGCTTTGCTCCTACTTACCAACACCATACAGCATCAGTTGAAACATTCCAGAATGGAGATCAACAAATACATGCAGGCACTCTGATCGACCACATGGCTCCAAAATCGGAATTACAAGAGTTGGAAGAGCCGTCTCAATGAATGCTAAACAAAAATTGATGTTGATAATTTGATACAAAATTCAAGCTCATCTTATTAAAACTTAGCTCATTATAATCACAAAACCTGTTTGTTTTCATAGAAGCAATCTTCACTTGCACATTATTACGCTGTTAATGTAAAGAGGGAACTGAATATAAGAATGTCTCTGTGAAAATAGTGCTAGTTAGAAACAAAAAAAAAAGACAAAACAAATTTGAAGGAGATTAATCCTTGAATATCTTTGAATTCACTGCTTCATGATTATAAACCCAATTCAAATCCCAATAGTTTCAGCAACAGTTTAAGCAAAGTCTCATCCAAAGCTAGCTCAAGAGAATGAAGAATTTGCTTTCAATTCTGAACGCTTGCACGTTTTACAGCGGACAACTTTTAACTCTTCAACCCCGACTATAATGCTCTACCAGCTTCACCTGTTGTTTTACTGCATTTAGAGATATGAGTATTTTACAATTATCAATGCAGAATAATTTAAAATTAAGTCTTGTTAATTCTGAACACATGTCCCTTTATTTTTTCATATTTTTATTTGAAATAATGAAAACAAGAAACACCAAAAAAAAGGAAACCATTCTGAGGCACAAATGGAAATTAACTTGAAACAAGCTTCAGTAGAAAATACATACAATTGTCATTAACGTTGTAGCTCTTAAGAATGGCTTTTAGCTCCTGGAGTTTTTGATGAGATCTTGCATGGACACTGTCTATTAGGAGTTTTTCTATTGATAGGTGGTCAATCTGCAAAAAAAGGAATGTACCTGAGCAAGTTCAAATTTGATGTGTAGACTTTATGCATTAGCACACTGGAACAAAGCTACCTAACTTAATAAAACAATCACTTCAGAAAGAATTTGCTTAGAACTATGGTGAACCACATGAACTATTAAATTGAGTATTTGGATCACTATAAAATACAACAAACTAACATAAGATTCTGTCTATGCAGTAGGCAGTGGCAGAGGTTTTGAGAGAAAACTAGAAGAAAACGTAAAAGAAAAGTAGTTTCACAAACTGCTGTTATCACTCCCTGTGAAGATCTACTTGTTCTGGATTAAGGCTGGAGTATTTTCCATCTTAGCATGCTTAAGCTTAAGCTAAGGATAAAAAGACCCAACAAAACCCCAAAACCCAACACTCTTAGAATATGGTTGCCCCTATACTAACACATATAGTAGCTGTGGCATGAAACACAAAACACTACTTTTAGTCTTGCTAATGGGGTAACAATGTAGTGAAGATGCAGTGGCAAACACTGAATATGAGCAACCCTACTGAACCCAGGAATATCTGGAGCCTTGCATCTAGAGGCTGTTGCACTGCTGAAGTTTATGCCACCACTTATAGTCACTGTAGCTTACTTGTACAACCTGAATGAAAGCATTTACATTTATATCCATTCACATTACAGCCAGATTATTTACATATTATGCATAAGCAAAGCTACAGTTTACAGCAAAATCTTTTTCTAGTTAACCTCACGTTAATCGATCTTGAACAGTTTTCAAAGCAAACTCAAATTTTATTCTAGTATAAAAGGTAAATGCAGAAGAGGTTTATACCAGAAGAGAATTACACAGAATTTTGGTACATGCTCTCATACCAGAATGACCTTCCCCTGAAGGCTAGCATTCCAAGACAAGGCCTTAAAAATCAAGTTTATCCATCCACAAGAGCATTTCAACTCAGCAACTGCTATGAGTTAAATCTTCTTTACAAACAAGTGACTACAGGTTCTACAGCTACATCCAATTTTTGGTAGGTTAATGTATAATTACCTGCTTAGACAAACATATTTGTTCATGCCAGTGTTTTATATAGTATCTTGAATAGCAGAAACAAAATGTGCTACCTACGTCATTACAGCTGAGATCATTACTCAAACACTAGAACAGTAGCGTGTATACCATAGATGGTAATTTTTTTAAGCTCAGAGAAAGTAGTTATAAAGGGAGTCATCATTAACTTTGATAAATCTCAAATTTACAGTGGCCTTGTAACTTAATCTACAGTCTGTAAACCTGATTCAGTGAGCTTAGATTGTGTCAGCTCCAGTAGAACTTCAGCAGATGTTCTAGATAAAGCACATTTTCCTGGATTTAGGGATAAATACATTATCTTCACTAAATTTACTGTATATTTAGTAGCCTAAATATGCCAATTTAGGCTATTAAATGAGTAAATTCAGTACATATGTCCTATACTAATGGCTGGATAGCCAACTCAAGTGACATAGGGAAGCTGACTTTCAGAGGAAGTTTACACAGCATCTCCAAGACAGGAAAAGGAAGAACTGGCTCTCTGTAAAGCATCTCAAGCCAAATGCTAAACATAACTGAAGCTTTGCTGTTGTTTCCCTCCAGCCTCAGCATTCTGTCTCCTAAGTGGTATATAATGCACTGTGAAGTAGAGGTAATTTTTAAGATGAAGTCAAGGCCAATACTTTGTAACAATAATTTTAGGTCCCAACATAAAAATAGCACAACCTAGAGTAACTGCTGACTAGAAAACTTTGAAACAGCTCTTTAAATAGAATCGAAGTGAAGCAAACTGACAACGCAAAGCATTTTTAAGTTTTTTGATTTATAAAACTAGATGCCTACTGCAAAGCAAACCTTTACCTTCATGGCTCTTTCCATTAGTTTGGAATCACAGGCTGGCAGTGGAGGCTCATGAGATATTTGTAGGGGTTTTGAGACATCAGTCTCATCAATTTTAATAGTGACCTTATGAAGAGATGCAGTCCCTGTTTTCCTGCCAAGCACCTGTTGACTTAAAATAAAGAGAATAATTAAACCCATGTAACTGGAATATAGAAAATATGCTTTTCAGTACCTAATCCTTGATTCTGGTTAAGAATAAAGATTATGTCAGCTGAACTGAAAACAGCATTTGTTTTAGTCTATATTTTAATGTAAAACTGTTGGTAAACTATAACTAGATAAAGAAATTTTAGATGGCTGCAAATTCAACACAAAAGAGCACTTGCTTTTTAAAATTTTATCTAGTGCAAGTCAAGCAATAAATATAGTAAAAGATTGACAAAGAACTAACTAACTTATTTAGATGTCTACATAAACACAAGCTGATTTACAACTGTCTCGATTTTTCTCCCAGATGTACATTGATGTACATCTCTCACTTCTTTGCAAGCCAAGCAACACATTTAACTACAAGAATTTAGGAGTCTCACATCAAAAAGAAAGTACAACTCTGAAAATTCTGGCTCAAGCTTAGTAAATTAAACCCCTCCTATTATTTCATTTATTGTTAATGGCCCCTTTAAAATTAACTTACTTCCAAACAGAGAGTGAGAGACATTTCCCTGCATGATATCGCTCCACTTGCACAAGGTCACCCCAGCGCTCTCGAATCAGCATTAGTGTTTGTGAATGCAAGACTTCCAACTGAAGTGCTAAGCAGAAGGAGTCTAATGAACAGAGTTAAGAAAATACAAGACATCCAAAAAGCGTGTACACTACATAAATCCATTTGTCAGTCAGACAAGATGCTGTCTGAAAACCCACTTATGCACTAATTCAGAGATAAAGACATATTAAAGACACATTCCTGCACATGCTATATCTCACGTTATTATTCACACAGGTGCAATACAGTTAACACACCATCATCACCTCACTGCAGTCCTTGGTATCAACAGCTGTCAGTTCCCAATACCTTCCAAGTCAGCACTGTATTCTGTCTCTGAAATGAGAACATGCAGCCAGCTGCTGCTGCACTGACTTTCCACACAACCTGCCATCTTGAGTACCTCACCTTTACCTTTGCTGATTAACATCAAATTTGTGTAACATCAAATTTTACATGCTGGCACCTGAGGATAACTGTTGCCAAAGCCATCACTTTTACTCCACATCCAGACATTTCCCCCTGGCTTAACAGGGAATCATCCTTCTTGACCTCCAGCCACTAGGAATAGCAAGGCTACATTAAACAACTTATTTCACTGAATTTTTTAGAGTTGGAAGGGACCATAGAGACCTCTAGTCCAACTCCCCTGCTGAAGCAATATTGCCTAGAGCATGTTACTCAGGACTGCATCCAGACAGGTCTTGAAAATCTCCAAAGAAGGGGACTCCACAACCTCCCCGGGCAGCCTGTTCCAGGGCTCTGTTACCCTCACTGTAAAGAAGTTTTTTCTCATATTTGAGTGGAACCTCCTATGTTCCAACTTGTGCCCGTTACCCCTCATTCTCTCACTGGCAACCACTAAGTCTAGCTGCCTCCTCCTTCAACCCACCCTTTAGATACTTTTAAGTATTGATAAGGTCTCCCCTCAGTCTTCTCTTCTCCAGACTAAAGAGTCCCAGCTCTCTCAGCCTTTCTTCATAAGGGAGATGCTCCAATCCTTGAATCATCTTTGTTTCCCTTCACTGGACTCTTTCCAGTAGTTCCCTGTCCCTCTTGAACTGGGGAGCCCAGAACTGGATACAGTATTCCAGTTGTGGCCTCATCAGTGCAGAGTAGAAGGGGAGAATGACTTCTCTCTACCTACTAGCCACACTCTTCCCTATGCAGCCCAGGATTCCGTTGGTCTTCCCGGCCACAAGAGCACACTGCTTGCTTACTTGTCTCCAGCAGGTCCATGCCTAACCTGTATTGGTGCCTAACATTCTTCCCCAGGTGCAGGACCCTACACTTTTCCCTGATGAACGTCATGAGGTTCTTGTTCACCCATCTCTCCAGCCTGTCCAGGTCGTGCTGGATGGCAACATGGCCCTCCGGGGTGTCAGCCACCCCTCCCAGTTTGGTATCATCAGCAAACTTGCTGAGGATACACTCTGTCCCC
>JAOTQQ010000001.1:117378503-117458363 GCA_026546715.1 Gallinago undulata | reverse complement strand
GCTAAAGAGTCCCAGCTCTCTCAGCCTTTCTTCATAAGGGAGATGCTCCAATCCTTGAATCATCTGTGTTGCCCTTCACTGGACTCTCTCCAGTAGTTCCCTGTCCCTCTTGAATCGGGGAGAACTGGATGCAATATTCCAGTTGTGGCCTCACCAGTGCAGAGCAGAGGGGGAGAATGACCTCCCTTGACCTACTGGCCAGTCTTCCCTATGCAGCCCAGGATTCCATCATTGTGGCCTCTTCCTGGCCACAAGATCACACTGCTTGCTCATTATCATTTTGCTGTCTACCAGGACCCCCGGATCTTTCTCTTCAGAACTTGTCTCCAGCAGGTCCATGCCTAACCTGTATTGGTGCTTGACTTTCTTCTTCCCCAGGTGCAGGACCCTACACTTTTCCCTGTTGAACCTCATGAGGTTCTTGTTTGCTCAGCTCTCCAGCCTGTCCAGGTCTCACTGGATGGCAGCACGGCCCTCCGGGATTTCAGCCACCCCTCCCAGTTTGGTATCATCAGCAAACTTGCTGAGGATGCACTCTATCCCCTTGTCCAGGTCACTGATGACTATGTTGAACTGGACTGGACTAAGTATTGACCCCTGGGGGACACCACTGGTTACAGGCCTCCAGCTTGAACCTGCTCCATTAATCATTACCCTTTGGGTCCTGTCACACAGCCAGTTCTCAATCCACCTCACTGTCCCCTCATCCAGTCCACACTTCCTTAGTTTCCCAATGAGGATGTTATGGGAGACAGTGTCAAAAGCCTTGCTGAAGTCAAGGTAGATGACATCTGCTGCCCTCCCCTCATCCAACCAACCAGTTATAGCATCATAGCAGCATACTCAGAAGCAACTTTCAGAAGGATACGCAGACAGCTGTACATGTCCTGAAGTGGCTTTTCATCAGCAAACAGCCGTGACTGGACCAACTGATGGATGAAGTTGATCTGCATGCTGTGAACCAAGGCTCGACCATCTTTCATGAATTAAAAATAATTCACGTTAGACATAAGAAACTAGGTATTTAAAATTAAATAAATTAATAAATTAAGAAGAAAAAAAAGATATGCAATTGTACTGCGCCATTTCCATACCAGAATTTCTAACAAAATAACAAAATCAATGGTTTACTCTGGAAACTTCAGTCAGTCTGCACTGTCACAGTCTACCACTGTTAAGGTATTAAAAGCACATAGAGCAAGGTGAAAACAGGACAAGTATATACAGCTTCATCATCTTAAGCTCTGATATTCAAAAGACCCAGTATAAACAAGACTTATACAGGTTCAGAGATTAACATAATGTTAAAAAGAAAGTGTGAAGGTTTGATTATTTTTTTTTACCACCAGTTTCCTTGTCTTCAACCAAAATTTCTAGTTTGAGGAGGCGCCAAGGGATGTCAGGGTCATCACCCATCACTGTCAAGGTGGCCTCAAACTCACCCTCAACTCGGAACTTCACACGGCCATTGGCTAAGGCAAAAAAAAAAAAAGTTTTATTTCACTCAGTCTCCTAAGATGTCTCAAAATATCAGTGTGGTAGCTCCTGGCACTCACAATAGATCACTTCCCTATGGCTTCTGCTCTGTTGCATCTGTTTCTGTGCAACTCTAAAAGACTTCACAGTTTCTTCTGCAACAGAACCAGTGGCAATAAGCAGCATGGAGAGACATACCAAACTGTTCTGAACAGCAGTACCTTTAGTCATGATGACTTGTTAACACTTGTGCTATTATAATACAGAGTAACACTGAGCTAACTACCAGCCTGACAAGTCACACAAACAAAATGTCTCACTCGTTTTTTCCTATTCTTTGCTATATCAAAAATGAATACTTTAAGCAATATTCAAAGGAGGTTCAGAACATGGCTGAAATGTAGCCCTAGAAAAAGGTCTCACTGCAAACCATTTATTTAACATTAAAATATCATAACTCCATTTTCATGCGAGGAAGATAATCTTTTGCATAACGTATATATGCACACAAGCAAAGATTATGTACACTGTTTATCTAATTGACATACTTATCCTCACACCTTTGAGAACACTGCTATCAGTTCCAAGAGCTGGGAACAAAGTTCTGCCAAAGATATGTAAGCAAGGTCATAAAAAGAATGAATGGCAGAGCAACAATTTAGTACAGGTCCTTACTATAACCTGTGGGTCAACCACTTTCTCACTCACTTAACAAAATATGCCATATACCTTTGTAATTACAGACATATATATAGACATGTTCCTAAAGAAATTTTAATCATTTTAACTCCCAAAGTTTTGTTTTCAAAAGCATCCCAAACATGTTCTTAAAACAAACCAAACCCCAAGTCAGAAACTATTAATCACTGAAATGCTTAGTTAACTGAAAAATCTGAGGAGCTCAGATATATATTCATTTACACTTCCATTAGGCAAAAATGACTTTAATGCTGATATTGTAAGTGTTCACATAGGGACCAGTGAAAACTACTACCAAGGTTTTTCAAAAACATCTTCAATCCAGGTCTGTGGGCTATAGTTTAAACGTGGCTAACTTTGTCTAAAAGTATGGACTAATCCATTCCAGCCCTATTTTCTGTGATTGTGCAATAGCCTAGTCCAGTTTATAGACAACCTTCCTGTAAAAAAGGTCATCTTAATGACTACCACTACTTGGGCTAAAGGAAAACAGAGACCTGAAAACACATTAAGAGATCTGGCACTGCAGTGAGCCAAACAACACAAGGCATGCATAAATATGAACAAATTATATGCATGAAGATGAATACCAAAACAGATTAAAAAAACAACATTGGAGGGACTTGTAAAGTTCAAAGAGTTTCTACAGAAACACCTCATAGTTTATTTAAATTGCATTTTAAAATTAACTTAAGATAAAGCAGTTACATTGTTTGGCCTAAGATTCTTTTGTAACACATTTGCTGAAAGAGCAAGATAATGTCTACAACTTTTGCCATTACCTGCACAGGATTTCTTCTTGAAAGTAATTAATAATTCAGCAATATTATCGGTGTTCTCATTTTTCAATAGAGGAAAACACATATTTTTATGTCACACAGAGAGAGGAACCCAGGGACCCCAGTCTTAATAGGTGAAGCATGTCTAAAGGTCTCACTTAAGCTATCTTTTAGCTTTACTTTAGTATTAAAGCAACCGTTTTAAATCATCCTGCAGTAATGTATTCTTCAAAAAGTAATTCCATTTCTTACCAACTGTAAGATTTGCCAGCTGTGGAGGGAGATCTGTAGTCACTAGCCGATGTCGAAGAATCTGGTTTAGCTGATGAAGTGTGGTTTGTTTCTCACTCTTTGTTATTGGGTCAGGAGGGATTATTTTATCCTGTTAAAATAAACAAGTCTATGTATCTCAAACATGCACAACACATGGACAGTAGCAATGGTGAAAACTAACTAGACTAGAAGTCTGAAAATATAAATCCTAAAGGCCATTACACATAAGCAAAGTTTTATATGTCACACCAAGATTTGTCTTTTAGTTGATTTCATTTTACCTGAGACTGACAACTGAATAAAATTGCTCAACTAGGACCAATTAAATAAATTCAGTCCACTTCCAAATACAGGCAAAATTTCTAAGAACAACACATATTAGTACGTTCTTTTCACATTTTATTTTTCTAGGATGGTGGCATAGCACATGAAAATACCTAAAGAATCAAGGAAGAAGAGCTGCTACTATACTCATTTTGGAGCAGAACTAGTTTAAATGGAGAAGGTGTTTTACCGGGAAACCAGAACTTGTTCAAGTAGGAAGTGCTCTGCATGAGAAACTGACATTGGAGAGACTTGGCACCAGGTCCGCATTAAACTACAGACCCATTTGCACACAGACAATTAGTTTCATTAACATGCATTTGATATTGTACAGGGCATTTCCCCACCACCCACCCGTAAAACATACGGTAGCATTATTTACCCTAATGCAGGTAGGCAGACGTGGGTATGATCCAGTTGTCAGAACATCAATAGCATACGGGATAGCAAAACTAGGTAGACGAGCATGAACCAAAGCATCTCTAGCTAGCGATGCCAGGCGATCGGCAGTGTCCACAAACAGAATGGCTTGCTGATCTAAAAAACTTGATATCATCTGTAGAGGACAAGGAAAAAAATAAATAAATGCATGTGTCAAAAAAAATGCACAAATCAATACCCCTTTATATTCAGTTCATCTAGTGCACGACTGACATGATTTCGTCACTTCCAATCTATAAAACAAAGAAAGAAAGTATATTCTGGCCATTTCTTACATTCATACACAAGGACACTTTAAATCCACGTGTCATTTCTGATGCTGGGGAGGATCTGGTAAAGCCTCACAGCTCTTTATCTGATGATTGCTACTGGAATGCAACCATACTTGTTTGCTTGGTTTTTTTGCAACATTCTGGACTTTATTCTTATTTAACCAAAAGCAGGATGGAAGTGATAATAAGAACTAACACACCAAGATCACCATCTTTCCTGTCCTATTACCTAACCCCAAAGCACTCCTGAAACTGTGCAGAAAAGCCTTCCATTTTTTGCCACTGATGAGTTTTCAGGAACATGAAAGACAAGATTACACAATTTCTATATAGGAAGAAATTGGCTGTAATTTAATATTCATTTGCCTATAAAATAGGCTTTAAAAAACCCCCACTTCTATAGTAATGATAAGTTAGGTTGTACCAAAATCTCACATCGTCTAGAGATTATTTCATACCAAACTCTGTTGCTAACTTACCGCACATTTTTCCACTTTTCCAGCATTATTAGCCCATTTGACTAAGGCTAACAAACGAACAAACAGTTGACGAGTGCGACTTGCAAACTGCACTATTTCTATTTTTCTGGAAAAAAAAACAAATGTACATTAAGCCAGCGCTCAGATATATAATAAAGCAGCAATTCAACTCCGTGACAATAAAAAAAGCTGTAATGATAGCTTTAATTGTGTTAATTGAGACATCACTAATATATGGCTTGTTTGATTAGAACATAGGAAAACAAAAACCTCACTGTTCTGAATACCTACATGCTAACAGCATACATGGATTCTAAGCAACCAAGACTGTCTGGGGAAACAAAAAAAGCATACTCACATTAATTGATCAGTGATTTTAGGAGAAACGATTCCATAGTGAAAGGAACTGAATTATTTTTATACCTTTTACATGATTTCCCTGCAGCTTATAATTAAGTTTAAACTAGAAAAGGCAATATACCTAGGGGTTACAGGACCTGGCAGTAACATTAGACTGACATTAATTAAAAAATAATCAGATACTAAACAAAATATCACTCTAGTAATTTTAAGATGTCGTTACACTGTATGTTACAGTATCTACCATTTTGCCTGGAAGCGGGGTGGTGGTGGGGAAGACCAAAAACCCCCTCATCCTTTTTACTTTCCTCTCTATTCCTGCCTTGCAAAGACATTGGGATAAAGCAGAAATTACTGACAGTCAATATTCCTCCCATTCTGCTTTGTATGAAATAATCAAACCGAGGCAGTGTATGGTTACATGTCTTAAAGAGTGATTTTTTGAAAAAGACAAAGTAATAGGAGCACACCCAGATTTCTCCCCTTCATTACAGATCTACAGTGTAGATGCATTAGACAAGACATGCAGATCTACAGTGTAGGTCTGTAGTACTATACACTCTGAAATACCATTGCATCTACTGTTTATAAAGGTTTTCCTCCCTTTCTACACATTCAATTCACTAATTTCACCATGGTTTTCTAGTTACTTGGAAAAAAAACAACCCAGAACCAAACCAAGACATTTTCCTGTTATGATTTTCTAAATCAACAAAAACATCTGGACAAAAATTATGTTAATCAGTGCAACAGATACTGGCCTCTACCAAACAGAAGCTACATCTCCTCCTGATCCTAATCTGTAAAGCACACACCCATTATATAAATAGAGCCTGTTTTTTGCTGAAAGTGTTGGTGTAATGAGGTTAACTCTTTTGTGCAGTAAGTAAAGCATAATCTGCTTGTAGCAGGTGAACATTTAGGCCAGAAGCACAACTAATACCATCTGGTCCAGTTTCTTGCATTACATACTACAAACCTCATCCAAGAACTTGGGCATTAAGCCAATAGCTTCTCTGCATTCTAGAGCATATGTTTTAGAATGGCATTCAGCCTGGTATTAAGATTTCAAGTGGTGGACAAGCCGTGGACACGCACATACTGCTCTAATAGTAATCACTCTATAAAAACAAGATCACAGAATTGCCTAGGTTGATGTTGAGAATTTTGAAAGATTCAGAAAAAACTTTATGGGAATGGAAAGATGTCTACAGCGAGACTTTAGAAAGCCAGTAATCTTTTGGACAAACTCCATGTTGTTTGATAAAATCTAGTAGTTCCATCAATCAAGCTTCTGTGGTGAAAACAGCACGATAGCAAGAAAAATTCAAACATGTTCTGTGACTTGAAAGCAAAGGTAGACATCCCCTCCAACATCCCCAAAAAAGCAGAAAAGAGCACAGCAAATTAATAATGAAAATTATTGATAAAACTAGATACAGTATTCCAGTAACTGTTCCACTAATACCACATGTATGAAGTTACAGAAGACTTGCTACTTCGACTTGACAGAATCCTGCTTCTAGAACCACCACCATCATCCCTGAATGACAACTGCATTGGGAATTCACATCTATCTACTTCTCTACTAGAAACCCAAAGTCTTTCAATTCTGCTGCATTCCTTTGTCCTTCATTAGAGATACAGGAACTTATGCTGGGCTGTACAAAAAAAAAATTATTAAAGGAAGATGAAACGTAGGGAAAGAGCAAATTTACAAGACCTATAAATGCAAAGCAAAACAAAACACATTAAAAAGCTTTCTAACAACCACAGTACTCAGTGCATTCTGTACCTTGGTCTTTACAGATAAGTTCTGATCTCAGGGGTTTCAGATCCTTCAGATCTGAAGTAGCTGAGTCTGGGGAAGTGAAGCCTTAGCTACAGTAGAAGAATATAAAGTTAAGGACCACTTAAGCAAGCTTGACATACAGAATTCCATTGGAGGGGATGGGATGTATCCAAGGGTGCTGAGGGAACTGACCCGTGCCACTGTAAAGTGGCTCTCTATCATTTTCAAAAGGCCATAGTGATCAAAAGTCTTCATGACTGGAAAAAGGCAAACATTGTGCCCTCTTCCAGAAGAGGGTCAAGAAGGATCTAGGGACCTAGATGGCAGTTGGCCTAAGCTCAGTTAAGAAGAAAATTTGTAGAACAAATCTTTCCAGAAGCTGTGTCCAAATAACAAACATGAAAGTAGCCTGGGAACAGTCACTACAGATTTGCCAAGGGCAAACCATCTCTTATCAATGCAATTGCCTTCTACAGGATGAACAGCTCTGTGATCAAGGGGAGAACAGACGCTGCATTTACATTGACTTTTGCACAGCTTTTGACAAGATCTCCCATAATATTCTTATAGGCGAGTTGGTGAGATATGGCATGGGCAAGTGGACTACAAGGTAGGTGAAAAACTGGCTGCACTGCTAGGAATAAAAGGTTGCAGCTGGTTTACCAGTTGGTTTTATTTAATGCTGGTTTCTAGTGGTGTTCCTTTAGGGTCAATACTGGGGCCAATAAAATTTAACACTTCCATGAACAATCTGCATGATATGAGGGAATGCACTCTTTGGAAGGCTGCAGGTGATGCCAAACTAGTGGGTGCAAAGACAGTGACCTCAGCTGACTGGAGGAACTAGTTGGCAGGTGTTTCATGAAGTTCAGCAAAACCACATGCAAAATCCTGCATTTGGAACCAAACAATTTCAAGCAACAGCACAGGCTGGGCAGCAGCTCTGCAGAAGTGGACTTGGGGGTCCTGGTGGACAGCTGAATAGGCATGAGCAATATGCTGAAGAAGAGAAGGCTATGGTGAGATCCTACTGCCATTTTTCAAATATCTAAAGGTGTGTTATAGAGAAGATGGAACCAGACTCTCCTCAGAAGTGCAAAAGGTTGAGGGACAGCAGCCACAAACTAAACCAGTGAAAAACTAGTTAGACATTTGGAAAATAAACAAAGAAACAGACAGCAAGGCAGTCAAAGACTGAAGTAGGTTTTCCAGAAAGGTTACAGGATTCCCATTCTTGAAAATATTTAAAACTCAACCGGATATGACTCTGAACAACCTGAATCAACTTTACAACTGTCTTTTACTTCAAACAGAGGGTTGGACTAGGTATCTCCAAAGTACCATTCCAACCAAAACTACTACCTGTGTCTATGACATAAGTGAAGTAACAGTCATTTTGTCATTAGGAAAAAATGGATCTCAATGTTTCACAAAAATTAGGTGTGTATTTGCGCTATTGTGGAAGCAATGAGTAACATGTTTTTACAACAGTTCTGAATGCTTTTGTTTTTTAACCATGTGTAGCTGATAGAGTGTTCACTGCAAGTTTGAGAAGTAACAGTTTTGCTCAGCAACTATGGCAAAACAGCCTGTTTTTAGGAAAACAGTATATGTTTATGTAGTTCTTCAAAGTATTTTAACAATAATTCTCTTTTAAATACTTCTCAGCAGGAACCATTCATTCAGGAATGCAGGTGTAAGGTTTTACCCTTGATTTTCCCACAACAGAATATAGGGCTTTGCAAAGCCATTATAACCCAAGTTCCAGTTAAATCTTATACAACCATTACTGTATTTAGATATATTATACTTTATTGGAGGATATAAAGAAAAAGGTAAAGAATACTGAGCAAAAAAAACATCTCCATTATCAAGAAGCAAGCCCCTGGATTTCCCCCAGAACTCAGAACTATTAATTTTACACCACAGTACTAATGTTCTTCTAATCCAACCACTTCTTTCTTGTTGCAAAAGTTATATATTCCTATCCTTGATAACTAATTCCTATCACTGATAATTTTACAAAGAAAAGCCGTTTTATACTATGATGCATAATTTCCTGTCAGTTTTTCTTATCACAGCAACTTTTATCTAGGGACTGTATTAATGAACTTAGATTTTATGTGAACTTTATTAGAGGATAATACCATTACATCTTCACCAAAGTATGTATGTCATGTCACCAGGCTAGCTTCAAGAATCAGAGCTTGAAGCCCAACTACTGCTGCCACTACAGCTTTCAAAATAGAATAATCTGGATAATTAAATTACATTCCTTACAGATTTCCTCCAAGAGCTGGAAAGCCACTTCACCAAGAAGAGCTGTAAATCAAAGCTAACAAGGATGTGAATATTTAATTTCAAGACAATTACATTCTTTATAACCATTGAAGGCTGTCTTATTTTCCTATACCTGTAATCCATAAGGACTTAAATTGTTGCTCCAGACCTGTGTGGCCCACAAGGTAGATTCCAGCTTTACCAAGAAATGCTAAACATCTAGATGGGAGAACCTCCCCCTCCCCAGTATGACAGAGCTCTGGACCTAAGCTGAATGTAATTTCCTCAGCAAAGAGAGTGATAATTATAAACAAGCAAACAAACAATAAAAACCAGATTGCTTCTCTTCACAAAATATTACGTCTAAGGAAAAGGGGCACACGGAATCATCCCACATTATGATTCCCTGAAAATGGGATTAATTCTAGAACATGTTATTAGAGTTTGGAAGATTTGATATAACTGAATTAATGTCATCCTGATACACAGAATTCTTTATCAACATTCTTAGGAATATCCTAGATGCTATATTTCTCCAAAAAAAATTAGGTCAATCAGCACATCAACACAAATAGCAAAGGAAACAATTTTCTGACAACTTCCACAAAATTTATTCAATGAAACAAAAAAGTAAATCACGGTCTTTCAGCACCTTGGAGGCAAGGTGGGAATGGGGTGAGGGTTAAAAAAAAAAAAAAAACCAACCAAAGGACTCTTTTCAGGTCTCTTACACTTGTTTTTTAAAAATCTTCACGCTTCAAAAACCCACAGAACGGAAGCAAAAAACAGTGCTCATAATAAGAAAGACAGGTAAAATGGAAAAAAGCAGAAAAGATATTTTTACCTTGTTTTAATTGTTGACATGCTTCTTCTGGCCAAAAAGTTTCTTTATCACACTAACTAGAATCTACTTAAGTTCTCCACTTCCCTTTCATGTCAGCATCACTGTCACTTCATTGCTTCAAGATTCATGAATTTATTTATATAATCTTAACATCCTAATCAAAGTTCTATATTTTAACATGCATTACAGACTGTCTATTGTGACTTACCTTTCCATATCAGTCTTTCTTGGTAATCTATATTAAAAAGGAGGAGAAAAAAAAAGAAATGGGTATTATATACTGTTCTATTACATTTCAGTCTACAAGAACTTGTTAGTAACCTTCAACTAAGTACAAGAAGAACTTCCACATACTTATAAGGAGCACTTCAAAATTTCTATGATTGCAAATGTTTACTAAATACAGTGAAATTACATGTTTGATAAAGAAAGTAGCTTGACAGCTCTAGAAAGCAGTAGTTAAGGGGGGAAAAGAAAATAAAATCAGGTGTATAATAGCACTACAGGGTACCTACTGCTACTCTGTACCAGGTAAGGTGGATCTTAATTTAAAATCTTGATGAAGGGTGCCAAAATACTAAGATATCTGCTAATCTAGTAAGCCACACAGTATCACTGCCTGTGCTTTGTCATTGATGATTCTCACTAAGCATCCATGAATAGAGTTACTTAATTCATAGTACCAATCCTAGAATACCTGCAGCAGGTGTTAAAATTGGCTATTTCCCAACCTGCCTGAAATGAGTTTCTCTTCCCTTTTTAACCAATCCATAAGTGGAGAAATGCCATAGTCCAGAACTTTATCAACGACCTCTCTGACAGATGCTACCATAGAGACAGGACTGTATTTCTGTAATGTTCTACAAGTATCATATGCATCTCATTTTAAAAGGTCTTTTTTATTATTATTTTATTCCACCTGGTGCTGGCAAAAGAATGAGAAAATGTTTTGTTGGAAGGAAGGAGAAGAATACTTTCCAGCTGGGCTTTCTACTAGCTAAAACCATACTTTATGGAGAAATACAGTAGAAAATTCTAGTTTGCTCTGCTTTTGGAGGGGACATCACATAATCAAAGTTATTCAAAGTTCACACTACTCATTTTATTTTGTACCTTAATGTCATTAAGTACTTAATGACTTAAGTCAAAAGGACCTGTTGTATACCTCAAAACAAGAATAAAAGACATCACAGGCACGTGCTCCTACAAGAACACATATGGTATCAATTACTGTCTGCTCATACTATAAACATGCAGGAAGACTTCTTGACAGACATTTCAGAAGTTCTTCCAAAGCTAACTAAAATTCTAGAACTCCTCACCCTTTCTAGAGTTAGAACACTCTTAAGCCCTAGTCAAGAAAAAACTGTTTGCGTACTTACCAGATATGGTATTTTGCAAGAACTATACCTATTTTTTTCCATTTGTTCTGTATGTCACTTCTTAAAACATACAGGTTCCCCACAAGAACCTCTAAGGTTAAACAAACTAAAAGCAAAAGAGGTTTATTCAGAGTCCAAATGCTTTCATTAAAGTTTTTCTTGGCCCAAAACCATTCCTTTGTTTTGCCACTTCAAACACAACAACATCAGCACAGCAGATCATAGAGCAAATGTAAATAATTTATTTTCTTTCCCCCAAATAATCAAATGGTAATTTAAGAAGTACACAAGTAACTCAAGGAGTTGCAATATCTGAAACAGTTTCACATGTTCCAGTTTCATGTATTTTGTTATCAGCACAGCCACTACGGTTGGGTTTTTCTGACAGTAATTTGGGGGAGAACTTAAGTGTTTACCCAGACAATCTGCGCTAAGCTGCTCTGCATTCCTCATTTTCCCTCTTAATGACAGATCACCCATCAGCTTTCGCTAGGCCCCTCAATACAGCCGGATCCAGACACAAACCTGCACGAGCAAGGGGTGCGTTTCCCCGGGGTGGGAGAAGGGGAAGGGGCAACCACCTCCCCCTTCTCCACCGCGGGGGAGATCCCTAACGAGGCTTCCTCATCCTGCCGGGATACCGGGCGGCGGCACTGCTAGCCCTCGCAACTGGGCCGGAAAAGGGGCGGGAGTGGGCCAGGGGGAATCCGGGGGCACTCACAGGTCGGCCAGCACGGTGAGCTCGGCGTAGGTCCGGTGCAGAAGGAAGTCGATGAGGGTGCTTAACCGGTAGCCGGGGCTGGCGGCGGCTGTCACAGCCCCAGGGGCCGGCGGGGCTGGGGCTGACGCTGGGCCCCCACCGGCCGGCACCAGCTGGTTGCTCTCCAGCTGCACCGGCGCCATGGCGGCAGCGACAGCAGCAGCGTCTCAACAGCGGGCAGGAAAGGCTGGGCGGCCCGGGGGCGGCCGGCGCTCCCAGCGGCACCAGCACCCGGCCCGACTCGCCCCGCACAGAGGGACGGGGAGGAAACCGGGGGCGGGCGGCGGCACCGAGAAGGGCTCAGCAGCGCTCAGAGCCCGCTTGGCGCAGGGGCCGACGCCATGTTGGGGGCACGGGACCGGAAGCGAACAGCTGTGGCGGACCGGAAAGAAAACCTTTCCGGGAAAGCCTAAGGACCTTTCCGGGGCGGTGGAAAGGGGCGCGAGACCGCGCTCGAGCGGGCGGGGCCGGCAGTTGGCGGCGGCGGCGGCGGGCGGCGCGCGCCGGCCGGCAGCCGTTGGGGTGGGGCCTTGCTGCCGCCTGAGGGCTGGCGGGAGCGACGGCGGGCTGGAGCGTTTCCCGTCCCGGCACACCTCTCCCTGAGGGGCTCCAGGGTGTAGGGGGAAAGGCGGCCCGCGGCGGTCTGGCGGCGAGGAGGCTCGGAGGGGCCGACCCCGTCTGTCTCGTCGTGAGGCACGGTCGGGGGTGAGGCGAGGCCGGGAGGTGTAAATGGCGCCGCCCTGGGGAACAGGCTGTCGGGTGAAAGGCAGGAGCCGGCCACCCGTCCCCGAGGCGCTTCCTGGCAGCGCCGGGACTGAAGCATCTGCAAAAGATAATAAGGGTGGGGGGGAAATAAAAGGAAGATGTTTCTCGCGTTGTATCTGCCCGTGTTGATGGAAATACAGGGTGAAGGAGAACCAGATTACAGATTTAGCGCCTCGAAAGAGCCTTGATGCGGTTCTTTAGGCTGTCAAGGAAACAAGAGTCTGTGTTAGGCGCTGGATTGGCTAATCCCTTCCTAATGATTTGGGAAATGTGAGGCATTTGGAAAGGGTGCAAAGCGATGCCGGGCATTCGAGGCTAGCAGTAGCTAGCTATGCATCCTCCTTTCAAGTCGCTGTTAAAGCTCGTAAAAGGGGCAGTGAGCAGGAGAGTGGTCGCTGGGATCTAGTAGTAAACATAAAACTAAGCGAACTTTTGCATATTCCTGTTTTCCAGATTAATTGACACTTCTGGAGGGAGAGGGGGAGAGGAAAAGTCTGCAAACAATTGCAGATGGATTTCTTTTGTGCACTGGTTAGAAAAGTGTAAGGGAAGGAACGGCATAAATCCTGGGTGGTTTGTATCATGATTAACTCAAATGTTAAATCATAAATTCTTGCCTTTTGATTCCAAAGAAATACCTGAAAGAGGCATGTCGTAGACAAAGTTTAATGAAAAGAAGAAAAGGTCCTACTTGTCTTGTATTAAATGTAGA
Source organism: Gallinago undulata (assembly GCA_026546715.1). NCBI lineage: Eukaryota > Metazoa > Chordata > Aves > Charadriiformes > Scolopacidae > Gallinago > Gallinago undulata. The sequence continues at coordinate 117,444,725 of JAOTQQ010000001.1, read as the reverse complement.
CTTTAAAAAACCTCTTCTCTTAATCATCTCCTTCCAAGGGGGACGTAAGCAGTAAAAGGAAACATTTTTCAACTAGAGAAGCGTGCAATAACAACAATAAAGGCATATATGCCAGCAGCAAGAACAGTCAATTCTATTCCTACAGGTGAGCATGTCTCTTGCTCCAGGTTACGAGCTGGTTGCTAACTGACAAGGAGCAGCTTTGCTGGCAGGCAAGTCTCCCATAGCCTCCCTGGAGTATAAAAAGGTGTAATTGAGCATGATGGACTGTTGGCTCCAGGTTTGCACGCCAGCTCCCATGTGGCCATACAGGGAGTTTCAGAGGAGGGAAGAAACACTACCTGTAGCGGAGTGCTGTGCCTTACCCATCCGGGTGGGAAGGGGCAAGATTGCTGTACTATAACTTAGAAATACATGTGATTTTTTATTATTCTTTTCCTTCCCATCTCTTGTAATATGGTTCATAATAAAATTTCTGTTGATTTCAGTGGCACAGGCTCGGGCTTTGTTGGTGACAAGGCAGGTGGGAAATTGTTGTGATGCAATTTGATTTTGCCACTGTTAGAGCTATTTGTGCTCAGAGAGGCTCTGGTCTTGGTGAATTTTTCAGCCTTGGCTGGGGAGGAGGGGAATATCCTCAGCTTGCCTTTCTTCTCTGATTAACCTCTCCTCTCCAAGTGCTGTGGCAGGGATCATGCTGAGCTCCCCTCTCACGATGCTGCATAGCAAAGAAGCTCTTGATACTGTTTGCAAAGAAAGGAGGAGCAATCGTAGAGAAATTTCAGAAGCTCGAGGCTTGTGTGCACACAACAATCATGCTGTTGGGAGATTTGGCAAGATTAGTTGTTTTAACAGTAAGCTGGAGATGAGTACTAGGAGTTCAAAAATCATGTGACTGGCCTACATAATACTCGTGTAGAAAGAAATACATACGTTTCTTTCTTCTTGTTGCCTTTCTGAGGTTGGCTTTGATACAAGTGCTTTTAAGAAGGATGACCATTGTGTCTGAATTCTAATTCCCAGTTTGCAGGAATTGGAAATAGGTTTCAGAAGTCTATCAGGGTGGCAAAGGCAAAACTACAGGAGGGAGAAACCTGGGGCAGTGGGGTTGCTGGAAATCATAGCGGGAATTCTCCTTGTGCAATGCTTTCACATGGACCTGATGAATTTCCCAGTTGATAGGTAGACTGCAGATAACCCCTGTATAATGTATCATTCTCCCTAAGGGTGATGAACAGAGTTGGATTTTTCAAGCTTTAAAAAAAACCCATAAAGCTTCACTTCTGATTGCGGCTGTTGGTCTCTGCAATCTCATAGATCCTCAATTTCTTAACGTTTAAGTGCATGGATGAAAAATGGTATATTTGGTTGGACTGCTGTAGTGGACTGCAGGTCCAGCCTGCAGTTGTTTTATGGGTAAATTTGTGGCACAGAGATAACAAAATGCCTTAAATTAATACGTAAAGGTAAACAGCACTTTCTACATGCAGTTCTCTAAATAACAAAACCAACACCAGGTACAAGACAATGGTGCATTTCAGGAGAACGCAGAAGCAATGAATAATGCTGAAACTAAATCCAAATTGTATTTGTTCATACAGTAGTGTGTGTCACTAGATTATATGCCCAGGAAAATTCCTGTTGAGATACAAAATTTTGCAGTTTGCAAGGGTAAGAGGATAATTCACCATAAAATATAATCTGATTTTATTTGATAGGTGTGGTTTATTTTTCTGTTTGTAGGTGATCAACTATAGTTGATCTGTTTCTATACTGCCTAGTTACTGGGATTATGATATTTTATCAAAACTTCTGAATCTGTTGTTGAGCCCTTTTTAAAAGCAGTGACATTTTAACAGTTTTGAGATTACTGTCGCGCTTTCCTGTTGGCTCTTTGCTAAGAGGTAGGCAGTGCCCATTTGTGGGGCAGAGAAGGATGGCTGTGTTCACTTGGGTTTTTCATGCTACTTAAATACAGATTGCTACTGTATTTTCATTTGTGTTAATTCTCTAATTTCAGCAGGTTTAAATCTTCTGCTGTTTAAAGCTGGTGATGAATTTTCTAGTAGTAATGGGAAGAGAACAGGCCTGGTAAGTCTTTCTTAGAGACAGGCAATACCTCACACACACACATACGCAATGTGGCATTGGGATCCCTGTCCAGCTAAGTCACCATGAGTGGCCTGTACATTTAGCTTCATGATTACCTCTACCCAGCTTCTCTCGTCAGGGAGCATGGACAAGAGAAGAACCATGGGAGAACCAGGGAAGTGCTTGGCAGGAAGATCTGCTAGGAACACAGGGGAATCAGTGTGATGACCTCTCAGCGGGCTGCCCAGCATTTCAGCCTGTCTCCAGACGACAGCCTGGCCAGCTCCTGCCATGTACATCATGTCCTCCACTGTGTGACAGATGTCTGTCAGGTTGCACAAGCAGCATGGTGGTCTGCTATGTTTGGACTGTACTGCTGGTGTAATGCGCTGCTTAGTCTGTCTTAATGGAGGTTTGTGCTCAAGAAGGGCTTGGACACTTCCAAGCTGAGGAGCAATACCAGATCTTTCCAGTGCAGACAGCACTGAGGAATCAGAGCGTCAGCTTCTGCTTCCAACATTGTTATTAATATACTTTGTGACTCCAGGCAAGCCATTTCTTCTCCATGCCTCAGCTTCCCCACTGGTGAAATAGCTGCAGTAGTGATTCCACCCCTCTGTACATAAATATATATATGCAAGCATGCAGCCAAATGTTTTAAATTGGCTCCTCTTTGTTACCATATTGGGGAACCTGACTTCAGATAGGGATTTGTTGGTCGATCAAAACTTGTTGATATTTAGCCGTGGAGCTAACAGCACTATAGAGCTAAAGGGAAGGACAGCAGATGACTTTCTGTTTCCAGAGAAGTTAAACATTTACCGTTCTTTGGAGCCATGGGACAAATGTTCAGTGGGAGGGAGGTAGACCTTATCGTACTTTCCAAGACAGCCTCCTACCTGTCTTCTGTTTGTGTGTTTTAGAGCTTGGTCATTCCATTTTTCTGTCAGGGTTTTTGTTTGTTTGTTTTTTTTCTTTTTTTTTTTTTTTGCTTTGTGGGGTTTTTGTGGGTTTTTTTAATTAGTATTATTTTTAACAAAACTGTTTAATCACACAGGCACCTCCTGGACTTGACATTTAAGCATTCTTTTAATAATAAAAAATAGTAGCACACAAATATAGTGCTAAGATTTCTTGTTAATTACTTGATTTATGAAGTGTTGCAACATTTAGCAATGATATATCCCAATGCCTATATAAATTATGAGTAATAAGAGTTTGATATCTTTCATCCTTTTCAGAAGATGTCAGAGAATCAGATATGGTGTGGGAGAGTTCCCACACATAATATCAGTTACTGCAATCATAGAATGGTTAGAGTTGGAAGGGATCTTAAAAGATCCCTAGTTCCACCCCCCCTGCCATGGGCAGGGACACCTCCCACTAGAGCAGGTTGCTCAAAGCCCCATCCAGTCTGGCCTTGAACACTTCCAGGGATGGGGCATTCACAACTTCCCTGGGCAGCCTGTTCCAGTGTTTCACCACCCTCACAATAAAGAATTTCAATGCTGCATATTATGAACTTAAAAAGCTTCAACCTTGTGTTCAATAAAAATTCAGGTATACATTTAAATACTAATGAGATTTCATGCATCACTATACATCATGTACCAATAGCCAAAACATATTTAGACTTTTCCATTGTAACACTTGTATGAACATAAGACTTTTTCTATGATGTTATGACAAAAGTCCAGCTGAAAAATATTTATGACCTTTTAATCACAAATGATTTTATGGTCTGTATCTTTATTAATGATTGCATTATTTGTTGACAATTCCATATTTCATGACACATGTTGATGGTTTGTAAGTTTACAGGGCTATTGTACATACATTAGAGCATTCTGTAGAAGAGTCTGTGTGTGTGTTAGAGGAAAGGAGTTTTTAGCTGGCTACTGCACACATGCTCTGCTTTTTTTTTTTTCCTGTTTACTTAAAGAGCTACAAAGGGAACCAATTTAAAAACAACCAACCTATAGGTTTAAAAATTATAAGTTATATCTCTTTTTATCTACTTTGTTCGTAGGATTAAGTTTGGCAGCTATTTTTTGGAATGGTAGAAAACATATAGTAATAGATTGAGAGTTCTCTGTCAGTCATTCATGGTTTATGAGACAGTGTGTCACTGTGAAACAGAGAATCTCTTGTGCAGTGTGTAGTAAAGTACACTACAGTTCTAATTATACTTTGTGAACAATTTAAGAAAAGAAACATTCTCCGAGTCATAAAATAGAATCTTTGATTTTATTTGAATTTACAAAAGTCCCCTTTCTTATAATAATGCAAAATGGATTATTTTTTATATGTTTCACATAGCCATGTTAGTCTGAACTTCTTTTTGTGCTTCTTTACTAACAATGTTGGTATCCACTGTAAATTTTAAATTGGTTTGTCTCTGTCAGACTGGGACTAAAGCTAGCTAAAGATCTTGCTGTCCTCAAAAGAGTGTATTTTCATTATTATTGTAATTAAGTTAATTACAACTCAATTTACTATTTCAGCCATACAAGCTGCTTTTTTTTTTTTCTTTTGGTAAGAAAGTGCTTTGTTCCCAAGTAATTCTGAAATAGAAGCAAAACAGTAACATCCTTTCTGGACCCCACATCTTTGAAAAGCTAACAAAGGAGAAAGAACCCCTGATCTAGCGCATGGCAGTGAAGTGATGAATTGCACTGTTCAATCATTGACTTGAACAACTTGACAATACCATCCATAACCTGTGATTTCTCCCTGTCTAACAGTCCCTGAGTGTTACTCACAGAATTTGAAAAAATACACGTATGCTGGGAAAATACAAAGTGTGCACTTATTCTGAGATGAAAGCATTTTTTGCCAAAAGTATTTATCTGTGCAAACACCTAAAGAGATGGAGAGAATATCAGAAAAGTAGATCTGATTAGTCATACCCAGTGGGAGAAGGACTGCAGCTGTGAAGTATTCTGTCCTAAACTTAGAAGTAGACAGCTCGATTGTATTTAACTGCTGCTGGCTAATACATTCAGACAGTGCAAACTCTCACGCTCTTCTAAAGACAAGGGTGGGTACCAGAACGTTCTTAATTGCAAACGCTTTGTAGGTCTGCAGCTGTGGTCAGATAGTGTTTAAATGCTGACCCTTGCTTTCAGAAGTAGGGACGCACAAAATTATGCCAGAGCTGCGATTCTCCACCCAGACTTTGGATGTGAAGGAAGTTTCTGGGCTAAGATGCTATCAAAGAATTTTTCTTCTTGCACAGCTTCTAAAATGGGATATAATTAATATTTTTTTCAGAGAGGATATACCAGCACTGTTTGTAGCAGTTAGGGAGAAACTTATTTAAACTCTACCTATGTCATGAAGCTCTAAGACGTCAGTTTTTACAAAAGGGGAGGCCAGAATAGGTTTGGTTCCAGGGACTGAAGATCTGACTACGTATTTAGCTGTCTGGCTTCAAACTTGGTTAACTTAGTGAACTCCAGTGACTACTCTGTTAAAATTGACAGAAAAGTACAGTGAAAAGCCAGAATGTTACATCTGTAGCAATGCAGGAATAATGGTCCTCTGGGGGATTATAGGATATTTTGGTTATGGGCAAGAGGATCCGGTTGCTCGAGTGCCATAGGGTTGTGCACGCAGGCAGCAGTTCTGGCCAGTGGTAGTTTTGGAAGATCAGATGAAGCAGGTTGAGGGTGGAATCACCTCTGTGCCAGGATCCTAATTCTCCCGGAAACACAATCTTCTTATACCTAACTAAATACAGCTTGTTGTGCCAGAGGGATATGCAGCACTTTGTGTGGGGTCAGGGAGCACGTAGCCAAGCAGTTGTTTAGAGATTTTTACAGACCACATCCTGAGATCTGTATGTAGCCCACAATTGGTGCAACTTAAATTTTAGCTTAGTTTCCCAGCCCCACTGATTGCAAAGGTACTTGACAGCCTGTGGCTTGTTGCAGTGCTGTCAGAGTGTGCAAAATGCTAAAATTTGTTACCTTTCTGCACAGCTGTAGAATGCAAAAGACACAGTAGAAACTCAGTAAATTCTAGCAATGTTTTATTTTAAGTTGAGATTCAGCCGGGCAAGCTGTAGCCCCTTCTGTCTTCTGTATGTTTATTTTTTTAGAAAATAATCCGATCCTGAAAATGGACATTTCTTGTGAAAACACCTTCTCAATAGAAAATACAGCACTGTACAACAGCGCTGTAGCGCACGCTGAATAAACCATATGGGAAAATGACTGAGCTTCACCTCTGTATGTCACTTATTAAAACTGGTTCCTTCAGGCTTGAGAGCATGATTGGAAAAAAGAGCAATACCAAAGCTATCTCTCTCCCTCTAGTGCCTACAGAGCCAGTCTTTTCAGAGTGTGACAGCTCAAAGTACAACTGAAAGAGATGCAAAAAAAAATCTCTTTTTGCAATGTATTTAGGACAAGCAAAAGCAGATTCACAGCTAATTTTAAGCAGCCTTCAGAATGTGGTATAACACCTTATTAACTCACTTGTATTTAATCCTTGAATTCTGGTATTTTTAGAAGCCATCATGCAACTCAGCAGTACTTTCAGCCCATATCTCCTTTGTAATGGATGACACTGCTCTATTTCTCATTTTAATTTAGAATTAGCTTTCTGACAATAAGCCTTGCTCACACACAAAAGTGGTACTGATTTAACTAAATTAATTTAGAAATGGAATTAGTTTCAACATGCACACTCTTCCTTCTCCTCCCCCTTCTTAATTTGCCTAAAGAGTGCTCTTTGTCACAATTTAGGTTGAACTGGTAAAGGCCTGCCTTCACCGTTTGCCCTAGTCCGATCCTCCGCAACACAGTGGGAGTTTGGTATAGTTGAACCTCTTGCAGTCTGAAAGCGTAGGAGGGTAGGTCACCTTCATAGATTTAGGGCTCTTTGCTATAGGGCTACCTCCCTTGACCACTTTTGTAGCGCAAGTACCCCTGCAAGTAGTGGATCACAGCAAATTGGATGGATGGAGTCTGAGGCTTTTGAAGACAGCGCCTCTTCCTTCGGTGGCTTATTATTTTTTTGATCACATGGGAAGTCAGGGTACAACGGTATCAAGTGTAAACAGTCCTATTTTGTCTGCATGTGGTTTTATCTTCATCCAGGATCTCCCAGCCAGGAGGCTTAAGTTAGCTTTGGGCTGCCTCTAATGAACTGCAAATGAAAACAAAGTCCTCCAAACCTCTCTGTTCCATATTATCTAATCAGGGCTCCCTGGAACAGGCCTTTGGAAACCTGTACTCTGCACAAGCACACCAGCTGGACTTATCAGTACTTTGTGTTAAGGCTGCTCTGAAGCAGAGAAAAACTTAGAGAGGTCTTTTTGATTTTTTTTTTTTTCTAAATGTATAATGTGCTTACTTACAGAGACATACACCAAAAAACTTTCTCTCTTTAGTGTCTTGTAGAGCACTAGTCAGAGGTACAGTGCATAAAATACCAGTACAGCAGGAGATAAGAATTTAGAACAAGGGACAGTAATATGTCCCACTAAACATTGTTGAAGCAAAACAAGGAATGCAAACCAAACCCACTTCTTCTTTTGGCTTGCTGGATTGTAGGTAAAAAGAAAATGTTTCTAGGAATGAGTTTGTGTACATGGGAAAGCTGCTGGGAAATCAGTGAATTTATGTACTTAAAACAGGATTATTCTGCACCTTTCCTCACATAGATCCTTTCATTCCGTGCAAAGAGTGTCCTTTTGCAGTTTAGCTTTATCTGTTTCTAAAACGTTAAAGAAAAGAGACCACATGGTTCCCTGCTGAGAATAGCTGGTCAGACACATTTCTCTATGCAGAGAAGTTCCAGCTTAATTGCATTAATCCAGTCAGAAAAGAGCAACAAATCTCTACGCATTAGAGGTATTTATCAGTCTAAAATGTGACAAGAAAACAATGAAAACTTCCCCAGAGTCTGAGCCCTCATATGGAGCTCCCCCTTCATTTTATTCCAAAGTTTGTCTAACTGCTAAAGAGATTCACAATTTACTTATGTCTGTATTACATCACTGCTTTGTTTGTAATGTTACATTACATGAGGAGATTGTTCCTAGGACTTCACTTTGCTGGTAAATTGTATACCCACCTCTTGGAGAGGGAGGAAAAAACGGACAAGTGAATGACACAACGAGTGTTTATCAATTTTAAGTATTTTACATGGGTGCCTGAGTGTGGGAGGACTTAAAACTCTTCGTATTCTCTTAACTGCATCTCATCTTGATGCCCAAAGGAGCTGATGTAAACAGAGCTCCTGTGCACACACACAGATACGGGTACGAGAGGTGTGTGTCTGTGTACACTGTACATGGCAGCAGGGAGGGCTGAATGTGACCGAGGCCATTATCCTCTCCTATGATAAGAGTCACAAACCATAATATTCAGAAAGTGGAGAAGTAGCAAAGAGCCCCAAGGATGGGGGCTGTCATCCTTCCTTTGCCCCCCATTCCCCTCCCAAGTAGGAAAGCCTGTCTTCTAGTGCAGAACAAATTCGTTCAGTAGTCTGTTTATCCTTCCCTTCAGAGCACCACTTCATTTTCAAATACAAAAATCAAACTATCTTGAAGTCATTAACTCCCCTAAGCAGAGCAACCTGCAAATAGTATTTCTCCCATCTGACGTCAGTATCTTGTCAGAAGGTCTTCCCTACTCTCCTAATATTTTAAGGAGTCATCTGAGTCCTTTCTCTCAATGACTGATAATCTACAACTCACAAACAACTGTTCTTAAAATGGGTCCATCGCTGAACAGATGTGGTTTGCCTTAACACGTGGGGTGATGCAACAGGAAACCAACTTGCTACAGAACCAGACTCACTATTTAGAGCAGTCCTGGACCATGGGCAGAAACTTGTGACGAAAATATGTTAGTCATAGGCTAAAGGGAGAAAATTAGAGAAACGAAGAAACTGGAGGAAGGCAGACTGCTTTTAAATCGAGGCAGGAGAAATGTGATCCATAACTTGTCATGACTGATGGGAATGAGAGCTAACTAGAATGCTGATTAGGCCACTGGAGGACTCTGGTTTAATCAGTCTTACAAAAAGGTGCTTTTTATTGAACTTATTGCTAGGGCAGGCACCTACCACTTTAATATCCGTAGTTTAGACTATATTTTTCTGCATGCACTCTGAATATAAAAAGTCACAATGAAGGTAGGAAATGAATGCATTTCTGCTTAACCCATGAAGAGGGGCTGAAAGCTTCACTGAAATAAAGTATGTTCCACAAATTTTGTAATCAGAATAGAGATTACATTTTGAGGGACTCAAAGATCTCCACTTACTATGTAATCTTGCACCCTTTGGAGTGTGCACTCTGCATGTGCTTCCGTCACAGCCTGAGCATGAAGTGCTGGGGCAGAGGACATAATTTCGTACTGTCACGGGAGAAGGAGAAATGACAAAAGCATTTCCAGCACATTGCTAGGAGAATGCTGAGAGGCCACACATACATTCAAAAATTACTCTTCCAGAGAGAGGACCTGCAATTTTGGTAATTGCTGGTTCAGTGTTTGTGTCCACAGATCAAAAGAAAGTAAGCTCTCCTCCTGTTAGGTAAGGGAGGATGGTGGTATCAGTAGGGACAAACTACTCATCCAAGATGAAGGACATAGAGAGAAGGCCTCTTTGTTTTGGGATAGCAATAGGAATTGGTTGTGCTCATTACCCAAGAAATCTTGCTTTAGTAATATTTTTTTCTTTGTGTAATCTGAACTTTACATATTTACGGAGTATAAGATATTTCCTTTGACCTCCTATTTATCACAGACCCTTCAGTTTCACTGAACTAACCCTATTACTGCCATAACATGTTTGATGATGTATACCTTGTCTTTGATATAGCAGATCTTGAAGAAAGTGTCCAGTCTTGGTCTGAAGATACCAAAAGATGGAGCAGCCCATCTTCCATTTCAGAGAGAAATCACTTTCACAGTTTGACAACTGTGCTGCTCTTAGCTCCACTTATGTGCCCCTTCACTAGACTCCATAACAGGACAAGGTCATAGCTGATACTTAATGGTTTTCAATGTTTCACATCTTTGCAGTAACATCCCAAGAGACAGATTTTCATAGAGGTATAGAGCATGAAGGGGTTCTCTATAATACTCTTATACTATGAATTGTGGTAGAACATGCCAGCTGAGTACAGAAGGTAAGAAAATGAAATATAAATTCATTACTACATATCTGGAACAGTGAGGATAAATTGCCTCTATTTGCAAGCATCTATATTATATTTCTAACTATGGATATTATTAGTGAGGACAGAGCTCTTTTGATCACTTTCTCCTGCGAAAAGTGTCGATCCTCCTTGCTCTTCACACTCCCTCCTACATGATCCTGACTCACCCTTGGGCTGACTTCTTTCATATTCACTGAGCTGATCCAGCTCATTAACCCATCAGAAAACTGTCCCTTTTTTACTTCTTTGGATTTATTTTCTGCCAGTTCAGTGAGCTGAATCAGCTCAGCGAGGGGTCAGGTGAGTATCAAAAGGGCTGTAAGGAAGCATGGGTGGGCAGCTCAGAGGTGGAATTAGGGGAAGGAAGAGGAAAAAGAGGAAAAAACATGCAAGGTTAAGGAACAAGACTGCCGCTTTCAATGACAGAAAGCCTTAAGATCAGCAAATCTCACCTTGTCGGATCACATCTTTAGGAAGGTAAGTTCCTTAGAGTTCCTGTGAAGTCAATGTAGAAAAGAGAGTTTCTTTAGAGTGGTTAAAAAGGAAGTGAAGGAAAGTAATCTAGTTTAGACGCATAGGTTAGGCAATGTAAACATGCCTGTTCTTTACTGCAAAGACCCCGTGGATTAAAGCTTTAAAACACAACTAATTACTAAATGCCAGGAAAACCAAAATAATGGTCTTTAAATGCAAAAAAAAATTTTTCTCAGAGTTCTAAAAGGCCTCAAGTACAATCAGAAAGACCACGTATGTCCAGGGAGAAGACCATGAGCACCAGGGAAATCAGCTGTGTGAAATTAGTGTTGAGCAAAGGTTGGTGAAGCTGATGTCACTTGGAATTTTCTTCAGGCCCTGCTTGAGGAGAAAATCAGGAATGATCCTTCAGCATACAATCAAAAAATCAGGAAATGATCATAGTTTTCAGCAGAGTTTCCCCTGCCTTTCCCTGCATGCCACCATCTCTCTCCCTAATTTTGTTTCTCTCTTGGTCCTTCACACTGCTGCCATTATTTGTAAAACTACTACTGAAAATGACCTACATAAATAAATAAATTGAATGAATAAATTATGAGAGAGAATGAATGTGTGAGTGTGTGTAGGTGGATGACACAGAGAACCAGGCTAGTGGGAGCAGCAGGAGCTATCAGTTCCTTTGCTGTCAGCGGCAGAGCCCCAGGGAGGGTAAGGGCATTAAGTACCTGATTGTGCAAGGTGCTGAGTGCCTTCATCTTCTGTCATTTTTGGAGATCATTGAAAGCATTTCTGTACCTTGCCAGTAGAGGCTTCAAGGAAGAAAGAAGAGGACAACAGCCTGAACCTGTGATTTTCAGCTTTTTTTTTTTTTAATTTTATTTTGCAAATCCCTAAGGATTTCTTCCCTGTAACAAATCTTTTCACAACTACCTTTCATGGAGCCTTTTAAAATAATCAATGGACCCTCAGAGGCCTCTGCAGCTGAGTTGCCAGCTTTCAGACAAAGCGACACAGGAGAAACTTCCCTCTTGCAAGAGCGAGGTTGGAAGTGTAATTTCAGAGTTAATATTGGTTGTATCCTCTCAGGTACAACCTCTTCTCCATGGAAGACACTAGCCATTATGTTAATCAAATAGCTGAGCCCCTGGCCCCTTGCCATGCCACTGAATCCTGGGACATTTTCTGTACACAAGCATAAGGTGAACTCCTCAGTGCAGAAGGGATGCAATGCTCCCTTGAGATTTGCCACATTTTGCCCCAGACATGAAATGTGCCCATGGCGCTGTGTTGTAGAGCCACACATGCTGCACATGCTGACAGCTTTGCCCTTCAGGTTGGGGCAGATACAGCTGGAATTCAACTGGTTGCAGAAAGACGCTTGTGTTATTAAATTGATAAATATAGGACAAAAAATATTTAATTATCAGTGGCGTTTACAGTAAATACTTAGTAATCCTGATACCACAACAGTCCTCTCCTTTTCTTCTGAATTAGTTCAAATCTTTGTGTGATATTTCCAGAGTGTAAGATTGTATTATCCTACATAGTAGGTTGACCAGCTTTTTAAAAAATGCTTGGAGACATGTGTCCATTGTATGCACACCATTTCCTCTCTTGCCTTTTCTAAGAATGTGGCTCTATAGTGCTCTTCAAAGGAGTCTAGGTATCCCTCACAAATGATACATAATAGGGCTAGAGCTAAATAAATTGTCTTGAATTTTCCTTCAAAACAAGTGTAGCTTGTTCCTGATCACTTCTAAAAGATCCAGTTGTTGCCCTGACACAAAGTTACTCTATACTGTTGTCCATTTGAACCCTTGTGGGAGATCCAAATGACACGCTGTGCAGCCAGCCCTTAGGTGGATTATCCACTACCCTAGAGAGCACTGGAAAGGAAAATAGAATTTTTCCATTTTTTGCAGTATTCAGGATATAAAGGATGGGGTATTGTTGGTTGCAGGCTGTGCCTTTGAGAAGATGTGATATCCTGAATCAATTTTCACTTTAAAGTTGGCAATTGTATATGCAGGAATAGGGGATTACAATAATAAAGCCTGGAAATCACAAATACACTTACCTCACACTGTGGCCAAGTGCAAAGCCCTCAGACGGTAAGAAAGGGGCATGGTCTGCCTGTCAGTCACAGGTAGAACAGGTCTCCACAGATGCCTCTACAGTGATTGCTCTTAATCAACCCTTTATTCAGCTGCGAGATGCTGTTAACATATAAAGTAGGGCAGGTAGTCATCTGACTGTTATTGACAGCCAGTTCAGCGACTGAGTCTAGAGTTTGTTGCAGATGTGTGTGTAAGTCCAAGATTACCTAAGTTAATGCAAGGAGAAGGAGAGAATTAAAAGGAAAATCGGGGCAGTTGCACCAGGAACCTCATAAACATGAAAGTAGGAGCCTCCAGAATGGCTTGTGAACGTCACTGCCAAGTCAAAGGACATCACCCTCCACTCCTGTAGGAAATACCACTTCCTGTAGGACCCGATTGCTCAACATCACTTACACACCACAGGGGCTTGCTTTGTGCCAGGGTGACCGAAGGGGCCGTGCAGCAGCACGGCCAGCCCTACCAAGTCATTTGGAGCCTGTGACCCTGGGCTATGGCCAGTACTGATGCAGGAGCTGTGCTCCTTGCTGCGCTGAATGTACCACCATCTTTCTGTGCCTTTTTTTGCCTTGGACATCTTCTCTTCATCCTCAGAGTGTTTTGAAGCAATGGAAGATGAAGTGGCTCTTGGCCGTAGGCTGGTATGGGCAGCAGTAAAAATGCTGTCCTGTTAGAGATCATGCACACTGTCTTTGATTTGATCACTTCTTCAGGTGTCTAAAAACAGTAGAAATAATAAAAGTATCTGCATGACACAGAACCCTGCACCCCATTTTCAGAGAGAACTGGGCCGTACAAGTACTTAAGGCCTTACTGACAATGGGCCAGCTCTTATAGAATATTTAGGGGGGAGAACAAACACCATGCTTAGTGGGATTTCATTACTTAAAGTTCACATTGATTTAAGAGTAGGTGCCTAACAATGTAAGCTCTTTTATAAATCTATAAAATGTGTGTTTGTATGTGTAGATGTCTAAATATTTATTTTTGCATGGCACTTAGTAACTCTGAAAATAAGGCTTACCAGCACCAGTCCAGAAGCCTGTACAGTCATGTAAATGTGCCACTGCTTCTCAGCAGGGGTTAAGTCTGGCACCACATGGAGCTAACTCAGACATAAGACTTCTCAACCAGAAATGTGCTTGGATGTTTTTAAAAATGCTACCTTATTCAGCTAGGACAACAGAAGTGGAGCTGGAAGACGGCCCTGTCAGTCCCCTCTGCTCCTTCAGGTAAGGATAATCTTCATGTCACTGTGTTGAATAAAGCATCCATGACAAACAACAGAGGCAACTGCTCTGCACACTTTTCCAGGTATATAATGGCGAGCTTCCTTGTATGTTTCTCAATTCTTGAATCTAAAAAAAAAACATTAAAAAAGCTTAAAAGGATAAGAGGTAGCATATTATTTACACGTCTATTTGAAGTTAAATAATTCACATTGCCTCAGCCACCTTGTATGATAAACAGGACAGTAATATGAAATAGTATTGCTTCTCCCTTTCACCTCCCCTCTCTCCATCATTGCTGCAATCCAGTACCCAGAGCACCATCCTGAATACAGATTTTCTTTTTCCTGCTATGCTTATTTCCTTTAAGGCATTTTTTTCCCTCTTGTGGATTGACAGACTTATCAACACCGGCTGAGATTCATTTAATATGCCTAACATAAGCCAAACGGTATCCTATCGTGTCTCTGTATTCCTTTCTCAGAAAAAAAACTGGTTTTAGCTGCAATTCTTTACATTATCTGCTTAAATATTTAGCAAATGCAATAGTTCGGTAGTCAGGCATTGCTGTAAACTATTTCAAATTTTAATTCTATAAGCCAGTTCCTCAGCTGCCCCGCTGGATTTTTGTTTTTTCCTCCTGCCTATCATGACATGATATCCCCAGGAAGCAGGAGCACAGCAGCACCTGGGGCTGGATGCTACATTGGTGTGTGTGCTGCTCTGGCAGGGATGTGGAGCGGGGATCCACACACAGCAGGCCTGCAGAATCAATCCCAGATGCCAAACGTGGAGATCAGTATCACACAGCAAGGCTTTGAATTTTCATTTTTCATTCATTAAAAAGCAGCCAGAAAGAAAGAAGCTCCATTCTCATCCACCTAAGTGCTGTCACGCTCACCCGTATGCGTGTACATACTGTACACTGCTGCCTTTATAGTTCATATCAAGGGATGTAATAGCACAGTTAGAAGAGAACCATACCAAATTTACTTGGATTATGGAGTATATTTTTATGGATCCTGTTGCAGAAGGATCTTTTTTTTTTTTTTTTTTAGGTTTTGGTATCTTGCACAAAATATTTCTTCTTCTTCTGCCCATTTTAAGATCTCCTCTGTCCTGGCTTTTCCCCACATCATCACAAACTGTTATCCTGAATGTGCTTATCTACGTGTAGGAATACTCTTCTAGGCAACCACAACCTTCCTATGGGCAAAACTCGATGGAGCAGCTAGTTGTCGGGCAGCAGCATGCACAGGCGCTTTAGCGTCATCCCTTTAATCTGAGGTTACAGGCCACTTCCAAGTGCTGGTGGACAGAGTGCAGGCAAGACTGTCAAAGGTGCCGGCTGAATGCAGAGCAGTCACAGGCATATCACCTCTTGGTGATAACAGCAGAGGAAAAAATGCCTTTATTCACTGTGAAGACCATGGCAAGACATGCCCAACTCACCCGTAGCGCTGAAATCAAATGGAGAAAATAAAAGACCTGCATTTCTTTCCCCTTTTTGCTGTTCATAAAACCTTCTCTAACACACTCCAGGGCTCCATGGTCCATTTCTGATAGACAGACAAAAGTCTGCAAAGGGTAACTTTGTCCAGCTTCCAAGCTAATGCAAGATACCTCTGTGACATCCTGATTTTTATGCCCTTGATATTGGCGCATCAGACTATGTGACATCAGAGGATATCCTGCCTGCAGCTTCCCAGAGCTACTGGGAAAGCTTTGTGGAAGAATGCATCTTTTTACAGAGTGTGTCACTGATAGCGGTGACACTGTCACTCTTAGAGAAGTGATGGTGTTCCTACCTCAACAGTAAGTTCACCTTGGTGCACACACTTCTTAGAGAAATTCTCTCAGCATATAACTGATACTGGCACACCAGGGATACAATTAACATTCCACTCGCATGGAAAGGAAATGTTAAAAAGTCCCCTTCAATTCACTCCTAGTATTTTTTATTTATCATTCACCAAATGTAAACTTTTAAAATGGTAATACTTGCCTAAGTATAGCATGTTTTTTAGATTGTTTTTAAAGTTTTTATTTTCATGTCTCCGGTTAGTATATCCCAAATTGCAAACAACCTTTATTTCATTCTGGTGGACTATGCCCAAATTTAACAGGTATCACCTGGGCTGACGGAGCCATTATCAGGAAGTACACATGCACACACTTCATTCATGAAAGTAGGAATCTCAGCTCTTAGCGACAGCCTTTTCTCTGCCATCAGACACATGACTAGGGCAAGTCCCTGCACAAGGTAAGTCTCTTAAAGCACTTCTTGAACATTCAGAGCTACAGAGCAGCATTCACCTTCTTTGGAAAAAGCTGTCTCTGATCTTCAGGAGAGCATGTGGAAGTGCATACAGAGCAAAAGCAATGAGCAATTGCAGTCTTTGTAGTTTGCAGACAGATATTTGTTCCTGTAAAACGAATATCCTTATGGTACAGGAAATCTGTCCCAGGAATATAAGAACCAGCAAGTCCTTGAACTATAGACTACTGGAGGCAGAAAAATGTTTGGAATATACTTGCCCTCTTTTTTGAAACTTTCCTAGGCATTCAGGTTTGGCTGTTATTGGAGAAAGGGGTGCTGGGCTAGATGGACTGTAGGTCTCAGTGGGATATTTGTTATTAGAAGGAGTTAATGCCTGAAAAACCAGGTGATCAGAAAACCATTTTTTCATATGTTTTTGCATCTCTGTTGGCTTCAGCTGAGATGACAGGTCTCAGATCAGAATGAAGCCAACAGCTGAGAAGTGTTTTGTCAGCACAAGCAAGTATTTTCTGTTCCCTTTTCAAGTTGTATGACTCCACTGAGTAGCCTCCATAACCTATTTCACCATTAAGAAGGAAGCATAAACCGCATACTGTGGATTACATGCTCTATCGTGGTTAGACAGCGGCAGATGGAGAAGAGAGTTGGCTAAGCAACCAATTAGGAGAAGGTGCTTGTCAGATAACAGTGACTCATGACATGTCCCCTTCCCCCTCACCTCACCTGTGTCCAATGAAAGGTCCATTCAGTTTCGCAGTTTATGGATGACTTTTCAGTTTAAAAGTACTGCAGGATCTGGATGTTATTTAGTGTGAAGAGTTGTACAAGCTGTTACTCGGTTTTAGCATGCAGATACAGTACGATTCTACTAGAACTTTTTCTCAAATAGGCTTACTGTGATAAACATACATCTTGATTAGCTTTCATTCACTGCCAACACAGATTTTTCTCTACCAAACTCATTTGGTCCTCTCTTTTGCTCTGCCTTGTTACTTTTAATCGTTTGCTTCAGAAATGAAGAGCAAGGAAACCACATTTTTGCTGAAGGAAACAGTTCAGACTAATTTTTAAAGTGCCAAAGAATTGTAATTAATAAAATACTACTCTTCATGATATCAGCTGCAATTCCATCTCAGTTAGGCTAAGAGGACCATTAACTTTTTTTTTTTGCTTCTCCTTCACATTTAGGCTGTACTGACCTCTTTCATGTATCATTCAGAAGTTACAGGGAGAATAAGTGCTGCTCTGGAAAACTTCAACTTGTCAGAAGTGACGTGGTGTTGGTACCAGGAAGGCTTTTTTCATCCCATTGCCTGGCTTTTCCATGACTCTCCTCCTGCTCCCAGCCCTATCTATTTCCATATTACATGCTTGTTAACAGGGGCTGGAAGAATACGAGAAGAAATTAATCCTAGTATGGATTTATTTCAAGGCACATTTCTCTAATTCCCATTTTGTCCTGATGTCCTGTTAACTATCATAAGATAAAATCAGACAGCTTGACATTTTTATTGTGTTTTCCACACAACAGGTTGGGTTAACCTATAGGGGATTCCTGTTTGTAACTTATCTGGCTAATTTATGTGGAAAATACCAACTCTTGTCCTAGCTTGGATTTGAGTTTGAATTAACTACCTCAGTGTAAGAGCAAACCACACTTCAAAATGAAGACATGCTTTTTCCCCATCTGAAGTAGTTTGTCTTCCTGCACAGATGTAATGTAAGGGAACGTATATACATTTCTGCTGTTTCATTTTCCTCTTTTCAGTTGTACACTCAAAACACAGGAGATGAATGGAAAAGAGATGTCCTGAAAGGTCTGGTCACTGCCATTACCATACCTGCCAAATGAATAAGGGGGCAGTGAGGCTTTTAAAATAAGGTGTTTAGATTCTGTACATATGATCACGCTTGATATTTTAAAACAAAATCCACCTATCTCTGTGTGCATCCCATGCAAGACCACACACATCCTGGAAAAAATCAATTGAAGGGTTTCTGTGTTATGAAACATAGGCACTTTAAAAAAAAAAATAATTATTGCACTTAGCTCAAGGCTATGCTTCTCTGTGGCTGCCTAACTTGAATCTGTTAAAACTCCTTGTCAACTCAGAATTCAACAGCATTAGCAGTTTTGATTGCACTACGTTGTTATTGGAAATGCTTGTGCTGAGCCTGACTTCAAATATAACTAAAGCCTGAATATAAATTGATAAGGATGTAATCCTCCATCTTTATGTAAAACAAATAAATAAATCAGTCAATCATTTTCTTATTTGGAGGGACCAGAAAGTAAGTTGTGGTGAATAAAGTGGAAAGAATACTTTTGCTTGCTGGGCTATTGGTTTGAGATGATTGAAGAAAGTCATTGGCAGTTTTACCAGAGAGGGTTTGAAGAAACCCATCAAAATGTCTGCACACAGACTGGCCCTGCAGCATAGGAGCAGCAGAATGCACTGCCACAAGGGAGATCTGTCTAGGTATTTATACCGTGCTCATTGCCATGGTAACAGCAAGCCTTATGAAATGTAGACATTACATATAGAAGTGTCTGTGCTTTCCTGCCTCTCTCATACTCACTCTTTCCTTCCCCCCAACACTGGGCCTTTTATGGATGCTTTTATGATGACGAAACCCAGAGTGAAAAGCATAACTTGCACTGATTCCCAAAACCTTGGGATTCATGGGCCAGACTGGTCCAGTGGCCCCTAGTCTGCACCCTTCAGTGCTGGATCCGCCAGCCCTACTGTCATCCACCCATCACAGGTGCTCCTGAGACCCGTGAATCTCCCTGGTGATTTCAGTGTATGATAACAAGTCCCTCAGCAATATCTGAAGCACAAGCTGTGGAGAAGGATCATCAAGACTTAACTTACAGCGTGACTCCTGCCTCCCCAGGGATGCGGGACTTGGCAGCCATGGAGCAGGATGCACCGACCTCAGACTTTGGTGGTGGTGTGTTGAGCAGGGCTGAGTACAAAAGTCATACCCTCATGAAACCGGAGTGTAATGCCATGCTTCTCTCTGGGCCTTAAAATGATTTAGAGCATGGATGTGTCTGCTCCCATACAGATGAGTGTAGTTTTCAAACTGTGGACCAGCATGCATCCTGGATTTCCCACTTCTTTAAAGAAAATATTTTCTAGTTGAGCAGCCATATCCCAGAATCATTCAAGATGGCCAGTCTTCTTTCTGTAGTGATATCTGGCCCTGACCATGTGAATTTTAGGTAGGTATTTGCACCTCCATACCCCACTGGCATGTCGTGAGACTTTCTTTCATTAATACCACTCTGAAGTGCCCAGGAGATTACTGAATGAAGCCAATACCAATAAAAGTCTCCTAACTGACTTTAAAAAGAAATTAGTCTATTTCTGTTTCTGCCTATAAATGAGATCCACCCTAAGAGGTGGGTAATTGTTAACCTTTGGCTCTCTTAACCCCTGTTGATATAATTTGGAAAGCTGTTTAACACAATGCTTCAAGTTAATATGCTGATATAACCTAATATTCTAAAGAAAAAGGCTGATTACAGGTCTTCAGAAGGAAATATTTATAAATGCTCTGCTTAATTTTATGGCAGTCTGTTGCACTGGCCAAGAAAAATGCAAGACCAGGTTTCGGACATTTTGGAGCAGTTAAGAGTCAGGAGTGCTGTGGAAGGAAAGTGCATGTTATCTCTTGCTTCCCATGGACTTATTCTCCATGCTATTAAATATTGCTCTGGTGGGTTTCAAAGAAATATACTTCACTCTCCTTGACCAGATGGAGAGTTTACAAATGGCAGGGAAATTAAGAATCCAGAAGATTCTGGAATGGGGAATTGAGTTGTCTAAAGCCAATGGAAAGGTGCATTGCAATTGCAGTATATTGTTGTTTTTCTGAATCTATTAGTGTATTGGTTTAAAAATGGTTGCATTGTTAACATAGTACTTCTTTTGCTGTAGCTACACACTTAAGTAGGCATGATACAACACCAGAAATTGCTACTTAGAGATCTGGTATTTTGTACACAGTATGATTTCTAATTGCTTGAATAATACTGCACAATGGAATAATTTCTTACTTGGTGAGAGTTGTTTCTCACTGCTTGAGATATAATAACCTCTTGGGAAGTCATGGAGCTGCAAAATATAATGATCTATATAGAGCATTTTTGCTCAGTCTGTGCTCTTAAACTGCTCAGCATTCAGAAAAAAAATGAATCAGGAGAAACTGGTAAAGTAAGTTGCAGCAACTGAATGAGATGGCTTTTTAGAATTATATATAGAACCCTTTTTAGACGCCCACAGTCCCTATATTAAAAACAGTGATTCAGAAAATCAGCCAGCAGATTCCTGAACCAAAGTATTGTGCGTAGTTTTTGCAGTCCACATTTAAAAAGACGCATTGTTTACAAGAATGAAATGAGCATTACAAGACACGTTTTCAATAAAGCCATTTTGTGGTATAGTCTCTTTACTTAGATAAGAGCTCTTCTGGTGTTGCTATTTTTAATATACGAGTTTAATTTGTTATATGCATCCATGCATTTATAAAAATAAATTTTCTTCTCAGAAATATATATGAAACAATTCACCCATAAATGTACATGGTAATATTAAAAAACAAAAACAAACAAAAAAAACCCACCAAACAGGGCGAGCCTGAAAAGGGTAGCAAAGTCATACATCTAATGCCTACAGCACAGAACCTGGAGTTCGGAAGCTATTGCGGTTAAGCCCACCAGCAAGGCAAGTATTTGCCATCCAAATCCAGAATCACTTTTTGGTTTTTAAAAGACATGTATACTGCTCTTGCTGACCAGGACTGAAGGAGCTGCTTGCAGCCCAAACTCTTCCGGTCCTCCTTGCAGCTGAGGGGCCAGTTGAAACATTTCTGTTTGTTGGTCAAACCACGGTAGGCAAATGTTAGTTAAACTCGCTGGAAGAACAAAGCTGTTTTTTCACATCAGTGGCATTGAGCAAATGGAGAGGTATCTCTTAAATGATACCACGTACTCTCCAGGCACAGAACCTCCCAGAGAGACGAAAGTACCTTAAGCCCTCAGTTCCAAGGACCCAGCTGGCATCAGGATCTTGTACAGGGGCAGCAGCTGCCCTGGTCCCATCCCTCATCAAGGTTTAGGATGCAAAGCAGAATAGGAGCTGTAACATTATTTAGAAAGATGCAGTTTTTCTGTATTAAGGCATTCTTGCACCATACCAAGCCGTAAGACAGGTCAGAGTAAGAAGTCTCCTGCTGCAATACAGAGAAAACCCTAATAGACAGGAGCCCCCTCAGGGAAGACCCACAGAGTGCCAGGAGTTGGACTGCAACTGCTCTTTGCGCAAGGAGCCAAGGGGATCGTGCATCCTTTTCCCTTCCCTTCTGCCTCATTCACAGCAGGGTGAGAGGCTGCTGATCCAGTAAAAGCAACATGGAGGGTGGCTCTGCACATTTTGTAGGCTCTTCAGAAGGCTGGAAACTAAGGCAGTCCCAAATACAAGCTAATGCGTTTTGAAAGGTCATGTGCCCAGAAACAATGTTATATTGGTGTATATTGGTGAGTCTAGGTCTACTTTTTCATAAAGTTCTTAGTGTTATTGACCCACTTGAGCATGACTCCAGACTGAAAAGCCCTGAGCAGGCTGATAGTTTGGTACCAATGGTGGCTACCCCAGACTGAGAAGCCGTTGTGCAAGAGCTGCTGGCCCTGATAGCAGCTGCCCAGAGCAGCATGAGAATTCCCCAGAGGGACGGCTCCTTGTTCAAGTCCTGCTCAAAAGCCACAAAAGAGAGGAACTACTTATCACAGAAACCCTCCTTCTCCAACAGAGAAAAACAGCATATGACCTTTTTGAATGCCATTGCCCAGCTGAGTACTTAATTTTTGTTCTGTATTCTAGATTCAGTATAGAGCAACAGTGATGGTGGCTGTGCATATCGTACAGGCATGTAAGTAGACTGCAAACTAAGTAACAATTAAAAAAAAAATGATTTTCTGGGAAATCAGGGCTACCTCGTTGGACTGAAGAACTGCAGCTATTTGTTCTCTTCCTGGCTTCTCTGCTCAAACAGCAGTGGAGGAGCTTTCTGATATATCAGCCAATATCTCACACACTGCTATCTGTGATATTTCTCTAGACAGAATAAATGGTGGGAAGGGCTTTTCTGGATGGAAACTAAGAGTAACTCTAGTACTTCAGAGAAACAACAAGCCTTTGTTTCCCTTCTAGTGTTAGCAAGGAAGAGAGGTCTGCCATATGGGATATGACATAGGTAAAAGCAGCTATAATACGGGATGAAAGTAGGGTCAAGGGTAAAGTACATATTCACAATACCTTTGTTGGCTGTTTCAGACTAGAAATCAGTGTCGTGCCATCTTCTGAGTTAATGTGGAGATCAGGCTTTGCTGGACACTAACATAAAGGGAGAAACCATAGCACAAGGGCAGTTCCTGGCAGAGTTCCTATAGACGTTAAGGAAAGGCAGAACTCATACAGAAGGAATTTAAAGCAGTCAGTTATATTTTGAGTGTGGCCTCCTGTATACTATTTCCCCAGTGCTTTTCAAAATTAAGCTGCTGCTTGCAGAAAGGGCTGTCTTGCAGGCCTCCATTCCTCTGCAGAAAATTCCCCAGCCATTCATTAGCAAGATAAGGCTTTCTACACAGTCTTCTTCTAGTCTGTCTCAGGTCTGTGCTGGAGCAACCTGCTTTTAGAGTAAGAGACCCCGTCAGTGATTGACCTCTCTCTCTGCAGCAAATGAAACAGCACCTTAGACAATTTGGCCCAGTGCAAGTAACTCAGCTAAGATCTGAGATGGTTATCTGTATATGAACAGTCCTGGGTGGTTTCAGGAAGCACTGGGCTAAGTCCACACTGGTGACAAAGATAGGAGATGTTGAGTTTTATTCTACTTCTGTCACTTGGGGGATTAAAGCCCTTGGAGGTGGCACCAGGAAAAAATGAAGTGTCCGTTCTCAGAGAAAGCTATGTTCAAGGAGAAGGAGATTCCCCTAATAAATCTTTTGCTTCTCTCTGAGATTGAGTCAGCCTACCACAATTCTGCAATACTGTTCTGTAAGACTCCACGTAACCCAGAGCTAGACAAACAAACAACACTTCTACAAAATGCATGATGTCCTAGCAAGTGACAATTGTCTCGTTCATCCTATAGAGAATATGTCGGAGGTATCCTGCCTGTGTGTTGATTTGTGGGAAGGGTTGTATTTAAAACTGGGCTCTGACTGTATTAGCTGACCAGCATGGGGCATTGTGCAGGGTTGTATAATCTGAATGAAAGGCCTTATTGTAATGAATGCTGCTTATGGCATAGAAAATTGTTGTGAGATTTTCAGGCTGAAGCCTCCTGTTAACACTATCCCAACACTATGCTATTTGTGCAGAGATTGTGCTGTGTTCCCTTAAGGAGCTTTTGGAAGACAATCCAAATGAAAGATGAGTATGCTGGGAAGGAAATAAGAAAAGAAAACCAAGGTATGGATTGCAAAAAAAAAGGTATACTGGAACCCCCACCATCTTTTACTCTAGCCTTTCTACAATGTGGGGTTACATCCACTGAGCTTAGCATTTTTCTTTCTTCTATTATACATTCTTACCCAGCAATTTTGCATTTAATGATAAGTGCATGAAGAATATTAATGCATATATAAATTAGGACAAAACCCCAAAGTTGATAAAGCCCACTGTAGACAGACAAGAGCACTAAAGAAGAAACTAAAGGAATAAACATACAAGATCAAGACCTGAGTTGGACTAAAAATGGTTTAAACCTATGTCTGGACTACCAAAATATCTACAGTCATGTTAGATCACTTTTTAGATATTTGGAAGCAATACAAAGTTTCCTCTGTTAGTAAATTATTCCCTTAACTGTCCAGTACAGTGTTTCTTTCATTTCCTCTCCTAAACATCTGGCAGTAGATGCTGCAGAAGCCCACAGTCAGCAAGATATGCAAGCAGGGGCCTAACTTTAGTTCATGACTCATCTCCGTGGCTCCAGTGGGACAGTTCAGGTGGTTAAAGTTAAGCATGTACTTAAGTACGTTGCTGAAATGAAATGAATCTGTGCCAGCGAGAGGTTACTGCCTAGGTGGGGAACTGGTTGGCTGCCTAATGGCATGTCCTTAACCGTTTATAAAGGGGATTCATTTAAAACATAATTAAAAGATGCACCTCTGCTGTGAGAGCAGTGATTCCTAAAGACTTTAAAAAAGTGGACTGCTGTTAGCCTTTACAGTCTCTAGCAGGCTCCCCCATTATTATTGAGCTGTTAATTGCAAATGTTTTAATCAGCGTCAGCAGAGCAGGCTCCAATTGCTCATCCTCACTTTACAGGGCTCAGCGAGCCTGCAGGTCACAGATGGAAAAGCCCTGCTCCAGAAGCAGGATACCTGCTCTGTTGTAGAAGTTCTGCTTTTCTGTTAATAATAGTTCAGCTGCTGACCTATAACTTCATTTCCATGCAAAAATGTCACTTGATGGAGTCATCATTTGTGACCAGTCATTTCCACTGCAGGGGCACAAAAACAGAGCGCTTCCTCTCCACCATCCAAACACTCATATATCTTAAAAATCCTTATTTATTAAAATTCCATTTGGAACCATTTTATCCATGCCATGGTGAGCATGTTCTCTGAAGCCCTGATCACCACCACACCTGTAATTAATTCTGTTCAGGCTGCAGTCCTGTCTCTGTGACACCCGAAGTGTTTGCTTTCTCTCTGGCTCTAGCGCTACAAACCCAACCACAGGTAACCAGCTGGTGGGTTAGGTGGCTTCATAGTGCTCATTCAGAATATAAGTCTTGTATTATCATCCCTACACAGGAGCTGCATGAGGCTTCCAAATAACCCCCTTAATAAAACTGGATAATTATGTGTAACTGAAAGAATGGTTTCAAACCTCTTTTTCAGAGTATCTGTGTCTCCAGTAATTCCTTTTTTTCTGAATATGAAAAATGAACTTTAACTTGTGCCAAATACAGAGCAATTTTTCCTAAGCTCTAATATCTATGTAGTATTTCTCCTTTCACATTCCTCCCCAACCTGTCAAAATCATAAGACTGAAAATTATAAAGCCAGCAGCTTTGCTAGAAAATGTCAGCCAGCCAGACATTTTTCAGAACAACAGACTCTATTTTATGCTGGGCAGCATTGTTTAAAATTGAGTTTTGAAAGTCCCCAATTTTTCATTTCCAAGTCAAGACTAATGCAGAAATTTCACTTCCAAAGGTAAGATACAGAGCAACTGAAACCAGGGATTTAGAAAAGAACTGCCATCTCAGCAATCATTTTGAACATTAGTATCTTTTGACATTTTAATACCAGTGGCAGTGATTCACCTACAAGAGAGACTTAACTAGGATTTGTTTATATGTCTTTCAAATACTAAGCATCAATCATCAGTCTTTCATGTCTCCGTTTTTTCCTCCACAGGTTCTCTATAAGCTCTCAGGTTTTCTCTCATCCATTGAATCATCATGCAGTGTGGACTTTATTATTTACTTCCCATTCAGCATTAAGCAAACTTTTCTTTCCTTTATTAGTTTTATTCTGTGCCTATTGAGCATGGCCTGAAATGGGGGCATTTTCCTTGGGTGGAGGAACCGAGCTAATGCCATGTGACGTTGTCTTCATTTCTACCTGGCTGTAAACTCTGCACCACGTAGAGGCTGAGATCATGCATGTGAAAGGTAGATTGTAGCACAATTGGTTAAGAAAATGAGTATGAAGATAAGTAACAGCATTAGTAGAAGCTACAGAAGAAAGTTTTGAGTTGTTATCTTTAAGAGAAGGGTCCTTCTTTTCACACAGTGCATGAAAAGGTTGCCTAGGGATGGATGCAAGAGAGCATTGTCGCACACTAATGTTCTTCTGCTGCTAAACAAATATCAACGCCTTTATTTGAATACACATACATAATAAATCTTCAGTAAACAAGCCACAAAAACTACCAATGGTTTCCCTGAAAGTAAGAATGTTCAAGTGTTTATCCACTTAACGAAATTTTCATTGCAACGCTTCTTTTCTAGCTGAAGAGCCTTTTCCAGTCCTGCTACACAACAAACTGCCCTTCTTCCTTTTAAATTGCCACTTGCAAAACCTGGGTGGCAGCCTGACATCTTGGACTGGGGAGGTGCCTGACTTTATTTCAAGGAAGGCAGAGGGATGATGTGTCACACTGTGGGAGAGGAGCAGCAATGAAATGAAAAATGGAAATGACCCACTGTGGCAGAGAAACATAGTAGTGGAGTCAAGAAGAGAGGCCATTCTCTCCACAGAGTCATCATCTGCACCATTTAAATACATATATATTCCTTTGCAGGCATGTTTCCTGCTTATTTCAGCTAGAGGAAATAAGGTAGCAGGGTACAAAAGGGTCAGGCAAACCACCTGCCTCAAATTGCTGCTTGGACAGCTGTTCCTAGAGCAAGACTAGGCTGCCCAAAGAAGACTACAGGGGAGAGGAAGGTTAGTCTAGTAGAAGAAATTCTTCTTTCTGCTCCCTTTCCTCCTGCATCTCTTTTCTCTTCTGATACCTTTCCCATGATTCTTCTGCCTTGCTTCCATTCCTTAGAGTAACTTCAAAAAAGTCTTTGTAGTTTGTCACCAATCTTGTCACTATTTCCTGTGTGACCAAGCAGAGAGAACAGCTTGAGCATGAATGCTGAGCGTCTTGCAGCACAGTCTGGAATTAGCCTTTTTCATCCCCAGTTTCCCCTCTTGTCCCCATCCTGTCCCCATGCAGGTGCTTCAGACCGAATGTGTCTATGGCATGGTCACAAATGCTGCTGCTGAGAGTGGTCAATGAGATCTTCTTCTAGCAGTCGTTTATCTATGATCCAACAGGCATATACTCCATAAAACAAGTTCTTTAAAAGCATTTTCCTTTACATTATCCAAAGTGATTGTTTAATAGCAGCCTAAATTTACTCACCTGAAATGCATAACCGAACTTATGCATCTATCACATCTGTCACAGACAGAATCACAGCAATCTGCTGGATTCCTGGTCTCTAGAGACAGAATTTATCACTCCAAACACTTGAAAATGTTTCTAGAAGGCAAACGCTTATATCCAAGCAAATTACTTATCTAATGCAAAATTTTCTGAGAATCACTTCCATTTAGAGAAGAGGTCAAAAAAAAAAAAACCCTTCTCAAAAAACTAATTTTCAATTGCTCTGTGTTAAAGGAACGCAAGAGTGTTTGACGCAGTACTCATATTAATGTGCTCTGTAAGTCTGTCTGGAATAGGAAAGGAATATAAACAAATTATTTCATACAGTGTTGTTCTTTCTCTGACAGAGAGGAAGTTAAACTATGCAATGACACTATTTAACCCTTGGAGGATCAAATATTAGCAGCCTGGTGTAAATGACAGCATTGTTTTTTACGTTTTCTCGTCCCAAGCAAAAGTAGAGACAGGGGGATATACACTCTTCTCAAAGAGAGAGAAGCTCTCAGAGTGTTTGCCTACCTCCTTTCAAAAATGTTACAGAAGGAGTGCAAGTTGTTTTGTGAAACCACATAAATATAATTTTGCCATGGCAGTTGTGCCCCTTGTTTAAATAAAAAAGCAGATGAAGCCCAAATATACATTGTATTTATATATATATATATATATATAAACATGTATTTTACACTTACATAAGCATCTCAGACATATTAAGAATAAATGTCATTTGAATATACTGCATACTATTTAATAAAATACTGCAAGGGAAGTTTAGCAATCTGTGATAAAGTGTGACTGTTTCAAAAACTCTGTGAAGAGTCTTTATTGCCATTAATATGCTAAGTAGCCCATCACTCCACAATGAGTGAGTTGAAATCAGCAGTCAAAATCTTTGCTGGAAGAAATAAAACGTACAGATCTTAAGGTCAAGCACATTAGGTACTACTTCTGGTACTGCAGCTGTACAAAAGCCTAACCTGTGCACTCTATTGACACAACATCCCTACTGCAGATACTGCTAAATTGACAAATCTTCATTTCTCACTGCTCACTCATTCCCCTTGGAGAAAATGAGTGCTATCAATGGAAGGGGCTATGCTGCTAGTGTAACTGTGTCTGCTCAAGGGATTTCTTCTGGCAGCAAGGAATACTCTGCCTCTTTATACCTCCAAGAGACGTAGGTGTGTTGGCACTTTTTCATAGCTGGCAAAACACTGTAACAGAGGCCTGGGCTTCCACTGAACAGCACAGTGCTATTTCTGAACAATTATTGCCTTGAGGGTTTACACAGCCCTAAATGTGGATTAATGTACAGAACAAAAATCGAGTTGTGTCTACCTTTGGCTTTAAAGGGAGACAAATAATGTTTTTCTAAATAAAAAATACATCTGAGAATTCTAATGGCACAATAAACCAAAATAAACTTCATTACAGGTGTCAAGGCTTAGCTGCAGAGAAGCAGCTGTGTGGTCAGCATCACACTGCATAGAAATATCTGCGTCAGTCCAGAACAAAGCTGAATTTGTGGCAATTTTCTTCTTCTTTCAAAAGCTTTTTGTTCTTTGTCCTTCGGAGAATGGAATGCAGTTCCTTCTTTCATCACTACCTTTCCCTCTGATTCTGATGCAATTTTTAGTTATTGCCTTGCAATGAGAATATGTTTATGATTCTGCAAACATGGAGAAATATGTTGCTGTTGGAGAGAAATGGTGGGATTCCTCTGGTCAAGCGTGCAATCCAGCAAGCTGCTGAAGGCTTTCTGCAGTACCAGCTGGAAAGAAACAGGTCCTTTCAGGGCAGGACTCTCCCATTTAAAAATAGCTGCCTATGGAGAATTTAGCCCCTTTAAAATTTCAGAGAGGTATGTATCACCTTTACATGTATGTATGTGATTCAGGGTGGGATGGACTGCGTCCTACAAGGACTTGCTTCTCTACAGTTGACTCCAAAGGGAGCCCTGCCGGCTACATCAGCACAGCTGTCTGCCCTGTAGGTGTCTAAAGTTAGAAGAGACCAGTCTTCTCCCAAAATGTCCTTGTGCCTCAGCCTCTTCAGTAACGCCACTCCACAGGCATGCATGCTTAGCGTGTGCTTTATACTTCTGCGATCCTAGTTTAGCATCCCCGACTCCGCGTTTGACAAGGGCCCAGCTGCAGGCTGGCCAGCACACAGAGGCCTACCCCTGGAATGGGAACGCTTCCTTTAAGGCTGTAGGTGAAGCCGGCCTTGAATGAGAAGTCAATTGCATTAACAGTAGGTCAATAAAAGAGAGCGATGGCAGGTGGCCATGATACCGCCCGTCAGGGGAGCTGCTGGTAACCCTTCCCACACGCTCACACAGCCAGGCTCAGCAGTGGCATGGTGTAACTCGAGGTGTGGTTTGACACTTACAGGGAAGCCTGTCTAACAGCTCAGTGCAGCTGAAAAGGCAGGCTGTCCTGCTCCCCTTCTGCTGTGCCCAGCTCCTGTTCCCGCCCTTCCTCCTCTTCCTTCTTCTCGTCCTCCTCCTCACTGACACTGGGGCTCTTCCAGTGCTGCTGGGAGTCAGTTAAAACTCACCCTTCAAGAGAAGGGAACTGCTTTCTGCCATTTTGGCTCCCTGGTCTGGCTCATGTCAGTGTCAGAGGAGTGCTGATGGGAAAGGAAGGAAGACTCAGATGAGTCCAGAAGGACGGGAAAAGGCAGGGACTGCCCTGGCTGAGCCTTCAGAGAGACATTTTCGATCAAGGCACGATAGCTTTCAGTTGAAGATGCTCAGAACAAGTTACCTTACCTCAGGTGATGGGAAGTAACATGTTCAACTACAGCAACTTTATCGCTTATCTGGAACTTCTGCTTCCCAGCCTCCTTAAAATTTGGCACATTTCCTCTGAAGGAGGCCAGTGCTGCCCTTTAATGTGCTAGATGTGCTCCCACCAGGCATGGGAGGCCTCCTTCTCTGAGACAGAAATAACAGGTAGAGTTCAAAATCCTGAGACTATTACATGCTCATCTGCTGCCTTTTCTACTTCAGAGCTTCCACTGACAGGAGATGGATGCTTACAAACCCTGCCCAGGCCTTCATCTCAAATTCCACCTGCCTTCAAAAGGACAATTCAGTAGAGCTAGCAGGCAAGCCATGAAACAGCAATGATCACTAGACCTTTCTGCTACCAAAATGGGTTGTGGTTTTCTGAGTGCCCTTAATGCTAATTTACAATTAATCCATAACCTTTTCAAGTTGCTTTATCACCACTTCTTCATTATAAAGGACATTTGTTTGATTATTTTGTGTAATTTGAAATGGTCACCAGGCCGCGGTCCCTTTTCCTGTCTTGTTACTTTGGTATCTGGAATCAATAATATACCAGCAAAGTAGCTGGTGAGAAAACTGCATGCAAGAGCCAGAGTTTATTTGAGTCAAGCCTAGGTCCTGTCCCAAGGACCTCAAATAAAGTTTCAGCAAAAAGGCAGGTATGGGAACAAAGACCATGCTGACTCAGAGAGGCTTCTGTTGTCACGGTCATTATCATGAGCATCACAACTTCTCTGCCTTGATCCAAAAAGCACCAACACAAAGCCAGGGCTGGGGCCTTTTTTTGTTAAATGAGATGGCGCAATTTCTCTTCTATTTATGCACATGATAAAGCCAGTCTGAAAGACTTTTAACCAAATTTGCTGTGGAAGTAATTTTCCAACACTTGGTTCTCTGGCAGCCCTGAGGAAAAAAGCACATGACCGCACTCTGCTTCCCACGAGGCTGCTCTGTCTGTGCTCAGAGCAGATGGTGGTGGGGAGGCTCTCCCTCTGGAAGGAAATGAGATGAGGTAGATACTGCCCCTCATCCCAGGAGGTTCCCCTCAGATCCTAGGTTGCCTGGTAGCAGCTTCTGATCAACTCCACTTCGGAGCAACACCCAACATCCGTATCCTTCTTAGGAGAAGTTATGATCCCTAAATCCTGCAGGCTGCCTACCACTTATTAATGTTTATAATTAAAAATTAAGTGGGCCTACTGAGTTCATAATGAAGGCACCTTTTTAAATGCTGTAATCAAAGAACTTTCAACTGGATTAAGACTTCAGTGTGCTAGTTGTTTAATTACAAGAACATGTAAGCACAAATAAGCCTTTGGTTTACTTCTGTCTTTCAGACAGGCAACGGTGAAGTCTTTCTGCCCATTTGTTGTTACTGAGTATTTGACACTAACTGTGGGTTGAACTCCAGTGGCCAGGACTCCTACATGGCATTCCAGGCAGTGAGAGTCAGCCCCAGATATGACAATGACTGTGAAGAATTCCTTAGGAGGAGGCATCATATAAAATAAAAGGTTGAACTGAAGGGTGTACTGTTTGACAAACTGTAAGCCAGCATGGCCACTGAAAAATATTGTCCTACTCTCCCCTTGCCTCCAACCATCATACTCAGCCATGCTACCTCCTCCCTTCTGTTGGCAAAGTTAGTTCTATATCCACAAGGCAAAGTAGCATCAGGAGACTGACATGGTTTAAAGCAATCTTTTTCCTCTCTCATTTTTTCCCAGCTAGCAACTGCACAAATATTTACAATAGCAGGAAGAAAAAGGGAGCCCAGGGACAGGGACAAGATGCCAGGGGTGAGCAGAACCACTTAGTGTGATGGGAATGCCAGCATCTGTCTGCTTAAATGTTGGTCAAGTTGAATCCTAAAGAGATAGGTGAAAATGACCATCAGCAGAAGTTTAAAGGTGGTTATTAAGTGCAAAGCCCATAAAGACAAGTTGTTGCTAGAATTTGATGTTAATTATTTTTGCACTGTGGCTCTAGAAAGGGCAATGTATTTAAACAGCATTAGAAATTGTGGTCTATCAAATAGGCTTCAAATAGTCCCTGTTGGCAAGCCTCCTAATTTGGGGCATGGTGAGACATTGTACTGCAAAGGAGATCTGAGCAATAAAACAAAACACTGGGACTTTAGTTTCAGTTCTGCTTTGTCTTGTTTGCCACCCAGTTCTTTTCTAGTTACACCCTTTGAAGTTCTCCCAAGCCCACACGTGGACTATTTGGTAGGCAGGATGTGCTGCATCTGCCAGAGAGATAAATTGAAAGAGAAGTGTAGATGAACACCATCAGCTGCACACACACACGTATCAATTTAACTACTTCAATTTAGACAAGATTGAGATAAATTGGTACAATCTTCTTTTTGGGCAAGACTAGAATGTATATGCCTTTGGCTTGCCAGGTGCAAAACCAGAGAGATTTTGAACTACACCACCACCAAGAAAGGGAAACTGCGGCTGTGACTCTATATCAGTTATAAGACGCTGTTATAACCAAATAGGTATAAAAATAGCTAGGAGCTGCCCACATTTTTGCAGAATTTACCTCTACATACAGCATACCAAGTTTAATTGTAGTTGACAGCATTTCTCTAGTAGTAAAGTAATTGTTTTATTTTACTGTGGGGTTGTCCTGGGTTGAGAGACACAGGACTAACTTTTCTTCTAATGCTGGGGAAAATTGCACTTCTAGAAGACTCTAGTGTCTGAATTTGCGAAAATATTTACTTTATAGCCAGCCAGGCTCTGTGGGATTCAAGGTCTTAGTGTTTTCGAGCCTTGTCAGGTGCAGGGACAAGGAGAAGCAAGGCCTGGGCATTTGACCCAGGCTGACCAACAGGATTATTTCATACCATCAACGTCACATTCAATATAACTTAGAAAAGTCTCTCCCTTGATGGCGGCGGTCCAGGCACCTTCTTGCCCCGGTGCCGGACCCCTGAGGCCTTCCCTTCCTCCTGAAGCCACTGTGCTGGCAGTGTCCGCCATTTGCTGTCCCTGCTGGAAATGCACAGCTTCCTGCTGAGAGAACTGGCTGAATATAATTCTTGTATATCTTACATCAATATTGGGATTAATACTGGTTCTTCAGTATTATTGTTAATTATTTACTCTTAGTTTATTAAATCTGTTTATATTTCAACCCTTGTGTTTCTTTCTGTTCCCCAATTCCCCTTTCTGGGTGGGGAGGGGTCATTGGGTGATAGAATAATTGTCTAAATGAGAATAGATTGTTATGGGTTTTCTCAAATCATAACAGGGGTGCTTTCCTTCATTTGTCTAGGATGTATCTGCACTGATGCCCAAGCCCCATTGAGGCCACTAAAAAGCTGCCAATGATTTCAGGATGACCAGGAATTCACATTAAATGATCAACCACAATGCAAAAATAATTTAACAAATGCAACTCTTTACTCATTGAATTTTGACTATTATGTAATTCCTAAGATTTCATGGACATCCGTATTTTATTTACGCAGTGTACAGGTAAGAAGTACAAAGAGAAATGTGTTAATATTTCAAACAGAAAAGCAAATTAATAGCCTTTACGAAGCTGAACCATCTATGAATGTATCTCAGTGCAATTTATCTTCATTATAAAGACTCAGCATTGAAACATGGGTTCCCTGCTGGTGAGCATACTAGAAATTATTCCAGCTCCATTTTCAGATATCGATAATAATGATACTAAATTATATTTTATAATTATATCATTGTATTATATAATATCAGTACCTATTGTATTTAACATATTACAATAATACTATAATCTTAATAATATATATAATAATAATATAATAATCATTGTCATATTTTGTCTATCTTTGAACGGGCAAATGGAAAAAAAGCTAAAGGGTGGGAGTCATCTGTCCAAATGTATACGGTAGAATATTTGTTGCCTTCAGAGAGAGGCCCTTTAAGCAGCGCAGAGATGGGTACTGTGGGAGGGATTGCTTTCAGTCTAGAGCTGCTCAAACGAACTTACTTTGCCATCTTTTACACTCCTAAATCTACAGGGACACAACCCAATGTTTTATTTACTTAGTAATTTTGAAGAGAGATCAGACATTGGTCTTTCCAAAAGGAGAGAAAACTGCAGTTTGGTGAAGTATGACTGAAAATAGGAAATTATGATGGCAACAGCTGCACTGACCTCTTTGTGCTGCCACAGGCATCCATGAACATATTTAGGGGGAAAAGGAAAACCAGTGTTTGTTTAATTGATTTGTGTTAACTATGCCATATAAAAGTCCTGGCAGTCAGATTACCTCTCTTAACAGGGCCATACCCTGAGGTGCTGAACCAAAACCATCACCTTTACCCAGGAGCCCAGGAGGGTACGCAGGGAAGTTTCAAACCCATCCACAGCTGCTGGAGGGGAAGTTTAAATAAACTGTGTGCTTCCACAGCACTAAATCCTCCTACTCATGAAATGCTTGCAGACGATAGCGAAGTGGATTTTTCATGAGGTTAATGTTACTTGAAGGATTCATGTGAATCCTTCATGGGTTTTGCTTTCATTTTCAGTATGACTGAATTTTATGGTATAATCACATCAACGCTTTAATTTTAAATTCAGTTTCAAGTCTTGCCCCAAGGGATGGCTTCAATCACTATGCCTATAGTTAGTAAAAGGCAAGTTTACCTTCTGAGCTGCACAACAAAATGATACAATGCTTTATAGACCCTGTTTTCCTTTTCACATTATTTAGTTCCTCAGACAATAAGCAAATACTTCACTCTTCTAGAGATGAGTTTCATTTCCTTCTTATATACGTTACCTCAAGAATGATTACACTTTGGGCTAATTTTGCATAATGTGGTTTCCGCTTCATCCAGCAGTTTTCGGTGGCTTGTTTATAGGGTTGTGTGGCAAGGAGTCAGGGCTGGCAGCCCTGCCCACCCATGAGGATGCCCCTGCCACATCCCAAGGGCTGCATGGAAGAAACGTGCTACTTAACCTTTCTCAGAAGGATGCTGCAGGAAAGAGGGGGCTTGGAGCTACCCTCTTTGGAAGAGCAGACAAGCCATCAGATGCTCCCTGTGGTCTCTCTGGGAAAAGCACAGCTCACAGGAGCTCTGGGTATTGTGGTTCCTCTCCATAACTGTTGCCTAAAAATAGAGCTGAAATGTGACTGTTCAAGATACAGCCCTGTGGTAAACAAGGAAATCGAGCACATAGCCATGCAAAGCTTTGTTTATTTTTCTGTCATAGTGTGTAAACTGTTAAAATATATTGATGGTAGCTTCTTATTTCAGGACCAATTGCCAATAAATTTAAGAAAACCTTCTGTTGTTCCACTGGTCCAGCTTGCTGCAGATCTCATGAGCTACTTGCATGTTTACAGGCATTTGTCTAATAGGTATTTTGATTCATTTAGCTTACAATGTAAATAAATATTTTTGTAGATATATGCCAAATATTACGAACATTTCTATTATGATTGCCTAAAATTATCCATTATAACTTAACTTTCAGTTGCCTATGACTTGGGTAGACGTTTTCCAGTTTTTACATCAGATTAAAAGTACAAGTCTGTTTTCAAGGAAAAAAAATCAACCCTCAAGAAAACAAACAAACAAAAAAACCACAAATAGCTCAGCCATTTCAAAACACTGGAACACAAGCAGTTTAGCTAATGTTAATCATTTTCCCCCTTTAAATTTTTGTTGCTTAAACATTTCTGAAGATAATCAGGAATCAGCAATTGTGGACTTTAAAAAATATCTTTTGCTTTCTATAAGAAAGCCCATTCACAGAGTTGACAGACTTATAAGTCTTTGATGTGTATGATGGACTTGCTCAGAGCCACAAGGCAGATTAGACACTGGACTTGCTGCAAAGAACTGAGCCTCTCAGGGAAGACATACACAAAATTGATGATGCTTTTCCAGGCTTGCATTGCCAAGGGCAACCATGATTCTGACATTTCCAAACCCTTGAACATCTGAATTTGCAACCTGAAGGATCCTATACCTCAGCTTGCAGTGTAGGCATTACCTGGTGTGTTTGCATGCATGCCCATAGCTGTTTGCTGTCCATACCTAAAGCTCTCCTGTGACAGCCTGGAGAAAGGCTGCCTGGGGGGGACTGGCAGGGCAGATTCTTAATGGCCTGGGAATAAGGGATCTAGAAAGCCTAATGATCAACTTCTCTCCTTTCCCAGCTTCTTCTGGATGTGCACAGCTGCATCCTCTCACTGGAGTGGGAGGAGGGGTGAGACAGAGCTGTGTGAGACAGTTGACCTCAGCTATCAAAAAAAGCTGCTGCCCTCCCTTGTTTAGAGATGAACACAGGCAGAACTTGCAATCCTTGCTTTAATGATACCCATTGTAACCTGACTTCCCACTCATCCATTATTTATTGTGAAAGTAGCACGGCCCAATTAGGAAGACTCAAATGCAGCTGAACCTTCTTTGGGACAACTTTCCCTGTCTCCTGTACACTCCTCCTTAACCTCTACTTCTTGGGAGCTAGGACAGTTTATTTTACCATATGTGTTCTTTAACCCTGGCAGCTGTTCTCCACAGCTCACTTGTGCTCTGGCAAGCTAAGGAAGTCCCCTGACATGCAGGTAGCCAGTCAGAAGACCATGCAGAGAATCTCAAGAGTGCATGGAAGAAAGACTCCAGGAGCCTTGTTCTTTGCCACACCACCACAGTTCACCATTATTATACCATTTCTGGCACCCCTGGCTATTGACAGGAGTAACGATCAGCACTGGGAGCAGATTAACCACACTGAGCAGAAATACTGCAAGGTGGAAGCCATAAACTGGGCTGCTTTCCTTCTCTGATGACACCAAAGCATCAACAACCCAGAAGAGATAGAAAGAGGACAAAAAAAAAAGAGCATGGAGTTTCGATCGGTGAGGATCCAGAAATGTCTATGTTGAATGATTGTAAAGGTCATGTGACCCTTTATAAACAAACAATGTCTCACACAAGTTTTTTAATGGAGTCCGCATCCTGTGTCTTGCTGTCCTGCTTCCTCTCAGCACTGCTGACACGTTTCCCACTTAGTGTAGTTACCTTTGGTTACCTCACCAGCACTTCTCAAATGGATATCTATCAGTAACCAGATCCTTCCATAAAGGGGGAATTTATTCCCTAAACCCATCCATCATACTCTAAGGTTCATCTCAGTTCTCCAACATTCTTGCTGTTTCTCCTCCCAGCTTGGGAAGATGATGCCCACACATTTGTCATGCAGCAGGAACGTCAGCCAGCCCATGAAGGTAGTGGGGGCGGGCAAACTTTGTGGTTTTTCCTCTGCAACTGACTGACCCTTCTTTCCGCTGATTTGTTGTACTTTCATCCGGCTTTGAAAAATCCTGGTTCAGTATTTCAGTGGGACTGGACACTGGTCTGAGGTGTTTGTTCTTTTCCTTTCGGTTTTTCACGGGCATTTGTCTTTAGTGTCTCTCCTAGAAAAGGATCTAGGAACCTAGCCTAAACATTAAAGCCTTGCTGGGTACCACCATAAAACCTGTGACGTGGACACCTAACTTTACTTTACATTTAAAAAAAAAATATCATGATGCTGAGTGCAGTAATGTTTACTGATGTCTTTTTACTAAATGCACACCTATAGTTTTTGTGCAGCCGATCTCAAAAATGACAAACATGGGACCTACTGAAAATAAGCTGAAAACTGCACAGAGGAACAAGGCAGGGATGCAAAGGATTTTGTTGTTGTTGTTGTCTTTGTTGTTAAGGATGGCGTGAAGGAGGGGTAGCGATGAATGCACCGTCTTTCATTGCCTCAGCAGGACAAGAGCTGTGCAGGGGCATAGGCATGCTCAGTGCAACAGAAGGGAAAACAAGAGGGCTGCCGCTGACATGCTCTCCGGCATGCAAAAGAGGAACAGAGGCTGCAAGAAGATGCCACAGGGAAGGAAGAAGTAAATACAGAAGACAGTTGGAGAGTCCCTAGATCAGGGGAGGAGTGGGAAGGCGCGAGGCTGGGAATTCACTGAATCCTCTGTGCAGTGGCTCTGGTCAGAGCTTCACCTCTCTTCTCCCTGGGGTGGACAGCAGGAAACTGGGTTATGCTCCCACAACTTCTAGCTGCGTCTGCACATACCCAGGGAGAGACTGCAGCTATACCAGGCAGGGAACATATGGGATGATGCAATGTGGATAAGTGGAAATTTTGCCCAGTTCAAACTATCGGGACAGAGAACAAGGTATGAGCATGTAATGAGGTTAGATGTACTCCTGACTATATACAATATGTATGTTTTAAATGCCTCAGTCCTAAGAATATAGCATTCTCAAAGCACGCTATAAGGCAGTAATCAGAACAGCTATTATTCCTTGTCCTTTCAAATGGGCAGACCTTTTCAGCAAAGTCTGACCCTCGGGAAGAGGGGCCAGAGAAACTAAAGGTCCAGGGCAGCTGGAGTGAAGAAAGGAAAACCAAAGAGAGAAAAGGAATTCACTCCAGTGAACGACACGTAGTGGAGGCAGAATGGTGCAAGGGATGGGGCAGGGGGGAGAAAGTTATGATGAGTGGCATGGAAGATGTAATTGTGTCA
The DNA here is from genome assembly GCA_026546715.1 of Gallinago undulata. NCBI lineage: Eukaryota > Metazoa > Chordata > Aves > Charadriiformes > Scolopacidae > Gallinago > Gallinago undulata. The sequence continues at coordinate 117,406,051 of JAOTQQ010000001.1, read as the reverse complement.
TTGAAGGTCAGAGAAGAAAAGGGCAAGTGCAAAAAGAGGCCAACAGGGCTGGAGGAGGGGGAGACCCTGCAGGAATAATTGTGTGATGAGGTCTCCTTGGAAAAATGAGTGGTGCTGGGGTACTGGCTTTCCCAGCATTCCGGGTAGGAAAGTTTTATTTACAGCTCTCTGACTTTGCACTTACATCCAATGGCTAAAACTGCCTTACAGTACAAACCAAGTAGCTATTATTTCTTCTTGGACAAAAAAGAAGCTCAGAAGTTGTTACTGTTCATGCTGAGGAATTTGGCACTGGCAGTAGTTGTTCTCATGTGCTTTTATACAGGTCCCCATCACCCAAAGTACCCAAGCGCACAAGGAAGTTGACAGAGTCAAGGCAGCCAGGTACAAACCTGCCTACGGCATGTCATGTTCATTGCTAACACTTTTGTAGTTCATTTGAGACAGCCTCTGCTCATACTGCTGTACGCTATGTACTGAAAAGAGAACTTCCAGCACACACATTTAATGCACATTTGTAACAGGAGATTAGAATTTTAAAATATTTCTCAAGAATTATCAAGAGTTATGCCAGAAATTATATGTACATCAAAAGCACTTCTAAAGTGCAGGAGGCTGCCTGGAAAAGCTGATTTTTAGATTGCACATACCGTGGTATCATGACAGCTTTTTACTGAGAGTTGTAGCATGTGAGCGTGTGTTTGCACTTTTATTGTGGATCCTTGTTCTGCTGCTGAAGGAGCTATAGCCATTCTTAGATTCTCTAAAAGATCTTTTTAATTCTCAGGTCTCTCTGTGGGAGGTTGGAGGCCAGCTATTCTTTCCACTTGAAGAGCAGGTACCTAGAATTCTTGACAAGTAAATTTCTTTGTAAGCAGACAAAAGTGGGCTAAAAGCAAAGACACTTGTTAAGAGCTATTTCACTACATATAGAAACTGAGAATTGTTGGGTCTTATCGTAACTTGTCACCCCTTTTCTAGCACATGCTAAGGACTATTATTCTTGAAGAAAATACTTTTTTCATAAGCAAAAAAAAAAAAAAAGCGTATTTGTATTGGTCATTAAGACAGAATATAAAACATCCCTAATAAAATTATTCAACAAAGCCAAATAATGTATCTAAGTGCTCAGCTATGAAAATTTAAAATATTCACTGATTTTATGTATCAGTGGATGAAAAATAAGCCCTCAAGAATTAAGTTTACAACAAGTTTTTTTCTGGTTTTATGCAGAGGATGTTCTCAGGTGTGTTCTGGACACGGGCAACATGATGCTAATGCAGAACCCAAACCTTCTTCCACAATATTGTACCCAAGGAGAAGTCACACCTGCCGGCAATGGCAGACCAGAAGAGTAGAAAACTCCTGAAGAGCCAGTAGCTTACCTCAGTCATTGTTGCAGTGCTAAGCTTCCTACAAAGATTTCCAAAACATTGAGCCTCCCCATAAAATAAAAAAAAATTAGTAAAGATGCAGAAAACAACCATTTTAATTCTGTAATACAAGTATTATCAGACATTTAAATGTCCCTTTCAAACATGTCTGATTTTGGTTTTGTAGCCAGAGTATGTTTCTCAGTGGCTAATTTTATTTCAGACTTAGTCACCTAAATCAATATTTACTGCAACGATTCAGTAGAACCACTAAATAAGACATGTCTTTATAATCACAGTGTCTTAATATTTTATTTTAAAAGACATCAATTCTAAGAATTGGGATGTAAAAAATATAACCCTGAAAATGTCCACTCTAATTTATGTGCACTGGACACAGTTTAATGTAAGAAATATAACCATGAAATTGTCCACCCTGGTTTATACGCACTGGACAAAGTTTACTGCCATAAATGAGTGCCTGTAAAGCAACAGCACCATGCTATTTTAATAATTCCTTTATATTGCATTAGGTGAACAAACCTTTAGGAATCATTGACTGCTTGTCATCTAATAATACACTTTTTAGGTTATGTGAATAAGAGAAGAAATATCACCGTTATCCACATGATATATTCGTTATGCCATCAGCTCTCCATTATCTGGGACAACCTGGGCCAGAGAGACACCATGGACAGGAAAACCCAGTGCCAGTACTGCTGCAGACCCAAGAGTCACTCTGGCATCTCTGTACCACATTCCAGTTTCTGCAAGTGCTCATTAGTCAAGCCGGCTCCTCACAGATAAGATATGGAATTATGACTGTACCAGTGACACAGTCTACTCATGGCTGAATAATCTTCCCACAGGCTTTTGGGAGTGAATGATTTTAGCAGTTAGGCTCTCAGAAACTTGATTTTTAAAATCTTAGTCAATGTTCTTGACAATGAGGCATCCTTTATTTTCTATTATTTTTCTTTATTTTGCTGCTTTTCCTGATATTACATTTTAAACTGGCCTTTAAGTTTATGCAGCTCTACATATAACTTGTATAGAGCAGCCATCCTAGAAGCAAATAATGAATCCATTGTGTGATTTTTCTTATTTTAATTGTTGTTTGATTTTGATCTGACAATCTGTTTGTTTTACATTTGTTGAGGACCATTTAAATTATTGTTTAAAGCTGGAAGGCATTCCTGACGTGGCATAAAATATTAAACATGTTTATATTTTCATAGAGCAGTACTAATCCCCTTTCCAAGACAGATCCTGTCTGTTAAGACAACTTCTTAGACCTTTCTCATGTACATCCACTTTCAAATCAGGATAATCAGAGCTTGCTAGTCCTACCCCAGCACGCAGAGGCAATGAGAGTCATCGTCATGTTTCAGTGTGCAATTTTGTTCAATAGCAAATTACATTAATGTAATTTCATTTCCTGTGGGTTTGTGTCCTTCTTCTTTAGATCCTCTCTCCCACTGGGATAACCCCAGGCAGGTTGTCCTCTGGTCCGCACATCCTCTCCTAAAGGGACCTCCCCGGGACTGCCTGCTGGGCAGCTGGCCTGCTGGTGCCATGTGCCTGCCCTGAGAGACAGCCCTCTCCAGCACAGCCGCCTCCCCACCACATGGCACTCAGATAATAAGAGGGTTGCCATGAACACCCAGAACAATACTTTTGTGAAATGACACCCAAAGTACATGTCCTGCACCCTGGGTAAGGCCCGATTGGATACTGTTGGAAGGTTACATGGGAGTGCAGGATCTCACTCCTGCTGCTGGTAGTCACCTGCTCCTGAAACAAGCTATCCCTGACTCCCACAGAGGTTTTGTCTTGGAGGGACCTAGCTGGTTCACCCCAAAAAGAGAGCTCCAGAGAGGACTAAGATGTGTACCACACAGGGCAGCCGGGGAAGCAGAGCCCAGGAGCACCTGGAGAGCTGTGTGACTGGGTAACACAAACCCAGATGAGGCCCATGATGCTCACCATCGCACACCCAGCTCTCCCCACCTCCAACATCCCATTGTTTCACCCCAAAAAACTGCCACCTTCCCAGGTTGCTGGCTGAGCAAGAGGAGACCTGCAGCGGGCCTGGGTGCGAGCCATCACCAGTCATTGTCTGGGACAGGCATGAAAATCTGCTTCCCTCCCCAAGCAGGAGCTGAGCTGGTCACTCTCTTCCACCCAGTTGTGATATCAGCAGGAACAAGATACCTTCCTGATGTCTTTGGGCAGTGGGTTTCAAACACATCTGAGGGAGCTGGCTACAAGCAATCGCACATATCTGAGTTCCTCAGAAAAGTCAAATAAAATTAAGCCAAAAAAGGTGGAAATTAACTTTGACACCCCCTCCAACTATCTTGAAGTGCCTTTTCTCACAAAATAAAACAACACCTTAATGATAATAACTCATTTTTTCTTTCTTTTAGCTTTTTCTGTGTTAGTGAGACGGTGAGAGTCAAGGAGATTTTAGAACAAATTACTTCTTTTTTGTTTACTTGTTTGTTGTTCAGTTCCTTCCTAGTACATAAGTTTTGAGCTTTTATGTTTTAATTGAGGTAATTTTGTCGTCTGCAAGTTCATCACATTAATGCTTTCATTAGTAAAAAGACAAAACCTCACCCATTTCATTTTATGCTTTTTGAAGTGAATTCTCCAGGATATAAAGCCCCCCTCTTTGCTCGTTCCATTAGCAATATTTACCCTTTGCATTTGTCATTTATTATAACCTTTTCTCTTGCATCATCTAATTTCTTATTAGAAATGTGCGCTTTTTAAATGTTAGATACTGTTTCTCATCATGTGTTTCATCACTGGTAAAAATACAGCAGGAGTGCAGCTGGTGGAATTCAGTTGTTTAGTTGTTGGGTTTTTTTAATCAAGCCCTTTGTTTTTCTTTCTTTTCATCCTTATGCAGAAATAGCTATTTAAAGTAATAAGCATTATTTTGAAGACATACTCAAGCACTGTGTGGGGAGTTCCCTTTGGTGATACAGTTCTGACTTGCATACCATTCTGCCTTGTCATCTACGCAGAAAATCATTAAGACCTTACAACCCACACCTGAGAAGATTTTCTTGGCCAGAAATCTCCACAGAGCTGTCCATCCTAGCTTTCAAACCATTCTCCAGTACCACCAAGCATGTCATCAGAAGCAAACTCCTATAAAGTACACCAATCACATCTAGACTGTTTCTCATCAAACAATATAAACCCCAGAAACTCTTGTTCATCACAACTGCAGAGGAAATGCCAAACAGTAGAATAATCCCGGATCCTATCCCTGACTGTCCAGGAATACAATATACTTTATCCAGTGCATGACAGCATGCAAAGGAAACTAAATAACCATTTTGCCCAAGGAAGAATTCACACAAAATACCTATAGAGGAAGAAACGCTTACTTGCCAGTGGGTGAATGTTTCTCACAAAGGAGACATTTCACCCTAATCCTTCAGTCCTGTCCCCCAGAAGAAACCTCCTGAAGATGAGCTTGGAAACTATGAGCTTATTTAATAACTCTGTGCTATCCCAGAAGCCAGAGACTTAAATATATTTTTGACATTTTATAAATTCTGTTCTCCACCACTAACCTCTCCATATTCCACAGGTTTAAAAGTATGAGTCTCTCCTTTTTCCCCCAGGAGGTAGCAAGCTTGAAATTTCTCCATCTCTTATGCATTTTCCCCTCTCCTGCAGTATGTTTCATACTTCACACATACCAATCAACTTTATTTCTAAGTGATAATCTAATTGGTACATAACCAGCTAAACTCTGAGCAATCATTTTCAATTCGTATTTGTCTTACAGACTTACATACAACCATGGAATTGGTTGGGTTGGAAGGAACCTTTAAAGATCATTCAGTCCAAGCCCCAGATCTTTGAAATCTGTTGCTTTTATTTCAGTCCTGAAGAATGGCTTCATATGTCTGAAAGCTTGTCTGAATTCTTCAACTATGACAGTTGGCATGTTAAAAATTATTTCCTCTTCCTACAAGCCTCATAGCTGCAGCAAAATATTATATCATCTTTATCTGACATTCCATAATCAATGTATCTATGCATTGTTAAGGTGCTAGAAAAGCCACACTAGACTTTATAATTATTTCTCAGTTTTTAATTAAGCCTGCACAGTATGTAAACATATAACAATATATTACATACACATGTATGACTGGGAGGGACTTCAGGCTGTGAATTTTCGTTTCTCATTTACTCCCATGTGAACAGTTGTGTGTTTATACCATTGCATTTTAGACTTTTATATATTTATTTAATACTTCTAATAAAATTGACACTGATTTTGATTATCATGGGATAGATTTATTAACTATAATTTTCCTATGCTAAATACATCAGCCATTTTTACAAATGTAAAAATACATTTTACAAATGTACAAAATAACAGAATTTATAGATTATTCAATCTTGCAGTGCTAGGGATATCTGTGAAGTCACAAAAAATTCTCTGTGCACAAGGAAAGAATAACAAGTCAAAGCTAATTAGTGTGGTGGCACCCAGGGAGGAGAATTTGCTTACTGTCTTAGAATTTTACACACCTTGGGTGAGCTGATCAAGCAGTAAGTGCATTGTGACAAGCTGCAAGGCTGATTATACACTTTTGTTTGTATTTGTTTAAAATAATATTTCCATTCTAATATAAAGTCATTTCCTACGTGCATGTGTAGTGCTTACTTAGGCAGGAATAATACTTTTTTTTTCTCATTTACAAGACAGCTGGTTTTAAAATTTTACGTTCACAGAAGCTGAGTAAAGCACTCAACGTAAGTTATTTCTTGCCCCTTTAGTCTACAGTAGGTTTTAGTGGGAGAAGCTCCCTTAAGAGATATGTGCCAGAAGAGGGGGAAATGCATTGATGTACTACAGCTATGTGGGAAATGGTTAGATAGGCAGTTGTAATATTTATTAAGCTTAATCTTTTATAAAAGCTAAAACTTTTACCTTGTACTTTTCTTTAATCAGATAAAGAAATAATGGATTTAGCAAGAATAACAGAGCTCTCTAGCAAGTTCAGAGAAAATTCAGTATGTGTTTTGCTGTAACAATTTGGAATGCGGAATGACAGAATCCTAGCAATATTCATTGAAATCAGGCAACTTATTCTTCCTTTATATTTTTTGTATCCAGCCAGTATGAGAGTGAATATTATCAGTCAGAAATGTAGATGGTCTTTCATGAACATATGAAAGAAAAATGAGACAGGCAACAACATTTTTCCTGTTGTTTTTCTGCTTCTGATGCTGTTTCTCTGTATAATATGAAGACCTGAAGTCTGTATATGTGCTCCAAGTTAAATTAAATAGAGTTACAATAGGAATCCTCAATTTGTGAGCTTCCTTTTTGTTCTTTGACTAGGAGATTATAGACCTATGAAACAATATTCCTTCCAAAAAATTAAGAAACAAAGTTTGAGAAAACTCTTTTCCAATGGGTTTGAATGAATCAGGTACTTATCCCAGATAGTAAGAAGTACTAATGTGACTTAAAGTACTCAGTAATAAATTTTGCTATTGAGGGCATCTATATGGCTTTCAGGGATGACCTTTGCTCACCATTAAAAGTAAGTGAACAAGAAAGTATCAGCCGCATGTAGAAACTGGAAGAAAAACCCACAAACGAGTATGATCTTGATGAATTCTTCACATGTATGAGATCGGGCCAGTCTTTCATGTACTAGCTCTTGCAAGCACCATTGGCATCTAAATTCAGCATCCTTAAGCCTACTCCAAGATGCTACACCTGAAAAATGTGTGCAGCACAATGACCCCTACATTCCCTGAGTCCACTTTACAATTTAAAAACAATTTTTTCAGACAGTAAATTTATGTGTGGCTCCCAAGAACAATTTGGACCCCAAATTTTCAATCTACGCATGGAACAATGGTCATCTTGTAAATTCTACTCCCTGATACAATGAATTAAGCCTTTGAAGGAGGGAAACAAGCAATAATGCTTGACTGAAGTCAAACAGTGAGTATCTTCATGTACAGGACAGATACCCACTTGGAAGATCAGCCATTTCCTGAACAGCTGACCAAAATTCGAATCATACAAACGTCCATGGACGCTAAGCAAAGGGCATAAACACTATTGAATCAAACAGCTGTTTGCTATTAGAATGAGAGTTCTCAAGTACTATGTAGGTAATATTTGGACAGTGTATCCCATTGTTTAGGATAAGTTAAAGAAACTGTTCTCTGGAAATAATTGTTTCTGCTCAGACTCCCATTATCGCATCTCTTTTCTCACCCTATCTTTCTCTCCCATTAGCTGCCAGGGCACCTCATCTATGTCTGGTAAAACAGATAAGTGGTTGTCATCAACCCCACTGCATGAATTACTCATTATATCTGCTCTCTGAATACTTCAGATGCTCTGAGCAGCACATTTCTCTTCCTCTGGCCCGGGCGGTTTGTAATACCCTTGCAGTCTGCATGCTGACTAAGGGAAACGTGAGCTGCAGCGTTCCTCCTGGCCCTGACCGCAGGCACTCGCTTGTCAGTGGGCTCCTTGCTCAGCTTGCTTGCAGCTTGCTTGCTTCTGGGCAGATGCCCCCTTTGTTGAGAACCCGACTTTTGTATCACCTAATGCTGGCAAGCTGAAAGTTACATTGGCATTTCCACTTTCATTATGCCAAGAAAGGGTGGAACAGATGATCCTTGAGGTCCCTTCCAAACTGCTATTCTGTGATTCTGTCTCCACTGCTTTGGGACAAAGGAAAACAGCTCCAGAGGGCAATGGTGGAGTTGGGCAAATCGTGCTCAGGGAGCGTCTGCCTTTCCCCATGGACTGCACAGGGACACCAGGCGGCCACATCCCACAAAGTGCCCCATTCGTAGGTGGGTACAACCTGGTGAGATGTATCCAGCTGAAACGACCATTGTTTAACATGCCAGGAGCCTTGTTCTCCTTTGAAATAGAGACTGACTTATGATGGATTTAGCCCGCTAAGTAGGGGCTAGATCTGTGCTGAGCTGCAATCAGCCGCAGCCTTTCAGCCATGTGTTTTTGATACTTGTAACATTCCTTGAATTAAGGTTCAAGGAAAACTTCAAAGTCTACTATTGCTCAGTGAAATGAATACTACTAATGGCATTAATCCATGGACTTCAGTTGGACTATCCACCTGAGAAGAGTAAGGAATTAGCCTTTTCTAATGATGTATAGTCACAAATAAAAATCCTTAAGAACTGCTGGCATTTTGGTTCATCTACCAAAAGTCTTATTCAGAGAACAGAAAAAAGAACCACACAAAATATGATTTAAGATTTTTTTCTGTGATTTCAGAAACTAAAGGAGTAACTACTTTGTCTCTGGGAAGTTAAAACACATTATTTTGTTCATTTTTGTTTTGTTTTGTATTTTCTGTTAAAGATTTTAAAATATAGAAGTACACCTAAAGATGTATTACTACATGTGCGTATAAAAGTACAAACACATGGGAAAATAAACAATTAAAGGGACATTATGATCTGAAATTTGACTCTCATTTTGACTTAGGAAATAACCCATAATAAGTTTAAAAGCAGAACAACCACAGAATTCTAGTAGTTAAGATTTCAAAAAGAAAAGTAACTTGTTGGTATCAGATTTGTCCATTTGCTCTCAATTTGTAACTGAGAGCAGCGCAAAAGATACAAGTAGTGACAAGTCAGTTGGACTTCCAAAGTGTACTTTTCTAATATTCAAAAAAAGCAAAACACAGAAATAAACTTTTGTTTACAGCATAAACTTTAGCTTTTGTCCCTTGATGTTATTTCCATATATTTAGATCTTGAATTATATTTACCCTCCCAAAATAATAGGATGAAAAAATAAATGGAAAAGAATTAGTGTGCTGAGAAAAAGCAGATGCCTCTGGATGATAAGAGATCTACTTCTATATTGTTTCAGTAGACCAACAGATATGCCTAGTAAAAACAGATGAGCTTTGATGCATACAAGCCTGTTCTCAGATCTAATAAAAGATATCACCTCCTCACAAGTTCTGGCTTGCTTATTGCCTTATACCATCCTGGCTACACAAGACAGTGCTATTGCTCAAACATTATTACTACTACTAACCTCCCAGCTAAAATAACACTACTACTACAAAAGTCCTAGTATGAGTTACTTCATATTTATCAAACATATTGTACATGTATGTAATCTCTCAGAAAGGCTATCAGGCTACATAAAATACAATATGGCATGAAGTCAATATGGAGTATGTTCTGAAGGGACCTGTCACAGTGAGATAATGGAATAGCAATACAATTGCAGTTACCAAAGTTCAGTCTTCACAAATCTGCAATGCAAAGTGACATTTGCCTACTATACTGTTTCATTAAAAGACAAATAATTATTTTTTTAGAGAAGTTTTTTGACAATGGGAACTATTTTTGCAGGTAACTGGCAATAAAACACAAATAGCTGAGAAAAACTGCTGCCAAAAAAAAGAAGATTGGAGTGACAAACATGTAACTAAAAGTTCCAATCCCTCTTTAGACTGAAAAAAAACCCCAACTCTCAATCCCAAGAATGAAAAAGAGAACTGATTTTACAAAATTACAAACTTCCTTCCTGCACATATTTTTAGATTTAAGCTTTTCTGACAAGCTCTTTTCTAAATCTTGGATAAAACCACTGATACATGTTTTGGTTCAAATCATGTTGTGTTTGTTTCGTATTTTGTGGTTTACTCTTAAATAATCTTTTTCTATCATTTCTTTCTCTCTGTTATTTTTTTCCCATTTCAAAACTGCATAGTAGCCTTTCTGCTCTCAGACTATCCTGTTTTGAAACTTTTAATGGTTTCTTAATGATACTGGTTTAACACGATCCTGTTGTCTAGCTGTCCCTCTGCCTATCAGTTCCCCTAGAGCCTTTCAGCCAGTTTCAATAAACTTTGAATGAGGGTTAAGGACTTCCAAAAAGACATTAATTCCTACAAGTTTTAGGAAGACTGTTAGTGAGAGGAGGAAGAAACACCAAAGAAGTGCCTACCTTTGGAAAGGCAAGTACAATTTAGTTATTATACCTCCTGCTTTCTATTAGCTAATTAAGCTCCTGACTAGTCCAGCGTATTTAACATAAACCACTTTAGCATGTGAGGTATGTAATTCAAGGTTGGCGGGAGATCAGGGTTGGAAGGGAACAAGATGCTCAGCCATAAGAAAACAAGCGTCTTTAGTTCCGGTGCACACATAGCAACTCTTGTGTTTAGAAACCCTATGGACATGAAAATGACCATCACATAATATGTAATGGATATAATTTTGTGAACAGCACTCCCCTTCAGGTTTATACTGGTGCAATGACAAACACTCTGCCTGCAGAGATGCATTCAGCAAAACTGAGAAAATGGCAGTAATTTGTAAATCTACAAAATCTCTTGCAGTTTTTTGACGACGTTCTTATCTAGCACACTTAAGAACACCATTGACAAGTTTTAAGAACAGTTCCCTTCTTCTCTCACTTTACTTCTATGGCTGGAAGGAAGTCAGATTTCTTCAAGGTTCATGTGGATGAAGAGGACCATATGGTTGTCAAATCAATTTGTTGAACTCTGTCCAAAGCCTATGAGATGGATGCTTTTCACATGGACACCACATGGTTTATCCGAGGACAGTTCGGCTAGAAACCAACTAGACAGGAAAAATAAAGTATTTGGAATTGCTTCCTCTCCAAAAGATGGACGAGACACACTTTTGGGCCTGTAAATAGAAGTTTTCACAACCAGTCTCTGTGATATCTTCTAAGCATTTGGTAGACATACAGAGATTTTTTTTTTGTTTATGCTGTTCATTTAACCCTTATTTGAACAACTAAAGGAATAACAGGAATATGTCACACCATATTTTTCTTATCATAAGAATGGTTCCTAATCAGAAACCATTCTTTCTGCAACGTAGGAGACAACAGACCCCTACAAAATCTTCTTCTTACCAAATTTTTATGATTTCTATCTAAGCATACATTCTTTTGTATCTGTAAGTATGGAGCATAAATTGAGTTTACCTGCTTCCATGAGTCTCACTCACTCCAACATCTCATACAACCAGAAATCAAAAGTGGAAAGATGGAACATTATGACTATGAAAAGAAATCTTGTGTTGATGTGTGGAATGGTAACTAAAGCAGCCGTCTCAAGAGAGACTAAAATGAAATGTCCATCCTCTACCTTTATTAGTAACAGAAAAGAGGTATAGCATCACTTCTGAATGGTGTTTGCAACTTCTTGATACATTACTTCTATGGGAATTTTTTTCTTAATTTTGAATGTTAATTTATATGCGCAGTAAGTAAGTACTGTCTGATACCTCAGTGTGACACTCCACCCCCATCCCCTGGCTTTATTAAACTCAGGATAGTATGTAAGGTAGAGATTACATCTGAGTTTTGGAATACATACATAATAGCTACATCTTTAAACTTGCTGCATTTGGATTCTGGCTTTGTTCCAAATAGGAAAGTCTAAATATGTGGTGTCTAGATATAGTAATTATATGCTAAACACTTTAAACTGATGTTAATTATTTGTTATTGCAATAGCTTTATTGGATTTTGCTTATCAATTTAAGGGATACAGAGGGCAAAGTTCTCACTGGGAATTTTCCCATCAGATACACTAACTGCCTACGATCTCAGCTATTAAATATAGATATATCAGGGCACTAACAGCGCCCCTCAGCAGCATATCTGGGGCCCTCCCCACACCCCTGCCCAGGACTCCATTCCAGCCCAGCCAAGTAGGGATGTGCCCAGTGCCCAGGGCTGGGGCTGCCCCAGTGGCACCGGCTGCTCCCAGCTGGGGCGGTAGGATGGATCAAGGCTGCCAGGGCCTGCTCAGATACCCTGGGGAGCCCCCAGTGCTCCCGGCCCTTGAGGAAAAGCTGGTCCTTGGGGTGCCCTGACAAAACGTGTTTCCCATGGGAAACATCTCTGCACATCTCTGGAATTGCCTTTCGTTTTTGTCATGCCTTACCCAACCAACAGTACATAGCAACATGCACACCGAGTGTGAGTGTGAGATACTGTCCAGTGTGCATGTGTTGTATTTGGGGCTCATTATTATTCTCGGTATGAAATATCATTTAATCATCCATATAAATGTTCTGTGACCACTACGATATAATTACAATTTACATCAGAAATGAAAATGGTTAAGAACAGTTCTTTTTCGAAAGGAATGACATCTTACCATCCGATGTTGCACAAAATGGCATATACCCACATACCCACACACCATTATTGCCAAAATACTATCCAAAATATATGCTACATAAACCAAAGACTTGGGCAAGTGCAAAGTACTCTTTTCCTTACTGGCAGTCAAACACAGGCTTAAATAAGTCGACAAAAAATTACATAAACCAAAAGCACTACTTGTGCTTAAGTGATTTACTGGATTGGGCCCAAAAATATTGAAAATGTTGCAAGATTGACCCTTGATGTGATCCCTCACAACAGATTTTAATGTCCAAGCAGTAGCTTGTTTGATTCTCAAGCTGTATTTTATCTTTCTAAAAGAAACTTTCCTTATCTGCTACACTACCTATTCTGTTTCCCGAGAGTTGATTGATACTATGTAATGCCACCTCTGAGAGACTCAACCGGAAGGAAAAAAAAAAAGTTATTTCATGGGTCTGTGGTAAAATTCTGCTTTCTCTCTTCTGTCATTACTCTTTCACGCTACCCAGTTGCAGAGCTCCATGGCATTACTGCACCGGCAGTGTTAAAAGTTTCATTTCGATCTATGGGGCGGCGCAGCGTCAACCAGAGTTTAATAGCTGGGCATAAATGCAGCTATTAACATAGAGATTTTCTAACTTCTGTATCAATCCCTCACCAAAAATGATTTGTTTTTCATTTCTTTTGGGCTAGTCAATGAGCAACATAACCAGCTGGTTTGTGACTGGTTTCACTTTTTGTTTGATGCGTGGACTGCAGTGCGTGAACTAGGAAGCCTATAGGGAAACGCTTCCATTCCCCACATTTTCGCACTGGATTAAAGATGTTACAAAAGTACTTTTAATCACACCAAGGTTTGTGTAAAGAGGGGAATTAACCAGGAGGACTACAGAGGAATAAATTATTCTGTCATGGTTCTCTGCGGGGCCACTTGTTTTAGAACAATTAGTGAGTTTTCCAAGTGCCTACCGAGTTCTGTCTTCATACCACAGATACTCTTTAATCAGCAATTTACCTCTCTCGTATCCTTTCCATAGTTGCTGCACAAAGATAAACTGGTAGCAATAACTTGTAGTACCGGGGAGGGAAGGAAAACAAAGCAACAATCTTTTCCAAAGGCATCATACAAGACAAGCCGTGGCAATGCCCCCAGAGAACTCCGGAAGCCCGAGTGAAGAGGGATGGGTGCAGATTTTTGTTTGGGAGAAGAGGAAGAATTCCTCAGTCAGATGTCTGGTGTGCAGTTTGCTTGTTCAGTAACCACAAAGTGCCATTGCTGTCCCAATATCTTCTTTTATTTGGTGCCATAAATAGCTGTCTACTTCAGCCTATCGTGACCTTTGATTAGCACGGCTACAAACGACTGCTGGTCTGTCAAAGCACTTCAGAATATACTTTTAAAACATGAAGGAGGTCAAATACAAAAGTAAGAGAATAAACATGACGTATTTTTTCCTCATACAAATGTAAAATTCTTCTTATTTCTCATTATGCTTCTGCAAACTGTACATAAAGTAGAATCCAAAATCAGAAAAATACCACCAGAAAGCTCAAGAGGAATTGGTTCTTAGTTTCTTCCAAACCTAAGGTTTCAATTAAATTAATCAGAGCTGCTTCTCTTCCTCTTGGCTGAAGGAACCCTTCTTCACAAGAGGGAATACTTGCTACAAGTTGTACCAGCATTGTTTCCACAAGTATTCATATTTATTTTTTTGTGTGTTGACTTTTATGTGAACTGACAGTCAATTTCTTGGCGGACAATTGCCCACATTATAAAAATCCACTGATGTGTCACTGTTTGGCTCTGCCAAAAAAGCTAGTTAGAAGGAACACAATATTTGGCCCGTCATTAAACCAGGGGTCTACTTAACAATAAAAAGAAATGACCATCAATAAACACAGCGGTTCAAGGATAAGAAGTGTCAAAAAATACACAATTGTTCGAAATGCTCTTGTGCCTCCGTAAGTCACCATGAACAGCGAAGAGCTTGAGTGAGAACCCTGTGGCACAGAAGGGAAGTTAAAGGCATTACAAGGGCAGTAATTTTAAATGCTTTCCCAGGAGAACTGGGTAAACTGAAAACAGGAGGAAAAGCCCAAAGTAATTGATAAGGGGAAGAAAAAAAAAAAAAAAGAGGACAAAAAAAACCCACAATAACACGCTCAGGGGCATGAAAACCACGGAGGTAAGAAGGGCTGTTTGTATGATTACACCTATTTCCAACCCAAACATGAACAGGCTTACGCTTACACAGATTTTCAGCACAGTTATGGCTTAGTTTTATTGTTGGTGAAGAAAACTCATGTAAAACTATTCTCTTGGTAAACAAACTATTGCATTTTTACAGTGATGAAGCAGCTGCCATTCTTTCTTTTGTTTACAGAATAGTTAACACTGAGACATACTTCAGATTTCCTTCCTAAATAACACAACCTAGTGATTAGTAAAAAAAAAAAAGGATTAACTCCTAACTTTGTTAAAATAGGAAATAACAGTAGATATCACAACTTGGTTTTGAGCTCTAGCTTTTTAAAGAAAAACACCCACCCAGAGCTCCTGCAATGAGCAACTGGTATTTTAGTCTTTGTCACTGCATGGTCCAAAAGATAAACATTTTGCACAAGAGTTAAGGCTGTTAGCCCTAGCCTCTTGAGCAAATTCCAACCCAAGCGACCTAAATTCCTCCTGTGTTTTCAGATGGATACTGTATTTTTCACTTCCTGCTCTGAAATTCTTGAATGATGTTGTTAAAAGGGGACTTTGACCTCGGAATACAAACACAACAAAAAAATTAAGCACCATTTCAAGTACTCTCTGAGACGAAGTTCCCCATGTCTGCCAAATTTCTGTCCTTCCACAAAGCACACTTCCGCATTTCTTTCCAGGTTTTAAATCCATGTCTAAAATCTCCCTGATTGCTACGTAAAGTATCTACATAGTCTGGGATTCGACTGACTTCACACTCCATAAAGCAGCCACATAAATGCAAATGTACCAAAAGGGAGAAACATAAGCAACAAAGGATCCACTTGGCTTTTTAAAACGCTGGTGCCCCCCAACCAGGTACTTGTTCCGAGGGAGGCAGCGTTGCAGCGAGGAATGGAGTCACCCCTGCCTGCACCCATGTCAGCTCCGCGGGCCCTGTTCAAAGCCCGCTGCCAGACGCCAGGCCCGAGGCCTGGCCAGGGCCCAAGGCAAGGTCCGGCCGGAGCCCAGCTGACCGCTGCGCAGGCCGCAGCCGCCGAACACCCACCGCACCGCTCCGCCTCTCCCCCCGCGTGCAGCCCGGGGTGTTGCCGGCTCCGGGCGGTGAGCGCACAGGCCGCACCACCTCGGCACAGCGTAACCGCTGGCGCCGCTGCTTTGTCCGCCCTCCCGTCGGACGACCCATCGGCAAAGCGGTCGCCGTTTAGAAGCCGTCCCCAGGCCTGAGGGGACGAGCCGGCGGAGCCCAGCGAGCTGGCGGCGACGGGAAGAGAGCCGGACCGGGTTCAGCCGGCAGCGCCCGAGCTGACGTCATTATCCGGGCCCTCCGCGCGGCTCGCCCGGCGGGTCACAATGGAACCCGCTCGAGCCCAACCGATGTGAAACGGCCGCCGGCGCGCGTGCGCGCGCACCGCCTCTCCCTCCCCTGCCCCCTCCCCCCACCCCCAACCCTGCCGCCTTCCTCGTGCGCGCGCTCCCCGGCACACACAGGGGTGGGGGCAGGCAGGCCGCGGCCTGGGCCTCGCCGCCGCCGTGTTGAGTGACAGCCCCGGGGGGGACACACAAAACACACACGTCGGGAGGGGGGGCGGATAGCGCGTCACGCCGTTCAGGTGGCGGAGCCGCTGCCGCGCTAGGTCGGGGCCTGCGGTGCGGGACGGGCCGGGGCCGCCATCTTGCCCAGGGCCCCGCCAGACGGAGGTGCGCCGCCGCCGCGTCTCGCCTGGCTCCCTGCCTCCCTCCTCCCCCGCCTTCCCCTCCCCCCCCCGCACGCACGGAGCCGTCAGCGCAGAGCTCCCGCCGCCCCGGCCGGCCCCACCGCTACCACCTTCCTGCCTGCCCCCACCCCCCCGTCCGCTGCCGCCCAGCTCAGCTCAGCTCCGGGTCCCGGCGTGAAGCGCCGGGGTTGCGTGTGCGCCCCCTCCCCCGTGTGCGCCCGGTCCCCGGACGGGGCGGAGCGGAGCGCGCAGGCCCCGGCCAAGCCCCAGCCGGAGCTGAAGCCCCAGGGCCGCCGGGCAGGAGCTGGTGACGCAGGAAAAACGCCCCGGCGGTGCCGCCGGCGCTGGAGAGAGCGGAGCAGCCAAGGGCCGGGATCTGAAGCGCGGGCAGCGGCGGCACCTTCGCCCTCCTTCTTCCCGTCGCTGTACACGGCGCCCGCCCGGGGTGGGTGTGTGTGTGAGGGAGGGGGGGAGAGACCAGGAAAGCGGAGCCGCCCCCTCAGTCAGCCGGCTGCACGCCCGGGATCGCGGGGCCTGGCATGAGAGTCTGCCCTGCTGGCTGCCTGGGATGAGGCAGTCCTCGGCCGCGCTTCTTCGGCAGCACCCAGGAGGGCACCGGGCCGTCGCAGCAGCAGCCGCGGGACAAGGGGAAGCCGTGCGGGGGTGAGTGGTGGAGCGCCGTACCCGGGCGGGGCCGGGACCGGGGCTGGAGGCCGAGGCCGGGAAAGCGGCGAGGCGAGCAAGCTGTTTGTGCCGCAGCCGGCCGCCGCCGTGCCGAGCGGAGGGAGGCCCTCCCCGGGGAATGGGGCTACCTGGGCCCAGGGTGCGGGACCGCGGGGCGCGGCGGGGAGGAGGGGGCGAGCCGGGGGCGGCGGGGGGGAGGGTATGGGGGGTGTGGGGATAACGGGCGGCGGGTGGCGGCAGCACCTCCCTCGCAGCCCCTGGCGTGTGGCCCTGCATCGCTGGTGTTTTGGAGGGCAAGGGAAAATGGCTGACGGCTCCTCATCCTCTCCCCGGCTGCCGGGGGGTGGAAGTGCTCCCCGCCCCGCGCCTCTCGGGGGGCTCTGCTAGCCGCCGGGCCGCCCCTCCCGCCGGGCCGTGTGTCGTCGTCGTTTCCCCTCTCCCCCCGGTACAGCCGGGCGAGGAGGGCCCGGTAGCTCCCCGCAGCGCGGCACCCAGCTTTGCCTCCCCTGGTTCTCGCTTCCCTTCGCACCGAACGCCATTACTGAGGTGGAGTGATTGGAGCCGTGTAGGCCCGGGCGACGCCTGGAAATCAGGCCCTGCCGAGGCGCTTTTCCTACCGTCTCAATGAAAAGCACCAGCTCGTTCACGCCTGCTGTAAACATTATTAACACGTAGGCCACTCCTCTAGTCTTCGGCTTCCAGCAACCCTATTTCGACGCACAAAAAGCGTTCGTGGCTTTTTGCATCTTCTTCCTCTCATTCCCCCGGCTGCTTCCCCTCGAAGTTATGTCTTAGGGCTTGTCTGTTGCGATTTATTTTAGGTGGTATAGACCCTCTCCCCTTGTGCAAGGTGTGCAGCAGGGGTAGTTGCGTGCAGCTTGGCCACGGTTATTCTCTGTTATTGTCCTCAAGAAAACCGAGGATTTTGCCAGTTAGATGGGGTTTTTTGTGTGTTGGTAATCACTCTGTTAACGTGTGCTGTCCCACTTTGTGCGGCATTGTTTGTATATAGAGATAATAGCCTTTGAAAATATTTTTTTTTGTTCTTAAGTGATTTTGTTCTCATAGAAGCATCCCAAACTATTGAGGTGTTTTTTCAGATGCCATATTTCATTTTCAGGTTTTTCCCTCAGAAGTCCAGTAAAGTATTTTGAAGATTTACAATAACACACAGCCAGATAGAAAAAAAAATATTTCAGAGAAGAATTGTTTTAATTAAATGGTTGAGGAACTCCCAGGCTTACTGTAGACATGTTGTATCTGTCTCAGCTGTCTTCATGTTGTCTGTACAACTTGATTTATCTTCACAGTTCTGCAGTTGTATTCCTATCACTGGACATCTGTATAAGCGCAAAGACCCTATGAAGTCACAGGCTCAAAGCTAGCACAAGGCCCACTTTTGCTGACCTAATTGCAGAACTGGGCCCTGTATTTTTAAAAAGTTGTTGAAATTAGATATTAAGATGCAGTGCTAAGTATACTGGTGGCAACTCTAGTTATGACAGACAAACTAGGCAACCCATGTTTTTCAGCAGGTTTCTCAAATGCCTGACAAATGGATATTAAAATTGTTATGTTTAGGAAGGGACTATTGATGGGTGTTTGGAGGATTGACCTTTGTTGATCATGGAATTGAAATGGTCTCTTTAGTAAGAAGGATTTAGAGGTGAGTGAAATCTGTAGGCAGCTAACTTTATTCTTGATCTTTCGAGGTTTTACTTTCGGAAAGAACTGGCAGGACTCCCCACCATAAATGTTCCTGATCAAGTAACATGTTTATTTCAGCAAAACCTAAGTCATGCATGAAGGTTTGGGGGTTTTTTGTTTGTTGTTTGGTTTTGGTATTGTTTTTTTGTGTGTTTTTTTTTTTTTTAATAATGCTTTTAATTCTTCAAGTTGAAGTAATGTTAATTCTTTGAACCAACAAAGTACAGTAGCTAATACCAAGAATTTTGGGGAAGCATATAACCTACATATATTGATTATTCTGTTGCAATACCCTGATCAATGGTGATGATTAATGATAGCTTTGAAAGAAAAACATAAACATAATTGTGAAGCTGCAGTGGAAGAAACTCAAGTATCAGCATGGTTGTTTTTGGGGGGGGAGTATGTGGGGAGGACATCTAGCTAAAAATAAATGTGAGATTGTATCATAGTAACTTTTTCTTCCCTCTCCAATATCTTTTGTACTTTTCTTCCCTGTAGGTTTTCTAAATGGTGCTTCTTTTGGGTAGTCTCTTTTAGTCTTTCCAGGCTGCTGGAATTTGCCCTTGTGGTGGTCCTGCCTATTGAATTGACAGGAAGACTACATCTGGAGGTGGTAATCAATAAGGATAGTGGTAGCAAAACTGTTTACTCTTTCTGTATCTGTGGAACACCATTGCCCTTACATAAACACTTTATTTCCCACATTGTGGTACCTTTGTACTCAGAAATAGAGCAGTGCAACTGCTCTCTGTTCTAAATGTATATTTTTAGGCTTATGCATTTTATTAATATTCTGGAATCCTTACAAGTGAGGCTCAGGATAAACAAAAATAGTGGATTAGTGTCTAGTCAACAATATTAAATAGACTTTTAAGAAGGTAAAGGTACCTGTAATGCCTTTGTTCCAAGACAAATTCCATTTAAAATTGTAATTAGTTTAGGATTTTCCAACATGGATACAACTTCTGGTAAAAATAGGTAGGAATTCAGTTATTTGTTAGTTGAACAAACTACTTTTAAATGGCTTTAAAGTTACGTTTCTGTCAGGTGCGTATTGAAAATGTATTAAGTTTCATGGGAAATATTTCTCTCCTGTTTGTTTCAGGTATTTGAATGTCAAGCACTTTTGTGTTAGGCAGTTCTCTTGAGTTAGTGTATGTCTGTTTTGTATTTTTGCAGAAATACTGTTTTTTAAATCCTAAGAGATTTAAAAGCTGTAGGTATGTTTTGAAAACATCCTCAGCAGGATGGCCTCATTTGTGAATTAAATGAATTATAGGTGTCCTTTACTGTTTTTCACTTAAGGCATAATTTCTATATTTTTTTGTAAATAAGTGAAACATCTCACCCCGCAAGACCCCAAAAACTATTACACTTACTTCAATTCTTTTTCTTGTAATCACAAACATTGTTTAATCAAACCAGTCCAGCACTTGCAGAGGCCACTGTGAAGTGGTTGTCTGATGATATAAGAAACTTTGCTGGGTTTTCTGTTCACTTGAAAAGCTGCATATGTGAAGGCTTTTGTGTTCTATCAAAAATTGTTTCCTGGGTGTTAGCATTGGTATTAATTTGAGCATGTGAACATGGTTTCTCTTGTTCAGGTATCTTAAATTTTTCTTAAAACATGGATATGTCTCCTCTCAAAACTCTGCGCAGCTCCATCCAGTTTTGTTATCCGTATCACCCATGTTTAAAATCAGAGTTCAGAATTTAAAGCTGTACTTGAGGGTATGTTTTGGGAATGCAGCTTGATATAGTCTACCTTTTGTTGTAGTACCTTGCCTTTTGCAAAGCTAGCAGTGCTGTGTGCTGTTGCTGTAGACTTGTCTTATATCATCCACAACCTTCTTTTTTTTTCCTCTCTTTTTGTATAAGTGAGCTTGGTTATGCATACTGTCCCCCGACACAAACCTAATGAAAAAAGAATTAAAAATCAATCTATACCTCTGTACCTGCTCTTTACCATCAGTGTAGTGGTTTCACCACAGTCCCTCTTTTGCTCCATTTCATCCTAAGAAGTTTTAAGAGGTTGTTATTCTGTAATATCCAGTGGTGATGAATGTCAGTTGCTTAGCAGTCTCACCAAGCAGTCAGTTATGTTGAGGAAGAGGATTTTAGTAAACCTTTGTATTGCAGAATGGTAGTTAAAAGAAAAAAGTCTTCCCATAGCAGAGGCAAGAGATGGAAAGAAGGTCTTTCATAAGCATATGCTTATATGCAGTGAGACACTAATTTTTCTTCCTGGGAAGTTTGAGCTACTTTGCATTCATGTGTTAGAAAAATACAGTGACGTTTTTCATATATTAAGTCTAGGTTTTGTTCCCTTGTTAACATAGGAACATCTTAAAGTTCTTCCACTGTTACAATGAATTCCAATTTTATAATGATTTGAGATACCTTTTTAAAACAGTTATATTTTATTGTCTATCTGTGTTATGCTTAAGGCTGTAGCATGATGTAGTGATATGGTCAACAGAGGTTCCCTCTGTACTTCGTGACAAAAACATGTTTTGACTTAGATGATCTTGTTTAGAGTCTTGGATAGATAGATCATGGCAGAAAGCCTTTCTGTCATGACTTTGCACCCTCAAAATGCCAACTATTGCATTTCCGAGACATTAGTGTCCTCTTGAGCCCATTGTGTGCTTTGAGCACTTTCTGTAGATCTGGTTTAGTAAAATAATTTAAAATACTGAGTGGTGATAAGGTTACAGGAGAGCTGTTAATAGTTTTCTTTGCAATAAAAGAGAGGAGAAAAGTAAGGAAACTCTTAAAGTATCTAGTTGTGACTTAGTGTAAAATGTTTTTACTACTTTTTTTTTCCTTAAGGGAGCTTAACAGCACAGCCAGTTCCTTTTGTATTTTCTGTTGTGAATTTTCTGATACTTGCTTCATTTCATAAGAAGCCATTAGTTACTCATTTGAGAGTTTAATTCAATCTGCTTGATACCAAGGCTTTTTTGTTGCCAGCTGTTGATGTATTTTCAAATAAAAATTAAAATGCTGAGAATAAAAACCATCTTGATAGGTGTATGTTCACAGGCTTGCTTTCTAAAGGAAACATTACTGATGCATGGTTTTCTTAAAGGATTAGTATTAACTGTGAGAGTGATTACTTGCTTTTGGTTAACTTCTTTTTTTAGTACACCTCCTAAAGAGATCCATGGTATGCAGATTAAAAATCTAGTAATGTTTTGAATGCAAGTATTTTCAACTTTTTTCATGAAGTTAAAATGAAGATTGCTTTAGAAGAAATGGATAGCTATCAGGAACGTTATAATGGAAAACTTTTATTTGTAGCATCCTTGATCTGCTTACAAAAGCAATATGTAACTCTGTTTTGTGATTTAGTTTTCCTTACATGGGTAACTGCCAACAAAAAAAATGTGATTTTCTTGCATGTAGATCTTTGAATAGACATCTTAGCAAATCACACTGTTTGATAGTTAGTATTTAGCCATGAATTCGCTCATAGGAGGGGAATTCCACATTGCATCATTCCTTAAAGAATTACAACTGTGAATGGAGAACTCTCACAGAAGAAGTCATTTTTTGTTTTCCAAATTTTAAAGTACATTGAGGGAATTTCAGGGCTAACTTTTCATTATACTTTCATGTAAAATACCCAAAACTCAAGTATTAGAAAGTTTCCCTAGGTAAGCATTTAAGACAAGGGATGCTTTTTTTTTTTTGGTAACAGCTAAATGGCAACATAGAATGACATAAAAATATACATAATAAATTCCATAGGCTTGCGTTCTTACTTAATTGCTGCTTGATCTTTTACGTAGCTTCAGTGGGCCTATGTGGGGGAAGAGGAAAAGGTGGTGTTTTGCATTTGGGTGGTATTTTGGCTATAATGCTCTGAAATGGTGAAAGAAAAAAAAAGGGAGCTTGTTTAGAAATTTATTCAGTAAAGAAAAAAACAGTAGTGATATGTGCCAGGTAAGATCCCTCTGTTACCAGACAGGCTTTTTGAGTTGGAGGGGATTGTCCTTGCCAGCACTGTGGTGTGGGATAGTGGTGATAGACCTGTACTGACTGTGGATGGAAACTTCAGTTTTCTTGTCCAGAAGTGAGAATTGACAGTGAGGGGAAGTAAGTTTCTCTTCCTTTTCTAATAGAAAATGAGAATGAACATTGTTGTCAAAATACACTGGCACCTCAGTAAATGAGCACTGCATCCTTTGGGGTTTAATTTTTCTACTCTCTTAGTAATTAAGTACTTCAGTGTGGTTTTGAGTAAGTTTCAACAGAACACGTCCATGAATTTGAAAGTTAAACAAGGAAGGTGTATCTGCTTAGTTTGTTAGGTGGATATGTTGGTGAAAGACCAAAATTTTGATAAACTAAAAGCTTAAACTGTAGTTTAAAATTACATGTTATATTAGAGTTTGTATATTTCTAATTTAGAAATAAAATGTCAATTGTTCAGTGATTTCTGACATTTCCTTTTAATCCTGAATCCTCTAATTGTGAGGATTTCCATTTATTTCTTTTTTAATAAATTGTCACATAAACTCTCTGGAGCTTGAAGGTGAAAATTCCTGTGACTTGTTCTACATTTTCAGGCTCCAGTTTTGCACAGGCCTCTATATGTCTTGACCTGTCTTCCAGACAGTGCTTTATTAATCACAGTAGGACCTTAAAATCCCAAGTGCTTTTCCTTGCTGCTTCTAATTGTGTGTGCATGTACACAGACATGCAATGGGCTATTTTTTAAGATGATGTAGTGACATTTTTCCTTAGGTGAGGTAGTAATGTCAGATTTCTTAAGTGCTTTATAGCTCTCTTGCTGTGTCAGAGTTTCTTCATGATAGTTCTGGTAATTAGACAGGAAGATAACCTCCAGATTGCCTGAAAATTTTTACTCTTCTTATTCTTGTAGGAGTTTAGCCAGATTGCTGTGGTTGACAGTTTGTAATGTGTCTATGAATATGTAACTTGAAACATGGATTCCCCTTATGGCATTTGAGAAGCCATTAGTTCCTTTCCCTTTCCTTCCATGTTTAGGATTGGGAAAACAGATTTTTTAATTATTTTTTTTTCATGAAATTCAAAGCTTTGAAGTGAAATGAAAAGTTTCGTTTTCATCAGCTGCAATGGATGCAGCAAGGTTAGTATAGTGGTGGTGAAACCTTGCTGGAAGCTAATGTGTCTTTAGCCATGCAAAAAAAAATACAAAACCCAAAAAACAAAACCATTTGATCAGTATCAGTCTCTGGTTAGCAGGTATGTGACTAAAGTTTTTTACCAGCACCCTCCTGAGATTTTTGACCAGATAAAGGAGAGTTCGGTAACGCATCCTGTCACAAATTTTCTTTTTCTTCGTATCACTTCGCTGATAATGGAGTGAATATTTAGAACCAGTAGCAACTTCTGGATGTGGTGCCTAGAGGCAGCTGGATGAGGATAGTGACCAACATGACGTTAGTTTAGTTTTGTTACTGGCAAGTAGTAGCCAAAATGAGAGTTCGATTTGGAGATTGAAATGCACTGTGTTGATTGTTACTTCAGAAGACCATCTTTTTCTGAAATTGAAGTTGTAATCAATACTTGATGTGCTGTTTGTTTATATGCTTTATATTTACTTAAGTGCGAATATCACACAGGAAAATTGAGATATTGTAGAAATTCTAGACATTACCTAGACCAGCAGCAAGTAACTAGCAGTTGAGAGCAGAGAATCAAAATCTATTCTGTGAGAGCTGCTTCATGCTTTTAAATGTGCGCTTACACTATACTATACCTAAAATACCGTTTGAGGGGTTTTCAGTGTTGGTGAGCCACTGTGGTACTTCATGGGCCTGAAAATGTGATAAATAGTAGTATCTCACACTTACAATGAAGACTAACTCTTTAGTTCTACCTTCAATTTTTCTAACAGCAAAATTTTACTTTAAATGTGAGTTTATTATGGTATGTCATTTAACTTCTAAATGAGTTGTCCACTAGAATTCTTTATACCATACCTCTTTAACATAATCAGCTTCTCTAGTGTAAAGTTCTTTTCTTAGAAATTCTGTGCCAGAAATGGGGGGGGAAGGGGAGTCTTAGCAACCATGGTAATATTTAAACTGTTTTGCTGCAATGGTTTTTTGATCTATAGGCATTATGAAGACATTATTTTGGGGGTACATTTCTGTAGACTGGTACAGTATTATGAAAACTTTTCTTTGCTTCTTTCACAAGCTCTGGAAATGTTTGTTTTCTCTTGAGATACTTTCTCACAATTTTTAAAATGTTTTCTTTTAATAAGAAATGAGGAAATTTTTGTTTAATTTTTTTGCAGTGTGCTCCTACTTGCCTGCTTGGTGTGGTGTTATTAGTCTGCTTTAAAGAAACGCTGTGGTGATATTTTATTGATCTCATAAAATTAGTGTCTGTGCATTTACCTTTATTCTTTTATGGCCTGGATGTTCTGTTCAATTAATTCTGTGTATTTTCCTGAGATTTTTCTTTGGAAATGTTACTTACAAATTCAAAGTGCCCAGTTGCTTTAGTGGGTAGCTTCTGGGTTACTAATGTTTTGTTTCACCAGAATGGTTGAGGTTGGGTATATACTTTGGAGAGACTTACTTGCTGGGAAGAAGGTGTCTTCTTTACACATGACAACTTGTCACAGGGTGCGTATAATCAGTTGGCTCTTTTCTTTGCTTTACTGAAGTTGTAAATATGAGGTTGATGTTTGAGGTACCTTATTTTTGTTCAGCTCCTTGATAAATGCAAGTGAAGAGTTTGAACCCCCCACCCCGAGCTGAAACATAAATTGAATTTGGATATGACTATTACTTTTTTTTCCCAGCTAGAGTAGGTATTATTAATCAGGACTTGAGATTTGTAGTATTTCAGAGTGGACAACATAGTAGAACTAAAAGCTTGGTTTTTAAAATGCTTCTGTTATACATTTTTCAGTTAAATTATCAGATGGCTCAGTGGAGTTCCTTAAAAATTGTGTGCAGTGAAAAACAAATGATGAAGAGAACCTTGGAAAAATGTACAAGTTATGATCTATTTAAGCATTTTGCCACTTACAGTGGATACTTACACTTGAGCCACGGGTAATTTAAGAGGATTCCTCTAAGTTTACATAAAAGTGGAAAATAGGCAAATATGAGAATTAAACTTATAATTAAACCAGTGGTTTTTTTTCCACACACCTAATTTAGAACTCTTCCTCCCATTGGATCCTTGACTCATGCAGATTGGAAGATGGATTGAATTGAATTTCATTCAGTATTTTATCTTGGGAATTAATTCTGTAAATACATATGTTACATTATTCTAAATACCATAGTGAGTAGTTATTTTGTTTATAAATCTGATAGGTGCTTTTCAATCTCAGCCTATAAATTTTCCAAACATTAACATATTATTTCTCACATCACTCTGTAAATTAAACAGCTTGTGTTGTCTTCTGTTTTATTGATCAAGAACTGAAGCACAGAGGCAATGAACTTCAAAATTACCTCTTGTCGTAAGTTTTCAGTGGATTTTTATTTGATGTTCAGGTGTTACAGAAACAATTTCTCTTGCCTTAAGTTGCTGTTGTGCTCCCTCACTCGTCCTCATTTTTGCCTTTGTCTCAGTTCCCAGAAAAATGAGAGGAGGATGAAGAGGTTAATCTGAAAAATCTATGATTTCTCCAGCAACGTATGTGAACAAGACAGAGACGATTAACTTCTCAGGAGTTCTATATGGCTGCCTTATAACCTAGAGATTTCCCTTTGACTTCTGCAATTCTTTTTCATTTAACTTCTGCAACAAATAAGATATGGACAATTTTTCTTCCTAGTGCCTCAGTTGTCTACTCAGGGGAGGTAGTTTGATGGAAATGAACTTTAGTTTGATGGAAATGAAATTACAGTAGAAACCAGATTACTCTGAAAATCCCAAATTATGTAGGAGAAAAATGACAAATTGAACCTTTGACAAATTTAGAGAGCATGTTCTGTCTGTGTGTGCCTCTCACACAGACACAAAATTTTGTTATATGAAAATTTCTTTTGCTAAAAAGTAGTAAGACATGAGCTGTCAAGATGGATACAGCTGTTGTACTCAGTTACTCATACTCTGTCATCTCTAATTCCAGGTTTTTTGACCTGAATTTCCAGATAATATTTAAATTTTGCAGTCTTGTTTACAGTTTCATAACTCTGGCCTTTTTTTTGTCAGCAGAAGTAAAATTTTTGCCAGCTTCTGCGTTTCACATCATCTGCATTACCTGCTGTAGCTTTGTCACTGATTTATGTACTTGTGTCGCGGACAGAGTGATTGACTTCACTAGTTAGAGTGAAGCAGCAAAGTATTTCTTAAGGTGAAACAGTGATTTAACAAAATCAGCAATAAGTGCCATAAAACCAGTAGTAAATGCAATAGTGTTTTACAAGATTCAGTGTCAGGGTACACTCTTATTATTTACTGCAGAGAGGACGGGGTCAGACAAGCTGTCAGGGAGACCCTCCCGTTGAGTCACGAGGTTCAGAAAGGACCCCCTTGCTTTCTAAACTCTTTCTCAGAGAGGAGTCTAGGTGCGGCTGGATCCAATCCAAGTCCCGGACTTGGTCAACGGTTTATGTTTAAAGGATTATATATGCGCAATCAACCCTTTACATTACTTAGCTAAGATTTCAAAGTTTAGCATGCTATTAGTCACT